>CM062297.1:650271757-650871757 GCA_031216915.1 Pictodentalium vernedei
AAACTTTAACCTGGAAGTTGTAAGTTAAATTGCCCATACAAGAAAGGGTTAAATATTTCCCAAAATAACATGAAACAGAAAAAAAAAGAAAAACAAAATGAGAATGATACAATCAATAGTAATATCAATTTAAAAAGAAAACCCCAAAAACTTTTAAGGTTGACTAAAAAACTTTAACCACAAACTTTAACCAGAACTCCAAATGTTAACAGACAGACAGAAGAAAACCATGACAAAACAGGAAAAAAAAATAAACACCACTTGAAACCTTCAGTAAAAAACTTTAACCACAAACTTTAACCAAAACTCTAAATGTTAACAGACGGACAGACAGACGGACAAAAGACATTACTATAGCCCTCGGGCTAAAAATGACCCTTTTTATATAATTCCTGAAAATATACAACGTTTTATTGCGTGGACAACAGACAACACAGAAATGTGACAAATTGTACGCCCAGACCCTGGTCCGTACTGAAAATGTGCACTACCACTACGCAAGTAGTAAGATTAATTTAATACGGTAACAGTACGTTTGCAGTACGTTTGGAGTGCGTTTGACTACATAGCAGTACACCACGCACAGTACAAGATGTGTATGAACTGGCCCTCGTACAAGGAACGGCGACAGTACGTTTGCAGTATGTTTGGAGTGCGTTTGACTACATAGCAGTATACCACGCACAGTACAAGATGTGTATGAACTGGCCCTCGTACAAGGAACGTACTGCAAAACCAGTACGGCGGTCCTCGCAAACCTCGTCCGTCCCGTAACAAATCCGTACAGATTTCATACAGATTCGGTCTTCTTTACGTACTCCTCTGTACCCTGATAACGAGCAATATTTTTAACCGATCCAAAATCTTTCTCCTTCTGCCCCTCGCACAGAATCTTACAAGCTCATACTATATCGTAGTCCTAGCGTACTCCCACGTCCTCCCCGTACAGGACAAATTTCCGCCTATGAGCCGTGCGAAATCCCTACGAAGCCCTGGTGTGACGCCCGCTTTACGTACTCCTTTGTACCTGGAGTATGAGCTAGATTTTTGAACCGATCCAAAATCTTTCTCCTTCCACCCTCGCACAGAATCGTACGAGCCCATACTATATCGTAGTCCTAGCATACTCCGTCTTCCCTGTACCCCTCCCCCGTACAGGACAAATTTCCGCCGAGCCATGCAAAATCCCTACGAAGCCCTGGTGTGATGGCCGCTTAACCATGGTCGGCCCGACGACCATTGGTCTTCCTATAACTTTAAACAGGTTACGACGATCACCTCATTCTTTATTTCCAGACCTGCATATTGCAAGCAAAACAGTGTCCCAACCTCCACAAAATAAAATGAATGTCAATTTTGTTTCAAATACTGGGGATGCAGCTATATATTTCACCAATATAAAAGGACTCGGCCATTTTATCCCAACAACTGATTCTTCTCCCTATTAATGGGGTAAAATATAGCTCTGAAGAGGACCCCCGGTAAGCCCCTTTTCATCAAAGTCTATGATATAATTCATAAATTAATGGATATTGACCCAAAACAAACCTACTGTGATATTAAATTTCCCATTTGTGATAGTTTCTAAATCACATTCTGGCTTCTGAAGACATTTCACATTGTGTTTGATGAATTTTTTGAAATTTTTGGAAAGAAAAAGCCTCAGTTTTCTCAGTTGAGGCACCGAGGGTCATTGGTATGGCACTGACAAAATATAAAAGAGTGCTTATTTTCTAAAAGAATGACCAGTACCTGCTACAGTGGTATCTCATAACATTGTTAAAATGCCAAAAGCCATCAAATACTGATTCTATAGTGCTATACTTTTACTGCAAGTACCCATAAGTGCACTTTCACAATTTCTGTTTTAATTCCCAGACCACCCATTTTGACCCCCCCCCCCCCCCCCCCCCCCCCCCCCCCCCCCCCGCAGGTCATACACACATATTTTCCAGCGAATTCCTCTACAAAAACACACAAAAAGTAAAATTGTATTTTTTAGGTCCAAAAGTCATCAAATCACCCTCTTGTTTATCAGGAATATTCGACAATAATGCAAGATGTCAATAGAATGTTTCAAACGTTTATTGAAACAATATATTTTCCCAAGGCTGTGCCTTTTAAATATTTTTTATAGATTGCATCAAAATTGTACTTACATACTACTGTCTGTCAGAGACACTGTATCATCTGTAAGGGCATCACTTGACAGACTCTGCAACTCAGAGTCCTGAGCAGATACCGGCACATAAGAAGAAACATCCAGCGGCTGATTCATTCGTCGCCCATGTGATGTGTACGGGGTACACCTATAAATAAACAAGAGCAGTTTTTCAAATTGAAGCTTCATTTTAATTAATAAAATCATTCAACAACATTGTGTGCATAAATCAAGAGAGATTTCAATTCCGCACATCATTCACTGATAATAACAGAAACTTGTAAAAATGAGAAAGATGGTCTAAAAATAGCATTTTTACATAATCGTGTAGAAACAATTAGTCGCATGGCCGACATCAAGGAGATTAGCATTTTTCGACAACTAGTTTACCCCAAATTCAAGGCGGTAAAAGCTGTGCCAAAAATAGGAAACATTCTAAAATACTGTCCTTGATTCTGTCTCATTTTATAAATGTTTTTCATATTTTTCAGCTGGAAGAGTGTTTGGGTGGTGTGGGAATTTTGAGTATGGTATTGGTTTCGGTACTTTTAAGTGGGTATACCTTGGTTACCGAATCAAGTTACAGGGGAACGAAAGATAGGTTACCAAAGCTCAGACCAGGTGAATAATAAATGGGTTACACAAAATTTTGAAAACGGTAGGCCTGAGATAATCTTATGCAAAATAACCGTAGAAACTAAATAGAACTTATTTGCAGGAAATGCCTATTAGTACAAGTAACTTAAATAATACAACCCTGTCAATTATTAGCCTCGGCTGTCTAAAGTGTTGAGACAAAAGTCAAATAAAAATAAGTTTTTCTTGGCAATAAAACTTCCGACAGAAAAAATAAAAAAAATACCTCAATAACTGTTATGTGAACATTCAGATCTGGTTTTGGGTATTAAAGTATTACAGGCCTCAATATTTCAAAAATCATGGGAAACCATATTTCGTTTCCGTCATTTGGGAAACGACCGATAACGATTTTCCCGTTCCGTCGACATAGGTGTAAAAATACAGCAAAAGTCACTTGCCTTGCAGGACTAATACGAATTGGCTTTAAAATGCACTCGCCCGCCCTGATTTTCTACTCGACCCACTTTTTGTCACTCACTCGCGCTTTCAACTATATTTCTTTCGTTTTGAAAAAAAGAATAAATTTAGCCACAGTTAAGTGACTGCGCAGGGGACGTTTTAAGGCTGGAACCCCAAACCAGCAATTCGCCAGAGAGACTGCAATACTGGCATCTTACTTCGCTTGAAGTGAAAAGGTTTTTTCTGTTGTTATGACTTGTCAGCTTAACGACACTGCAATGGTGACCAGCGTGACCTTAAAGGCTTTAATGACCAAAACTCAATAAAAGATTGAAAATGTTTGTGATATCAAAGTCTGAGATCACTTCTATTATTTAAAATCAGCCATGGAACGAAGTAAATTAAATTTAGTGAGAGATATGGAGCATCACGTATGGCGAAAGCCCTGTCAGCAATTTCAAAAATAGCGGAGTTCTTTGATAGCTAATTTGATTACCTCCCTTAGACTAGAATTACCTTTATGCATTAGACATTTTTATGCTTCTGGGGAGTTCATTCGCACAGTCGTTACATCCCAATACCGGTTCAGAGTTGGTTGAGTGGCAGATGAAGGACTTTACAAAAAACTGTGGAGGCACACCTGGCTCAAGTTTACCGGCGTGTACTGTCAACCAAATTTTGAAATTTATGCAGATATCCACAATGCACAACCCATCTCCGGGAAAAAACTTGGGGGGGGGAGGGGGGGGGGAGCACACCAAGTGCGCCGATGCCTGGATTCGCTCTCGTGGTAAAAAAAAATGACATAGTATCGTTATTGATAAATCGTATAATAGATGTTTCAATACATAAGGCAACTATTTAATGATTTTAACAGCACATAGCTTTTCAAGTTTAATATGAAACTCAAGCCAAAAATAGCACTTGTCGCCCAGGACAAGCGATTCTATTTTTTGGTTGTCACTGGTAGAAATTACTTGTCGGCAACAAGCGTTATTTCGACCTCTGGGGGATATGAGACCGGAGTTTAAGACGCTGGGGTGCGGGCGGGTACTCGTCGTTACTCGGTGGTTCTCTGTATACTTTTCAACAGAAGCTGTTACAGTGAGGCATTATCAAGGATAATATCGACGAGTTGAGACGACAGCGGTTTCCAGTTTTGTTGTGATTATTTCGGTTTATAAGGTCAAAATAACGGCCTACCCCTAACCAATTTGGACGTTTTGATTGCTGCATGTGTAGCAGACCGACTAGTCGACTACTGGTACTCGGCGACTAATAGCTAGCGACTAGTCGACAGGGAAATTTGATAGTCGTCCAAACACTAGTTTAAGGTCACATACTTATGCACAATGGCTAATCGTGACCATGAGTTTTACGGGTGGAGGAAGCCGGAGTACCCGGAGAGAACCACCGAGCATAGACGAGCAACTGTCAGCTCCGCTCAAGCAGGGTTACAGCGGCTGAAGACATGTGCACCATCGACATGCAGTATGCCTTAGTACACGGCGTCATCGTGCACCCAAGTAGGCAACTGCGATAAAGTGCCTTGCCCAGGGACACAACGTGGGTCGTCCCGGACGGGGATGGCGAGCAGCTGTCAGCTCCCCAACATCGTAACTCTGCACTGCAGCGCAGGGAGTGTTAGACTGGTTGAAGACATGCGCACCATCGACGTGCAGTCCATCTCAGTACATGGCGTCATCGTGCCCCCATGTGGACAATTGAGGTTAAGTGACTTGTCCAAGGACACAACACGGGAGTGCGAATCGATCACTCAGGAGGTCACCCATCCGAGGACTAACCGGACTCGACATTGCTTAACTTCGGTGATCTGACGAGAACCGGTTACCGCAAACCTGTTTCAAGTATATTTAATGCTGAAGGTCACTATCAAAATGAATAGGGTTCTACCTCACATCATACCTAACCTCCATACTGAGTAATATCAAAATCAGTCTTGCAGAACAGTAGTTATAGAGCAGAAACCAATTTCAAGTGTATTTAGCATTGGAGGTCACTGTGACCTTGACCTTTGGCACATCACGGTAAAAAAAATAGGCTGATGAAATCGTTAGATGTGTACCCATACACGCAACTAGTAGAAAGCTGTATGGCGGAGGGCCACCCCGGATGCCGACATTATGTACACCATACATGGTATGGGTACATATAGAAATGGATTGGAGGAGTACCTAATTTGATGGATAAAGGGTTAATATCTCCGGATCAAATTATTAGATTTGCATAAAAAACTATACAGCACAGCACATCAGTAACCTGAATACATATATAAAGTAACCTGATAATCGGATTAATATTTATTGAGTTATCGCATGCCGAAGAAATGGATTGGAGGAGTTCTCAATTTGAAGGATAAAAGGTTAATATCTCAGGATCAAATTATCAGAGTTACACCAAAAACTATACAGCTCGGCACATCAGTGAACACAAATATAATGTAACTTGACAATCCAAGCAATATTTTTTAAGTTATTGAATGTCAAAGAGATTGGAGGAATTTTCAATTTGAAGGATAAAGGGTTAATATCTCAGGATCAAAATAACATATTTAGACCAAAAACTATACAGCTCGGCACAACAGTAACCTGAACTTTCGTCGAAAATTTAACGAATGTTCAACAAAAATTGTATTTGACTAGGTGTCCATTCAACGAATCATCCATTCAACTGAATGTTCATTCGACCAAATGATCATTCAACAAAATGTCCATTCGACGAGGTGTCATGCAGTGGCTACATAAAATCTGAACATGCTGCCATTAGTTTTCCAAAAGTATCTGTGAAATAATACATTGAAACAAACACGGCAGACATAAAACTTGAGTTTTGAACAATGATTGCTAAAGTTTGTATACATTTTAAACAAGAGGCCCCATGGGGCCTGACGCGCTCACCTTGAACAGAACATGATGATATAAACAAGAGGCCCCCACTCACCTGACATGGTAGTCTAAATATCAAACCAGGGACTTGACTTGAATAAGCTGCATACACCCGTCCTAAGAAAAGCAAAAACCAACTAGATGAAGCGATTGTGCCCACACAATACACAGGATTTTCCTTCTATTTTCAGTTCCTGCACTTTTACGTCCCAAAATTGAGAAAAACACATAAAAAACAGATTTTTTTCCCAAACAAAATACTTTCAGCCTAAAATTTTTTTTTCTTCTTAAAATGCATAAAAAACCAAAAAACTCATTTTCGGATTTTGGTCTAAAATTTTCTAAGTCCCACCCGGACCCCAAATTTTCAGTGTAAAAAAAAAAAATTTAGGGGGGTCTTAAAATTGACCGAAACGCACAAAAAACAAAATAAAATTTTCAGATTTTGGTCCAAAATTTTCTAAGTCCCACCAGGACCCCAAATTTTCAGTGAAAATTTTTTTTTTTTTGTCTTAAAATTGACCGAAACGCATAAAAAAACAAAAAATTTTTTCTGGATTTGGGTCCAAAATTTCTAAGTCCGGAACGGGGCCCCAAATTTTCAGCCTAAATATGAACCCAGGGACTTGGCTTGAACAAAAATCTCACCCCCCCAAGGATGCTGCATACCAAATATCAAAAGATTCTTATTGGTGGTAGATCTGAAGAAGATTTTTAAAGAATATTCCTCATACTGCATTAATTTAGACATTTGGGCTCCCATAGAGAGCCCAAGTATGGACCCAGGGAATTGATTTCAATAAACATGAGAAACAATCTTCCAAAGATGTTATATGTTGAAAGCTTTTGGAGCAGTGGTTTGGGAGAAAAGCAGTCTTACATGTTTTTCCCATCACCCACAGTGTTAAAAAATGCTGACTCAGCCAGCTGGGGGGGGGGGGGTCTTCCAAAAAATTCCGGACACAAGGCCTAAAATATTTTTTTCCACATTTTGACCACCACCCACCCACCCACGTGCAAAAAAAATATTTTTTTCCTCTGACCACTTGGACACCCACCCCACCACCTATATTTTTTCAGTGTATCACTACAGTGGGTAATGAAAAATTATTGCACTGAGCTTCCAGTTGTCAATCGTTGCCTTAATTTGAATCCTAATCTACTGTCTAAACTAATTATGTACACATCAACCAGCATCAACAGAAGCATTTAGATTTCACTAAAGAAAATTGTTATTAACTCCTTTGTTATCAAGCACGCATTTATTTTTACTGGGAAAAATTTCATTGTTATTTTTCGTTGTGAGAAAACTTTCGAGGAACTGATTGATTCTTGAGTTGGAATTGGTGCTGAACCTAATATTACCCAGGATTGTTTCATCCTGGTAACTGTTTTTTTCACATCTTTATGTTCTGGTGGTTCTAAAACCGGACGACAGAACTTTCAGTTAAGCATTTGTAATTCATGCATTTCAATAATATGCCTATATACACTATGGCGTAGTGTATACTGGCATATTATTGAAATGCATGAATTACAAATGCTGAACTGAAATTTCTGGCCTCAATGCTCTCATAATAATTATCATTCATGTGTTAAGTTCCGAGACTGAAGAAACAGTTTAAATTTAGTGAAGAAGTTTTAATTTTAATGACCTGACTACAGGCTAAGTGTCTAGGCTTGAGGTTTCAGCCAATTGTCATTACTCAAAAGATAGTAGATAGCGTAGGAAAGCTGAAAATCTGTCACCTAACACTATTGTAAATCTCACTGTCCGTCCTGGTCCGTCTCCGAAAAAATGTCAGCATTGATTTCTGCATATAACAGCATATAATGTAAGAATTAGACTATTTTTGTGAACATCAAATAGAGGATTAAAATAATTTTCTTTTGCTGCAGAGTATTATGCTCAGCTACTCATCTTTATCTGATAACCATAGAGTATAACAACCGTTGTATATACTTGAAGTATATACAATGGGTGTTGTATATAATTATAATTTATGCGAACGACCTCTGACCTCTTTCAATTCCATTTTCATTCATTCATTCATGAAACATCGTTATATCACAGGGCAGGTTTTAATTGTACGCTTATTGCACTTTGTCAGAATCCTCTGATGGTGTCATTTCTTATTTATTTTGCTTCAATAAAGGCAACCTAAAATTTTGCTTCAAAACATTGTAGAAATTACTTTAATGTTAATGGTAATTAGTATGCGGCGACTGCGAACTATTTACAGTCACGGCCTCGATCAAAAGTACTCGCGGAACTGCGCTAATTAAAAGTTCGTCTGCTCTACCTGAAAAAAAAACCACTTCGTAAAAATTGTAAACAAACGCAACATTATTTGTTATATTGGGACTACAGCATAAAACACGGAAGAAAACTGGAAGTATGTCAAAAAAAGAATAACTCTACTGAAACACCGTTTTGTTACTGTTAATAAAATAGTTGAAATTTATTTTGTTCCAGCGCAGTTACATGATGCAAGAAGTGCAATCGCACTTTACAATCGCCGTCATCGATTTTGTAATGTAAGGGACACAACTCTATGCATCTTGTCCTATTTCTTTTGTCTCGTAGACTGGTTTTCTTTGGAGGCCCGTGGGAAGCATATATAAGTCGGGTAGAAGCACGAGACGGGTGTCTCTTTGTTATCAGATAAAAACAATAAACATATAGTGTGTTTTTATATCTGTGTTATACAACTCGTTGAAATATGGTTTATTTTTTCTCGGCGAAGCCTCGAAAAAATAAACCATATTTCAACTCGTTGTATAACACAGATATAAAAACACACTATATGTTTATTGTCTATATATACTCTGGCTCAGTCAGGGTCAGTTTTCAATTCAAATATTAACTGTAACTTTTGTTTCATGTTTTCACGAGATAGCCAGACAAACCCTCTGTGAAAACCCTGGTACTATCACTATGAGCTTGAATTAAGTAAGTGGGGTTTAATATCAAAGATGCACAGTGAGAATTTTCATGAGTTTCAGGTTACAAGAGCTCTACTCAAAGAAACTGGGCATTCAGATTATTTTCCGTAAATTTTTTACATTATTTTAGATGTTCTGCTAAACACATTGCTACTCATTGTAAAATCCAAATTGTGCCGTGATGATTCAGCTATGAAAATTATGTTAACCATTCCCAAATTAAAATTCATAAATTTCCACTGATTGTTTTTAGTCAAACTGGAGTACACAATTCTTTAATGCATCTAATTTAATTTACAAAAAAAAGAACAAATCCCCTGATCAGCCTAGTGGGGCCTTATTCACTAACCCTACCTGACAAACAGGTGCTATTAGACTACTAAACAACAATATAGCCTTGTTATGTGAAAATAATTTGAAAAAAAACCACCAGGAAAAAAATTGCAACTCCAGGAAAAAAGGTGTTTTGGCCCCCATCCGACCACCCACCCACCCCGGCCTTGTGTCCGGAATTTTTCGGAAGACCCCCCCCCCCCTGACTCAGCACTTTTTCAAAGTCCCCAAAAAGTACACCATGATAAAACCGATAGCAATTTTTTTTTACCATTCCATTCTGTTGGTCCTAAGGAAGCTTCACACCAAATAAGAATTCTCAGTGCCGTGTAGTTTTGGAGATATGGGCGTTTTAATTTTTTTCTATGTTTAGCTCCTGCGGTTCCCATGGGGCGACGGGAAAAAAAATTTGGGCATAAATTAAATACTTATGACCCAATAAGCTCTCATATCAAATTTGGTTCAAATCTGCCTCTCGGTTTGGAAAATAGAAATTTTGGGAGGGGCAAAAATTCTTGCCCCTCCCATAACGAAGGCAAATAATGCCCGACAAACTTCTCTTGAATAAACTTGATTCTAAACCTCAAAAGGACTCTGTATACCACATATCAAGTCTCTGCTACTGGTGGTTCATTAGAAGAAGATTTTCAAAAAATTTGGCCATTTTTTCCCACACCTCTCCTCAATATGAGCCGAAACCTAATTTGCATAAAAATCAAAATGCCCCGATATAACCACTACTTATTACATGAAATTTAACTAAAATGTGGCCAGTGGTTTAGGGGAAAGAGGCTCAAACACCACCTTCACGCAGGACAACGGATGGACGGACG
This sequence comes from Pictodentalium vernedei, assembly GCA_031216915.1. Taxonomy (NCBI): domain Eukaryota; kingdom Metazoa; phylum Mollusca; class Scaphopoda; order Dentaliida; family Dentaliidae; genus Pictodentalium; species Pictodentalium vernedei. The sequence continues at coordinate 650,281,975 of CM062297.1, forward strand.
GACGACAGACGAAGAGTGATAAGAAAAGCTCACCCTGACTTTCAGTCAGGTGAGCTAACAAGAGTTCAAGAATGAATCTACATTAAGCAATTCATCTCAATAGGATACATTGTCAATCCTTCAGCCCCTCAGGAGTGACTAAAATAGTCCAAGAATCATGCATTTTCTTCAGTTCATCACAATGTAAAAAGTGGAACTCCCCTATGAAGCCCCTTCAAACAACCTATGTGGATTAATTAATCTTATACACAGTATGGTATACCAAATATGAAAGCATTCTGACTGGTGGATCTGAAAAAGAACATTTTTAAAGAACAGGCTTTGCATTTTGTTGGGGCAGATCAGCCCAGGCCCCGTTATCGGAGAGACCTGAGTTATCAGGGCTTTATATTTGGCCTCAACGGTTTCTGTATTGATTTTTTTCGGGCTGCCGTGACTATTCGATTAATCGACTAACCGTAGGAAGGTGCTATAGTCAACTATTATTTTTCATAGGTGACTGGTTTTTTTTTAGCCAATGAATGATAATATTGGTCTGCAAGGGGCATATAACCGTTTATAACGTTCCTCGATACCTGTTATCCTTCGTATTCATTGTTTATATCCTGAAAATAGGCAGAAATTTTGACTTTATCCTTGCACATTATCTCATGAAATGGACGTTGTCATACCTAAACTCCACTCTCAGTCTCCAGAACAAGCCATTGTGAACAAATTGTTGATAATCCATGTTAATTGTTGCCATTTTAATTTTTAAATCCAATAAATTTAATATCGAATTGGAATTTATTCACACAAAATTACTGCAGGAATTTTCATACTTTGAACTGTTAGCATCACATGACACAAAGTTGATTACGTCAATGAGGAATTCCCGGTAAACCAGAATTTTTAGATGATCTGATTGGCTTAAATAAACACCACGTTTTTTTCCTGGCAATTTTCATCAAGCGACAGTTTCTAGATCCCCAAAATGACCCAAATGAAAACTTTACAGTCTAGACTGTGGTTTGATTTTCACTTGCATTGTCAGGATTTTGAACTGCATTTACCTGTACCTCGCTAAATAGTTCCACTGTATATTATGCTTAAAAGTTAGAAATTCAGTGGTGAGAAATTGATGTTTGAATAATGTTTATCATGTACATACACAAAGCCTAAGTTGCCTAACACAGGCATCAACATGACTAACTTCGAGAATCGTGTCCATTTTCACACAGAAATCGAGCTGACCCAGCTCTGATAAACAAACTGACTCGAAGACGGACCTATTGTCCCAAGTATCTTTTCCCAAATAAATTATGATATTATCATTCTGTCTTTGCTTGTGTTCATGTGTGTGGTGTTTACCGTTTCTCGGTTTCTGTTAGCCTGTTGTTCAAACTCAGCCTGGACCTTTTTAGGCCCCAACCTCTGAATAAAATGCAATGCCTGAAAGGAATTTCTTTATATTGCACTAAGTCAAAATTCGGACTAAGATAGGGAGCCCAGATATTAACCCAGGGACCCAATTTGAACAAATCTGAATCTGACTCCCCTAGAGATGTTGTAAACCAAATATTAAAGGATTCTGACTGGTCTATTTGAAGAAGATTTTTGAAGAAATTCCTCATATTGTACTAAGTTAAAATTTGGGTTCCCATAGAGAGCCCAAATATTAACCCAGGCACTCAAATTGAACAAGGTTTAATGTGACCCCGCTAGAGATGTTGTATACCAAATATGAAAACATTCTGACTGCTGAATCTGAAGAAATTTGTTCCATACTCACCTTCTGCAGATATTTTATGTTTGAGAACCACACATATTGCACAATTTTAAATGTTTGAGAATCACAAACTGCACAACAATTTGAAATTGAACACATTAACCGACGATTCTATTTTGGGACCAGCAAAAAATAAATTTGAAACACCAATAAAATATTTGGGGTGGCGAGGCTTCATGCAGCCAATAATTATTTCTAGCTGTGAGCAGTGTGAGGCTATTACTGCAATGCAACAAGTCAATACCGATAAATTGCAACATGACCAATCTCCAGCAGTTACATATTGTTGAGTCAAAATTTAATTAATACTTACCCAGACACTGATAGGGACTCATTTTTCCTTGAACTTTTCGAAACACGACTGGTATTACATATGCTAGAGTCAGATAAATATGAATTGCCTAGATTTCCTGCACATGATGTCAATGAAACATCCTCACTCTGCAACTCACAGTCTTCAGGTAAAGTCGGTAGTGGCCCAGCAGGCACTGGACGAACACTGTTCGATCCACTCGATGAGTTGCTTGTCTTGGGGCTTTTGCCCCCATTTTGGATATATTGCACATACAGATCAGAATTAATGAACAAAGGGTATGTAGTATTTTTCATGTAACATTTAACCTCTGTCTGAGCAAGGTCAAACATACCCTGGTCACTATAATCCTTTCGGGTAATTTTTTCAATAATTTGATTTCTCACATCAGCACTAATACACGTCAATTGATCACCCCGAATAAATCGTCTATGAATTCCTTTTATCACTTTTGGAATCTCACTGTCTGTAGGCGATTTCTGTTTCAAACCTTCACAAGCAAACCAAAAATTCAAAGTTGGCAGTGTACCGATTTCCTGTTCCAAAAAATCTTTGAACAGATCAACACCATTAGCATCATCTAACAAGTAATCCAGACTTAAAGCCCATTTTAGATAACTTGGTGTGGCACTTTCCTCTGTAAAGTGGGGAGAATTGGAAGCACTCCCCTCAGGTTCAAAGCCTAGAGGAGCATCATCTCCTTTCTCAGAAGCTCCCATAGACAAACATTTATCTAGGTTAGATCGACGAGGAGTAGCAGCTGGAGACGGACCATTATCACGGATTGACGACACAGATTTAGAGGACTTATTGGATGTAATACTTTTGTTGGAATGGTGGCTCCTTTGTGAACCACTGCTGTGTGTTGACTGGAGTTCATTCTCTTCACCGGGTACAGGAGGTCTGGGTGCAGTTTCTGTGAAATTATTCCCCCCTGAATCGCTTAAAAATTGAGCAACTTTATTTGCCATTACATTGGCAAACCAATTCCATTGTTATGTACAATTTTTACAATTCAATCGCCATCTAGTGCATATCTTCAGAAACTGAAATGAAATATAAATAAAAACAATAAGATTAACTAATAAGGTTCGCAACAACAAATTTGGCTTCAATCAAGATTGGTTAATGAGAATGTGAAGATCAATGTAAACATGTATGGTAGGGTGGGTAGAGGGGTCAACTGCTACTGGTTGACCCTACTTAATCGCAAGAACATTATTTTCTGTGTTTGTTACTGCCTTTTATATCATTTCCCTGTAAGCTCCTATACACAGCTTTTTCAATAAGCTATATATAACCCTTGAGACCTGACCTCCTTCACCCACACAATTTACAAATTGCGCAGTTGAAAATATTTCAACACAATCACATCATGTGACCTCCCCCATGCCCCACCTCACTGTTACCAGTCCAATTCCCATGTTACCATGGAAAACAAACTACATGTTTTACACTACTGTGCTAAACTATTTTCAACTGGAATTTGAAACAAGCTTATTTTTGCTAAAGAACATACCTGTAAAAACTGTGAAATTATTCATGTATTGGGTGTTATTTAAGGTCACTTCCAGCATCTATGGCTATCATCAGGACTGCAACACAAGTATTAAGTTAAGCTTGTCCATCCAATTATTTATGCTTGTTAAGCTGTTATACCCACTTGAGAGGGAGGAGTTACGCCCCAGGAATTTGTCACTGGATTCTATTTTACCAGTAAAACAGGCTTGTTTACCACAGGCATCAAGCACTGCTTCACTTTCAGGAGGTTTCAGCAAGGAAAACATTGTGAAAAAAAATTATTATGTTTGCTTAGGTGTAATAATGCACAGTTTCGAAAAAAAACCTTTTCCAGTCCACACAAATAAAGCTGAAGGGAAACAATCTAAAAATATGAGTGGGTTATGCAAACAATAAAAGTAATGAAAGTGTCAATGACACTGTAGCTTAACTTGCCTGTGTGTTGTGTTTGATGAAAAGGATAATGTTCAATGCTTATGAAAGGATTATGAAATAAGACAAGAATTGTGATAATTGGGAATATGTTAATTTCTGTTCCCTGTATGCTATGTTTTCAATAAAAATAATTTGAGGTGTAGACTGTACTAAAGAATGGTGGGGTGGTTAATGTGGCCCTCACAGTAACGTTTGTGACCCTCACAGTTAATGTATGTCAACCAAAGTTACCAAGCTACAGTGAAATTATATTCCAAAACAAGTCATCATATCAAGTTACAATGAAATCCATTCATAAATACGGCCTGCAGACTGTGCTAAAGGTTTTCGGGGTTCTGGCCTGTGTAGCCATCACAGCTGACTGATCGCGACCAAAAGGGGACGCCTTCATCTAGACATTATACTGAGTCATCCTACCAAGTTACAATGAAATCCCTCCATATTAAATATGACCTGTAGACTGTGCTAAAAGGTTTTGGGTTTCAAGCTTGGGCAGCCATCATGGTTGACAGATCATGACCAAAAGGGAACATTCTCATCTGGATATTACACACAGTCATCCTACCAAGTTACCATGAAATCCCTTCATAAATATGACTTGAAGATTGTGCTGAACGTTTTTGGGTTTCAGACTTGGGCAGCTGTCACGGTTGACAGATCATGACAAAAAGGGGGACGTTCTCATCTAGATATTATACAGTCATCCTACCAAGTTTCCATGAAATCCCCTCATAAATACGACCTGTAGACTTTGCTAAAGGTTTTGGGGCTCAGGCAGCCATCACGGTTGTTTGCCAATCGTGACCAAAAGGGAACGTTCTCATCTAGACATGACCTCAAACCTGTAGATGAAATTTCGTGATGATCGGACAAGAACAACAGGGTGTGTAGCCTGTTCTAAAGGAAAATGTGAACACACTCACAGACTAACTGACTTCTGCATGCATGATAACAATAGCTTAACTTGACTTTGTCAAGTTAAGCTAAAAATCAGAAATAAAAAAAAGAACGAAAATGACTGATATGTTGGCTAAAACATACTTTTAGAGTGAATTTTCACTAATTAACTTATTTTGGATGTGAAAACAGTAGACATTTATTTGGTTGCCAAATCCGAGAACTGTTGACATTTTTTATTGGACCATCTCAGAAAATTTTGGTTCTGAACCTACAAAAAAGCTTCCTACACCGCTCGGCTGAACAGTGCTGCAAGAAATGAAAGTGTCAATGACACTGTAGCTCAACTTGTCAAGACAAAGACATGTACTTGTATAGTATGTGACATAGCAATGACAAACATCTAGGTAATGACCTGATAACAAAGATACATATAAAGTATTGTAACGGTCTGAACATAAATACTGACCGTTGCCTGTAACAAATGTATAGGTAAAGTATTGTAAAGGTGGGTGACAGTCAGATGCTAAACTAGAAAAGAAATCTTTGAGTCCCAGAGTGGGTCTGACTGAACCCCAAAATATTTGTTCTCATAGCACAGTGATAACAAAGGCACCCCAAAACACACTCATTCCTGTCCCAAGGTGAAAATAAAGGTACCCAAGAAGTTTCGTGAAGATCAGTTCACAAATATGAGCTGTGTAGCAGTTGTGACAAAAAACTGATTGGACCTAATTTCGGTACAAAATGGCCACTGGTAGCCATCTTGAATTTTGGACTGCACTCAGAAACACTCGTTCTCGTCCCAAGGTGATAACAAAGATACCCAAGAAGTTTTGTGAAGATCGGTTCGTAAATACAGCCTCTAGCCCAAGCCGTATTGGCATGTGCACTTACAGTGTATAAGTAGCACTGAATAAATCAAAGTTCATCTAATTTGCATAATTTCTGCTTGAGAAAAAAAACCGTACTATATGCGATGTATTCCATGATACTAAACATTCATACAAAAATTTATTCAAATCAGAACTTTCATACAGAAGTTCTGTACAAAAGACTGATTGCACTAATTTTGGTACAAAATGGCTGCTGGTGGCCATCTTGAATTTTGGACCACCCCCCAAAACACTCGTTCTCATCCCACGGTGATAACAAAGGTACCCAAGAAGTTTCGTAAAGATCGGTTCATAAATACGGCCTCTAGCCTGAGCCGTATAGAAGTTGTGTACAAAAAACTGATTAGACCTAATTTCGGTACAAAATGGCCACTGGCAGCCATCTTGAATTTTGGACCACACCCAGAAACACTCGTTCTCGTCCCAAGGTGATAACAAAGGTATCCAAGACGTTTCGTGAAGATCGGTTCATAAATACAGACTCTAGCCCGAGCCGTATTGACATGTGTACTTACTGTGTGTAAGTAGCACTGAAAAAATCAAAGTTCATCTAATTTGCATAATTTCTGCACGAGAAAAAAACCTGTATTATATGTGATGTATCCCATGGTACTAAACATTCACACCAAAAATTATTCAAATCAGCTCTTTCATATGGAAGTTCTGTGCAAAAATCTGATTGCACCAAATTTTGTACAAAATGGCTGCCATCGGCCATCTTGAATTTCGGACCAGACCCCAAAACAATCGTTCTCGTCCCACGGTGATAACAAAGGTACCCAAGGAGTTTCGTAAAGATCGGTTCATAAATACGTCCTCTAGCCCGAGCCGTATAGGGATTTGCACTTACAGTGCTGAAAGTAACACCAAAAAACATCAAAGTTAGTCTAATTTGCATAATATAAGCATGAGAAAAAAAAACATATGATATGTAATGTATCTCATGGTACTAAACATTCATACGAAAAATTATTCAAATCAGAGCTTTCATATGGAAGTTCTGTACAAAAAAAAAATTTCTGCATCGTCGGTACAAAATGGCTGCTGGCAGCCATCTTGAATTTCGGACTGCACCCAAAAACACTCGTTCTCATCCCACGGTCATAACAAAGGTACCCAAGAAGTTTCGTAAAGATTGGTTCATAAATACGGCCTCTAGCCCGAGCCATAGCAGCTTGGCACTTACAGCTCTGAAAGTAACACTAAATAAATCAAAGTCAGTCTAATTTGCATAATTTACGCACGAGAAAAAAACCCGTATTATATGTGATGTATCCCATGGTACTAAACATTTATACAAAACTTTATTCAAATCAGAACTTTCATCCAGAAGTTCTGTACAAAAAACTGATTTTTGCATCATCGGTAAAAAATGGCCGCTGGCAGCCATCTTGAATTTCGGACCACACCTAAAAACACTCGTTCCCGTCCCAGGGTCATAACAAAGGTACACAAGAAGTTTTGTAAAGATCGGTTCATAAATACAACCTCTAGCCCGAGCCATAGCCAATTGTTGACGGACAGACAGACGACGGGCCATGACAATAGCTCAAATTTGACTTTGTCAAAGTTGAGCTAAAAATGTGCATGTTTATATAATCACATGTCCTCCATCTACTGTATCTAGTCTTCAGGCCTGGGGTTCTAGAAAATGCAGGGAGCATGAAAAACATTTGTGCCTCTCATACTGCCCTAGGAGTGAGTGAATTGACAATTGTCATGATCATAGATCATGAACTTGTAGCTTTCTTGTTCTTTAGTTTAAACTATTCATTTCCAATTATCATTGAGAGAGAAGATATACAACAATTGAACAATGAAATAAGCCCTGACCTGGTTAGTGCTGTTCACTAAAATCTTCATTAAATAATACTAAATTTATATTTTCAAATTCTGCATCCAAAATTTTACTTCTGACCCCTTACTGGAATGATCTCATCCCCACTGAGGGGCAGGGCTAAAAATGTTCACAAATTTCTACCTGTCCCAGGAGACGGGTAGTTTTTATTTCTACCTGTCTCCACCTGAACATCTTGAAGTTCATTCAAACACGATGTGCCATAGGCACAGCCCAAAGGCCGAAGACATGAGTTGGGGGTGAGTATGGGAGATTGTAGGATAAAATACCCTTTGACAAAATACCCTTGGGACATAATACCCTAAAAAAAATACCCTTAGGACATAATACCCTCAATGGGTAGGACAAAATACCCTCGGACAAAATACCCTCATATTTGTTTCATGTTCTGTGCTATCTGCCATTTATATTGTGCTTCATATTCAATTGCCATCTGCCATTGGCATTGTGCTTCATATCTATTTAGTTTTACCCTTTACCTAACCTGAAAAGCAGACGACACTTGCAAAAATAATTCTTGAATAACTAATTTTTTGTCTCAAAAACATAGGTTATGACCCCTCGTTGGAACGAGCTTGACGAGCTCGTTCCAACGAGGGGTCATAACCTATGTTTTTGAGACAAAAAATGAAAAAGCAATGAAAATTAATAGGCGATTTTTGAGATTAGCGCTAGCCGGTTTTGGACGTTACGTTAGGTAAAGGGTTAATAAAAAAAATTAAAAATATTGGTACTTGTTATTTCAAACAAAACATCGGCTAGTGCCTTAGATGCAATTACCCCCCCCCCCCCCCCCCCCCCCACACCACAAATCCAACTTTATATACATTTGGTCTGAGGGTATTTTGTCCGAGGGTATTTTGTCCTACCCATTGAGGGTATTATGTCCTAAGGGTATTTTTTTTAGGGTATTATGTCCAAAGGGTATTTTGTCCGAGGGTATTTTGTCCGGATACCAGTATGGGAGGGTGTGTCTCCATTTCCATCACTGCAGGTCTGGAGCACTCCTGAAGAAAATTATGATAATTCCATGCTTTAAAATTAATTCTGGTGCCTACTGGTAGTCATATTGGAGGTTCAGTAATGCCATGTTTTATGGCACAAATATAGGCTGGTAAGAAACCCTACATGTCACAAGCAACAGGTGAAAAGAATTCTAGCCTGTCACAGAGAAATTCTACATATAGACAGGTGTACATTTCGCCCTGCAGAGGGGTGAACAGGCTATTTTTTTTTTTGGGGGGGGGGGGGGGGGTGATAATTTATAGTTATTCAAGAAATAAATTATTTTTTGCTGTTTCATCTGATCTTTCTGTTGGGGGATAGTTAAATGAAGACCACAAAAGTGGCAGTCATACTAAACAGCGAAGGATACCGAGGTGAAGGAAAATAGGGGTGGCATTGGGGTGAAATGGTTATGGGATGGTGTATAATGAGTATATAAATAGATTTAAGCAGTAAGTGCATGGTTCTCATATTTGAGAATCATGGGCGCTAAAGTAATAGGGTTTGCTGAAAAATCTTCCCCTCGGTATTTAGTAGGCACCTTGGAAATTAGTATTTACAGCGGCTGCACCTCGGTAAGCGTGAATTGTTAATCACATTGTTTCTTGTTAATTAGTTCTCTTTGTGGCTGTTGGAAATTTTGCAATCAAATACTGCTTCCCAAACTCAATGCAGATATTATGTATGTACCAGGCATTTGAAAAATGTGCTCCACAATGTTCGTAAGACACATAACAAGGAAACCATAAATAACATGATCAACATTATCTTCAATTCAGATACAGAGCTTCTCACGACTGAGGACCCTACTGTATACAATGAAATTTCAACTGATCTTTTGACGAATTTACAGAGACAGCAAATATTTGGCATCGGCACTTTTACCTGAACTATAAAATCCAAAGTATTCGAACCAAAACAGACACATACTGACATTACAAAATTATAGACAAATAACAATTGTGAGAGTATGAATAATGTTATAAAATTGGAAAATGAATTGGAGAATTTTGAAACTGCCAAATCTGACTGACAATAAAGACACTGTTATGAACCAATATCGTGACGTCAGGAATATTTTCGAAAGTGTTAACTGAAATGTTCTACCTGTTCAAAGCCGTGATAAAACTTGATGGGCATTTTTCAATCAAATATTACAGCGATCTGTGTTGTGTAATTATTAACTGGGTGTTTCAGGTCACTTCCAGCATATACAGCAGCTATATCATCAGTCATATGGAATGTGATATTCTTTGGAAAGCTCCTTCACACAGCTTAACCCTTAACTTCAATCCTACAGATTGCAAACAGAGAAAATCCAACTGTCTTTATGAAATGAGTATAAATCAAGTTAAATATATCTATTAGTATTGTGAGGCAACAGAAAACTACAAACATCAGACTAAAAAACTGCTTACTTTTCTGGGACGAAATAACAATGAATGACAGCAATTCCATAATTGCAAACTGACATTTCCTTGAAAATCAACCTTTTTGATGCTCTCCGATCATCTCGGAAAAAATCATTTGCAACCAAGATAATGAATCTAAATCTTCAACCTGATGACCTTCCAATACATTTTCTTATTAAAAAGCAGATCTTTCCCAGTTTAAAATTGAAACTTAGAAGTTAGATGGGAATAATGCTATTGTTGATGTTGGGTTTCACCAAATATTTATATGACCGACCCGCTTCCCACACTGACTTAAAATCCCATCAACATATTCATGACAGAGTCAAAGTAAAAAAAAATCTTACTTTTAACGACTTTATGGTCCACACAAACAATGAAACAACGGTCATTCAATTTGCTGACCATCTCCCGAGCACGTTGATCATTCAAGCTGGAAATCGCGGTTCATGGACGCAAAGCCGCGACCTATCGACAGCTTCGTTCAATTGTAACAAAACCATGCAAAGTTTTTTCTCGAGAACAGTCTCCGCAACATTCGTGAATTCAAGAAAACAAAACAAATAATCAAGTACCAATATTTTGCGTATGTAGATAACAATATTCCTAATGATTGGAGACCGATTTTGTTGTTATTCTGGCAATATTGAATAAGAAGATCAAAGGATTTCTGTCCATAAGCAAGTGCACGAGGCAGCCATTACAGTTTATGCAAATGCAGGGGCTCAATGTGGGAACATAAAAATCAAAACAAAACCACCGGCTTCCGTCAGCTTCAGTCGCTTTGATCTCTGATCAATGAATATGCCGACAAGAATGATTACATAACAAAAGATCCACTTAACAGCAATTATTCACGGCATCTGAAATGAATATTTGTTGATTGTAGACATCAAGAAATTGTTTCACTTGTCAAATTAGTTCATTTATTATGTTGTGAGCGACGAGTATTTACTCTTGTCAACAAATCGATATCAAGTCTTTTTACAACAGAAGTTTACTTTTGAAAAGAATTTCAACTTCAGAATTCAATGTCAATGCAATTTGCAAAAATTAGGATTTCAAATCCGTTTAACTCCTTTTATGTCGATAGGGACCACAAATTCTGAGAACAAATACCTGAAAACTAGAAAACAACTGTTATAATTGTTTCAAGGCAGGATTAGGAATAGAAATGATCACTGGAAAGTTACGCGGTAAAATTAAAATTCTTAGAGACTGACACCTTTGTATTGTGTTCAGGAAATTAATTAACCCTTTACCTAACCTGAAAAGAAAACGACACTTGGAAACAAAATTCCTGAATAACAAATTTTTTTTCATTTTGTCTCAAAAACAGGTTATGACCCATCATTGGAATGAGCTCGTTCCAATGAGGGGGTCATAACCTATGTTTTTGAGACAAAAAATGAAAAAAAAAATGAAAATTAATTGGCGATTTTTGTGAATAGCGCCGGCCATTTTTGGCCGATGCATTGGGTAAAGGGTTAAAGGATCCGGCATTTTTAAAAAGAGGCCCCATGTAGTCTTAATCAAGAGAACTGAAAGGGCCTTACTTAATCTCTCACCTGAGAAAGTTGTTTAGAGAAGACTTTAAGGCAACATTCAGCATCTATGGCTAATTAGCACTATAGAGAGATGTTATGTTATTAATTTAACATTACTCTATTGTTCACACCAGATGATTTAAATGCTCATATTTCCAGACTGAAGTGCGGATCCATTGGGTGAATGTTCTTTTCTCCTTCCTCTCTAAAATGAATTTTGAGGGCATCCAAGTGATTTTGTGAAAGAATTCACCCAGATGACTGAGGTGGGGGGTGGGGCACAGGATGATTTTGTTTCACTTAAAATCCATCAAAACTCATTTTACAGCAAAGAAAAAAAAAAGAAAAAAAAGGGAATCACCCACTAGCCCCAATCCCACAGGTTCAATGTCACCATGGGGCAGAACTAGGGAGGGGTAAGGTGGGGTTGTTGGATGTGGAGAAGCATAAAATCACTTAAATCCTTTTAAACTTATATTATTAAAAAATAATAACTCAATGGACCTCCACTCCATGAGGCTGATATTTTTTGTGTAAAATCACTCCAATTCCTTCAAAATGCATTTTAAAGCCACCTCCTCCCCTTGGCACCCACCCCTATATTCTCCCACTGGACACCACCCCCATGCCTCAACCGACCTGGTGAGCTCCATCTGAACAAACTTTACTCTTATCCACCCACACATTATATCTAACTTAACTAGACTCCAATCAACCACGCAGAATTCATTCAAAGAAACAAATAGAAAATTCTGCATTGGATTTTATTTTAAATTTCAAACCTCTCTGCAGCCCTGGTAATTCACCCTCAGCAATCAGCAGTGCCGAGGAAAATGCTGAGGAAATGAAAAATATCCACAGCAAAAATATTGACAAGAATGGCTTCTTCAGAAAGCCTTGTGGTGGCAGAAATTGCACAACTTCCAGGTTACACAAGGAATCAAACTATGTGGGTTGCACAATGCTGTATTGCTAATCTTACAATTTACAGTACAAATTGCAGCATAACCACTAGGAAACTATGTGTTCTGCTTCTTCTATGTTGATAATACCAGAATAGGACATCAGTTTCCGGAAAGCTCTTACAAAGCTTTCCAGAAACTGATGTCAGATTCTGGTGTTATCAACATAGAAGCAGTGAGATACTTAGTTTGTGGTTATGCTGCATCTTGTTTTCACTCATACTATACATATTGAGAAAGTCGCCTACTTACTTCCAAGATTTTTCTCAGCATTCACATGGTTCATGATATTGGCATGAATTGAGTGAGAGATTCTACACATTGATTGTGATTGAATACACATATATCTCAAACTACTTTCATATGTTAAAGTTACTTAAAAGTTTTCACTTCACCGCATACTACATGTACATGACAATTAAAGACTATGCCCTGCCCCCTGATGATTTTTACACAATTGAACAGCCTTCACAGCAATTGCCGTAGAAGCACCAGTTTTCCACAGCAATTTTTTTGCCGAGGAAACAAGGATGAATTACCAGGACTGTCTCTGCTGCCTTTAATGATCAGTCAAGCATAATGCGTTGAACAAACTTTAATCAAGGAGTAACAGTAATTTATTTATTTATTGGTGTTTAAGTTCACATACTTATGCACAACAGCTAATCATGTCCACAACATGGAGATAAACTTAAGTTTTGTCCTTCGTTTATACTAGGGCTGAAACGGTTGGCTCATTTTCGTAACCGACTAACCGAGAGCTATAACCGGATAACATCCGGTTATCCGAGGCCATTATTTCACCGAATATGGGATCAAAACTATAGGAATTGGAAGCAGTATTCTCAAACTATTCCGTAGTGTGTATACAAACGAACGTGGTCTTGTATACACACTACAGAACAGTTTCTGCGATTACTCATTACTCACGGAAACTGCCGATCATTAACGAAGTCTTGAATGCCAAAGTCAATTATTTTTCAATATACACAACACAGCTTTGATGTGTAATATTTCACAAAGGAGAAGCGGCAGATTTACTACGTTTCAAACGAGGAATGATGGACGCTATCGATATTTCGGATAACCGGTTGGCGGTATTTCTAATCAGTTAGGTAGCTAACTGTTTTCAAACCGATTATCCAGTTAACCATTTCAGTACTAGTTTATACCCATGTTGCCCATCTTAGAGGACGTCCACCCCAAGCATTAGTGATGGGGTCCTATTTTACCAGTGAAGCAGAACGTGTTTACCATAATAAACAAGCACTGCTTTGCTTTCTGGGGTTCTCATGGGGCAGTAACACTTACAGTAATGGTTCAATTTATGCTTTTTACCAAATATCAAACGATTCTGCTTGGCGGACCTGAGGATGATTTGTCAAGAATTTTCCTCATATTGCATGAAGTAAAATTCAAGTTTCCATGGGCAGCCCAAAAATGAACACCAGGCCGGTCTTCTTTTTAAAAGTTAGGCGAGTCATTGGTAGCTCTTCTTAATTTTTTCCCAGATGGGCACTGCTCTCCTCGATCGAAAACTACTCCTTAATTTAACAGATAGTATTCAATAGTAAACTTAATATCTGAGCTGATGTAACAAGGCGAGTACACACAGCAAAGGTACAGTTAAAAGGGTTAATAGTCCCCGAATGCCTGTGCCTGCGGTAAATTGTCACACACACAGCCACTATTAATTTTTTTTGGTTCCTGACAAAATCACAATTGTGGCAAAATTGCACAAGTCAATGACAAAAAGTAATGAAATTGTTAACATGATGTATTGTTACTGTGTAAAGGGAGGTAATAATAATTCACTGTGTTCAATTTTAATTGTGTAGCACATCTTCAATCATGTGTTTTTTGATTTCAAAGTTTGTTTTTTAGCACAGTAACAAAGATATTTCTTCTTAGATCACAATACACAGGTTATGGTCAAGAAAATTTTCATGGAAAGTTCAGTTTTGCTTTATTTCTATATGATAAATACTTTTCATTATTAAATGACAATTAACACCTTTGAATATCGCTGGCGTATGCAATTCCATTATGTGCAGTAACGCTGTCTTTTATAAGAATGCTTAACAGATCAAACCTAGTGTGCCACCTCTGCACTGAGAACTTTCTTATTAAGAGAAAAAAGGTTGGTTAGCTTTCTAAAGTGAAAGAATGCATGCTCTGCATTGGGCTGGTTTGGGGTTCCAGCAACTTAAAACATCCCTCCGAGAGCTTAAAAAACCCTTTAATTTCTTATAACCCTAAATTTGAGTGAAGGCTATCATAATTAAATATCACCGATGCTGCTAATACAGAATATTGTACGATCATGACATGATGACTGTTACACTAGTTTGGAGTGTCGTTTGCGACGATGGTCGCTTGTCGAGGCGAAAGATCAAATGCGTGTCTGGACAGAAAATCAGGCGGGCAATAGTGCTCGGGGGCAATTGCCCACCTCAGAATGACAGGCCTGGAAGACAGGAACTTGATTTGAACCCCCAAAAGATGCTGAATACAACAAATATGATATGATTCTGGATTAGAAGAAGATTTTTAAAGACTTTCCTTCATACTACACAAAGGTAAAATTTGGGCCTTCAAAAGAATCCCAGATATGATGGATGAACCCAAGTACTTGTAGTTTGATCAGTAATATCCCCCAAGTCGACTAGTTATTTGTCCCCCAACAGGTTGATGTGAGGGTACTTGTGGATTGCACTCGCTCAGTCCGCCTGTCCTGTAACTGCCTGTATCTCGAGACGATTCAAAGCTTTTGTTTCAAATTTTCAGCACTGATCAGATATTGTGTAAAATTGATGCACGCCGATTTTTAAAAAAAAAATTCAAGATGACCGACTGGTGGCCATGTTTGTTGGAAATTGTATGTAACTGATGTAAGTCAATTTATTTTTTTTTTTAATTCCAGATGGCCGACTGGTGTTCATTTTTGTTGGAAATTGTGTGTAATTACTTATCTGCCTTGCAGCCTAGAACTTGTAAATGACATTTCCATTTCAGTAATTCTTGGTATGGAGGTGTAGGAGCATATGACAAATAACATATTATACAGGGGGGGGGGGGGGGGGGGTTGTCCATAAAGTATGCGAAGACGACAAACTTCAGCTTTTTTTTCAGCCAATTTACATATATTATGTTGGTGTGTCCTGTTACCACCTGTATCTCAGAGACGCTTTGACTTCAAATTTTCAGTAAAGATCAGACATTATGTAAAAAAATTGATGCACATCAATTTTTTTTAGTTTTCTAGGCACTTCTAAACAACATTTCCGATGTCAATAATTTTTGGAATGGAGGTGTACCAGCATAAAATAAACAACAACATGTCATACAGGTCTTTTTCTCATGCATAAATTACGCAAATTAGACAAACTTAAGCTTTTTTCAGCCATATTTGTATAAATTCTAATGGTGTATACTGTTACCACCAGTATCTACGTTTTTGTTTCAAATTTTCAGCAATGATCAGACATTTAATATGTAAAACATTTATGAATGCCAGTTATTTTTTTTTAAATTCAACTGGCCATTTTTGCTGGAAACTGAGTGTAATTAGTGGCGATGAGATGATTAATCAGTATACAATCGGCCATCAGCCGATAAGCACCCGTCAGTTGACAATTGGTAGTCAGGGGTGAGGGATCGGCCCTCACCAATAGTCACAGGTAAAAAAAAACTGTTGAGATTTCCTCGATTCATCATCCAGATTTAAGATGTTTTTATTGAAATGACTGAAGTGATTCGTAGTTCTGCTTGATCTCATCAAATTTCATCACGCAGAGTGAATATGTGTGACTAGCGATGCTGAATTCTTGGGGCTAATCATGCTATATTATCATTCAAAGACTCAAAGTTGTCAGTTCATTTTGATCCCACCGTCCTGGAAATTGAGAGAAAACCGAGTTCACTAAGTGATGAGTGTTGGCTTGATATCAAATGTTAGCAAGAAATTGCAGGAGCTTGCTTGATACATTGTGTATATTACCTCTGACGCATTTCGACAGCGGCTTACATAAAAGATAGAACGGCAGTATTCGGGTTTATGTTTGTTTCATTATTTTTATTCTGCCATGATTCCAGGTTATCACACATTATGTATGCAAGATGGCAGCAGCCATTAGTAAAATAAATGTACGCCTATTCAAAAAATAAATCGTTAATTAAAACCCTCAACATTGAAAACAAACACCACCATCAATTTTCTGTGAACAAATTCAGTAGTCAGTCAGATATGAAGTGTAAATGGGCAGTTCTGTTGCTATGGACTTTTCAGTCTATAATTCACCATATACACACAAGATATTTAGTCTGTGTGAAACACACAGACTATTTTTTTTTGTTCAGCTTCTTTTTCTTTCTTTTTTTGTTCTTCTTATTCTCCTGTCTTGTTTTCTAAGAACTTTGGTGTCCGCATGAAAACTCGAAAACGAATTGTCCTATCTCGTCTATTTTTTTCATACTGACAGAGTCACAAGTTCTCTGAGCCCTATGATTTTCAGATTCCAGGGGCATTAGGGGTGTCCATGAGGGTGTTTGGAAAGTGGATCACACCCATATCTCAGGTGTGGTATGACCTATGGACCAACACTAAATTAGTCGATACTCAATGGGGATTCAAAATATGGGTCAAGGTCACTGAGGTCACCAAGGGGTCATTGAGTGCATTTTTCAGAATTGCTGGAATTCACATTTTTAGACCCCCCTGATGCATTCACGAAGTCCATACATACATTTTTACGAAAAAAAAAAGTGGGCGTGGCCTAAATTTTTGAATGTGGGTCATGCTCCTATCTCAAGCATGGTATAACGAATGACCTGGGACCATCACAAATGAGTCGACACTCGAAGGAGATTCAAAATAAGGGTCAAGGTCACTGAGGTCACGCAAGGATCATTGAGTGCATTTTTCAGAATTGCTGGAAATCACATTTTTGGACCCCTATTTAATGCATTCCTTTGATCAAACCCTTTGAATGCTGTGCACATATATGCCTTTTCTGGTTTCTTGGAAAAATTGATCAGATTCCTGAATGAATATCTTTAAATACTGTTAATGAAAACCTATTTCAGATTTCTTTAAAACTATTTTATCCCCGAAAATAAGCCTCCAAAGTATTCCAATTACATTCATAGAAGGGTGTCGTGGCTCAGTAGGTAGAGATGAATGCTGCAAACCGAGAGGTCCTCTGCTCGAATGCCAGCTGCGGTGTTGTGTCCTTGGTCAAGACATTTTGTCCACGTAGGGGCAAGGTTCAATTGTGCACTAATACTAATGGTGTACTTATCTTCAACCAATGCTAACTGTGCTTGTGTGGTCAGTCTGTTGGGAGCCCGACAGTTACTCGCCATTACTCGGTGGTTCTCTCAGGATACTCCGGCTTCCTCCATCCATAAAACTGTCTGACACAAGGTGACAGTGGCTGTCAAAAGTGTTGTTAAACCCAGTAAATAAATAATATTCATAGAAGGCATGCCTTGATGGTGTAGTAGTAATATTTCTGTCTTCCATGCACTGGTTGTCAACATGATAACCCGAATACAATCAATCCTATCTTAATGTTTTTGTTATACTGATAGACTGTACTGGCAAATGAGTTCATAGAAGAAATAGCCATTATATAAAACTTTAGAGAATCACTCATAAACAAAGCGGTCAGAGAGAAAGCTGTAACTGTTGCATAGAATAGCATCGTATATTTATTTAATATCATGTACAAAACTAAATCTCAAACCATTTTGAATAAAGAACCCTTCACATTTCAAAGCATTTTTAAAATCTATTTATTCTCAATCATAACTGAGGATCTACAGGTTTTGGGATGGATTGGTGTGTGGCTTTCTCGAAAGACCTATCACTATTATAAAGTAATGAAATGGAATATTTGAATGGTCTGTTTTTAACCCTCTTAATACTTCAATGTGAGTACAAACACCTTTCATATAACTCATGGCTACAGAATGTTTTTACGCTTCCCTTTCTGTACAATTTAATTCTATATGGAATGGGACATCTTTTCCAGTGTACCTTCCAAAGTAAGGTTATCTTAACCCTTTCCCCAACATAACGGCAAAAACCAGCCAGCATTATTCACAGAAATTTCCATTCATTTTGCATTATTTTTTCATTTTTGCTAGAAAAACATTGTTTATGACCTCTCATTGGAATGAGCTCGTTTTTTAAAGGGTTAAATGGAGTATTTAAAGGGATTATTTTAACCTTCTCAGTATCTTAATACGATGAGTCCCCCCAAATTTTATTTTTGCAATGCAGGAATAATATAACACTTTCTGTTCTCACAATGCCTAAACACACATGGGCATCGATGTGACCTAAGTATTTTGCCAATGCCAATAAGTCTTCAGATAGGCTCTTGGGGGCTTTTAAGCGTCTATATTCCAACATTACTGAATTCTTTTATTCGCAATATATTTTCCAGCAGTACCTTAACATTTTCTTGCTAATACGAATATTTGCTATCAGCTACAAACATGGTAGATCTGGAGTTGGTGGAGCCAATATTTTTAAGGTGGTTTACGTGCATACTTCAGGCTTGGTATGAATGTGGTCCACCTCAATGCGGTCAGCTGAGGTGATTAAGTGCATATTTTTCATAACTATTAAATAGGAATTGCATTTTAAAACTAATGCAATTCTGAAGATTATCTATGTATCTCTTCATTCAAATAAGTTGCAGAGCCAGTAATGTCAATTTCTGATTCCTTGCCGGAATCCTTTAAATGCTATGCACATAAATGACCTTTCTGGTTTCTTATAAAATTGTTCTGATTCCTGTATGAATATCTGTAAATAACATCCCTCGAAATTAGCAATGGCAATCAGCAATGCCATGATGGTAAAAGCCACTGTAGGTGGATATGGCTACAGCAATCCCATGCCGTGGGCAGAAAATTGAGATTCAAATTCTTGTAAACCTTTTGACATGTTCTTCTACACAATACCAAGCTTGTTAATAGTTTTTTGTCCATGAGTTAAACTGCGAAAGAATACTGATCAAAATAAATTAAAATACACCGAGTAAACTATACATGAATGCCAATATTGACTGATCTATTCCACACATTTACTGAACAGCCATCCTATTTCATGACTTTATGACGTATCATGTTCCAGGCCAGAAAAGTGGCTGGTCTGGTTCAGGTGGTTAAATGTATGAAGAATTGCTGAATTATAACAGTAACATGCCACTGGCCACAGAGTGCTGCTTTCTCAAAACAACACACATATATATGCCCTCACACAGTATATTAGTGCTCCACAACATTTTTGAACAAGCACATTTGTTAGCTCCCGGAAAATAGAAAACATGGGTGCTGACAGGAGCATTTGCACACGCACACGTCTCATTTCCAGAACTGACGTGTACAAAATAACTGGTACTGACAGTGCACATGCTAGAGAATTATACAAAATATAAAATGTGTGGGCCATCAAAATCAGTTTGTGACTTGAACTTGTCACAAGTTGGTATCAATTTCACAGTAAAACAGTGCTGTGCAGGAGGTTTAACCTATTCACCCGCTTACTTCTACAATGCCAGGAATGACTCACAGACTTGAAAGCATACATCATACATGTAGCTGGTAACAGTGTGTGTTAAATGCTCCTCAGCCACAGTTTTTGTTTCATAAGAATATCATTCAATATCGATAGCAGTAGAAAATCAAGAGTAATCATCATTGAAAAAAGCATGTGTTCAGACTTAAAAATTTTCATTCAAATGTTCACAAAGATTCCAAATTTGGATTATTCCCCGTAGATAAATATAGCTAATGGAATGACATTATCGTGACCAATCACTATGCACAGTTGAAGTAAGTTTAAAATAGCAATGTCTGATCATGAGATGTCATCGTGGCGTGACCATGTTTACAGCACAGTTGAGATCAATCGGAGGCATCTTTTCAATTTGAATGCTGGTGAGTTGCATTTATTCAAGCCAGGTGTTGATTAAATTCAGCGGATTTTGTGAATATAATCGCCTAAAAGCATGATGGTATACAACAATCAAGTATACGACAATATTAACAGAAACTCTTGTAAAAATAAAATGGTCAACAATTTTGGCACCCACGTTGACTCTCATGGGCTCACCGCTATGTCAGTGTGCCTCTGATATCAAACCACTTACAATCAGAATAAATGCTGACGCAGAGCCATGGCGAACTGGTTTTGCCATGGCAGTGTCGTGCCGTTGTCAAAAAATGCTAATTTCGAGGGCTGAAATAATAATATCTGTTAACAAAAATCCATTTGATTTGTTTGAAAAATATGTTACTCCTGAAAATTATAAGCCTACATAAATTCTCTTTCTTGATAGTTTTTTCCTGATACTTTAACCCTTTCCACAGACTTGAATTTACTGGATGCAGTAAATTCTGTTTCTCCAGTTTTCATTGAGTTTGCTTCACAAACATCATTTAAGTGCCAAGTGAATGGTGTGTGTTTTCCATGGAATGCATTCAAGCCAATCCATGTCAATAAAATATTGTTGCATGTGTCTGTCTTTTATAGATTATTAGTCAATTTCAGTCACGTAGTGGCTGAAACAAACATGTACATACTATTATGTGTGTGTGTCAGCCACTATCAGTCACCAAGGAATGACTTTCTCCATCGGCTCATAGTACAGTTGAGGAGTTTGTATAAATTCTAACAGTTCTCCTCGTTACAACTTAATCTAAGTCTACTGTATGGTATGCAAGACAAACACTAGTGGTGTGACTGTCCTAAATGGGCCTGTACAGGCAGGCTAATATAGCGCTTCTGTTTTACCTTTTGCAGGGGGAGTCGCCAGAGTGTCTGAAAAACCACAAAGTCAAAAACAGTTAACACTAGATGAGCAAAAAGATGCTTACGTGTGTTAAAAATTGCTTGAACAATTGGCACACAAAAGCATTACATGCAGCAGATTTCCATCAAAGAAGAAAATTTGCTCAGCCAAAAGACAAGTGGACGGGTCTCTTACTAAACCAAAGCTTCAAATACAGACAACTATTAACCTTTTAGGCTTTTACCTAGCTTGAAAAGCGGTCTAGTACTCTACGACACTGGCAAAAGCATTTAATTTCATAAGCTTTTTGACGTACATGTGTTATCCAACAATGTGGCATTTTTTTTGTCTGGCATTACCAGGTATGCACATCCAAACTGAGCTGAACAACAAATTGTGCGTCTGAGAGTACCAACTGATCAAACACAATCCTTTTGGTAGGATTTCTCTGCAGCCCTATTATCAATGCATATACACAAGTAGGAGTAAATTTTTAAAATTGAGTGGAATTGCTATTTTTGTTCCCATCGCCCCTGACCTTCATAAACATGATTTGTAAAATGTGCACTATTTTCGAAATAACAACAATGATCTTCTGCTTTCATTTTTATGATTCTGTTAGGATATAAAATGTTTAATATGTTCAGTGTCTTTGTTTTGAATGCCAGCAGAAACTTTTCTCTTGAGCTCTTCAGGGATTTTTGGGGTTTTGGAGTGAATTATTTTGCAAACCTGGAAATAACACACAAATCAATTGTTTAGGATATGTGAGAGTTACGTTCATTGTAAAATCTGCAAACGCAGTACAGGTTACGAGAAAATAACGCAGCATAAATTAACTTCCTGAGGCCAAATGTTTTGCCAGTCATATATGACAATCTTTCGAAACAAACTTGACTCAAAGACTGCGCATTGCATCCACACTTTACCAAAGTGGTATGTCGTATATAGCTTCAACAGAATTTCCGTCAATATAAATGGCACCAGATAATGTTGTGCAAGTTCTCACTTTAGTTGTTGTTATTTATTTTGGCAGAAAACAACATGACTTGCATAGTAAAAACAGAGAAAGTGAAAATGCATTACAACATATTTTTTTCCTACAGGTTACCACCAATTATATAGTTTCACCTGCAAACAGGTCAAGATGTAGCTCTTGTATTTCCAGACCGGTTTGGTATTCTGACAAGATACATGCAGTTTGTACACTTATTTATGCAGTTTTTTTAATTGCTTGTAGTAGTACAGTTAACTAAAGAGGAGTTTGCTGTAAGCTACAATTCTACAAAAATTGGAATGAAGGCCGAAAGTTCCAAGGCCAAATGTTCCCAAGGCTGAACCGTCCATAAAAGATTTGTCCTGATTCATTCATGAGCACAGGTTTGAGTCTCGCTAGCTTCTGCTGTGAGGATTAATTTCACTTCTTAAATAAATTTGCGGGGTACTATTATTCTCTTGTGAGTGCAGCCAGTACTAGGGCTGTGGACCGAACTGCTTTGGAATGGTCTGGTCTGCAGTCCAGGGTGGAGCGGGCTGCCATCGTTGTACCAGTTTGTTGTACTTGTTCAACCTTGCCGGACTGGCACTTTCCAGTCCAGTGCACTATTCCATGCTTGCCGATTATTGCATGCCATGATTATTGGCACATATTTTTAAAAGTCAACATGTATGTTTGGTCATTCTTATTGTTTTCAAAGGGTTATAACCGTTAACCTTTTACCCAAATTGCATGACAACAATTTTTTTTTTTTTTACACAAAACCATATCCTATGACCCCTTATTCAGCTTGTTGCAATGGGGGGGGGGGGGGGGGGGGGGGGGGTATGATTTTCTTTCTGAAAAATATTTCTTTCTAATTTCTCTATTTGTAAATCACAGGCTAATAAGGGCAGATACAGACACTTCATTAGCTAAATGGTTAACATGCCAGCTGCAACAAAACTTGACAAAAACTAAAACGGTCCATGGGTTTTCTTGTGAACTGGGTTTATTTCCATTCTGGACTGAAGGAAACCCTGTCTCACGCATCCCACAATATACCCATTTATAAATGTGACTCATGACACTGAGAAGTCTGAGCAAACCATTTTCAAATTTACTCTGGCAATGATGTACCACACTACTACCACTATGTCAGAGAAGTGGGCCTGGCATTCTATGGGGGTGCAGGAGTGCTGCACGGCTAGAAAAAATTGTAAGAAGAGATGCACTTTTGATTCTGACACTGAGTTTTCTCAAGTACAGTCTACTCGTTTTTTATAATGATAACGTATTTCCTGATTATCTCAATGCTTTTTGTACGGGGGGTGGGGGGGGGGGGGGTGGAGGGACTGGGGCTTTAAACATGACATCTCAACCTTCTTGAAGGACTGATGAATGACCCCAACTTCAGAAATTCTTCAGTAGCTTTCTCCAATCCTATTTTTGTAACAATTATGGAATATCATGCCCCGTTAGCTGGCAATGCTGCTGGTTTCTTTGCTTCTCCAGTCTGACTCTCCCCCCCCCCCCTTTGGCCTGTCCCGTACTGGCAGACTCAAAGTTACCCCCCCCCTCCCCCCAGTGATAACAAAGGCACCCCAAAACACACTTGTTCCTGTCCCAAGTTGAAAACAAAGGTACCCAAGAAGTTTCGTGAAGATCAGTTCATAAATACGAGCTGTATAGAAGTTGTGACAAAAAACTGATTGGACCTAATTTCGGTACAAAATGGCCTCTGGCAGCCATCTTGAATTTTGGGCCGCACCCAGAAACACTCGTTCTCATCCCACGGTGATAACAAGGATACCCATGAAGTTTTGTAAAGATCGGTTCATAAATACGGCCTCTAGTCTGAGCCGTATAGAAGTTGTGTACAAAAAACTGATTAGGCCTAATTTCGGTACAAAATGGACACTGGCAGCCATCTTGAATTTTGGACCGCACCCAGAAACTCTCGTTCTCGCCCCAAGGTGATAACAAAGGTACCCAAGACGTTTCGTGAAGATCGGTTCATAAATACAGGCTCTAGCCCGAGCTGTATTGACATGTGTACTTACTGTGTGTAAGTAGCACTGAAAAAATCAAAGTTCATCTAATTTGCGTAATTTCTGCACAAGAAAAAAACCTGTATTATATGTGATGTATCCCATGGTACTAAACATTCACACAAAAAATTATTCAAATCAGCGCTTTCATATGGAAGTTCTGTGCAAAAATCTGATTGAACCTAATTCTGTACAAAATGGCTGCCATCGACCATCTTCAATTTCGGACCGGACCCAAAAACACTCGTTCTCATCCCATGGTGATACCAAAGGTACCCAAGAAGTTTTGTAAAGATTGGTTCATAAATACGGCCTCTAGCCAGAGCCGTATTGGCATTTGGACTTACAGTGCTGAAATTCAGTAACACTAAATACATCAAAGCTAGTCTAATTTGCATAATTTACGCGCGAGAAAAAAAACCCTTATTATATGTGATGTATCCCATGGTACTAAACATTCATACAAAAAACTATTCAAATCAGCGCTTTCATATGGAAGTTCTGCGCAAAAATCTGATTGCACCTAATTTTGTACAAAATGGCTGCCAACGGCCAACTTGAATTTCGGATCGGACCCAAAAACACTCGTTCTCGTCCCACGGTCATAACAAAGGTACCCAAGACGTTTTGTAAAGATCGGTTCATAAATACGACCTCTAGCTCAAGCCGTATTGAATTGTTGATAGACAGACAGACGACTGGCCATGGCATAAGCTCAAATTTGAGCTAAAAATGGAAGCTCCAGGTCATCTTGGATCATTAACTGGTCCAGGGAGCGTCAAACCGTACTCAACAGAAGAGGAGAGTTTTTACACGAGTAAATTCAAGAACACACACCGTCTACCCCATTCAAACATTTATCAACTTATATTTTACCCTTTTTACTAATTACTTGTGTTCGTTTATGTGCATGTTCATTTGTGTTTGTTCTTTAGTAGCACCAAAAATTACAGATAGATATTGGAAGAACCCTGGACTTTTCGCCGAAAAATGCATTTCGCCCAAAAGACTATTCTCCAGAACATTAAATTTTGAAGACAGCCAGCCTAAGTTTTCTTTTTGAAGTAACAAAATCTAACTTGATCTTAGTCTCACCAATTCATTGTATTTTAATTTAATACTTCTCCTTGAACAGGATATTTATTATTTGTATTTGATGTATTACCACAGCAAAATTACTGGCACCAGCAGTCTTTTCACCTAAAAACTGAAACAAATTTAATGTTTTTTCCAGCCATCGCAGACGGGTCAAAATCTATGGGTGGGCATTTTCCCACGTATATAATTCAGAGATGATCCGGTATAACACTTAGCGAAATTTCCAACAATGAAGCACCGTGGTCATCCTGGTGCTTCATTGGTGGAAATTTCGCAAGGTGTAATAGCGGATCATCTCTGAATTATATGCCTGGAAAAAATGACAACCTGTAGATTTTGACCCAATCGCGATGCCCCTACTGTATGACAGTTCACAGATTTTGAAAGCATCTGTGACAAGCACAGGGGGCTTCAACTGTCTTAGGGAGTTTGAGCATTGAAGAGAGAGGGGGGGGGGGGGGGGGGGGTCTTCCCACAGGAACATTTTAATGTGGCATCAAATAAGGTGACAAGACAACTTTTTGATGAACTGTTTGTAGTTCCAGATGAACAACTTTTTGGTCATCTGTTTTTTCATTTAGACAACCACCAGAGGCCTCAGGGACCATAAAATCATTCTCCTCAAATTTTATGGCCTGTGAACTCAAGTTCTGCACCACACAATACATTTTAAATCCTTTTAATCATCAAAATACTCATCAGAATCGGATAAAATTTTACATGAGTAAAATATATACCAGTACACACACCTTATATCCCTTTAAACCTTCATTAACTTATATCCCCCCCCCCCCCCCCCCCCTCTTTACTTGTGTCTGTGTGTGTTCATTTATGTTCATCTGTTCGTTCTTTAGTAGGACCCATACTTTTTGCAATCGGCTACTTATGCCATTGGAAACTTGTCAGTTAGCAAACTCAAAAAAAAAACATTTTTTGTGGAAAAGAGAATACATAATAGGTTTCATTTCCTTGTACCCAACTCATTTTTGTGCTAATAATGTGCCTTTATTTTTTACTTCTGTTATCAATATTTTGGACAGTGGTGAAACTTTCCAAAAGTTTTGTTGGATGCCCCTATTAAAAGTGAAAAACTGACAAAACAATCAAAATAGCCTTTTCACCATTTTTGAAAATAAAATATGAATTGGTAACATATTGCTAAGAAATGGTAAGAATTAATATTTGCAAAAGTACATGTATGTACAGTGCTACTTTAAAATAAAGTCTTCTACAGTATAAAGTTGCACATAATCTTCTTGACATAGTGTCATGATACAGTCACTGCACTCCTACTAAATACCGAATGCCACCGATGGCCACTCTAGAAATACCTACTGTGGCACTTAAAAGCATCATTGAATTCGGACACTGACGGACAACCCTAAATTAGCCTAGGGTGGATGTTTATAACACTGTTTTTTTTAGTAAATTCGGGGGTATTTTGGGAAAAAAACAGATTTTCTAATTCGATCTCCACTAACACCCCGCAAGCAGAGAACAGTTTTACCTATTGCCACTTAATTCATAATGCTTCAAACGAAATTGCATTTAATTCAGTCTTTTGGTGTATGAATTGCCGTTGTCTAAATCTATTTATTTTACATGAGTCGGTAATAATAAATAAGAACAACAATATCTCCCTATCATTTTAATAAGATTACCGGTCCTACTAATTACCAACCAAAAGTGCTAATTACCGACCAAAACCCAATGAGTACCGGGACCAAAAAAAAAAAAAAAATTTACTGGAGATCTGATGGGTTTTGTAAATTCAAGATAATAATGACGATAAACGATGTCCCGTAACGCGTCTGATAACTAATGGATACACAGGCATTTACATAGTTTATTCTAGCAGATTCCAGACTAACCTTTTTCCCGGGGAGAGTGCCGCCCACATGTCGCACCTCCTCAATGATGTCTGCGACATCATTTTCTGGCCAGTTTCGGGCAAAATCTTCCAGTCCCCTGACTCCCCTCTAAAAACTTTGACCCGTACGCCCGTGCTCCTGTATTTTTTTTTTTGCTATGGGGTGGAGTCGACTTCATCTTGGGGTCATGTTCTCCTCTGACCTCTCATAAATTGTTTTGGTTGACTTCTCTGTGGCTGATTTCGTAATGGCTGGACTTCTCTGCACCTACAGGTACTCGGCCAAACTGAGAACTCTAAAAAATGACATTTAATAAAGATTTTTTGGATCGATTCTCTCCACTTCCTAAATAGATATAAAATATATAATACAAGCTTGTATTTCTATACCTATTGGGGGAGGTGAAGACAATCGATCCAAAATATCATTATCAAATATAATTCTTTAGAGTTCTCAGCTTGTGCCAAGCACCTGTGTCCACCCCACAAATAACTACTTAAAAACCTTTGAGATTCTAAAAAATCATATTTTTCAGTCGGTACCCATTTAATTTTTTGGTCGGTAATTAGCACTTTTGGTCGGTTTTGGTCTGTAACTAGTAGGACCCAACACTACCAGTGGCCTCCGGATAAAAATAATGTTTAAAAAAACTGTCTGTTCTTTCACAAACACCCTCTAAAATCTGGTCCTCCTAAACACCGGAATTACTTGGAATTACCTGTTTTATGTCGTATTTTTCACTCTTTGCTTACTATTTTAAATATTTAATCACAGAGTTGTGAAAACTGTTCTCGTATCCAGAGATGTTCTATGTTGCTATTCCCCTAACTACAAACTGATTTGTGGTGTCAGAATTCACTGGTTCACTGCATCAACAAGCTGTTGGCCATAAGCATCACCCAACTGGTTTATTGTCACTGTCTTTGTCGGCAAACCTTTCAGTATACTGTATAAAGTTTATTTTATATGTATGCAACGCCAGCTATGAGAGAAGTGTGATAAACACAATGGCCATCGTTTTTTTCTGTATTTGGTTATTATCGCCCTGCACGCAGCACTCGTGTGGCATTCAGTAGGCACAACATTCTATTCCGTTTTGAGTGCCTTCATTCCTAAGAATGGGAAGGCGTTCCAGTTCCATGTAAGGTACGTAGGAATATTTTTTAATGAGGCACAACATTCTATTCCGTTTTGAGTGCCTTCATTCCTAAGAATGGGAAGGCGTTCCAGTTCCATGTAAGGTACCTAGGAAATATTTTTAATGAGGCTCTACTCCTCTAGTGTACTAATAATTAGACCCATCATGCCAGTCTCATAACCAAAATGGCCTTATTTGGAGTAACTCTGGGTAATTCCAAGCAATTCCGGTGTTTAGGAGGACCCCTAAAATCAGTCAAAGCATTTATGATTTTAATAAAGTCACCCTTTAGGGCAAAAAGTATATTTGAAAAGCATTTGTGTGGGGATGTTAGGGGACTCCCCCATCTTAACTAGAACCCCTTGGTCTTAACTAGAACTCCCACTCACTGCAGGGTCCTAGTTAGCCCCCCCCCCCCCCCCCCACTCCAGAAAATTTGGCAAACTTCAGTGCTCTAAGAGCGGAATTGAGGCATTTGTGCAGTCCCTATATTGGAACCCATTTGGAGTTCTATGTTGTGTAAACGTTGCATTGACTCAATCTGAATGGGTTATTTTGGTGGGGGGCACAAATCTTAAGGGGGGGGGGGGGGTCTTATCACTGGTTCCGATATATTTTTATCACTCTTCACTCTCGTTGAGTCAGCTGGTTGAGTCAGTAAAAAGGTCCCGAATTTGAGAGACGAACAAAGTTTGAGGGCTGCATGTATCCCGGGACCAAGGAAAAAATTACCATTTTCTCAAATCATGCAAATTGGGGGAAAATGAAAACAAATCAAACACCTCTATTGAGCCCCATCGCAGAAAAGTAACACTTCAACGCTGTTTTTCTATTTTCGTGTCCCCTCTTTTCACACGTGTTTCAACGACTTCACATCGCAAAACTGCATATTTTCAAAACTGCTTTGAGGAATACGGTGTTTTATTGTCTACAAATCTTTATACAAACCGTTGTTTATGAAATAAATTTCTAATCCGAGGCAGGAACGGTGTACATGTATTCTCATAAAATAGGGCAAACTGAATACTCGCGAGGTACATCCAATCAGTCACACAATTGCCGACTTGATGATTAAACCTGGTAACGAAAATCCAGTCGGCGTTGCTTGGGCAGTTATCAGATGAACAGATGTACACAATAACTATTATGACTGCAATATTTCCATGATGGCGATTGAAATTTGAAAACTTTGTATGTATAACATCAAAGCCACATGCCTGCCGCCGACAAACCCTGTACACAATGACGTCACTCTTTCAAGAGAACCGCACCAATCAGCGCGGAGATAAAATCAACATTCAGAACTATGTGAGAGACAGACTTATATTTTTTGGAGAGGGATGCGATACTTTATAAAATTCGATCCTATTGAACGAAAGGGCCTTTTCGCAACAGATAAACACCTGTTTTCATCAGAACGAAATTGTTCCGTTCGATTTCAAGAAACTGTGGTAATTCGTAACAGGTCAACACTTATGTACCTGAGTATAAACTTTGACATGGAAACATATCACCTTACAATATATGATTGCCCCACACTAAGTTTAATGGTTTCCTTCACAAACGTTCAGTTGGGAGATAATGTAGACTTTGTGTTTACCGGAAAGATAAAAAAAAACATTAAAAATGTTTAAAATCTTATTTTCACACTCATCGTAAGAACCGTACATTTCATATTCTATATTTGACGAAATTTTATTTTAAAAAGTTGTTCATCTAAAAAATATTAATGAGTGTTGAAGCTATTTTTTTTAACACAACAACTCTTTTAAATCGCACGTTTGCCAAAGAGATCCTTTGATCTTCTGCGCTAAAGATTATCAGTTTTATATATTGACAGCTCAAACTTTCTAATTTTCGCCTTGAGGTTAAGTAATATCGTTGATTTTGTCCCTTTCTTAATTTTTATCCCAGGTTGGAGTTTGTTGACATTGGTCACACTAAATCAGTAAATGGATTTTTTTTTAATTTTTATTTTTATTCTCATATACCTTCAAGCGTGTCGACAAATCTCACGACAACGCAGCGAAAGATCAAAGGAAAATACTGGTTCAGACGTCTAACCAATAAAGGATAGTTTCAATACGCCGATCAAAGAGACACCTGTTCTCTATATGAGAGAAAGAACTATGCGAACTGTCGCGTAGGCTTTATACGGCAATAATGTTTGTTTGACGATATAAACAGTAAACTGAAGCATCTTTTCTGAAATATTAGCTCGTGATCAATTTACACCCAGTGACATTCAAGACAAAATTTTTCCCTGAAATCAAAACTGACCGGTTGTATGAACTCCTACCAGTTAAACAGTATGCTCGACAAAGTATCCGGAGACGTGATGCAATGTGACATAGTATTCACAGAATGGAAATGATGATCAAAGTAGACAGGTCTTTCAGATGAAACAAGTGTCTGCAACTACCAGACAGAAGAAATACTCCTAATGAGTCCTATTTTTAAACTATGGTGGGGGGGGGGGGGGGGAGGGGGATTACAACATGAGAATCCTAGATCGTTATGCTGTATAGATATCCCGAAGGCCTGAGTCGTGGAGGTATAGGAGGGCGAGTCCCCCATCTACGTCGGCTTCGCCCCCCCCCCAAAAAAAACTTTTTTCAAATTTTAAAGCTCTTAAAACTATTCTGGAGCCCCCCCCACCCCCAACGTCGTATTTGACGACAGCAGAAGACTCCAGAATCCCACTCAACACTTATTTCGTGTATGACAGGGATGGTATTGGTTGGAAATTAAAAGTGGCAAGTAGAATTGGGGGCGGGGTGATTTTGGAGGATCTGTGCCTCTCGGGGTCCCTTCCATGGCCTGCCACTCAAACAATCATTTATGATTTTATGGGAATCGGAAAAAAGAATCCACATCTTTCTTATCAATGATAAATAGATGTGGTGGAGAACTTGAGAGACTGTACAAGTTGCCAGCATAGGCCTAATAATTAAAATCTCGAGATTTGTTTGGATCTTACGGTGGCTGATTTAGGTCACCCTCAATACTTTTTTTTTATTTCGAGATCTCGAGATAATATCTCAAGATTTAGGCCACCCTAAATACTTTTTTTTATCTCGAGATAATATCTTTCTGATTGTCATGTTAAATAGTGACGTAAGATGCTCATAGAGGGGATCTCCTCCACTTTTAAAAAACTCATTGCGAATTTCGTCTGTACGCGCGGCTTTGCCGTTCTTCAACTTGCTGACTGTATTTCGTACTCCCCCCCCCCACCTCAATTTCTCTGCATAACAAGGACAGATATTACTTTTTTATCTCACATTCTGGAGGACCCCACCACCCTTTCTTCTGTCATTTACCCTCTCCCAATGTTTGACTATTTCCGCTGCAATGTTATGCCGGCCATCAATGCATTCGCCATCCATATTAATACTCTTACGGTATTGCTTTTGTTAGTTGTATTTACCTGTTTCCAATACGTTGGAACTTGACCCACGCGTTTTTCTAATTGTTTTAATCAACCCAGGATTGTGCGTTTACACTCATTGCACACTACCGGAGTTAAACAATCCTACTGTTTACCAGCTTATTGTAGTAATGTTTTTCGGGGGGGGGGGGGGGGGGGGGATTGCAGGACCCCTATGCTCGGTTCGGCTGGGTGGGTGATCGAAGAAAAAACATTTTTTTCCAGCTATTTGCAATTTTTTACTAGTTTATTAAAACATCATTTAACACAATATATGGCGAGGAGGGGTAGGAATAAGTAGCTGCACTACTGCATGGCCTGATTATCGAATATATTATAAAATAAAAATGAAAAAGAAAACGTTAAATCCAATAAGCTTTCAACAAACAATACAAACAAATAAATGTAAGAGTTAAGTCTGCCATTCATTGAATTTAACTGTAAAATTTTACGAGTATAAAGTACAGAAATCCATATTCTCAATTTTCAACAAATATCTCAGTTTCATATCTACGCTGATAAAAACTAAGCTTTCTTGGTTATTACAGGTTATTTCAGTTATTTGAGAACTATTCGAAACTATATACAGATATTAGTGAACAATATTGTTATTTTAACACTGTTTAACACTAATATCCGAGAAACGTTATAATGTAGGAACGACAACTTAGGATGGAGGGCTGAAAAAACAGCATAGGGTCCTGCATTTTTTCACGCCCCCCCCCCCCATGTTTCTTCAAGAATATTATAAATTTGTATGCTTTATATACTACCTGTATGCTTCAATATTATAAGTACACTGTTTTGGGTTTCTACTCACATCTAAATCAGTAACTAGAACTGAATAAAAAATACTCATCTTGCGTTGACAGGTGTAAACTTGCAGTTAACAAAACTAAGAAAGTACACGTGTTATTGTCATGTCAGTGCATATATAAAATAAGGTGTAAGCTTTTTATGCTAACGAATTCACGTCTATTGACCACCAGCTGCGATATTAGTAGTAGGAGAGGGATAAAACGCGCCAGATCGGATGGCCCGCGAAGTGGACCCAGGAAGTGACGTGTTATAGCCCCCCCCCCCCCCCATATTATATCAAGGTCGATATGTCCTTAGTTGATAATTCTACACTAGATTTTGGCCGGTCTGACTGATTTGCACTTAGTGACCTTTGAGTGTATTTCCATTATATCAAAATGTTTACATCATACACAGTCTATTTTTAGATCACTGTACATATGGCTGTTGGTTGTTAAATTGTTTAACTAGGTCATCCTTGTTTACATGAATTAAGACAGAATCATCAAGAAGCTTAATGAGGTGGTTTTAATCAACCAATCAAAAATTGACAGAAAATAGAATATTGGAGAAACTTCTTCTTTTAAGACATTCTATCCGAGAACTATAAAAAACCCTGACAACAGAACGTCGCCCGAGTGCTAGAATGTTCTATGTCCCATAGGGGACGTAGAACATTCTAGCCTCAGGCGACAAGAATTCAAAAGCTCTTTTCAGATAAACTCATTTCAGATAGACATTCTATTTATAACAAGAGAAATTGTTTACATTGGAGATTATTATAGTTGGGCAAGTGATGGGCAAGACCTCTCTTGCTTGCCAATTGGCAGAAGGTTATCAAACTTTGCAAGAAACTGGATAGCAGTCACGGAAGATCAGTGGTTGAGTAATGTTGAGTAATGTATCATTCCGAGCAAAACCCCCACTTACAAGATGTCCGCATTGGACAAATCTAACGGCCAATCCTTTCAAAAGAGAGTCTCTCCTAGTGGAGGTACAGACTCTCTTATTAAAGAAAGCAATAGAGGTCGTTGAGAATCAAGATTCTCAAGGTTTTTACAGTCACCTGATCCTCGTATCGAAGTCAGACGACAGCTCGTTCCAACCGGTAACAGTCTTGAGCTGGATAAACAAGTTGATCGTGGCTCCAAAGTTCTATATGGAAACCATTCCGTCGGTAAGAGCGAGCATTCGAGTGGACGACTATGCATCAAGCATAGATCTAAAAGATGCCTACTTTCATGTCCTGGTACATCCGGCATTCAGAAGGTACCTGCGTTTTGACGTGCAAGGAGAGGTTTATCAGTTCAGAGCAATGTGCTTTGGTCTGAACTTAGCTCCTTTGGCTTTCACTCGGATAATGAACTTGGTAATGTCATACTTCCGAGCTCATTCGTCTGTGGTAACGTCGGCTTACTTGGACGACATTCTTCAGAGATACGGCAACAGAATTATTCTTCTGAGCGATGTTCAGAGTCTATTGTTCCGACATCTCGGTTTCATAGTAAACGAGAAAAAGTTGGATCTAGCTCTGTCCAAGTCGTTCATTCACTTGGGAATGAGCTTCAAGACTTAAGATTTATGTGACAGTGTGTGGGCAAACGGCAGAACAAGTGTAGGCAGAATAGAGTTCGGGATAGGCAGAAAGTTGAGGATTCTGGAAAAATCCGAACTAGATAAACAGACAGAAAAAGAGGGATTCTGGAGAGTCCGTTTCGGTGATTTTTTGTGCTTGGGGTCGTTGTCAGGTTGTTTACGGTAATTAGATTGTCTCTTATATAAAGGAATGCGCCTAAAGTAGGGAACTGGGGGAATCCTAATTGAAATAAACTGTTAGAAACCGAGACTTAATCGGAAATCGTATCCAAACAAACAGTTGTCGGGTTGTTTGGGGTAATTAGATCTACTCTTATGAAGGAATGCGCCTATTATTTGAAAAAGGGGGATTGTGGGGGGGGGGGGGGGGGGATCCGAACCCATTTCTGTAGTTGTGGGTGGCTTTTGGTGATTTGGAGGGATTGTCGGGTCTATTTGGGGAATTACGTTTACTCTTATACAAAGAAGCGCGCTCTCTGAACACACCCCAGTCCTATTTCAGGGCTTTGGGTCATATAGCAACCACGTGCTACCATAGAAACCAAGATGGATGTCTACTTCCTATAAATGGAACACGTATCACCATAACAACACGCGTTACGCATGCGCACTAAGACTACGTTTCACTGTTGGGATAACGTTACAAGATGGCCGCTCAAGCGGGCTACCTTGTCAACCAAAATGACGTAACTGGGTCAAGTGACTATGACGTCACTTACGGGGTTCACGCGTGGTCCATCGAAATTGAAACGTTTCATCCTCTCTACTGCTGACATTGTACCAACTACTGACTCTTTATGTTCTTTTGAAAACTATAAACAGCTGTAAACAACTTTTCATACTATATGATTGTGTGTTCAGTTTCCGATCACCCAAGAATAAATTGTCTGCTTAACAAAGCCACAGAAGAAATAATACAATTCCCTTTTAAAACATTCTCCCCGCGGGAAACCCGGGAAGTGAAGCGGTGCTTGTTTACAGGTCCCAGTCACTGATGCCCGGGGTGTGAGTCCTCTAAAATAGGAAGCATGGGGTATAAACGATTGACTGACCTTGACTTTATCTCCATGTTGTGGTCATGATTAGCCATTGTGCTAAAGTATGTGACCTTAAACACCAAGAAATAAATAAATAAGTTTTAAAATATTCTCGAAAATTAACATCCCTACCAGTCTCTACTGCATTTAACTGGTATTCTGTGGGTACAAGTAATCTTTATTATATTTTATCAGAGATCTAAAACTGTGGGGGGGGGGGGGGGGGGGCATGAACAAAAAAAGCGTTCCTGAAAAGGGTTCCAGTTTCTGATCACACATCAACTACTAGTAGTTTGGACAAGCTTCTAAAAATCTGTAACTCAACATTTACTGGGCCAATTATTCATGTAACTAATCTCAAGTGACAACGTTCCACTATTCGCAATCGAACATATTTCAGGTATCACAGCAGTAAATATTTTCCCATAGACGGCC
Organism: Pictodentalium vernedei; assembly: GCA_031216915.1. Taxonomy (NCBI): domain Eukaryota; kingdom Metazoa; phylum Mollusca; class Scaphopoda; order Dentaliida; family Dentaliidae; genus Pictodentalium; species Pictodentalium vernedei. The sequence goes on from CM062297.1 coordinate 650,317,826, forward strand.
ATTATGACGTTCAAGTGAAAAAAATTATGATCGCATTACTTTAATTTTGGCATTCAAATATCTTTGTCAAGTCATGCAACAAATTAGAGAGAAAACCTGACCGGAAGGGAAGTACCGGTCACGTGCACCTATTTTTCAGGGAATTCCCAACAAAACCACACGAAAAGTCAATTGTATTCTTAAAGTCTAAAAGTCAGAAAATCACCCTCTCTATTCATCTGGAATATTTAACAATAATGCAAGATGTCATTAAAATGTTTCAAATGTTTATTGAAACAGTACATATTCATAAGGCTGCTTATTTGTAGAGATTGCATCATTTCCGAGTAAAACATTTCAAGGTGGGTGACTCTAATTCAAATATTTACTGCAGCGATACCTATAATCATTCCTGACCATTCTAAAGTTACATTTAACCGCTTCCAGGAGATAAAAGAGTCATTTCTGATTTAGAATTTAACTTTTGGCTTCTGTTGGGTCAAAAACATGGGAAATTTGTTCATTTAAAGAAAAGTGTCCAAACTTTGTCAAATGGGTTTAAGAACTGACATTACCCCAAAATATTTTTCTAGCCTGCAACCTAATAAGTTTGCTGAGAGGGATAAGAATTCACACCTTTCTTTGAAAACTACCCTTATCCACAAATTAAAATCTGCATCAGTACATCATATTTTGGAAACATATCTATCTCATTTAACTACACGGCATGAGAAATAGTGTTCCAACCCCGTCGAAACAATATGAATATCAATAAAAAATTGGGGTTCCAGCTATAAATTCACCAATATCAAAGGACAGTGCCTTTTATTCCAAACCATTCATTGATGTAAAATTTTCTTCTTCCTGCTGATGTGATAAAATATAGCCCTGAATGTGCCCCCCTCACCCCGGTATGCCCCTTTCCACAGTGGTGGCACCAAGGGGGGTCGGGGGGGGGGGGTGCTAAGTCCCCCGGTCGGAGAGGTCCAGCCCCCCCCCCCCCCCGTCGGAGATTTTTAGTCAGTCCGTCGGAGAGTCTCGTAAACCCGACTTCACGAGAAATTTCTGACAATCGAATGTAGATATCTCGTCTTGTGTCGATCAAGAACGAGGTATATGGTTCTTCTTTGTAAGGCATTATGACAGTTGTTATCCAACTGGCGTTCCATTAATTGAAGTCCAATTTACCAATTTTCACTCATTTTCCTTCGTTTGGGAGGTCAAATATTATAGCCCCCCCCCCCCTCGTCGGAGAGGTCCCCCCCCCCTGTCGAGAAATCCCTGGCGCTACCCCTATCTTTCCATAAAAAACTATGATATGATTCCTAAATTAATTGATGTTGACACAAAACAAACCTCTTGTGGTATTAAATTCCCCTTTGTGATAATGTATAAAAGTAGGTATAAAAGGCGGATTCTGGAGCATTTGTACACGACTTCGTACATGTACACGTACATCGATGTACACCTCCATAGGATTTAGTGTTAAAATCGTGTACAAGTACACGATTTGTCGTTTTTTATGGTGCTACAGAATCCGCAAACCCACTGCCACGTTTTCTCAGATCAATAATAATAACACTTTGGCCAGCCGCTGATTTGTCGCGGTTCTCGGACGAGAAGGCCATGGTTACCCCTGTACTCCCAACTGCCTCCCTATTCCCACGCTTCTCCTCTCCTCCCAACACTCGGAGACGAACTGCTTGATGATATCCCTTGTCCCATTCTTCCCAATCTCTCCGATTAGCATATTAACCCTCTCCTTTGAGTCTCCCCCTAACCACCTGTCCTTCATTCTCCCATCCCACTTCCCCATTATACTCCCAGTGAATCTCATTCTTTTAGGCTGATACTTTGGGCATTCTAGAAGAAAGTGTTCCAGGGTCTCCACCATGTCCAAGTTACACATCTGGCACTTCCTTTCACCGTCTTTCCCAATTTTTCCCCTCAGCTCCAGGGATCGCGACCTCAGCTTGAACAACAGTGACCCCCCAAAGGTGCCATCAAGGTACTCTTCAAAACCTGGCTTCTCTTTATCACGCAGGCCACCCAAAGACCTCTTTGATTTGATCCCCTCTCGCCAATTACGGTTACAATCCTCCATGACCCTTTCTCTGACGATTTTTTTACCCTGGTTTGCCCCAACGTCCAAGTCCGAGATCTCCAATGAGTAGTTCTCTACTAGCTCCCTCATTTGGACCATCCACCCCGTTTTGATATTTGAGTTGAAAATTCTCAGGAACATTACTTTACACCATCGGCTGTCGGGGAGATTTACCAAATAATTAAGATAACCGAGCTTCAACAGGTCTATCCTGTCCTTGATCCTCATCCACCCAAGCTCACCCCTGATTGCATCTAGCGCTGCGGCATTACTCGACCCCGTTATCCATCGGCCTGCATCGTTCTGCAGGATCTCCAAGCTCTTTACGGCCGTCTGGTTTAGGGGTACCACTTCCGTACCGTATGTTATACTTGGCAGCCCCACCATTTCCCAAATGGTTTTCCCCACGAAAACCTTATTAAAACTGTTTCTCCCTATAAGTTTCATTTGGTTAAGGATTCGCTTCCCCTTCAGAATCAATTTATTTGTGTGGTTCCCTTCAGAATCAATTTATTTGTGTGGTTCCGGTAAATGCCTCTTCCCGTAATGTTTATATTTACCCCCAAATACTCGTAATCACCCGTCTCTCCCACACTGAGAAGTTTGCTGCTCCCTTCCGGAATGCAGAACGCACCCACTCTCCACCTTCGAGTGGGGTCCACTTTGCGGCCCACAGGTATAACTTTGCTCTTGCTTTCATTAAGTTCGAGTCTCCATTTGCTCCCATATTTCCCAACAATTCCCAGCATTTTCGTTAGCCCCTCTTCGCTTTCTGACACTAGAACCATATCGTCTGCAAAAAATAGCCCTGGGATCTTCAAGTCACCAACTGCTACCCCCTCCTCGCTACGCAGGAGTTCATCTCCTAAACCTTTGATGTACAATGCAAACAGGATCGGCGAAAGGATACACCCCTGTTTTAGGCCTATCTCCATAGGCACACGTTTCGTTGTAATGTTTCCCAGGCTAAGTTCACTCTGTACATCTTTATATAATGCTTTCATAATTCCAACAAACTCGCCTCCTAAGCCCATAGCCTCCAGCTTGCGCCACATACCTTCCCTCCATACTCTATCGTATGCCTTCTTGATATCCAAAAAGGCCATAAACATCTTTTTCTTTTTTGCTTTCGCGGATTCTATCATTTGGGATAGTGTGAAAAGATGATCAGTAACTCTCCTTCCCTTCCTGAAGCCATTCTGGATTTCTCCCAAAAAACCCTTCTCCTCAATTACCTCCTCTAGTCTCCCATAAAGGACTTTACAGAACACCTTTCCAATGTTGCTACTGACAGAGATCCCTCGATAGTTATCCAAAACTTCTTTTTCCCCCTTTTTGTGAATAAATGTCACTTTGCTTTCCCTCCACTCCTTTGGGACCTCTTGTTTTTCTATGGCTAAATTGAATGGGGCAGTAAGGCTTTCCACGAGTTCCTCTCCCCCGTTTTTGATAAACTCGTTAGGAATTTCGTCCACCCCTCCCGCTTTTCCATTCCTCAATTTTGAGATCACCCTTCGCACCTCCTCAGTTTTGATTTCGCTGCACACGAAGTCCGAGAGATTTTCCTCGACCTGGTTCGGACACTCCGGTGGGTTCCCCATGCCCCATCGCTTATCGTTTACCTTTTCCCAGTGCTTGACTAGTTCTAATGCGATTTGATCTCGCTTTTCTGTAACTCTGCCATCTACTTTAATGCTCTGTTGGTTATTCCCTTTGTTACGTTTGTTCATTTCCAAAATACGCTCGAACTCGACCCCCTGTCGTTCTTATAGTCCTAATAAGACTGCTATTTCGCACTCTCCGGTTGTCGTCTTTTATCTTGTTTACTTTATTTCGTGCTTGTTGGTATTCTTCCTTTGCTACCATGGCCTCATTGCTTTCCACCCCCTTAAGTTTTCTACTTCTCCTGTATGCAGCACATTTAGCTTTTCTAACCTTTATGGCCCTTTTCAGTTCTTCGTTCACTCTGTACCCAAGTTCCCGTGTTGGCACCCTAATCTTTCCTACACTTTCCTTCCCTGCCTCCACTAGGCTCGCAACTATGGCGTCGGCCATCTTCTGGACACTACCCCCCTTGTGTACGGCTGCAAGCTTTGGTTTCAGTTTTTCTTCGAACTTCACCCAGTCGGCATCCTTTTTGAGTTCCCAAATATCCTTGAAGCTTCCTTTCCTTTTCTCTAGGGTTTTGGCCCTCATCGTCACTGTAATCAAGTTGTGATCACTATCCAACTCCATTTTGCCCTCATCATCCACTTCTACCCTTATCACCTCCCTCCATAAATTCATATCTATGAGAATGTAGTCAATTATTGATTTTCTGTCGTTTCTCTCCCAGGTCCACTTCCCCTTACATCTAGCGTCCCTGTTCAGAATCTTCAGACCGAGCTCATTTGTGAAGTTCAACAGCTTCCTTCCATTCCTGTTGACTTTCTTGTCCCCACCCTCTATGCCTTCTTCCTTGTCACCTATGTGTCCATTAAAGTCGCCCATCAGAAGTATACCGAGCCCCCTGTTTTCTAGTTCAGTGATATTGGACCTTAGTGTTGAGTATATCGAGTCATTCCACTCGGGTTTACTTCCCTCCACCGCACAGTACACAATCCCAAGGGCAATACTTTTGTTTCTCAGACTGATCTTTACCCATCCAATTTCTTTTGACACATCAGCCGAGGTGATGATATCTTCCAGATCTGTAATCAGCGACGGTTTTAAATCCTCTTTAATGTACATGCCTACCCCTCCCCCCTTTTTCTGGCCTTCCGTTCGTCCTACACCTATCCACACACACCCGCTTACTTGGTCTACCCGTTCCTCGTGTCTTACCCACGTCTCGCTTAAGCCCATGACATCAAACTCCTCTGCCTCGATCAGTGTAGCAATTTCACTTACTTTCCGGTGGAGACCCTGGATGTTGCTATAACCCACTTTCAGGGTACCGAGGTTCATTGCCTTCCGCCTACTGGGCCCATTGTTTTCTGGTGCTAGTCTTGGTAAACTTATTCTGTCCCCCTCACTCTTGTTCACCCCACCTATGTCCACTCTCGTTATACTTGCCTCTGACCTCCCACCCCGCTCCTCTCCAAAAAGGCTCTGCTACCCGTAGAATTTTATCCCCTAATACCCGTTTCCCCGCCCTGCTAAGATGCAGCCCGTCACGCCCGCACATGCTCCCATTGCCCCAAAACGTGTCCCAATGGTCGATAAAGGGAATTCCCAGATCAACACAGTAGTCCTCTAACTCTTCATTTAGCGCCAAAATCCTTGAGTTCCGTTCGTCCCCACCTCCAAGGACAGGAAGGACCCCGGATACGACTACCGTTGCATTCCTACTTAGCAGTTTGCCGACTAAGCCTCTATACGACTCCACCAAACTTACTGACCTTCTCTCCCTGATATTGTTGGTCCCCACATGGACCACCACTACCGGTTCCGGTCCTGACCCTGCCACAATGCCATCTACCCGGTCCCTGAGATCCTCCACCTTCGCCCCCGGAAAGCACAAGACTGTTCAATTGGAACTATCAGGACCACAAACTACATTGTCAATCCCACGTACAATGCTGCTCCCCGCTACCACTAATTTTCTTCTTCTGGCCCCAGTTCCTATATCATCTGCACCTCCTCTCGTTTTGCAAGCTCCTGGCCCCCTCTTTCTCTTGACCGCCCTCCTTACCCCGACTGACCTATCATCATCAACAACCATCTCACCCCCCACACTTTCCCCCTCACTCTCGTCCCCAGGGGTATCAGAGTCTAAAACACTAAACCTGTTTTCTAAACACCGCCTAGCAACCTTGGCAGCCTTACGCCGACTCTGGCTTCCGGACTCGACGCAGCCCTGACCTGACGCCACCTTCCGAATTTTCCTACTAGAACCCCCCTCCTCAGTTACACCCCCATTACACACCCACATTTAACGTTGAAATACCCGTTGGCGAACGTGCATATTCTACACGTCGCTCAAGAGTGAAAAAAATGTATGAAATTTTAAGAAAAATGAGGTGGATTGTCTGCTACAGAATCCGCAAATGGGTTTCCCCCATAGGATTCAGTGTTAAATCGCGAGCAAAAAAACGTGTTGCGGATTCTGTAGCAGCGTCGAAAAGTGGTTTGCGGATTCTGTAGCATCCGTATCTGTACACGATTTTAACACCGAATCCCTATGGAGGCGTGCACGGAAACCCATTTGCGGATTCTGTAGCAGAAAATCGACTTATGTACGGTACATGGAAAAGAGGTGCTACCGAACCCGCAAACCCACTGCCACGATGAGAGTAAAAACTGACACTCATGTTTTTGTTCTGGTGTGAATGAAGGTTTTCGTTCAAAAGAGTCGACTATAAACATGAGTGTCAGTTTTTGTTTCTGGTGTGAATGAAGGTTTTCGTTCAAAAGAGTCGACTATAAACATGAGTGTCAGTTTTTGTTTCTGGTGTGAATGAAGGTTTTCGTTCAAAGAGTCGACTATAAACATGAGTGTCAGTTTTTTGTTTCTGGTGTGAATGAAGGTTTTCGTTCAAAAGAGTCGACTATAAACATGAGTGTCAGTTTTTGTTTCTGGTGTGAATGAAGGTTTTCGTTCAATGTAAACGAAAAAAATTGAGTTTAGAAAAAATTAGAAAAAACTGGAGGTAAAAAATCGTTTGTTCACGTTTTGTCACTGCTAATTTTGTGAAGTAAATTTTAATAAAACACTTTATAGAATGTTTCATTTAAATAAAAAAATAGTTCGTAATTGACACTCATGTTTTTGTTGTGGTGTGAATGAAGGTTTTCGTTTTAATGGATCGTTTTAATAATAGATAATAAAACGCATTTTTCCACTCAATTAGGTTTGAGTGGTAAATTTTTAATATATTCGTGATAATGTTCGGAGATGTGAATGAAATCCTTTTAACAGACGTAATTATTCTCAAACGCGTTAAATCAGAAACCGGTTTCTTTATGTGCTAAAACTTTTTAACTTTTTTCAAAGTTCTCTCTCAATTCGACATTGAGTGAATGATTTTGAGATATAAATGAAATCCTTTTAACAGACGTAATTATTCTCAAATGCGTTAAATCAGAAACCGGTTTGTTATGTGCTGAAACTTTTAAACTTTTCAAGTTTTCCCAGTTCAACACTGAGTTGAGATATGAATTTTTTTAGTTATTATATTAAAGACAGAAGATTTTTATTTACTTAAAACATAAAAAAATAATTATACATTTAATTTTGAAAATAATAAATAACTCACATTAGCATACTCAAAGGAACATTAATAATTTAAAAACGAAAAAATGTTTTTACAGATGGATGCTAAACGTCGAGATCATATTTTAAACGAATATGAACGTGCCAAGAAGAGCATTCAATCGGATGACAGAAGCAAACATCTCAGAGAGATGGAACTCAGATGCGAAACCACAAAAATATTTAAACCTGTGACGGATGTTCAAGAGCGAAGCAAGAAGGAGATAGTTGAAGAATTGAGACCCATAAAAGAGAGTTCTTTGAGAATGGGTTCGTTGCCTGGTAGTTTTGGAAATCGGTATTCCTTTCAATCTACACTGGATTACGTTCCCACAGGGATTCAAACCGACGTGAGCGATGATACAGCTTCGACTATCACCACTGATAGCGTCACGTCGTCCGAGGATGGCGGTAAGAGAGATCTGTTGTATGGAATTTATAACGATTCTGACGGTAGAACTTTTGTGGGCGATACAGAAGTGGAAATGGATGACGAAGATTTAATTGTCAGTTCGAATAAGTATAAAATAACTGATGGACCTCGCAAATTGCTCCTTTTCGACAAGCCTGGAGATTACACGGGATTTTGACAATTACGGCGACATTCTGGTTCAGACCCATGCCATGCTGAGAAATAACGATGCCAGAGAGACGAGACCCAAAGCCAACAGAGGTTACAAGTGGACGAAAGTGGTGAAACCCATATGGGATATGAAAATAGAAGTTCATCGAATCGGTGACTGGCAAAGGGGTGAGAACCACTTTTCTTCCGAGCGATTCTGACGCTCTGTCTCAGAGATTGAGTTTGTTGATGGCAAGCAGACGTGCTGGTAACACAGGGTTAGATAATCAGATAGTTACTATATCTGACGAATTGTTAAGACAGAAGGTTTTGAATAAAAACCATTATAAAAGGCTGATGAACGAATTGAAGGATTGATGTATATAATAAGTAGAGAGAAACAAACAAACAAACAAAAATATATAAAATAATAAAAACAGTAAATTTTTACACTAGAATAATAAAAGTATTTAAACAACAAACGATTTACCAGTGAAAAACAAAATATATTATAAAATAAAAATATGTTGGTGATAAAGAACAGGGGATACGTCAGAACTTACGTTCAAGGCAGTTCTGGCATCGTCGATTCTATAATGCGAGCGTTCACGAGCGATGTGGGTAGAAAACTCGCATGGACCGCATTTGAGGTAGGTAAGAAGATGGCTTTGGATGCTGGTAAGAAAGCCGCTTCCGAAGCCACTGGTAGGATAGCTTCTGTGGCTGGCAAGAGGGCAGCCGACGCGTTGATCGACAAGTTGATCAGTCCACTGGCGAAGCGAGCTGTGTTAGAGCGAACGCTGAAAAGTTGGAAAGATTTTAAGGATGCTGTGGTACCCATACAAGATTTAGCCAAAATGACGAGTGGATCCGGATTGAAGAGAACTCGCAACGGTGTAATATAAATAATAATATTAAAACTGAGTTTGAAAAAAACATAAAAAATTGTGTTTGAAAAAAATCTAAAATAACAAACAAAAAAAATAAAACAAAGATGAACATTAAAGATATGTCTTGGGACGACGCCGCGACCAAGAGGTCGAATAACAAGTTCTTTCCCAAAAGCATAAGAGGCTTGATAGTGGGAAAATCAAATTGTGGAAAGACCAATCTGTTGATGAATCTGTTGTCCCGACCTGACTGGTTGGATTACGACAGATTGTTTGTGTTTGGCAAGAGCTTGTTTCAACCCGAATACAGATTGCTTCGAGAGTGCATGGATCGTAGATTGTCCAAGGACGTCATAGCCAGAATCTTTGACAGTAGGGAGGAATTCGACAAAAGTGAAGCTCCTCTTTCGACCATTTTGGACGGTGTGGCGATGGAATTGATGAAGAGAAATGCATCTTTGAACGTCGAGTGTCGATTTTATGAGAACGCTAGCGACGTTCCGGATCCTAGAGAATTGAAATCGGAAGATAAGAATCTCATGATTTTCGACGATCTGCTTTTGGAGAGACAGAACCGATGCGAATCGTATTACATTAGGGGTCGACACAGCAATGTGGACTGTTTCTACCTGTCGCAGAATTATTTTCGATTGCCCAGACAGACGATAAGGGAGAACGCTAATTTTCTATGTCTATTTCGCCAAGATCTCAAGAATCTCAATCACATCTACGGCGATCACGTCGCAAATGACATGAGCGTGGCGGAATTCAGGAGATTCTGCAAGAGGGTTTGTGATGGAGGACTTTACAATTTCGTTGTGATCAATTTGACTAGTGAATTTAATCGCGGGAAATATCGGTGCGGATTCGACAAGTTTTCTGATGATAATAAGATAGAGCGTGAAAATAAAAAAAAATTAGAAAATAATAAATCTTCAAATAATTAGTTTTGAAAAATTATAATGTTCGAACAAGGAGAATTGTTAGAACGGATAGCCGAGAATACGGCTGCAAAACAATCCATTCAAATCGTGGTGAGTGGCGATTCGACTCAATTCGCTACGAAATTCGAACCTTCCATCGAATTGAATAGAGAGAAAAGATACGAGATGGCGTTGGTGAATCTAAAGACTTATTATTCCTTTCCCAACGTCACAGAAAAGAATAACTCGTTCAAGTATTCCGACGGAGTGGATTGGTTGGAGATTCGAATTCCCAAAGGAAGTTCTGACATAGACGATTTGAACAATTACATTCAGACGCGAATGAAGACGGATGGAAAGGGAAGCAATAAGATCAGACTCGCTCCCAATCCTAATACCTTACAGACGATGTTGGATTTGGAAGATAATTTTCGAGTGGATTTCAACACGGATGTTTCTATAGGCAAGATGTTGGGATTCGATCGAAAGATGTATCAAAACCACGCAGCATCTGAAAATACGGTTGACATTCTCGCAGTCAATAGCATTCTGGTGAACGTGGATGTGATTGATGGAAGCTACGTGAATGGTAGCGCTCAACCGACGATCTATTCCTTCTTTCCAAACGTGTCGCCGGGTTATAAGATCGTGGAGCGACCTCAAAATTTAGTTTATCTACCAGTGATTTTAGACACATTGTATAGTCTCAAAACCACGTTGACGGATCAAAATGGTGAACTGTTAGATCTTCGCGGAGAGAGGGTGACGATACGATTTCACATAAGAGAAATATAAAAGCAAAAAAAAAATATTGTGTATATATAAAAATATCAAAAATAAAATAAACGCAATATTAATTTTAAAAACATTATTTAATATATATAATTATCATTAAAACAAAAAAACATTTGAAGAAAATATATTTAAAAAAAAAGAATTATGACACAATATGTGGTTAAAAACGTGAACATATCCGTAGGACAGAGGAAGAAACTTAAGAGAGCATTAACAACTCGAGGCGAGGCGGTGAGATTCAAATTCACTCACGAAGATCTGACGAGTGGCGGTCAGGATTCGATCGCTTGGACCAGAAGTCAAATCAAAAGGATGGAGAAAGCGATTCGTGATGGAAGAGGGTTGACGGTGAGATTGAGTCCCGCTCAATTGAGATACAATTTGAGAATGAAAGGCGTTTTCCTACCGCTATTGGCAGGAATCGCCGCAAAAGCATTACCCTTCGCCGCAAAGGTATTACCCTTTCTCGGAAAGACTCTCGGCGTGGGAGCTCTCACGGGACTCGCGAGTTCGGGAGTTGAGAAATTAATGGGTGGCAGCGGACTGTTTTTGAAGAAGGGAGGAGCCGTGTGTCACGTCCACATAGACGACAGCGGTAAAGGATTGTATCTAGAACCCGTTAGAGGTGACAACTCTTTGAGTGGAAACGGTCTCTATCTGAAGAGTGGACGGAACGTTGAGCGACTTGGCAAGGGTTTGTTGTTTGGTGAGAATTCGCCGTTTAAGAATATACCGATTTTGAATATGTTATTATAATGTAAAAAAATTATATAAATATAAATCATAGAAAGTATAAAATAATATATAAAATGGATAAAAAGGTGGAAAAACAATTAGACGATAATGATGAATATCGTGAGATAGAGTGCGAAAAAGATGTGGAAAAACGATTAGACGCTAATGATGGATATCTTTGGAAAAGAATAATAAAAGAGTTAAATAAAGATCGGGATAGGCGGTTGAAATTTAAAAGAATGAGACGTTTTCCACCGTCACCACTATCTTCTAAATAGAATGGTAATGATGCGAGTCTTACCGAGAGATGCACACCATTCGTTCATAATTATGATTCGGATAAACAAATGTGTTGTTATAAAAACGTAGCATATTACAAAAAAAAAAAAAAAGAAAAGAAGAATCGACGCTGAAGTTTAAGAAAAAAGGAAACGTTATTATAATATATGGGTAATAGTGAAGAAGGAAAACAAAAAAAAAGTAATGAGATCTAAAAATGATCTCATTACTTTTTTTTTTCCTTCTTCTTCGCTAAAAATCAATCTCTCTATTGTTTATATTTCTCCTTTTTCGAAAATGTGTTGAATGTTTATCTTTACTTTTTTGATTTTTTTTACATCGGTGAACGCGCTCTCACCACCCGATTTGTTCACAAGTTCGAGAGAGATATTTGGATATATGTAACTTCCATACAACAACGTCAAATCGTCCTTGTCGAATTCTCGATCTTTGGCGATGACGATTTTCTGTAGATCGCTTTGGTACTCGTAAAACAAACGAGCATGGCTTCGTCCAATTTCAAAGGCATGTGATATTTGTCATGTTTGTGCTCTAAGCCCTTCATCTCGACCTCGTTCAATTCGATGGAATCGTGTCATTGTAATCTATAGATTTTAAAACCGAATTTCTTACACGTTTCAATTTCAATTCGCATCTTTTAGGTGTTGTTGTCATGATTGATTATTTGGTTTTTTGTTTTATGAATTCTTGCAAATAATGTATATTTTAAATTTTGTATTTTAATAATTTGTTTTAAAAGTTTTTTTTTTTTTTTACTCTTTATATATATATAAAAAAAGTTTTTTAATTTTAATTTTCTTTAATGTGAAAAAAATTTTTTTTTGTAAAAGTTTTTTTCTCTTTATATATAAATAAAAAGTGAAAACATACATATATAAACAATTTTAAAACTTTTTACCAAATTATCATTTAAATACAAAATTCGAAAAAAATATTCTTTCAAACCCAATTTTGAGGTAAAAAAACAATGATTAAATCTGAATATCCGAATTATAGTTTAGAACGTGCAAGACTTCAAATGTTTAAAAATTGGCCTTCACATCTTGCTCAAAAACCCGAAGATTTAGCTGCTGCAGGTTTCATTTATGTGGGTAAAAGTGACAAAGTTAAATGTTTTTGTTGCAACATACATTTAATGAATTGGGAACCTAATGACAAACCTTTGGTAGAACACATAAATAATACCGAAGGTCATTGCGATTATTTGAAGAAGATCCAGACATTAGGATTGATTAAAATTGAAAACGAAGAATGGGAAAGAAATAAAAATGAGAGATTATTAAGGGGTATTTTACAATCCGGATACATGAAGGAAGAATTGTATAATACATTGAATTACGCAAACAAGACATTATCTCAATTCTCGACTTTAGAAGATTTGATTTGATTCATGAAAGAAGCAAACAGGTTATTATCTGTTGAGAAGGAGTCGAGTGATGTGAACGCGTGTCTGCTTTGCGAAAACAACTCTGCAAATGTTTTGTTTCTACCGTGTGCACATTTGTGTTATTGTAAGGAATGTTATTCTAGAGATGAGAAAACGTGTTCGTTTTGCGAACAAGAAATAAAAGCGATCGTAAATTGTTTTGAATAAAAAACATTAAAGAAAAAATTAAATTGAAAAAAAATCTTTTTTATATATATAAAGAGTAAAAAACAAAACTTTTTAACAAATTATTTTAATACAATTCGAAAAAAAATATTCTTACAAATAGAGCAAACAAATAAAAAAATAGAAAATTTAAATGAGAGAACCGTACCTCAGTTAAACGAGATTTGTAAACTGTTAAAAATTCCACATTTCAGAAATCATAGAACTAAATCAAAAAAAATTGAAGTCATACAGGAATATTTGCGAAACGATGAAAAGTCAAATGAAATGTTGATAGCAGCAACGTCAAAAAATGCATCGGTTGTGAAAAATGAGAAGAAGAAAAAGATAGTAAAAGGAATCGAAATGCCGACGTCACAAAAAAACAAAAATGTTTCGATTGTGAAAAATAAGAAGACGACTAAACGAAAAGCCGTTGAAGAACTTCAAGTTTCAAAAGAAAAGAAAAAAAAACCTAAAACGAAAACGAGTGATGCACTTCAGATTCTAGACAAACGAGATATATCGAGCGAAATTCGACAAGCAATGAACGAAGGGAAAGGAGAAGAATATATAGCACGACTCGTCACGGAACTATTCCAATCAAAGCCCGGAGAACGGGACAGTGCGATCAAAGGCATTTTTAAAACTTTCGACGTGGTTCCCTCGTTCAAGAAAATCGATCCGAAATTGTTCATGGAACGGGTGAAGAAAAAAGTATTGGATTTGTTTTGTGAACACATGAACGTGGGACAAAAAATTAAGATGATACTCCATTGCGTGATGAATAAAATCAACGTGAAGTCTGGCGAGAGCATCGTAAAAATGCATATTTCAGATCTAACGTCGAACCCGTATTTTGAGGTTCAGATTTATCAGACGTTTTCGAAAAGATGAAAGACAAGATGTTGACATCTCTCGCGAATTATCAACATGAAGGTAGTAATTGGACGTTCAATGAGGTGTTGAAACTCGAAATTCATATAACTGAAAACGATTCGTTGAAAGGATCCTCCTACATGAAATTACCATATTTCTTAGCTAAAAAACACTCTGTGGTCAATGTGAGAAATAAGGATGATCAGTGTTTTAAAAGGGCAGTCACCTCCGCTTTATACCCTGTCAAAATGAGCTCCGATAGAGTTTCTTGTTACGAGGAGACTTCTAAAAATCTCGATTGGACTGGAGTGACTTTTCCAACAGAGTTAAAACACATCGAACGTTTCGAGGCTCAAAATCCCACCGTAGCGGTGAACGTCTTGGGATACGACGATGAAAAACGAACGATCTATCCTCTCAGACAGACTTCGTATCTCGAAAGAGAAAAGATGATTATTTTATTATTGATTTCGAATGGCGACAATCGTCATTATTGTTGGGTTAAAAATCCGAGCCGATTACTGTCGAGACAAAATAATAAACATAAAGGAAAGATATGTTTATGTCGCAACTACAAGGAAAGATATGTTTATGTTGCAACTACATGAACATGTTTCAGAGCGAAAAATCGTTAGCGAAACATCAGGAATATTGCAACGAAAATCAGGTGTCGCCGTCGAAATGCCCAAACCCAACACCATCGTGAAGTTTGAAAATCACAATAGAAGGTTAAAAGTACCATTCGTCGTGTTCGCCGATTTCGAATGTTTCACCGTGAAAATGAGTTCCTGTCAACCCAACGCTTTTCAAAGTTACGTCGAAAGATATCAAAAACACATACTTTCAGGCTATTGCATTTACGTGAAATGCGCTTTCGACTCACAACACGACATGGGTCCCTTCACCTACATGAAACAGTGCGAAGACGACGACGTGGCCGAAAGGTTCGTGGAAAAGCTAGAATCGAAAATTCAAATGTTATACGACAAATTCAAAACTCCGGCGAAAATGATCATCACGTGATAGCAGCAGGACGAAAATAACAGAGCCACAGAATGTCACATATGCAGACAATCGTTCGATGAGAATTCAGAGGAAAATAAGAAGGTCAGAGACCACGATCATTACACGGGTCTGTATCGCGGTCCGGCTCACAGCAAGTGTAATTTAAAATATTGAGATGCCATTTTCTATCCGGTGATATTTCACAATCTCTCGGGTTACGACAGTCATCTGTTCATGAAAAATCTCGGCACTTCCCACGAAGAATTAAATTGCATCGCGAACAGCGAAGAAAGATACATTTCCTTCACAAAATGGAAGCTCATGGAGAAAAAAAGAGTAATCGATGGAGAGACGTTGGAAGAAAAAAGGAAATTCATTCGTAGAGCCATACGTTTCATCGACAGTTTTAAATTCATGTCGACCGCACTGGAAAAATTAGTCGATAACATGGGCAAGGATAAATTTAAAATCACGAGCAAACATTTCGGAGAACGAGTAGATGTCATGTTGAGGAAAGGAGTCTATCCTTACAATTACATGAACAATCTAAAGAGATTCGACGACATCGCACTACCTTTGAAAGAAGATTTTTATTCGAAATTATACGAATCCGACATTTCCGACGAGAATTACGAACACGCCAAAAACGTGTGGAAATCATTCGATATGAAAACCATGAGAGATTATCATGATCTCTATCTAAAGACCAACGTTCTGCTCTTGGCAGACGTGTTCGAAAATTTTTGAGACGTCTGTCATCGAAATTACGATCTGGATCTGGCTTGGTATTTTACTGCACCCGGTCTGGCATGGGACGCTTTGTTGAAGACCACTGAAGTCCAATTGGAATTATTATCCGATGTGAACATGTTGCTCATGTTCGAAAGGGCTGCGAGAGGTGTCGTCTCGATGATCTCCTACAGATATTCTGAAGCTAACAATCCCTACATGAATGAAGGTTTTGATTCGAAATGGTCGAATAAATACATACAGTATTGGGACGCTAATAATCTGTACGGTTGGGCTATGAGTCATCCTTTACCGATTGGAAATTTCGAATGGGTGACGGAACCGGAGAAGATGCAAAAATGGAGAGACTATCCTTGCATTTTAGAAGTTGATTTGAACTATCCGGAAGAATTACACAATCTACACAACGATTATCTGCTGGCTCTCGAACGAATGGAACCGAACGAAGGAGACGAGGAAAAACTCATTCCCAATTTATTTAACAAACGTAACTACATCGTCTACAGTGAGAATTTGAAACAATACGTCGATTACAGGATGAAATTAGTCGACAAACATCACATCATTCGATTCGACGAAGAGCCTTGGATGAAAAAATACATCGATCTCAACACAAATCTCAGAATTCGAGCCGAGAATGATTTCGAAAAAGATTTCTTCAAACTCATGAACAACTGCGTGTATGGTAAATCGATGGAAAACATCAGGAAGAGAACCGACGTTCGACTCGTCACGTCTGAGAAAAAAGCTAAAAAATTAGTGGCGAAACCCAATTACAAACACCGAACCATATTCGATGAAAATCTAGTGGCCGTTCACATGCAAAAGACGCACCTGAAGTTCAACAAACCGTATTATCTCGGACCAATCATCTTAGATATCAACAAGCGATTGATGTACGAGTTTCACTACGATTACGTCAAACGAAAATTTGGTGATAAAGTCAAACTACTGTTCACCGACATGGACAGTTTAGTTTACGAGATAGAGACGAAAGACGTCTACCGAGATATATCTCCGGTCGTGGCCGCGTGGTTCGACATGAGCAATTATCCCATTGATCACCTGTCCAACATTCAATTGAATGACAACAAGAAGGTGTTTGGTAAATTTAAGGACGAGAGCGGTGGTAAACAAATCGTCGAATTTGTGGGCTTGAGACCAAAACTGTATGCTTATCGTCTAGAAGATGAAGAGATCAAGAAGTGCAAAGGGGTTAAAGCATGCGTGGTGAAGAAAAACATCTCTTTCCAAGAGTATAAAGATTGTCTGTTAGGAAGTGGTCCGGTGTATAAGACTATGAAATCGATTTGAAGCGAAAATCACGACTTGTATACCGAAATAGTCAACAAGATTTTGCTGACGGCCGACGACGATAAGAGATTCGTGTTAGATGATAAAATAAGCACTTTGGCACTCGGACATTGGATTTCGGATCTAATTAGAGACAATATGATTGTGGATGACTGGATTCCAGATATGAGTAAGGATGATAGGATTTCAGATATGAGTAAGGATGATAGGATTCCAGAAAATCAAGAGGAATTAGATGGATTCGAGATTATAGAAATCGATAGAGACATCCAGAGAGTTAGTTTAAAAAGAAAAATAAAAAAATAAAAAAAAAATAACGTCATTTTAGTGAATTATAACAAAATAAATAAATAAAAAAAAATATATACGCATTTATGAATAAGAAAATAGAGATATCCATAGAAGGTGTCGTCTTACCTAACGAACCCCTATCCAACATCGATCTGTCGAATGCAGCGAAGGATTTGAAAATCAAAGATTTTCTAGGCGTGTTTTCTAGAGATGCCTTGCCGAAGAGAAGACCTCGACAATTGGAATGCGGAATTTTAAATCTAGATGATTTATCGGGTGAAGGCACTCACTGGGTGGCGTGGTTCAAGAACGGGAAGAAGAATTATTATTTCGACAGCTACGGAATCTCGCCGCCGAAAGAAATATAGAACTATTTCAACAAATCGATGGTTCGTTACAACACAGAATGAGTGCAATCACCAGATCAAGTGTTTTGCAGTCACCTCTGTCTCTACGTTCTCAAGAGATGGTCTGAAGGAGATCGGTTTCAAGACATTCTCAATGATTTACATTAGAGAGAGATTTTTTTTATAGTATATAAAGATAAAAAATTATTTAAAAAAATTTTAATCAAATAAAAACGAAAAATAAAAATAAAATAATTCATTTTTTAATAAACTGCATTTTGAAATATATTTTTTCAGAAACAAAAAATCTCAAAACAACATGCCAGTCGATAAATTTGGTAGAAGTGACGATGAAAAAAAGTCAACCTAAGAAAGAAGAGGAAGATGCTCGAAGTCGATGATGGTTACGACGTTGCCAACTTGGACGAACGTTATGTTCGGAGATACGAACCTCGAGAGGAACCTTTGAACATGAACGATAAGAAGCTCTATAATTTTCCCGAGCCGATAGATCTCGCAGATGCTGTGACTAAAAAATACATTGACAGGGGGAATGCCGATTTTGAACGAATCATGTTAGATAATTACATGGATAAAACCATGATCGACGATCTCGATCTGAAATCTAAACGTTTGGTGAACGTCGCGAATCCCATAGATCCCACAGATGCTGCGACCAAGAAATACGCGGACGACTCTCACGCGAGATTCAGCGAACTCCTGAGAAATAGATACGTTCAGAAAACGATGCACTCGGAATTGAATGCTAATTCTAACAAGATAACGAACGTGGCCACTCCCACGAATCCCAAGGACGTGGCGACCAAACACTACGTAGATCTGGAACAGAGAAAGTCTGACAGACGAGAAATGAAATCGGATCTGAATGCGAAATTCAACAAGATATTGAATCTGTCGAATGTCGGTGACACGGATGCGGACTCAACCGCAGTCAACAAGGGCTACGTAGATTCTGCCGTGATACAATCACAAGAATACCTAGAATCGCAAGTGAACAATCTCTACCTGAACAAACAATCTGGCGGAACCATGGAGGGTGGTATCGACATGAACGGTCAGAATTTATTCTGACTCAGTCATGATCCAGAATTCGATTCCAGTGCAGTCAGCAGGAAGTACGTGGACGACAACTCGGTCTGGAGAAAGGGTGACATCATGGAAGGTAAACTAGACATGGGTGGACACGCGCTCACGAATCTACCAGATCCCGTGAACATGACGGATGCCTGCACCCTGATTTCGGTGGTGGAGAAAGTCAAATATGCTAGACAATTGATCACCGTGTTGACTGAGGAGAGCGGCACGTTAGAGGAGGGAAAAGCTGAGTGGTCTTTCGGAAATGGAGGTAGTGGATCGCAACATGGTCAGGTGGGATATCCCATGCCGTGGGAGGAGAAATCATTCAAATGAGTCTGGCTTCCACGGATTTGAATAACAGAGCGGTCGTCATTCTCATGGTGAATGGAGTAGAGAGCGATAAGAGATACAGCGTCGAAAAGACTGAGAATCAACACGCGAATGTTATCAATTTGTCTAGACCGTGATACTTCTTTCTAAAATCAGCGGCATCACCGTACAGTCTGCAGAAATCATTCTTGTCGAACAATGCGTTGTAATCGATTGCTGGATATCTTGTGGCGTTCAGAAACACTTGCATGTTTCTCAAATGGCAGTGATCGAACAGCGACGCATTCTTTTCCTGAGACCCATCCCTATCGGTCTGAAACACAACCACGATGAAACGCGGTCTCTCGGAAGCAGATTTCACCGTCAATCTCCAATCGAAGTGATTCATGGAGAGAGGAATGCTAGCCGTGTCGCACTGTCTCATTCTAAATCCCACGAGTAATTTACTCTTGGATTCTATGATCTTGTAGAGACGCGCTTTTTCCACGATCGAAGGCTCCACGTGTGGAACGAACCACGATATCTTGTGTAGAGTTATCTTACCCGCATCGGTCACAGTGAGTCTCACTATTGCGTCATCGTTTCCTTTTCGAATCAATGTCAGATTGTGTTTGAATCCGTACATGATCTTGTTGTAATCATCCGCAAATCCGAAGATGTGTTTCAAAGGTATCCTGAACAAAAACGTTCCTTTAGGTCTGAACGTCTTGACGACGTAGTCGAATATTGCGGCGGCGCCGGCACTAGCAGGGCCGACAGTGTCTTTCACCCACAACTGATTAAGTCCTCTGGATTTTGAAAAATCATCAGGATACATCAAGAGTCCGAACATCATGGTGGCCTGACCAGGATGAAACACAGATTCTATCTCTTGTCCGGATAGCATGTATTTTATATTACTGAATAGATGCATGATGCCATTATTGGCTAGAGTAACCGTGTCGCCGTCGGTGTAGTCGCTCCCATCTTGCTTGGTGAGACGTCCCTGCACCACTATGTAACTCTCGCTAGGATGTATGAATAGATCTTGAGTTTCGATGTTGATTCTTATCTCTCCCGCGTTGTTCAAACTCGTTCCGGTTACCGGTTCGTATTCGTGAACCTCATATTCTTGAATACTTTCATCTTTCACTATGCTTTGTGGTATATCTAGTATATTTGTCATTTTTAAAGGATTTTTGATTTTTTTGTTTATTAATTACCTTTCTTTTTTTTTTTATCTAAAAATAGTTTTAATTATTTTTATTATTATTTTTCTCTCCTATATATATATGTGTGTCAACAAGAAAATGTTAAAAAGTGTAAATAAAAGAAATTTGTTTTCTTTATCAAAACTTTGTCTTCTGTAATTGTTGTTCGTAAAACTTTCCGATGATCTCTTCTCCATCCAAAGCTTCGATTTCGTAAGTCACCAGATCGGTGTGAAATATTTTGATTATCACGAAGATTTCCGAGGTCCATCGAGGAGTATAACCCTTTTTGAAGTGCTTCTTATAAGCGTAGATTCTCACTCGATCACTGACCGCAAATTTCGGCATTCTAGACTTCTTCCTAATCTTAGATCTTTCAGGATATAGATTCGCGTAGACACGTTTTTCATTTCGAGGATCGCTAGCTTCCACGGAAGTCATCTTGATCGATCTGTGTCGCGTGTTGTTGTAAGCTTTAACCAGACCATTCAGAGCATATATGTATTTCTTGGTCGAATTCGCCGTGAAGTATCTGTGCATCTTTTCCTTCATCGTTCGATTCCAACGTTCCACCACGTTGGCTTTCTCTTCGTTTTCAATCGAGTAGAGGTCGACCAATCGATGAACGTGCTTGTTGTAGAATTCCTTTCCCTTATCCACCCACAATTTACTTGGTTTTCGAGAAGACAAGTCGAACACGCTCTTCAGAGCCTCGGCGATGCAAGGTCCCGATTTATTCTTCAAAGTGCTGATCCAACCGAATTTGGAAAACACGTCGATGACCGTCAATAGATATTTGACACCCTCGTTCCACCTCGAAAACGATCTCATGTCGACCAAGTCGGCAGACCAAATATCATCCAAACCCTTCACGAACACCCTTCTTTTTCGAAATTTATGCACGATGGGTTTGTGTAACTCCTCGGCCAATTCGCTCGTCAATAATCGTTTCTTCTTCTTTTCAGATGCGCTTTTTTTTTTGACCGCCCCATCCGAATCGATGTTTCGCACTGATCAGATTGCCGACCAGCGAACATTCTATCTTCTCTCTCCTGGTCGGATTCGATATGCCTCTCAATTTCCCCAACATGTTTTTATCACGGACGTTGTTGCGAGTCTTGGTGTCGGGATGTCCGGCGTAGCACAGATCGTGATCATACGTGGCCTCGTCCACCCTATTCACAGGTTTGCTCCAAGATTTAGGAGTCAGATCAGCGTTGAGTCTCTTGTTCAATTTCGTTCCGGGTGCCGTGAAACTGTGACCAGGCAGATGCATTTCGAAAGGTAGATTATTAATCATTTTATTCACGATGCCTTTACCTTTGCTCGCATTCTTTTTTTTGATGAATCAAGTCTTGATAGAACCACACACGTCGCAAATTCCGCGAAGCATCTGTCTATCATTTTTAGTTTGTACTTCTCGAGAATTACTCGTCTCGGTAACTCTCTTACACTTTACGCAATACATTTTTAAGAGTTATTTAAATTAATTTCTTTTTTATTTTATATATAAATTTAATATTTTTTTAAAAAAATTCTGTTCTTATTATATATATTTTTTTTCAATCACTGCTCTTGAGTTCTATCATCTTACTGAATTCCTCCCTAGCCTCTTTCCTCCCCTTTTCCACGAGAGAATCCTTCATCTCTTCTTTGATGATCTGACGAGTCTTGATTCTCACGGCTTCTTTCATGGCTTCGTATTTCGTTTTCTCGCCCAATATCGTGAAGTATTCTCCATCCGATATCCTACTGTCTTTCAACGCCATCGAGATCATTTCGAATATCGTGTCGATCTTGGAGTCGGCCAAGACGCGAATCTTGTCGTGTTTCCTTGCCTTCAAATATAATTTCCTACTCAAAAAGTTTCCGAGCGTGCTAAACAATCTGGCGGCGAGAGCCACTCCTTCTATGGTTAACACGATCGGAATACCGACCACAGTCGACAACAATCTGATGCCGGCCGCGTGTAAACCCATGGAAATCGTGATGAGTGTCGTGTCAATCGCGTTGACGAATTTCACGAAATGCAAATACTTCTACTTGAGAGAATGACGAGAATCTCCCTCTCGAGTTAGATACGCTTGGATTCTATTGATTTGATCGATGCGATACCTCTCTCCTCTTTCTTTTTCTTCTAGCGACGGTGTCGTCGGCAAAACGCTGTCCAGCTTCTCATCCTCGTCGTCATCTAACGTTGGATACAATTTATTTCTGGTTCTCATTTTTGTGTTTTTTTTTCTTTCTAATATTAGATAAAAAATTTATGTGTGTATTTATTTTTATTTCTATTCTCCCTTATTTTATATCAACGAGAAAACTTATACGTATGCTTCCTTCATCAATAATTTCATGATGCATCCTTTGTCTTCTAAAGTCAGACTTCTACGCGCCAATTTCAGTTCTTCCGAAACTGTGGGCTTGTCTCGATCCTTACAGAAGACTAATCTCTTCCAAAGCGTGATCACATCGTCGAATCTAACGCGTTCGAACGCCGGTTCGAAATACTTGACGACCATATCTTCCCTTTCCATCCTAGTCTAGGTGATCCCGACATCCAACGCATCGTTTTAACAAGATGGGACGTAGTTCTTCGTTCATGTAGATTGCGTATGCTCTCATCAGCATGTTTAAAAGAAACCTCGCTCTAATAATCTGGGAAGCGCACATGATTTACGTATTTTTTTATTATCTATTCGATTTGATATATTTATTTTTTAAATAACTATTTTATTTATATATTTTTTTTTCCTCTCCTATATATATCAATCACTTTTTTATTTCCTCGGGAAACATGGCAGTGGGTTTGCGGGTTCGGTAGCACCTCTTTTCCATGTACCGTACATAAGTCGATTTTCTGCTACAGAATCCGCAAATGGGTTTCCGTGTACACCTCCATAGGGATTCGGTGTTAAAATCGTGTACAGATACGGATGCTACAGAATCCGCAAACCACTTTTCGACGCTGCTACAGAATCCGCAACACGTTTTTTTGCTTGCGATTTAACACTGAATCCTATGGGGGAAACCCATTTGCGGATTCTGTAGCAGACAATCCACCTCATTTTTCTTAAAATTTCATACATTTTTTTCACTCTTGAGCGACGTGTAGAATATACACGTTCGCCAACGGGTATTTCAACGTTAAATGTGTGATCTGAGAAAACGTGGCAGTGGGTTTGCGGGTTCTGTAGCACCATAAAAAACCTAAATCCTATGGAGGTGTACATCGATGTACGTGTACATGTACGAAATCGTGTACAAATGCTCCGGAATCCGCCTTTTATACCTACTTATAAATTACGTTATGTCTTCTCAAGACATTTCACATTGTGTTTGATGAATATTTTGCAATTTTTCCAAGAAAAAGCCTCAGTTTTCTCAGTTAATACACCTAGAGTCATTTGTATGGCACTGACAAAACATAAAACACATTTTGTTCCAACAGTATGACCAGTACTGCAACTGTGGTATCTCATAACACTTTTAAAATGCCTAAACCACCAATTATTGTTTTTACAGCGCAATGCTTGTGCTGCAAGTACCCATAAGTGCACTTTCACAAATTTAGTTTTAAGCCCCACAGACATCCATTCTGACAAAAAGAGTGAAATTGTAGAAAAAATGTTTCCAAAGAGAATGAATCAGATATTTCCTTCTGGAATAGAGTGGACTTTGATGTTTAATATACTTGTGTGAGTGTTGGGGGATTGAGGGTGGGGAGGGGGGGGCTGGTGGGGTGGGGGTGAGCATAGGTAGAAATTGGGGGGGGGGCACTACAAAATTGGCACCGAGACGCCGAAGGCATTACCCGAGGGCCGGAGGCCCGAGATTGGGTAGGTATGGGAGGGTTTCACCTCCCATTGGTGGGAGTCTCCCCGGGAAATTTTGAAAAATTAGTGGTCCTGAGAGCAAGTTTGAGGCTTCCTTAAGACCTCAATCAAGGTATTTTCAAGAGGGGCATGCGGTCTCATTTTAATAAAAGATTTCTTAATACAGCAATATCTATTGTAGTAAATTCTACTCCTGAGACCCCATGCATGTCAAACCACTAAGTCTTGGCAAGGATCCTTCCAGAAGAACGTAAAATTTTTCATCTTTGTCTTATGGCGTGGCGTGGTGGCGTAGCGTAGCCGCGTGGGTGTCGTTATTGCCAGTTGTGTCTTGAGATACTATCGTGAGTTCTGAACCGGGCTGCGGATTAGAACTCACGATAATATAACAAGACACAACAGTTACTGGCGATAACGACATCCACGCCACGCCATCAGACAAAGTTGAAAAAATTTACGTTCAGCTCGCAAAATTTTCCTACAATAGCAGTGCAGCCAGAGTGATCGATTTTCTGTATTTTTATGAGAATTGCGTGATTTTAACAAATTTAATCAAAATAAAATGCAACAAATGACTGAACTTAATTAAATAAACTCTTTGACTTGGCACTATCCTATGAGCATCACATTACGCTTTCTGCAAAGCTGAAAACCAAAAGTACCCTGCTGCATGATGGCATACAAGAGAACTATTTGCACCTGTGAACTTATTCTCGGACCATTGATGGGGACTGTGTATGAGTTTTGTGCAAATAGTTCTCTCGGGTGATTCTTTGGTAACGTGTGTGACAGATATCAGACAAATCGGAAATACATCAATACATCCCTCATAAACTCTGCGCTTTTGCACCTTGGCCGATATGAGTAGTGCGTCATTTCATGGAGTAGTTAGTAAGCTTTGGTCAGGCAGTAAGAGAGAATCCCAACCATGGGCAGACCATGTGGCCCATTTACTATGTAGGGGAAAAACCACCAGTAACGTGTGTGACATAAAATGACATTTTATGCCACACACGTTACCGGTTGTTTTTCCCCTGTGTAGTAATTGGACCACATGATTGTGATTCTCTTCTACTGCCTGACCAAAGCTGTCGGACTGCTCCATCAAATGAAGCACTACTCATATCGTCCAAGGTGCATAAGCGTAGAGTTTATGAGGGATGAATTTCTGATTTGTCTGATTTCTGTCACACACGTTTCCAAAAAATCACCCACTCATAAAATGAAAATATAAATTATTAAGTAATTAAATAAAAAAAAAAATGACTAGATAATCAGGATTACTTCAAATATTTCTTGAAATGGGGGGGGGGGGGGGGTGGGGGGGGAGTGGGTGCCTGAAAATTATGCGGAAAAAGCGTCCAAATTTGTTTTTCGTGTTGGGGGGGGGGGGGGGGGGGGTCATTTTGGGCAAAATTAAAAAATGCGCCCATGTTCCTGGAATTCTCTCCCCCTCCCCCCCTTGGGCGACCATTATAACGGTCAAGCGAAAAAAGTTATGATCGCATCACTTTAATTTTGGTATTCAAATATCTTTGTCAAGAATAGCCTTTCAGACAACTTTTTCTGACCTGAAAACAGGAACAGGAGGACATGCTACAAATAAGAGAGAAAACCTGACCGGAAGGGAAGTACCGGTCACGTGCACCTATTTTTTTCAGGGAATTCCAAACAAAACCACACCAAAAGTCAATTGTATTTTTTTAGGCCCAAGTCATCAAATCACCCTCTTTATTCATCTGGAATATTCAACAATAATGCAAGATGTCATTAGAATGTTTAAAATGTTTATTGAAATTTGAAACAATATATTTTCCTAAAGCTGCTTATTTTTAGAGATTGCATCATGTCCGAGTGAAACTTTTCAAGGCGGGTAACTCTAATTCAAATATTTATTGCAGCGATACTTTCAAGGCCAAGCCCGATTTTACCCCTACAATATAAGAAAAATCATTAGAATTCTATTCTAGATAGTTCCCGTAGTGTTTATTGACCAAAAATTCTTCCATTCCCAGGTATCCATCTAATTTTCCGCGAGAGACGTTGAAATCAATGACTTATAACTTCATGAAAGAAAACCATTGGTGAGATCACACCCCACTACTGTTTTTGAGGGGTGGTCGGGAACTGGACGCGAACTGAAACTGATGCTTAACCCTCTAAATGCCGGTGGTATATTCCATGTCAGTTCAATGGTAGCAATTGGAAGAGTCGATATTCATTACCTGGGGGTACACCATTCCATATTTTCAAAGTGTGCAAAATATTGATTAGTTACCCCCACACATTCACGGAGAGGTCACCCTACCAGGGGGCAACTGCATTGTTCCTTTGAGTAAGGTGCTTAATCCCGATTGCCCACGTGGGGCCGATGTCGCTGTGTACTAAAGCGTACTGCACATCGCTGGTGAGCTTGTCTTCCGCCTATCCCAACCCTGTTTGTGTGGAATTCAGGGATCTGACAGTTGATCGCCGTTGCTCGGTGGTCCTCTCCGTGTACTCCGTAATCCTCCGCTCGTAAAACTGCCTGGCACGAGATGATCCTGGCTGTCAACAGTGTCGTTAAACCCCCAAATAAATAAATAAATAAATAAATAAATAAATAAATAAATAAATAAATAAATAAATAAATAAATAAATAAATAAATAAATGACACCTTCCTTGTCAGTTCAAGGAAATGCATTGGAAAACTCTCATTTGATTTGTTCGGTAGATGAATTATTGTATTCAAACTGCAGCTGTACGGTTATGCCTACGGGTTGAAACAGGGGTGTTCTTCAAATTGTGAAGGGCCTCAACCATTGTTAGCACAGATAGATAGATATTTTATAAAAATCCTCGCCACTGGAAAGTGGTATACTTAACACACCGCAGCACAATGTCTTTAGCTGATATATTGGGCTCACCAGACTCTTAATTTCAAAAAAAGTTATTTATTTAGTTATTGTGCTTAAAGTCATATAAGCAGCTAAGGCTATATCGTGGCGAGCGAAAAAGATTAAACGCATGAAAAAAGGAGTTGCCATCATATATTCACTATCACATTATCACAAACGATTTCGTTTGGACGAGGAATGGAAGTGAAAAAATACTTGTGGCTCAAGATTACTTGACGTCACTGGAAATACTTCTTTGAGTTTCATTCATTTGTGGTAAATATTGAGTATGGTGGTATAGATTGAAACTTTGGGCAAAAGATACACTTTTAATAAAAGCTTCCAACTGCCCTTTGACTGTGCATGCATACACTTGATCAAGCTCTCACTCCACCAAATTCTTAAACGAATCAGACGCTGTTATGGTCTGGAACCAGTCTATAGACGCCTTAAATATTCCATCCATATTTTTCAGATTCAATTGACCGGAACATTTGAGTTGATTAAAAAATCGGATCTATGGTTTGCCTTTCCGACCAACTGAAATATTCCAGCCGATTTAATCTGAAAGTACCATAATCGTTCACTTTCTTTGCATCAACGCAAAAAATGTTTTTCAATCGAGAACTGGTTTCACCGAATCTTTAATGAAATTACCAATACTATAGAACAAAGGTAGTGGGAGAGGGACGGATCGTCCCGGTTGGATGGACCACGCAGTTGACCCTGGAAGTGACGTCATATTCGCGTGACCAAGTTACGTCATGTTTGGTCGATATGGTAGACCGCGTGACCGGCTACCTTTTGATCTCAAACTCATAGTGATATGTGGTTTTAGAACGCACGCGCAACGCGAGTTATTACGATGACACGTGTTTCCATAGTCCATTTTGTTTACTGGAGGCCGACATCTTGGTTTCTCTGTAGCACTAGGTTGCTATGAGCCTGGAAGGTTTCTTAAAGAATTGGGGTGTGTTCGGAGAGTGCGGTTGATTAAAACTGGAGTGAAGCAAATTACCCAAACAGACCCAATAATCACTCCAAATGACCAAAAACCATCCAAAGTCATCGGACCGGACTCAGATTCAGCAGAATCCTCGTTTTTGTCCAGCGCGTTCGATTTATCTGGAGTAAATCTAATTACCACAAACAACCCGACAATTACCCCAAATCACCCCACCCAGAAAACTACCAAAACGGACTTGGCAAAGTCACCATCTAGGGCTTATAATAGTAGGACGTAATGCTATTGGAGTACGTTGGTGTTGCACTTTTGTAAAAAGTAAGTATGATTACCACAAATAACCCGACACCTATTTATCTAGTCTGGGTTCCTTCGGAATCCTCTGTTCCTAACTAATCTGGCCACTCTCACCCCAGCATTCCCGAACCTTTACTACGTTTGTTATGACTTCTATCAGCTTTGGATTACCTATTCCGATTTCTTAGATGTGTCTGTATGCTAGTACACGATGTATAATAGTGTGTACACGTCGCATGCGGCAAATGGGCACTCGGTAGTTTGTTTGTTTGGGTTTTTTGGGGGGTGGGGGTGATTTGGGGAAAATTGTCGGGTTTGTTCTTAGTGATATGTTGTGCTCCCAATCAATCAAACGTGCCTTAGTGTTGTTATTATTGGACAAAAACGAGGATTCTGTGGGAATCTGAGTCCGTTTCGGTAATTTAGAGTGTTTTGGAATGATTGTTGTGTCAATTGGAGTAATTATATTTTCTTCAGTTATATCGAACACACCCTCCAAACACACCTCTCGTTCTTTAAGAAGCGTCCCAGGCTCACGGCAACCATGTGCTACCACAGCAACCAAGATGGCTGCCTCCAGTAAACAAAATGGTCGACGGAAAGGCGTGACACCCCGACAAAGCGCGCTGCGTACTAAGACCACGTTTCACTATTAGATTAAACATATTTTTTACCATTTAACTTTGGAATTGGGGAACACATGTTTATCACTTAGAAAACCCTCCGTTCCCTACATTGATTGACAGTGTGGAAGTTACAATGTGGCAGAACGAATAATATCGCTAATACAATTTGACAAAATTAATCATATTTAGACTATGGAATAAAATAATGAAAACTAAACAGAAAACCATAAAATACAGCAGTAGATCCATGATGATGACCCCCAACACCACCCCACCCCTATCAATCACCGCATTCCCTGGAATTTCAACCTTAATGTGGACGAAGTTCATAACGGTTAATATCTACATGTCCACCAATTTCCAAAATCACAGTTCCCAAAACCCCGCAGCAGCCCATTTTCGAATTTGCGGTAATTCAAAAGTGGGACGGGAAGTGTGGGGGGGGGGGGGGGGGGGCGAAGCGCCATGTGGACACTCTCACGACAGCTCGGGCCTGCAGTATAGGTCAAAACGCGTGATGTCTAAAATGTTCTGCTGTGAGAGAATACCAATGGCGGACGTTGACTCGTTGGTATATCTGTTAGATCATAATTTAGTTATGTGCGCATGTAACTGCGAGACTCGAACCTGCGTGAGTCGCGAATAAATTTTTGAACACTGCAAAATAGATCTATGACTGGTTTTGGATAATGTCGGCTACCGTATAATATTAACTCCACTGAATTCCAGTTAGGCGTAAATTTTGACAAGACTTTGTCACCAACGAAAGTGTTTCGAATATCGAAATAGAAAGATCACACGTTTGTTATGACTTCTATCTGCTTTGGATTACCTATTCCGATTTCCTAGATGTATCTGTATGCTAGTACACGATGTATAATAGTGTGTAGACGTCGCATGCAGCAAATGGGCACTCGGTAGTTTGTTTGTTTGTTTTGTTTGTTTTGTTTTTTTTTTTTTGGGGGGGGGGGGGGGGGGTGATTTGGGGAAAATTGTCGGATTTGTTCTTGGTGATATGTTTTGCTCCCAATCAATCAAACGTGCCTTAGTGTTGTTATTGTTCTGCATCCTCAATACCCTCATTACACAGACAAAGTGGGAAATCAGACTTATAATTACGAAATTTGTCACAATTAAGTTCATTACAACTAGTTCGTATTTTAGCTCAAATGATGTCGAACTTTCTTGCGTCGATTGCGAAGTATACTGAAGGCTTATAGGCCTAAGAAGGCGGTATAATGGACTTTCTGAACTCCACAAGTGAAGAGCTGTTTCGTACAATCTCAGTGCGTTCCAAATTTCAGTACAGGAAGGGAAGAAGTACCCTTTGAAGAGCGCTGTTCGACAAGAATAAGGAACAAAATCCGACGAGTTTCGTAAATTATATTGGAATGTATCAGAAGTGTGGGGTTGTAGCAGACTATTGACAATTTTATAAAAGTTACATAATTTCTGGACGTGACGCGAAGTCTGCTTTCAAAGCTATTCCAACCAACTAACTTCCAAGATAAGTCGGGCACGTGAGGCAGATCTAGTCAGTCCGCTGAATATTCGGGCAGCATTACAGGCAGTAAACATCTTCCCTGCGTTTAAGTAGGTAAGGTGGAGCACCACTCCACACAGAACCTCTGTATTCTAAGATTGGTAGTATGAACGCATTTTCCAATTAAACATATAATTCGGTTTTCTCATTTGAGACAATCTCGAACAAACAAACCTTTTTACATATGTTATCAATGTGTTCTGTCCAAGACAAATTTGCTTGCAAAGTTAACTGTGTGAATTAAAAAATCGTTTATTCGCTATTGAATAAGATGTTTAATTGGGAGGTGTTTCTACTAAATGTAAACAGGATTGCTTTTCTCTATTTGTTTGCATTAACTGAGACTAGCCACCGATTAGCCCAATCGCTTACTTTTTCGAGTTCCAAATTCATTTTGCTTGAACAATAGCAGTAATACCTGACGATTCAGTCAAACGGGTGTCATCGGCAAAGAGACGAGTAATTAAATCAATTCTATCAACAATGTCACTGATGTAGACCAGAAAGAGTAACGGACCCAGAACGGATCCCCGAGGGGCACCTGCCTTAATTTCCATGTAACAAGAGTTGCAGCTACTTATGTTTACTCTCTGTTTTCTGTCTGTTAAGTAGCTGTGGAACCAGCAGAGCAGTGTCCCGAAATACCATACTGTTTTAATTTGAATATAAGGCCTCGAAAGCCTATCGAAAGCCTTCGATATGTTACAGAAAACAACACAAATGTGCAAGTTTTTATCTACTGCGTCACAGAGGTCATGATAAACCTCTAACAACTGGAAAACTGCGCGGTTGTTTGAAAGGAAGCCGGATTGTAGTTCACAGAATAGACTATTATCTGTACAATATATGAAAACTTTTTCTCGTCCAAAGATTTGTCCTATACAACACAATAAAGAAATGGGTCGATAATTTGGGGGGTCGTGATGATCCCACTTTTTAAATAAAGGTATCAACCACATCAGCACACCTCTACTCACAATGAAATATAGCCAATTCCAGTGACTTGTCAAAGAGGAGAAATAAGGATCTGCTAACACTGAATTTAGTTTCCTTCGGCATTCTATGTCCGATTCCAGCATGGCCGCTACTTTTATTTATTTCGAGAGATTTGAGAGTTTTAGTGATGTCTTCCAGAGTAAAGAAATCTTACTAATAGCATCTACGTTTGAAAAGGGAAAGTTGTTTTGTGAGTTCAATATGCTTTTTGAGTGAATGTCTCACTCAGAAGATAGGCTTTTTCATTTTTAGTTTTGACGAAACTTGGGATTGTACCAGAATTATATATCAGCGTTGAAATTCCCGGACTGAAGGCAAAAGTATTTTGAAACATCTAGACAACTTGTCAAAACTGTTGGCCATTGCCTTGGGATATTAAGTCATCAATTTTTTCTAGATATTGTTCTTTGGCATTTTTTTCAGGTTGTTAACCTTATTTCTAGCCAGTTTATATTTCGCCCATATGTTGGGGCTAGTACCTTTTAGCACTGACTTGAGTTATCGATCACGAAGACAGATAGCGCCTTATCAACGTGCTGCCAAAACCACGGCTTGTCACTCTTCCCGGGAACGTGATTTACATTACTCCACAATTTCCAAGAAAGCCGAAAACAAAGTTTGATACAAAAACATTGATGTCGTCCTCTTTATATATCAGGTTCTCCCAACCTGCCTCATTAATGAGTGCATTTATTTAATAAAATCGGTCCTTTTGTTATTCCACACCTGCCGCGTGATTTGGGATTGTTTAGACCAAGTGCAAACTATATCGGCGTATACCGCAAGGCGGTCTGATAGACCTAGGTCAATAGTACCCGAGTAAGGAACTGTAACTGTGTCGCTAATAATTACAGGGTCAAGCAGAAATCTTGACCACCTGTGGCAACCGCGTTGTGTCCTTGGACAAGACACTTCATCCCCATTGCCCATGTGGGGGCACGGTGGTGTTGTGCACTAAGGCGTTTGCACGTCAGTGGTGCCCTCGTCTTCAACCAATGCTAACCCTGCTTGTGTGGAGTTAATATGTTGGGAGCCTTACAGTTGCTCGCCCTTGCTCGGTGGTTCTCACCGGGTACTCCGGCTTCCTCCACCCGTAAAACTGCCCGAATGATAAATGTTCACTATGCTTATAAGTAATGTCAGCGAAGTACACCGTCACACACTCACCGTACTGATTTCTGTTAAGTGCACTGAATATTAAGAATTAGTATGTTACCTACATCGAACTCGTTACCCAGATGGGTTTCCGTAATGCAAATGATGTCAAAGTCGTCGATATCGTCTACAAGCTTTGACATTTATGACGAATAACATTATAATTCAGAATTGAGATTGTCTCCAAGTTTGGATTATCTTTGCTCGTATGAACTCGACCTGGGTTTGAATGGATATCACCAGAAAGGATAATAATCAACATTATAGAAAATGAGAAATGAAACTTAAGAGAATGAAGACTTTGGCGGATAGAAGCAATAGGTTGTTGAGTATGAACTCGTTCCCCAGAAGTGAGAATGTTATAGAAGATACCGACTGACAGACGATTGTGCGCTATATCAAACGCCATATTTAACTTCGTTCAAGCAGTCGAAATATGGACAGTCAGTAGGTCAGTGGCGTAACAGTAATATTGGGGCCCTTAGACCACATACTTTAAATATTCAGTACATTATAATGTTATATTCTAGCACACTGACTGGGTACAAACATTCTATTCAGTATAATATCCATCCAGTCATAACTAGCTTAAGAAGTTCTAGTGATGGTTAATAGTTACAGCATGACCGTCGTGGACTGGTCACTTTCCACGTGTGGGCAATAATATTAGATTCCAAACACTAATTATAGGAGTAATAGTAAAGAAAATAATTAATGAAGCACCATGAGTAGGTGGGAAGTGCCGATTCTAGACCACTTTTCCAAAAAACTGTACACGTACACGTACATGTACGTGTACCGCCATAGGGGTTCAGTGTTAAATCGTGTACAGAGTGTAAAAAATGTCGTTTTTGCATGGTGGTCTGGAATTGGCAATTGTTTTTGAGGATCTCGGATCGCACTTTTGACCGTTCAAACATCCGTTGGCGAACAAGTACATTCGACACATCGCTCAGAAGTGAAAAAATGTATGAAATTTGAATAAAATGTAAATTTAAAAATTTTTCTTGACGTTCCCATCGCGGATCAGACCTTCGATCTATCGTTGGTGAACACAAGCAAAAACGTTTTTCCGATTCTCGACCAGCATCAAAAAAGCGGTTTGCCGATTCTGGACCACCTATGTCCGCCAATGGCTGTTTGATCAGTCGAGGGTGCGATACGATCGGTGAAACAGATTGCCAATTCTAGACCAGGAAAAATCAATCTCAAAACGTTTTCTCGACGTTCACCAATGGTGAAAAGTGAGTGTAAAGCGCAGTTACTCATCGAGGATTTTTAAAAAAAATTTTTTAAACCGACTTCGGCTTCCGGTACATCGAAAAAATGCGGTTTGCCAGTTCTAGACCACCACGTTCGCGATCGTGTTCCAGACGGTCGAGGGTGCGATCTGATCAGCGAAAACGATTTGTCGATTCTAGATCGGGAAAATCTCAAAACGTTTTCTCTACATTCGCCAATGGCGCGAAGTGGGTGTAAAGCGAAGTTACTCGTCAAGGTTTTTTTTCAAACCAAAACTGAAAAACTCGAGTTTGGAAAATTAGAACCGATGGAAATCGTGCGTCCACGTTTTGTCATAGCGAGTTTTAAGGTAAATCGTAATAGATCAGTTTTGAGGAGTTTTCAATTTTGCGCTCAGTGTATATAAATAGTTTTTTTTCATTAAATAGAATCGACTATATAATTGCGTTGCACTCAGTTAGTTTTAAGTGAGAAAATTTGTGTTTTAATTGACACTATGAAATCTTCACAAATCCTTTCATTTTTTTTTGTTCCGGTATAAATGAAAGGTTTTCGTTCAATGAATGAGACGGAAAAACTCGAGTTTGGAAAATTAGAACCGATGGAAATCATGCGTCCACGTTTTGTCATAGCAAGTTTTAAGGTAAATCATAATAGATCAGTTTTGTGAAGTTTTCAATATTACACTTAGCGTAAATAAATAGTTTTTCATTCAAATAAAATTCGACTATAAAGCGTTCCACTTAGATGGGTTTTAAGAGATAAAAATTGTGTTTAATTGACACTATGAAATCTTTGCAAAATCCTTTCATTTTTTGTTCCGGTGTAAATGAAAGGTTTTTCATTTTAATAAATGGACAATAAAATCGCGTTCCACTCAGTTAGGTTTTTAAGAGGTAAATTGAATTTTAATTGACTCGTGATAATGTTTCGGAGATATGAATGAACCCTTTTAACAGATATAATTCTTCTCAAACGCGTTAAATCAGAAACCGGTTTTTCATTTTTCGTTCGTAAGTGGTTTTAAAACAGAATTTTTCACTTCATCTAAAATGCTGTTTGAGGATTACCATAAAACGTTCCATTCTTATGCGCTAAACTTTCATACTTTTCAAAGTCCTTCTGTTCGTCATGGAGTGAATAATCGGTGATGTGATCTTTAACATGTTCGAGGGCAAAAGGCATTTATTGAGGTTTTATTTTGTAAAATGTTTTTCCTCAACTGGCTTTAGTTATTATATATTAAAGACAGAAGATTTTTATTTACTTAAAACATAAAACATAAAAATAATTATACATTTAATTTTTGAGGATAATAAAATAACTCACATTACCATACTCTAAAGGAAATATTAATAATTTTAGAAAACGAAAAAATGTTTTTACACATCACAGATTCCAAGTGGAGAGATCAGCTTCTCAACGAATATCAATGACTCAAGAAAGGCATCCAATCCTCTGACAGAAGAAGGCGACTTGGAGAGATGGAATTAAGATGTGAAACCGCAAAATTATTTAAACCTGTGACGGAGGTTCAGGAACGAAGTAAGAAGGAGATCGTTGACGAACTGAAGCCCATAAAAGAAAGTTCTTTGAGAACGGGTTCGTTGCCCAGCAGTTTTACGAGGGAGTTTTCCTTTCAAAGATCATCGCC
The DNA here is from genome assembly GCA_031216915.1 of Pictodentalium vernedei. NCBI lineage: Eukaryota > Metazoa > Mollusca > Scaphopoda > Dentaliida > Dentaliidae > Pictodentalium > Pictodentalium vernedei. The sequence goes on from CM062297.1 coordinate 650,353,329, forward strand.
AGATTACATTCCTAAGAGAATAGAAACTGACATGAGCAAAAGCGATGATGCGGCTTTGACTATCACCACTGATAGCGTTGTGTCGTCCGAGGATGGTGGTAAGAGAGATCTGTTGTATGGCATTTATAAGGATTCTGACAGAAGAACTTTCGTAGGTGACACCGAAGTGCTAGAGGATGATGATAATTTAATCGTCGGTTCGAATAGGTACACATTAACTCCTGGACTGTGCAAATTGCTCCATTTCAACAAGCCTGGAGATTACATGGATCGTGATTTCGACAATTACAGTGACATTCTGGTTCAGACCCACGCCATGAAGAGAAATAACGATGTCAGAGAAACGAGACCCAAAGCCAATAGAGGTTACAAGTGGACGAAGGTGGTGAAACCCATATGGGATATGAATAAGAAATTCATCGAATCGGTGACTGGCAAAGGGGTGAGAACCACTTTTCTTCCGAGCGATTCTAATGCTCTGTCTCAGAGATTGAGATTGTTGATGGCAAGTCAACGCGCTGGTAATACTGGATTAGATAATGAGATAGTGAGCATATGCGACGAATTGTTGAGGCAGAAGGTTTTGAATAAACACAATTATAAAAAGCTGATGAACGAATTGAAGGATTGATGTATATATAATAAGTAGAGAGAACAAACAAACAAAAAATAGATAAAAAATAAAAACAGTAAATTTTACACTAGAAAATAATAAAAAGTATTTAAACAACAAACGATTTAGCAGTGAAAAAAACAAAATATATATTATAAAATAAAAATATGTTGGTGATAAAGAACAAGGGATACATCAGAACTTACTTTCAAGGCGGTTCTGGCATCATCGCTTCTATAATGCGAGCGTTCACGAGCGATGCAGGTAGAAAACTCGCATCAACCACGTTTGAGGTCAGTAAGAAGACGGCTTTGGATGCTGGTAAGAAAGCCGCTTCCGAAGCTAGTGGTAGGATAGCTTCTGTGGCTGGCAAGAGGGCAGCTGATGCATTGATCGACAAGTTGATCAGTCCACCGGTGAAGCGAGCTATGTTAGAGCGATCGCCGAAAAGTTGGAAAGATTTTAAGGATGCTGTGGTACCCATACAAGATTTAGCCAAAATAACGAATTGATCTGGATTGAAGAAAACTCGGGACGGTGTAATATAAACAAATAATAATATTTATAAAAAACTGAGTTTGAAAAAACATAAAAATTGTGTTTGAAAATCTAAAAATAACAAAAAATAAAAAAGATGAACATTAAATATATGTCTTGGAACGACGCCGTGACCAAGAGGTCAAATAACGAGTTCTTTCCCAAAAGCATAAGAGGCTTGATAGTGGGAAAATCGAATTGTGGAAAGACCAATCTGTTGATGAATCTGTTGTCGCAACCTGGCTGGTTGGATTACGACAGATTAGTCATGTTTGGCAAGAGTTTGTTTCAACCCGAATACAGATTGCTTCGAGAGTGCATGGATCGTAGATTTCCCAAGGACGTCATAGCCAGAATCTTTGACAGTAGGGAGGAATTCGACAAAAGTGAAGCTTCTCTTTCGACCATTTTGGACGGTGCGGCGATGGAATTGATGAAGAGAAATGCGTCTTCGAACGTCGAGTGTCGATTTTATGAGAACGCTAGTGATGTTCCGGATCCGTGAGAATTGAAATCGGAAGATAAGAATCTCATGATTTTCGAAGATCTGCTTTTGGAGAGACAGAACCGATGCGAATTGTATTACGTTAGGCTTCGTCACAGCAACGTGGACTGTTTCTACCTGTCGCAGAATTATTTTTGATTGCCCAGACAGACGATAAGGGAGAATGCTAATTTACTGTGTCTCTTTCGCCAGGATCTCAAGAATCTCAATCACATCTATGGTGATCACATTGCAAATGACATGAGCATGGCGGAATTCAGGAGATTCTGCAAGAGGGTTTGGGATGGAGGACTTTACAATTTCGTCGAGATCGATTTGAGTAGCGAATTTAATCACGGAAAATATCGGAGTGGATTCGACAAGTTTTATGTTTCTGATGATAATAAGATAGAGAGCGAAAACAAAAATTAGAAAATAATAAATCATCAATAATTTAGTTTTGAAAAATAAAATAAAAAATTAAAAATATAATGTTCGAACAAGGAGAATTGTTAGAACGTATAGCCGAGAATACGGCTGCAAAACAATCCATTCAAATCATGGTGAGTGGCGATTTGACTTGATTCGTGACGAAATTCGAACCTTCCATCGAATTGAATAGAGAGAAAAGATACGAGATGGCGTTGGTGAATCTGGAGACTTATTATTCCTTTCCCAATGTCACCAAAAAGAATAACTCGTTCAAGTATTCCGACGGAGTGGATTGGTTGGAGATTCAAATTCCCAAAGGAAGTTACGACATAGACGATTTGAAGAATTACATTCAGACGCGAATGGAGACTGATGGAAAGGGAAGCAACAAGATCAGACTCGCTCCCAACCCTAATACCTTACAGACGATGTTGGATTTGGAAGATAATTTTCGAGTGGATTTCAACACGAACGATTCTATAGGCAAGATGCTGGGATTCGATCTAAAGATGTATCGAGGACACATAGCATCTGAAAATACGGTCGACATTCTCGCAGTCAATAGCACTCTGGTGAACGTGGACGTGATTGCTGGAAGCTACGTGAATGGTAGCGCTCAACCAACGATCTATTCCTTCTTTCCAAATGTGTCGCCGGGTTATAAAATCATGGAACAACCTCGAAATTTAGTTTATCTACCAGTGATTTTAGACACGTTGTATAGTCTCAAAACCACGTTGACTGATCAAAATGGTGAACTGTTAGATCTTCGTGGAGAGAGGGTGATGATACGATTTCACATAAGAGAAATATAAAAAAGCAAAAAAAAAAATATTGCGTATATATATAAATAAGAAAATAAAATAAACGCAATATTAATTTTACAAAAATTATTTAATATATATAATTATCATTAAAACAAAAAAAACAATTGAACAAAATATATTTTAAAAAAAGAAATATGACTGAATACGTGGTTAAAAACATGAACATATCCAAAGGACAGAGGGAGAAACTTGAGAGAGCGTTCAATCGAGACGAGCCGGTGAGACTCAAATTCACTTACGAAGCTCAGACGAGTGACGGTAACGATCAAATCGTCTGGACCAGAACTCAAATCAAAAGGATGGAGAAAGCGATTCATGATAGAAGAGGGTTTAGGGTGAGATTGAGTCCTGCTCAGTTGAAATATAATTTGAGAATGAAAGGCGGTTTCCTACCGCTATTGGCAGGAATCGTCGCAAAAGCATTGCCCTTTGCTGCAAAAGCATTGCCCTTTCTCAGAAAGACTCTCGGTGTGGGAGCTCTCTCGGGACTCGCGAGTTCGACAGTTGAGAAATTAATGGGTGGCAACAGACTGTTTTTGAAGAAGGGAGGAGCCATGTGTTGCGTCCACATAGACGACAATGCTGAAGGATTGTATCTAGAACCCGTTAGAGGTGGCAACTCTTTCAGTGGAAACTGTGTCTATCTGAAGAGTGGACAGAACGTTGAGCGACTCGGTAAGGGTTTGCTGTTTGGTGAGAATTCGCCGTTTAAGAATATACCGATTTTGAGTATGTTATTATAATGTAAAAATTATATAATTATATAAAATATAAAAATATAAACCATAGAAAGTATAAAAAGAAATAATATAAAATGGATAAAAAGGTGGAAAAACAATTAGACGATAATGATGAATATCACGGGATAGAGTGCGAAAAAGATGTGGAAAAACGATTAGACGCTAATGATGAATATTGCGGGATAGTGTGGGAAAAAGATGTGGAAAAACAATTAGATGCTAATGATGGATATCTTATGAAAGAACTGAAAAAAGAGTGGAATAGATGGTTGAAATTTAAAAGAATTAGACGTTTTCCACCGTCACCACTACCTTCTGAAGAGAATGGTAATGATGTGAGTGTTACCAAGAGATGCACCACATTCGTTCATAATTATGATACAGATAAACAAATGTGTTCTTATAAAAAACATAATATATCACAAAAAAAGAAAAGAAGAATCAACATCGAAATTTGAGAAAAAAGGAAACGTTACTATAATATATATGGGCGATAGTGAAGAAGAAGAAAAACAAAAAAAACAAAACAAAAAGTAATGAGATGTAGAGATGTTCAACCTCTCTAGATCTCATTACTTTTTTTTCCTTCTTCTTTGCTAAAAATCAGTCTCTCTATTGTTTTATATTTTCAAGTCCGTTATTAGCATGTTGACGGTCGTGTCTTCTCCTTTTTAAAAAATGTGTTGAATGTTTATCTTTACTTTTGCGTGTTTTTTTACATCGGTGAACGTGCTCTCACCACCCGATTTGTTCACGAGTTTGAGAGAGATTTTTGGATATATGTAACTTCTGTAGGGTAACGACAAATCGTCCTTGTCGAATTCACTGTCTTCGGCGATGACGATGTTCTGTAGATCGCTTTGGTACTCATAAAACAAATCGAGCATGGCTTCATCCAATTTCAAAGGCATGCTATATTTGTGCTCTAAGCCCTTCATCTCGACCTCGTTCAATTCGATGGCATCGTGTCATTGTAATCTATAGATTTTACAACCAAATTTCTTACACGTTTCGACTCGTTTCAATTTCATTTGGCATCTTTTAGGTGTTGTTGTCATGATCGATTATTTGTTTTTTTTGTTTTATGAATTATTGCAAATAATATATATTTTTGAATTTTGTATTTAAATAATAATTTGTTAAAAAAGTTTGGTTTTTTTTACTCTCTATATATATATACAAAAAGTTTAAAATTTTTAATTTTCTTTAATGTGAAAATTTTTTTTTTGTAAAAGTGTTTTTTTCTCTTTATATAAATAAAAAGTTTAAATTTAACGTCCTTTTTTTCTCGTATTAATTCAATTTTTTTTACGTTAAGGAACATAAAAAAAATTGATTAATTTCCTAAAAAAAATTTTTTTAAGGAATTAAAACATATATATAAAAACTATTTTAAAACTTTTTAAACAAATTATTATTTAAATACAAAATTCAAAGAAAAATATTCTTACAAATGAAGCAAACAAATAAAAAAATAGAAAATTTAAATGAGAAAACCGTACCTCAGTTAAACGAGATGTGTAGAGAATTAAACATTCCACATTTCAGAAATCATAGAACCAAATCAAAAAAAAATTGAAGTCATACATGAATATCATTTGCAAAACAATGGAAAGAAAAAAATCGAAAGATCGGAAGTGGACAAACTTAAACAGACTTGAATTGCGAAAAAAAATAAGCCGATGACAGGAATGCCTGACGATAGAAAACGAAACGTGGAGTGTGATGAAATTAGAAAGATCATGCGTGAGGAGATACGTAGTTTGCTCGATGAAAAGGCAAACGAAATGTCGATAGCAACGACGTCAAAAAACGCTTCGGTTGTGAAAAATGAGAAGAAGAAAAAGATAGTAAAAGGAATCGAAATGCCGACGTCGGAAAAAAAAAAATTTCGATTGCGAAAAATAAGAAGACGACTAAACAAAAAGCCGTTGAAGAACTTCAAGTTTCAAAAGAAAAAAAAAAACTAAAACGAAAACGAGTGATGCAGTTCAGAATCTAGACAAACGAGACATATCGAACGAAATTCGACGAGCAATCGACGAAGGGAAAGGAGAAGAACATGTAGCACGAGTCATCATGGAAGCATTCAAATCGAATCCCATAGAATGGGAGAGTGCGATCAAAGGCATTTTTAAAACTTTCAATGTGGTTCCCTCATTCAAGAAAGTCGATCCGAAATTGTTCATGGAACGGGTGAAGAAAAAAGTATTGGATTTGTTTCATGAACACATGAATGTGGGACAAAAAATTAAGATGATACTCCATTGCGTGATGAATAAAAGCGACGTGAATTCCGGCGAGAGCATCGTGAAAAATGCATATTTCAGATCTAATGTCGAACCCGTATTTCGAGGTTCAGATTTATCAGACATTTTCGAAACGATGAAAGACAAGATGTTGACGTCTCTCGCGAATTATCAACATGAAGGTAGTAATTGGGCGTTCGATGAGGTGTTGAAACTCGAAATTCATATAACTAAAAACGATTCATTGAAAGGATCTTCCTACGTGGAATTACCGTATTTCCTAGCTAAAAAACACGCCATGGTCAATGTGAGAAATAAAGATGATCAGTGTTTTAAATGGGCAGTCACCTCTGCTTTATACCCCATCAAAATGCACTCTGATAGAGTTTCTCGTTACGAGGAGACTTCTAAAAATCTCGATTGGACCGGAGTGACTTTTCCAACGCAGTTAAAACACATCAAACGTTTCAAGGCTCAAAATCCCACCGTAGCGGTGAACATCTTGGGATACGATGATGAAAAACGAATGATCTATCCTCTCAGACAGACTTCATATCTCGAAAGAGGAAAGGCGATTATTTTATTATTGATTTTGAATGGTGACAATCGTCATTATTGTTGGGTTAAACATCTGAGCCGATTACTGTCGAGTCAAAATAATAAACATGAACATAAGATGTTTATCTTGCAACTGCATGAATGCATTTCACAGCGAAAAATCGTTAGTGAAACATCAGGAATATTGCAACGAAAATCAAGGTGTCACCGTCGAAATGCCTAATCCCAAAACCATTGTGAGCTTTCAAAATCACAATAGAAGGTTGAAAGTACCATTCGTCGTGTATGCCGATTTCGAATGCTTCACCGTGAAAATGAGTTCCTGCCAACCCGACGCTCTTCGAAGTTACAATGAAAGATATCAAAAACACATGCCTTCAGGCTATTGCATTTACGTGAAATGCGCTTTCGACTCGCAACACGACATGGGTCCCTTCACCTATACGAAACAGTGCGAAGACAACGACGTGGCTCAAAGGTTCATGGAAGAGTTAGAATCGAAAATTCAAATTTTATACGACAAATTCAAAACTCCGGCAAAAATGATCATCACGCGAGAGCAGCAGGATGAAAATAACAGAGCCACTGAATGTCACATATGCAGACAATCGTTCGACGAGAATAAGAAGGTCAGAGACCACGATCATTACACAGGTCTGTATTGCAGTCTGGCTCACAGCAAGTGTAATTTAAAATATCGAGACTCTGTTTTCTATCCGGTGATATTTCACAATCTCTTGGGTTACGACAGTCATCTGTTCGTGAAAAATCTCGGCACCACCAACGAAGAATTAAACTGCATCGTGAACAACGAAAAAAGATACATTTCCTTCAGGAAATGGAAGCTCGTGCAGGAGGGGGGGGGGGGGGTGTTGGAAAAAATTTGCAAAACACTGATGCCGGGGTGGGTGGGTGGTGAAGGAGGACAAAAAAAAAATTTTTCCGATGCTTGCAAATTTTTTCCTCAGACACTTTTGGGCAAAATTGTATACCATAATCAGTGAAGTATCATTCAAGAACCAATAAAAAGACACTCAAGTTATAAGGGGGTACCTACCATTGGTTATATACGATTATAAAACTGTTATTGCAGCTGAGCTATGATTCGGCTTATAGTGATACAATGTATGACATATTGAATCATGCAAGTTAAAATGCATCACTAATTGCAATTATCAAACACTGCACTCTGAGGATAAGTTATCTTGAGGGTGTTCCATTTGATTAAATTTCTAATATGTTCACCTTGGTAAGATCGGCTGGCTTAGATGAGGAGCAAAGACAATTATGTGAAGTCAGGAACAGTTACAGATTTCAGCTGCAGGAACAATTCTGTACAACAATGTATCCAGACCTATTACGAAAACACCAATGACTCTTATTGCCATTGTAGGAAGTATGTAACACAAAAACTACTAAACATTGAACCTGATTGAACTGCTAATTTATTTCAAACACATCTGAGAACACAGGTGTCAACAAAATCATGTACCAGACCTTCTAGGGCTGGACTTAAAATAAGTAATAAATCCCCTCCCCCAACCCAGTCATGCTCCACCCAAACCTTCGTCAAAAAAATAAACAAATACATAAATGACTAAACTTATTGCTTTTTGCATAAACATACCATGGAACCTCTCTTGAGAGACCAACATTTTTGCCAGACAGAAGGGGTCTTTCAGACAGGTGGTCTGTTAAGACCACCAGTCTTGAAAGACCACTTTTGTCTGGCTGAAATGGTATGTTGTCCTGTGTTGTCCACATAAAACATGCTCTAGCACAAAAGAGGTAGTTCCTCAAAAAGGTGGTCTCTCAAGAGAAGTTCCACTGTATATATGAATGGAAAACGCAATGGGTTCTGATGGGTTGAGTAATTTATGATATTTAACCCTTTACCTAACATTCTTTTCTAAAATACAAAAAAATAAAAATTCTCATATAACCATTACTGTTCAATAAGGTTACTTGAAATAAACACATGTATGGCTAACATTAGAACTGGCTTTATTGTGGGATATATTTGGATATATAATCCACTTTGAATGTTGTTGGTTTACATTTATTGTGGCCACTATTTTAGGATATACCAGCTTTACTCTATATTTGATTTGTTATGGGAGACCATCTGCCTTAAGAGACCACTTTGGTCTGATAAAACGGATGTTCTTTCAAGACCTGTCCTACTGTACAAGGTCATTCACTCAATACTGTATGATAAAATTGGTTATGGTGCAGTATGGTGGGAAGGATGATGCAGAAGCATGTATTTAGTGGGGGGTGGGTGGTTGAGATAACCCCGGAAAAAAATTGTAAAACTGGAAAAAAATTACATGGGGTGGGTCCTCCGACCAGTCAAAAACAAAAAATCGGCATCGGTGTCTGCAAATTTTTTCCTCCCCCACACCTGGCTCGTGGAGAAGAAAAGAGTAATCGATGGAGAGATGTTGGAAGAAAAAACGAAACCCATTCGTAGAGGCATACGTTTCATCGACAGTTTTAACTTCATGTCGACCGCTCTGGAAAAATTAGTCGATAACATGAGCAAGGATAAATTTAAAATCACGAGCGAACACTTCGGAGAATGAGTAGACGTCATGTTGAGGAAAGGAGTATATCCTTACGATTACATGAACTATCTAAAGAGATTCGACAACACCACGCTACCTTCCGAAAGAAGATTTTTATTCGAAATTATACGAATCCGACATTTCCGATGAGAATTACGAACACGCCAAAAACGTGTGGAAATCATTCGATATGAAAACCATGAGAGATTATCACGATCTCTATCTGAAGACCGACGTTCTGCTCCTGGCAGACGTGTTCGAAAATTTTCGAGACGTCTGTCGTCGAAATTACGATCTGGATCCGGCTTGGTATTTCACCGCACCCGGTCTGGCGTGGGATGCTGTGTTTAAGACCACCGAAATCCAATTGGAATTATTATCCAACGTGGACATGTTGCTCATGTTCGAAAAGGCTGCGAGAGGTGGCATCTCGATGCTCTCTCACAGATATTCTGAAGCTAAAAATCCCTACATGAAAGAAGGTTTCGATTCGGAACAATCGAATAAATACATACAGTATTGGGACGCTAATAATCTGTACGGTTGGGCCATGAGTCATCCTTTAACGATTGGAAATTTCGAATGGGTGACGGAAATGGAAGAGATGCAAAAATGGAGAGACTATCCTTGCATTTTAGAAGTCGATTTGAACTATCCAGAAGAATTACACGATCTACACAACGATTATCCGTTGGCTCCCGAACGAATGAAACCGATCGAAGCAGACGAGGAAAAACTCATTCCCAATTTATTTAACAAACGTAAGTACATCGTCTACAGCGAGAATTTGAAACAATACGTCGATTACGGGATGAAATTAGTCGACATACATCACGTAATTCGATTCGTCGACGAAGAGCCTTGGCTGAAAAAATACATCGATCTCAACACAAATCTCGGAATTCGAGCCGAGACGGATTTCGAAAAAGATTTCTTCAAACTCATGAACAACTGCGTGTACGGTAAATCGATGGAAAACATCAGGAAGAGAACTGACGTTCGACTCGCGACGTCTGAGAAAAGAGCTAAAAAATTAGTGGCGAAACCCAATTACAAGCACCAAACCATATTCGACGAAAATCTAGTGGCCATTCAAATGCAAAAGACACACCTGAAGTTCAACAAACCCTATTATCTCGGACCGATCATCTTAGATATCAGCAAGCGATTGATGTACGAGTTTCACTGTGATTACGTCAAATGGAAATTTGGTGAAAAAGCCAAACTACTGTTCACCGACACAGACAGTTTAGTTTACGAGATAGAGACGAAAGACATCTACCGAGATATATCTCCGAACGTGACCGCGTGGTTCGACACAAGCAATTATCCCGTTGATCACCCATCCAACATTCAATCGAATGACAACAAGAAGGTGTTGGGTAAATTTAAGGATGAGAGCGGTGGTAAACAAATTGTCGAATTCGAGGGTTTGAGACCCAAACTGTATGCTTATCGTCTGGAAGATGAAGAGATCAAGAAGTGCAAAGGGGTTAAAGCATGCGTGGTGAAGAAAAACATCTCTTTTCGAGAGTATAAAGATTGTCTGTTAGGAAGTGGTCCAGTGTATAAGACTATGAAATCGATTCAAAGCGACAATCACGACTTGTATACCAAAATAGTCAAAAAGATTTCACTGATGGCTGACGACGATAAGAGATTCATGTTAGATGATAAAATAAGCACTTTGGCACTCGGACATTGGACTTTGGATATAATTATGGACGATAGGATTCCAGATAGGATTCCAGATATGATTAAGAACGTTAGGATTCTAGAAAATCAAGAGGAATTAGACGGATTCAAGATTATGGAAGTCGATAGAGACATCAAGAGAGTTAGTTTAAAAAAGAAAAAGAAAAAAATATAAAAAAATAACAATGTCATTTTAGTGAATTATAATAAAATAAATAAAAAAATACAAAAATATACACATTTATGAATAAGAAAATAGAGATATCCATAGAAGGTGTCGTCTTACCAAACGAACCCCTATCCAACATCGATCTGTTGAATGTGGCAAAGGATTTGAAAATCAAAGATTTTCTAGCCGTGTTTTCCAGAGATGCCTTACTGAAGAGAAGACCTCGACAATCGGGATGCGGAATTTTAAATCTGGACGATTTATCGGGTGAAGGCACTTAATGGGTGGCGTGGTTCAAGAACGGGAAGAAGAAGAATTATTATTTTGACAGCTACGGAATCTCGCCGCTGAAAGAAATAAAGAACTATTTCGATGATTCGATGGTTCGTTACAACATGGAACGAGTGCAATCGCCAGATGAAGTGTGTTTTGCAGTCACCTGTGTCTCTACATTCTCAAGAGATGGTCGGAAGGAGATCAGTTTCAAGACATTCTCAATGATTTACATTGAGAGAGATTTTTTTTATAGTATATATAAAGGTAAAAAATTATTTAAAAAAAATTTAATCGAATAAAAACAAAAAATAAAAAATAAGTGACATAATTCATTTTTAATAAACTGCATTTGAAATATATTTTTTAAAACAAAAAAACCTCAAAACAACAGTCGATAAATTTGGTAGAAGTGACGATGAAAGTCGACCCAAAAAGAAGAGGAAGACGCTCAAAGTCGGCGATGGTTACGACATTGCCAACTTGGACGAACGTTACGTTCGGAGATACGAACCTCGAGAGGAACCTTTGAACATGAACAATAAGAAGCTCTACAATCTTCCCGAGCTGATAGATCATGCAGATGCGGCGACTAAAAAATACGTTGACGGGGGAACGCGGATTTCGAACGAATCATGCTAGATAATTACATGGATAAAGCCATGACCGACGATCTCAATCTGAAACCCAAACATTTGGTGAACGTCGTGAATCCCATAGATTCCACTGACCAAGAAATATGCGTACAACTCTCACGCGCGATTCAGAGAACATCTGAGAAGTAGATACGTTCAGAAAATGATGCAATCGGAATTGAATGCCAATTCTAACAAGATAACAAACGTGGCCACTCCCATGAATCCCAAGGACGTGGCAACCAAACACTATGTAGATCTGAAACAGAGAAAGTCTGACAGACGAGAAATGAAATCAGATCTGAATGCGGGATTCAACAAGATATTGAATCTGTCAAAGATTGCGGATGCGGACTACACCATGGTCAACAAGGGCTACGTGGATTCTGCCGTGATACGATCTCAAGAATAGGTAGAATCACAAGTGGAAGATCTCTACCTGAACAAACAATCTGGCGGAACCATGGAGGGTGGCATCAACATGAATTTATTCAGTCTCGATCACGATCCTGAATTCGATTCCAGCGTGGTCAGCAGGAAGTATGTGGACGACAACTCGGTCTGGAGAAAGGGCGACATCATGGAAGGTAAACTAGACATGGGCGGACATGTGCTCACGAATCTACCGGATCCCGTGCACATGTCGGATGCCTGCACCCTGATTTCGGTGGTGGAGAAAGTCAAATATGCCAGGCAATTGATCACTGTGTGGGCCGAGGAGGCCGGCACGTTAGAGGAGGGAAAAGCCAAGTGGTCTTTCGGAAACGGAGGTAGCGGATCGCAACATGGTCAGGTGGGATATCCCATGCCGTTGAGAGGCGAAATCATTTGAATGAGTCTGGCTTCCACGGATTTGAATAACAGAGCGGTCGTCAATCTCACGCTGAACAGAGTAGAGAGCGATAAGAGATACAGTGTCAAAAAGACCGAGAATCAACACTCGAATGTTAGCACGTTCGGCATGGCTCTCAAAGTGAATGCCGGAGAAGGAATTACTTTCGTTACGAAAACCAATAATCCCGAAGCCACCACTTCCGTGGTGAGCATACTGATCGAACTAGATCCTCTGAACAAACAGTGAACGCGTGGAAATAATTAATTAAAAATAATGAGTGATTATTAAAAACAAAAAAAGCAACCAAAAAAAAGTAATGAGATTTAGAAAGATGTTCAATCTCTCTAGATCTCATTACTTTTTATTTTTTTGTTTGTTTTAATACGTTATTTCTCATAATTTTTCATCTCGTGAAATTGGATCACCTATCTCGAAACACGCGTCAACATCTATTTTAGCATTTCGAAGAGCTTTTACAAATTCTTGAAAAGCAGTCGGTCCTCTATACGTCAATGTGTCTAAAAGTTTTCTAGTCTTATCTTCTATCAAGATTTTACTTTCGATTTCGCGTCTCATATAATCGGTCAATATCAAAGGTTCTGTGTCTAGAATTATTGCTAGAGAATCTTGCGAAATATTTTTAACCAAAACACGTCTGTTTCTTCTCAAGTATTCTTTCTTTATCATTCATTTTTATAATTATTTTTTTAATTTTTATTTATATATTTTTTTTCTTTTTTTTTCACACACATGTCTCTCATCGAATGATCAACATCTTATTTCCATCCGATTCGAATTGTAATTCTCTATCCGACAGGACCAGGGCGAAGGCTTCGGTTTTTCTCGGCACATTCCTATCGAATTGCATCTTGATCTGAATGTCTAAGACACTACTCTTGAGTCATTCACTCTGTTTACTGACGTCGAATACGAACATGGGATACATCAACTTGTATTCACCAGGAGATATATTAGGGTTGCTCATCAATTCGTCTAGACCATGGTACTTCTTTCTAAAATCCACAGCGTCGCTGTACAGTCTACAGAAATCGTTCTTGTCGAACGATGCATTGCAATCGATTGCTGGATATCTCGTGGCATTCAGAAACACTTGCATTTTCTCAAATTGCAGTGATCAAATAGCGACGCATTCTTTTCCTGAGGCCCATCCCTATCGGTCTGAAACGCGGCCACGGTGAAATACAGTCTCTCGGAAGCGGATTTCATGGTCAATCTCCAATCAAAGTGATTCGTGGAGGGTGGAATGCTAGCCGTGTCGCACTGTCTCATTCTAAATCCCACGGGTAATTTACTCTTGGATTCTATGAGCTTGTAGAGATGCGTTTTTTCCATGATCGGAGGCTGCACGTGCAGAACGAACCACGATATCTTGTGTAGAGTTAACTTACCCACATCGGTCACAGGGCGACTCACTATTGCGTCATCGTTTCCCTTTCGAATCAACATCAGATTGTGTTTGAATCCATACATGATCTTGTTGTAATCGTCTGCGAATCTGAAGATGTGTTTCAAAGGTATCCTGAATGAAAACATTCCTTTAGGTCTTGACGTTTTGATGACGTAGTCGAATATCGTGGCGGCGCCGGCACTAGCAGGGCCGACGGTGTCTTTCATCCACAACTGATTAAGTCCTCTGGATTTCAAAAAATCATCCGGATACGTCAAGAGTCCGAACATCGTGGTGGCCTGACTGGGATGAAACACAGATTCTATCTCTTGTCCGGATAGCAAGTATTTTATATTACTGAATAGATGCATGATGCCTTTATTGGCTAGAGTAACCGTGTCGTCGTCGGCGTAGTCGGTCCCATCTTCCTTGGTGAGACGTCCCTGCACCACTATGTAACTCTCGCTAGGATGAACGAATAGATCTTGGGTTTCGACGTTGATTCTTATCTCTCCTGCATTGTTCAAACTCATTCCGGTTATTGGTTCGTATTTGTGAACCTCGTATTCTTGAATACTTTCATATTTCACTATGCTTTGTGCGATATCTAGTATATTTGCCATTTTTGAAAGGTTTTTTGTTTATTAATTAGCTTGCTTTTTTATCTAAAAATAGTTTTAATTATTTTTTATTATTATTATTTTTTCTCTCCTTTATATATATGTATAAAGAAGAAAATGTTAAAGAGAGTAAATAAAAAAAATTTGTTTTCTTTATTAAAACTTCGTCTTCTGCAATTGTTGTTCTCTTCACCATCTAAAGCTTCGATTTCGTAAGTCACCAGACCGGTGTGAAATATTCTGATTATCATGAAGATTTCCGAGGTCCATCGAGGAGTGTAACCTTTTTGAAGTGCTTCTTATAAGCATAGATTCTCACTCGATCGCCGAGTTTCGGCGGTCTAGACTTCTTCCTGATCTTAGATCTCTTGGGATATAGATTCTCGTAGACCCGTTTTTCGTTTCGAGGATCGCTAGCTTCCGCGGGAGTCATCTTGATCGATCTGTGTCACGTGGTGTTGTAATCTTCAACCAGACCGTTCAGAGCGTATATGTATTTCTTGGTTGAATTCGCAGTGAAGTATCTGTGCATCTTTTCCTTCATCGTTCGATTCCAACGTTCCACGATGCTGGCTTTCTCTTCGCTTTCAATCGAGTAGAGGTCGACCAATCGATGAACGTCCTTGTTGTAGAATTCCTTCCCCTTATCCACCCACAATTTATTCGGTTTTCGAGAAAATTAGTCAAACACGCTCTTCAGAGCCTCGGCGACACAAGGTCCCGATTTATTCTTCAAAGCTCTGATCCAACCGTATTTGGAAAACACGTCGATGACCGTCAATAGATATTTGACGCCCTCATTCCACCTCGAAAACGACCTCATGTCGACCAAGTCGGCAGACCAAATGTCATCCAGACCCTTCACGAACACCCTTCTCTTTCGAAATTTACACATGATGGGTTTGTGTAACTCCTCCGCCAATTCGCTCATCAATAATCGTTTCTTCTTCTTTTCCAAAGAGCTTTTTTTTTGAACGCCCCATCTGAATCGACTTTTCACACCGATCAGATTGCCGACCAGCGAACGTTCTATCTTCTCTCTCCTAGTCGAATTCGATATGCCTCTCAATTTCGCCAACATGTTTTTATCACAGACGTCATTGTGAGTCTTGGTGTCGGGATGTCCGGCGTAGCACAGATCATGATCATACACGGCCACGTCCACCCTATTCACGGGTTTGCTCCAAGATTTAGGAGTCAGAGAGTCTCTTCTTCAGTTTCGTTCCGGGTCCCGTGAAACTGTGACCCGGCAGATGCATTTTGAAAGGTAGACTATTGATCATTTTATTCACGACGCCTTTGCGTTTGCTCGTTTTTTTTTTTTTGACAAATCGAGTCTTCATCGAACCACACACATTGCAAATTCCGCGAAGCATCTGTCTGTCGTTTTTAGTTCGTACTTCTCGAGAATTACCCGTCTCGGTAACTCTCTTACACTTTACGCAGTTATTTAAATTAATTTTGTATTTATTTTTTATTTTATATATAAATTTAATATTTTCTTTTTTAAAAATTCTGTTCTTATTATATATATATATATTTTTTTTCAATCGCTGCTCTTGAGTTCTATCAACTTACCGAATTCCTTCCTGGCCTCTTTCCTACCCCTTTCCACAAGAGAATCCTTCATCTCTTCCTTGATGATCTGACGAGTCTTGATTCTCACAGCTTCTTTCATAGCATCGTATTTCATTTTCTCGCCCAATATCATAAAGTATTCTCCGTCCGATATCCTACCTTCTTTCAACGCCATCGAGATCATTTCGGATATCGTGTTGATCTTGGAGTCGGTCAAGACGCGAATCTTTTCATGTTTCCTAGCCTTCAGATATAATTTCCTACTCAGAAAGTTTCCAAGCGTGCTAAACAATCCGGCAGCGAGATACACTCCTTCTATGGCCAACATGATTGGAATGCTGACTGCGGTCGATGACAATCTGATGCCGGCCATGTGTAAACCCATGGAAATCGTGATGAGTGTCGTGTCGACTGCGTTGACGAATTTCACGAGACGCGAATACTTCTTCTTGAGAGAATGATGTGAATCTCTCTCTCGAGTCAGATACAATTGGATTCTACTGATTTGATCGATGCGATACCTCTCTCCTCTTTCTTTTTCATCTGCCAACGGAGCTGTTGGCAAAACGCCGTTTGGCTTCTCATCCTCGTCGTCATCTAACGTCGGATACAATTTATTTCTGGTTCTCATTTTTTTATGTTTTTTTTTCTTTCTAATATTAGATAAAAATTTATGTGTGTATTTATTTTTTTATTTTCTATTCTCCTTATTTATATCAACGAGAAAACTTAGACATATGCTTTCTCCAGCAATAATTTCAAGACGCATCCCTTGTCTTCTAAAGTCAGACTTCTACGCACCAATTTCATTTCTTCCGAACCGGTGGGCTTATCTTGCCCGCTACAGAAGATTAATCTCTTCCAAAACTTGATCACATCGTCGATTTGAACGCATTCGAATGCCGGTTCGAAATACTTGAGGACCATATCTTCCCTTTCCATCGTCAGACACGAATGATCCTCGTGATCGACGTCTAGATGATCCCGACACCCGATGCATCGTTCTAACAAGAAGCGACCTAGTTTATCATTCACACAGAATGTGTAGGCTCTCATCAACATTTTTAAAAGAAAAATTGCTCTCAAAATCTGGGAATCGTTCATGATTTTATTATCTATTTCGATTCGATATTTTTTTATTTTAAAATACCTATTTATTTATATATATTTTTTTCTTTCCTATATATATATCAATCACTTTTTTATTTCCTCTCGACAAAACCGATTCTATTACGATTCACCTCACAAAACTCGCGAGGTGAATTGGCAAATCATTTTCGCCGATCGGATCGCAACCTCGACCGTCCAGAACGCGACCATGAACGTGGTGGTCCAGAAACCGCATTTTTTGATGTACCGGAAGCCGAAATCGGTTTTAAAAAAAAATTAAAAAAATACTTGATGAGTAACTGCACTTTACACTCACTTTTCACCGTTGGTGAACGTCGAGAAAACGTTTTGAGATCGATTTTTCCTGGTCTAGAATCAGCAATCGGTTTCACCGATTGGGTCGCACCCTCGACCGTTCAAACAGACGTTGGCGAACGTAGGTGGTCCAGAATCGGCAAACTGCTTTTTGATGCTGGTCTAGAATCGGCAAACCGTTTTTGCTTGCGTTCACCAATGATAGGTCGAAGGTCTGATCCGCGATGAGAACGTCAAGAAAAATTTTTAAATTTACATTTTCTTCAATTTCATACATTTTTTCACTTCTGAGCGATGTGTCGAATGTACTCGTTCACCAACGGATGTATGAACGGTCAAAAGTGCGATCCGAGAGCCTCAAAAACAATTGCAAAAACGACATTTTTTACACTCTGTACACGATTTAACACTGAACTCCTATGGCGCTACACGTACGTGTACGTGTACAGTTTTTTGGAAAAGTGGTCTAGAATCGGCACTTTCCACCTACTACCATGTACAACCCGGTGCTTCATTAATTGAAATTTTCCTGATGCTGATTTTCGTTCATCCTTTCGTTCATTTCTGTGTTCGTTCCTTCGTTAGTTTGTCAACAACTTAACCAAAAAGGGGTCATGTTGGCATTAGTTGGTTTCGGATACTGCTTCGACGGTTTGATGTAACAACTTGTACAGAATTATCGCCACATTTATAAATGAATTAAATTTTTAAATTGTTTCGTTATTTGAACTGCTATCTCATGTTGTCATGTGCCACGTACACAACCCCTTAATATGGTTTCAGATGATATCACCCCGATTCTTTATGCAAGCTTGTATTGAAACATCCAACCACAATGCTTCAACTACAACATGTTTGAGACCCTTAATATTGATTTTTCCCAAAATGTTGGAATTGTTGGGGGCCCCTGAAAACGTGCAATTGTTGAGGGCCCCTAGGAGACGCCTAAGCTCGTTGTATGGGCGTTATGCCACTGCATTAGGTATTCCCAAACAAACAGAGTAGGGAATTTGTTCCAAAGAATGCCTTGATTGCCATCATCACTAGAACAAAATAAAAAAAGAAGTAAATAAAAAATATGTACAAAACTGAAATTTACACATTTGTTGGGTTTTAGTTTTTGTAATGAAGCTTGAGATTGTGGGTTAGGATAGAGGCCAAATCTGTGTTTGAACACGTCATTCCCTCGCTGAGTCGCTCTGTGTAATGCGTTAATTAGACAATAGATATTTAGTATGCTGAAAGCACTAATTTTCGAATTTTACTTTCACTGGTGAACTACCTATGTCCCAAAACTGTTCGCTGCAGTAATAGGCCCCGCGACGAACCCGTAACGAACATGAAAATTCCACGTGGCTTCAGGCGTTTATATATTTGTCAATATTAAGCCACTTTCAGTGTATGGTCAAATGAAAAGTAAAGTCCTAAACAACATGGAAATTCCATGGGGCATAGGCAAAAATTTAATTATCAGTATCACTATGCTATGGGGATGAATTCACAAGATGGTCGCTCACAAGGGCAACCATGACAAACAAAAATGACTTAACTGTGTCACGTGCCCGTGACGTTACTTCGAGGGTCTACTCCGGGGTCCATCCAACCGGGGATGATCCATCCATCTTCTACTAATGTACAGAAAATGATTTACCTAAATGGACCGAGGAATGGGGTTGGGTGGAGAAGGTGGGACAGAATGGTGAAAATCATTTTAAAGTAAGAAAAAAATCCTTTGGATCACCCCCACCCCCCCCCCCCCCCAACAAATTTTGGGCACAAATCTCTCAAAATCCTCCAAAAGTCATTTTGAATGAAGACAAGGCAATCATCAAATGGACCAACAACTCTCACCAGCAAAAGGTCTGAAGCAGCCTGGGTGTCCCAATGTGAACAAGCATTAATCTTACCCGACTGTTAGATTTCAACTCCTCTATTGCTCACCTAAATCAGGTGATTCTGCTTAGTAAGTTTGAAGAAGATCTTTGAAGAATATTCTTCATATTGCTCTAAGAGTAAATCCCATAAGGCTGTTGTATATGAAATATCAAAAGATTCTGATTGGTGTCTTTGGAAAAGAAGATTTTTAAACATTATTCTTCATATTGTACCAAGTTCAAATTCAGCTTCCATAGGGGCTAAAATATTAACACATGGACTTGGTTTCAACAAACTTCAGTCCGACCCTTCTAAGGATATTGGATACCAAAAATCAAGTGATTTTGATTGGTAGATCTGAAGAAGATTTTCAACTAATTTTCATCATACTGCACCAAGTTAAAATTTAGTTTAAACAATATTTATTCAAGGAAATAATATTACACGTGTTAATTACACAATGGTATAATATAACAGCAATAGTTAACATAATTGTACATGGTATAACAGTAATAGTAGTTGGCGTATGGATATACAAGATTCAACAGAAAGCCTTGGGCTTATATGAGTCGGCTCCTTCAATGAGTCACCTCTTAAAAGTTAAAATGTAGGCTCCCATAGGGAGAACAAATCTGACATCATGAACTTGATTTCAACAATCTGGAATCTGACCACCACCCCAACCTCCCACGCCAACAATGCTATATACCAAATATGAAAAGATTCCGATTGGTGGTTCTGGAGATGGAAGATTTTAAAGAATATTCTTTAATCCTCATATTTATCTGAGGTAAAATTTTGGCTAGGATATGAACGTGATTGGAACTAACTTGAATCAGAGTTCCTCAAGGAAGCTTTATAGCAAATAGCAAAAAGATTTTGATTGGTGGTTCTGGAGAAGAAAAAAGTTTAAAGTATTTTCCTCATATTGCACTAAGTTACATTTCGGGTTCCCATGGCCATAGGAACCCCAAATAAGAACCCAGGGACTTGATTTGAACAAAATTGAATCCGACTTCCGTAAGGGTGTCGTATACCAAATATTGATTCATTATGATTGGTGGTTCTGGAACGACAATCTTTAAAGATTATTCTTCTAACTGAACAAGTTAAAATCACCGCCCACATAGGGCTCTAACTTTAACCCAGGGACATAAGTTGAACAAATTTGAGTCTGCATCCCCTCCCTCAAGGGTGCTAGATACCAAATATCAAATGCATTTTACTAGCGGATCTGAAGACGAAGATTTTCAAAGGATTGTCTTTTATATTGCATTATATTGAAATCTGGGCTCCCATGCAGACTTGATTTGAACAAATTGGAATCCGACACTCTCAAGAATGTTGTATATTTAAATATCAATAGATTCTGATTGGCGGCTCTGAAGAAGACTTTTAAAGAATATTGCTCATATTGGAACTCTAAGCTGGAATCTGACTTCTCTAAGGATGCTGTATACTAAATATCAAAGCTTGTGATTTGTGGTTCTGCAGAAGAAAATTTTAATAAAAACATTCGGAGTGCTAACATAGTTAAGCCTCTCCTGGTGGCGCCCCGAAAACCTGGCAACTTTATTTGAACAATCGTGATCAGACATATGATAAGGAACGTACATATCAAAATTTGATTCACTTTGGTCCAGTAGTTTTTTGTGGAGAAGCTTATTATGTAAACTTCACACCGAACGGACGGACAGACGGAAAGTGACCACTAAAGCCCCTCTCGTGCTTCGCACAGGTGAGCAGAAAAATAAAACAAAAACTCTCAGAAAGTTTGAAAAACGTTTTATTTGAAGTTTTACAATTACCTGCAAGATTAGCTATTCAAACACTGGAAAATGTGTAACGGAATCGGCGTTTGAATATCAATTTGTGCAAGCAATCGGATGACTGGCAGTTATATGCAAATGTTTGGCCCTAATTACAGATGGCACGTACCTGAACAGTTTTAAGTGTGAATTCTTTTACAATATTTTATTTACAAATTCAATGCTTTTGAAATGTAGACTCTTGGAGACATAACTTTGTACCTTCTGTGAAAACACATTGAGCACAAGGGACACGCTGCTGTGTTTATTTTGGGAGTACCCGCAGAAAGACTATCTTATTAGACCAAATAAAAAAGATACGTTTGGTTCTCGAGCAATTAATGTTTTAAATCAGTGAAGGGGGTGGGGGGGTATTTGTTTTGTTTGTTTGTAAGCAAGTTGAATACAGGAAACCCATATTAGCTCATTTGTTAAGTGCTGTAACACAACTTAAAGGTTTCCTTTTCCATGGACTTACTTCGCATTATCTTTGAAGTGATTTTATTTCATCTGTATGGATTTGCCTTGCTATACTTTATAAATTGTAACAAGGCAAAGACATGTGAACAAATTTTGGTAACTATTACAAAATTATCACTCTATCGGTAAAAAAGAAATATCAAATATATTTATGTTCAGTGATATTTACGCTCCTTTTGCAAAAAAATGAATTCCGTCCACATAACATATGACTTTTTTCTCTGCGGAACATAAACTGCATGGATGTTTACAAAACAATTTTTGTCACTGCTCCTCTAATTATGTAACCCGGATAGGAGTTTGCCCCGGTAACTGACAGATTGAGGTAGATGACAAGGAGAAAAAAGACTGCATTCACAGCTCGCTGGGGGTTGCACAAGTTCTCCTCTTACATTGCACGACGGGTTCAACATTTGAGCGACCCATAGAAACTTTGTTCAGGCACCTTCAATGGGATATTCCTCTTGGATAGTCTGACGAAATTATCGTATTGGACAAGACGTTCAATGACATGGTAAAGAATGTTATTAGTGTATTTGGCAGATTAAAGAAAACATGCCTAAAGCTGAAGGAAAACAAAACGTGAATGTAGTCTTTTTGCAAAGCAAGTTGAATTTTAGGGTCATTTCAACAAGTTTCAGTAAAACTGAGGCTATTAGGAATTCGTCGTCCCCATGAACTGTAACAGAAGGTAGATCAATTATTGGACTATTTTTTATTAAAGAAAGGTTGCATCAAATCTTTCAGAAATAGTTAAACCTCTATGAATTAACAGAGAAGGGTTCACGCTTTTATTGCACAAATTTCATTTTAAAAATGAAAAAAATTGCATTTACTTCAGCTCCTTTTCTGGAGACCACCAGGCGTCGTCATGAGGGAATTGTTTCTGTACAAACGCATCAATTGGCAACGTTGTATCGCAAAAATTAAATGAGAGAGAAAGTGCATGGGCCCATAGATACTAGTCATAGTTTGTTGAAATCTGAATGGAAATATCGTGTCACTCGAAAGAAACTACTAGCAGTTGTATACTTCAAGTATTTTAAACAAACACTATCTATACGGCTGTATGTTTATCGTTAGAACCGACCATTATGGTGGCTCACGATCAGCAGATATAGAGAGGGCTAGTTGGCACGTTGGATGGAGTTCTTGAAAAACTATTAACGAATTTCAAAAACCGGATTCGTCTTTTTAAAAAGGTAAAGTTTCGGCTGGAAAGAGGTAACTGACCCAAGTCAGAGAGTGTTCAGTGAGAAAATATCGCTGCAAGGGAGGGCACTTTTTGGAGATATGAGAGGTTGTGTAGTTGAGATGGAATCATTTAAGAATCAATGCCAGGCCATAGAGGACATGGACGTACTATTTATTGTTAGTGTCATTGCTCAGGATTGAATGAAATTAAGAAAACACCTGACAAGTTAAGTATTTACTTATTATTGGCCAGGAATGCAAAGATATCCGACAGTACTTGGCCGAATGTGAGCATTGTTATGCTAAAAGAAAAAAAGGACTCAAAACAAAGTGTGCTCCAATGAAGATTATCGATACAGAATCCCATATAGAGGGCCCGGGATTTGATATTCGGGGACAACTGTATCAAACAGAGGAAAATCCTAGTGGTAGCAGATTACTTCAGAAAATGGACGGAAAGGTTTGCTAGGCCAAATATGAAAGCTGAAACTGTGGTCAAGGTTATGGTTGAAGTGGATAGTAGATGTGAAAGGCGAATTCGCAAAGCAAAAATTCATTTTGAGCCCACTATAAAAATTAAGCTTGAAGCAATGGGAATTTGCCATGAAAAATTTTCGAGCTCTCCATAACAAAAACGGGAACATTTTCTCCTCAGCTCGTATTCCAGGAGAGATCAGCTAAAGTTAATCCAAGAAAATTAATTTTTTAAAAACAAATCTCTCAAATCGTCCGTTCAAGCCCACTTCGAAATTGGAAACTTTTTTTTCTATACAAATTTTCCACTGGAATTTGTAAAGTGCAAAGGATGACGTGAAATCGCTCGCCTCAGATATTTGTGAAAATAATGTTTTTCCCATCATCGCTTTTTTGCTCAATGTTATTTCAATGTGAAATTTTTGGAGAATCGTAGAGAAGGTGAGTTGCCACCTTTCATTTTACTCCTTCATGACCTCAGCATCTGTCAGATTTGTAATTTTGCTCTGTGTTATTCCAATGGTTTTTTTCTTCTCCTCCTTTGTGACTTTGAGAAATATTTGAGACATTGCGGAACTGAGAGGAATAATAATGTCGCCATCGCCACAAAAAGAAAATTGATGTGATTTTTGAGGTAGTGAAATAGACAGAGAAAAAAATCACTTGTCTTGTTTTTTTCTCTTATATATTTAAATAGAAAAATAAATAAATAAATAAATAAATAAATAAATAAATAGAATAAAATGAATTAAATGAAATAAATAAAATTAAATAAATAAAAAAAAACCTTAAAAATATTGAGCATGTCATTTTTAAAAACCAGTGATCCCTTGGAGAATATGAAAACAGATCTTCTGCATGAGAAGTTTCAACTGAGAGATATCTTCTCCAGAGCATGTGATATCTCACGGATTTAAACTTTCCTACAGAAAAAGATGTTCTGGTTGCATGTCAGAGGGAAGGATAAAAAAGCACACCTGTTACACTATGGAACACAAAGACGCCATGTTCCTGTTTTTTTTTTTTGCATCGGTGTCGAAAAAGCTCACTGATGATGAGGTGACAGATTGGTGGAAGAAAATGATCGAGTCTCGAGGGCAACTGAGGCCTTTGGGTTTTGAAATAGATCAACTCGGATCTTGTGAAGGAGAAAAAAATAATTAAATTAAATAGGAGAAACAAAATATTAAAAAATGGATTATTCAAAATATGATATTTATTTATTTATTTATTTATTTATGGATGTTTAAGGTCACATATTTATGCACAATGGCTAATCATGACCGTCAAAATATGATAAAAATCACAATATCATGATGGAATATTATAGAGAAAGAATGAAAAAAAAAAAAAAATCTTCTTACGACTATGAAAAAATATTTTCCAGACACTCCTAAATGTGTTCACACAGATTAGTGTGATGTTACTATCTTTGCAACAGTATTTTATTTATTAATGAAAGGAAAGAGAGAGGAAGGATTTTGGATCCAATTCGTGAGAAGAGAGAGAGAGAAAAAAAAAAAAAAAATAAAAAATAATAATAATTAAAAAAAATCGATATTATAAACATTTATTTGTAAAAATAAGAAACATTTTATTTAATTTTTTTACAAAGTCAAATCTTTTATCAGTATGTGAGTTGTAACTCTCCCCTCTTCTTTTTTGTGTAAATGCTTGATGACCATGTCTATTTTCGTTAAATTTTCCACATTCTTGAGAGCTTCTTCTCTGAGTTGAGCTATGACACCTTTAATGCTTTTTGGATATATCTTGTTTTTGCCGTAAAGTAGAGAAAACTCTTTGAATTTTTCTTTTCTTCTTCCAGGAGCTTAGGACACGAATTTTCCAAATCTGAAAACAAATTGACTTGATCTTCATTCAATATTACTCCCATGCTATAATTCTCGAATTTATATTCAAACTTTGTCACCTAAACATCTTTCAATTCGGTGGGGTGAGGTTTCAAAAGAAAAGTTTTACTACCATATGTCTTGTATTCAATGATTCTTTTCAATTTGATTTTTCTTACTGTTGCATTTCTTTTCTTCTTTTTTTTTGATTAATTTTAAATTTATTTTAAATTTTTTATTTCTTACATATAATATGAAAAAAACTTTTTTGGACTGACTTTAAATTTCTATTTCCTTTAAGTTAAAAAAAATTAACTTAAAGGAGACAGATTTTTTCTCACACATATATATAGGAAATTAAAAAAAAATAACATTTAAAAACAACTCTAACATTTAAAACAATTTTAATAATTAAAAAATGTCAGTTTAATTAGAAGCTTGCGATGAGATGAGAAAGAGGAAACAAAAAAAAAATAGGCAATCAATTGATGACAGTAAAAAAAATCCCCAAACCGATCAAATAATGAACATCGTAGAAGCAATGACTGAACTCAAAAAAGGTGATGATGGTGACATAGAAGAAATCCAAGCCACAGTCATACACCAACAATTGTTGCCCACCCCTGTACAATGAGAGCAGGTCATTGAGGGATTTTCCAAGATGTTTGACATCGAGGGTATAAAAGTTTCATCCCCAAAATTTCTTGAATGAGATAAAATCTAGCGTGTTGGATTTATTTCAATGAAAGCTGGTCGTGGGTATCAAAATGAAAATGGTACTGAAGTCTAGGATGGAGAAGATCGATCTGAACACAGGTGAAGTTGATAAAAAATGGATTATTTTCAATCTCACAGGAAGACCATGACTGAAAGCTCTTCAATGTCCGATATCTTCGGTGACAAGAAAAAGAAGATATTACAATCTTTGGCACAATATCAAAACGATGGTAGTAACTGAAGACTCAGAAAAATATTGAATCAAGAGATTCCCATCGACAAGTACGACCCATTGCGAATGTCTTCATGTATAAAATTGTCTTATTTCGTAGGAAAGAAAGAAGATGTGAGCAATGTGGAAAATAAAGAGGACAGCCAATGCTTCAAAGGGCCATCACGTCTGCTTTATTCATCATAGAAAAGGATATGCAGAGAGCATCGAAGTATGCAGAGACTTGTAAAAACTTTGATTGGTTGAGAATGAATTTTCTGATGCAGATATGTGATATTGATCATTTCGAAAATCAAAATCTGATGGTCACATCAATGTCTTGGGATATGATGATTAAAAAAAACTATATTTCCTCGGAAGATAACTTCTCAAAAGAATCGCGAGAATGATTGATTTCGGAAGATGACACAATCATCATTACTGTTGGATTAAGAACATGAGTCGATTATTGGCAACACAGACTAGCAGCCACAAGGGAGAGATTTTTCTGTTTCAACTATCTGAATTCCTTAAAACACAAAGAATGGCTAGAATGTTATGAAGAGTTTTGCAACTCAAATCAATGCATTGCCATCAACATGCCTAAACCACACACTCACATCAAATTCATGCATCCTAACAGAAGATTGAGAGTGCCTTTCATGGAGTATGACGATTTTGAATGTTCCATTGTGAAAATGAGTTCGTGTCAGCCCGACAATCATCAGAGTTACGCAGAAAAATATCAGAAGCACACACTGTCGAGATATTGTTTCTACATGAAATGTTCTTTCAATGATTGACATTCTTCAGATCTGTACACTTACATGAAACAGTCAGACAATGCCGTGGCTGAAAAGTTCGTGAAAGATTTTGAATCTCGAATCAAAATGTTATACAATCAATTCAAAACCCCTATGAAGATGATCATCACAGACAGGCAAGTGAAAGACTATAAGAGTGCAACCGACTGTCATATCTGTAGACAACCATTCACCAAACATTAGGCACCTGAAAAGAAGGTGAGAGATGAATTTCAATGTACCACACACTGCAATTGCAATCTAAAATATCAAGATGCTAAATTTTTTCCAGTGGTATTTCACAATATATATTCAACAAGTCAATGCTACCTTCCAAAGATGATTTTTATTCAAAATTATATGACACTGACATTTCTGACGTCGACTACAAGTATTCTAAAAAGTGCGAAAAATATTCAACATGAAATCCATGAGAGATTATCATGACATGTATCTGAAAACTGACATGCGTCTCTTGGCAGACATGTTTGAAAATTTTCGAGATGTCTGTTGGAGACATTATGATCTAGATCCGGCTTGGTATTACACGGCTCCCATCTGGCTTGGGATGCTCTGCTGAAGATGACTGAAATTCGGTTGTAATTATTATCTGACATGGACATGTTACTCATGTTCGAAAAAGGGTGTGAGAGGCAGAGTGTCAACAATATCTCACAGATACACAGAAGCGAACATTTGCTACATGGAAGAAGGATTCAATTTGCGTGAACCGAGTAGATAATACCATATTTAGATGCTAGTCATCTGCTACTGACAGGAAATTTTAAAATGGGCCAAGAAATGCTTGGAGATGGAAAAATGGAGAGCCTATCCATGTCTTCTGAAGGTGGATCTAGAATATCCGAAACATTATATGATCAACACAATGATTATCCGTTGGCATCTGAACAACTGAAAGTGATATGTATTTATTGGTGTTTTATAAGGTCACATATTTCTGCACAATGGCTTATCATGACCACAACAGTTTTACAGGTGGAAGAAGCTGGTGTACCCTCAGAGAACCACCGGGCAATGGCAAGCAACTGTCAGCTCCCCAACATACTAACTCCACACAAGCAGGGTTAGCAATGGTTGAAGACCAAAGCACCATCGATGTGCAGTACACCTTAGTACACAATACCACTGTGCCCCCACGTGGGCAATGGGGGTGAAATATCTTGCCCAAGGACACAACATGGTTGCCACAGGTAAGATTCGAACCGAGGACCTCTCAGCTTGCAGTCTGCACCTCTACCTACTGAGCCACCATGCCCCCAATTAAAAGTGAACAAAGTCGACAGACTCATTCCTAATTTGAATGACAAACATAAGTATGTAGTCTACTGTGAAAATCTGAAACTGTATAAATTATGGCATGAAATTAGTCGACATACATCACATCATCCAATTCGATGAGGATCATTGGATGATGAAGTACATAGATCTTAACACAAATTTGAGAATATAGGCCATGACCAAATTCAAGAAAGATCCTTTCAAACTCACAAACAATTCTGTGTATGGAAAATCAATGGAAAACATCAGGAAGAGGACCAACATTCATCTCATCACATTGCAAGGGCAGGCTAAAAAATATGTTTCAAAACCAAGCTACAAACATCGAACCATCTTTCACGAAAATCTAGTGGCCATGCAAACCAAAAAGATGTATCTGACATTCGACAAACTGGCTTATTTAGACATGTGCATCTTAAACATCAGCAAGCAACTGATGTATCGATTTCATTATGAATACATCAAGAGGAAATATGATTCGAAAGCCAAACTGTTGTTCACCAATACAGATACTCTACTTTATGAGATAGACACCAAAGATGTTTACTGGGATATATCTCTGGATATCGACATATGGTTGAACATGAGTAACTATCCCAGTGATCACAAATCTAACATTCCATCAGGTGTGAATAAGAAGGTGGTGGGGAAATTCAAAGATGAGGCGGGAGGAGAACGAAATTCGTGTTTGAAGTCGAAACTGTACACTTACCTCCTAGATGAGAAAGTGACCAAAAAATATAAAGGTGTCAACTGAAATGTTGTGGATAATGACATCACTTTTGAAGAGTAAAAAGAGTGTCTTTTCAAAAGTCGATGAGTGCACAAATCAATGAACATGATTCAAAGTGACAAGCACAATCTCTACATGGAGATAATCTATAAAATTCCCTTATCGTCTGACGATGACAAGAGAATCATGCAATTGGATGGAATAAACACATTAGCTCATGGTCATTATTCCACAAAGTCGATGATTTCTCAAAATCAAGGATTGAATGAACACACGACACTGCAAATTGATAAGGACATAGAAAATCTAAAAGATAAATAATAAATTGAAAAAAATGGAAAAAAATATACAGTTCATTTTGACGGAATGGAAAAATAAAATATTTCTAATGTTTGTTTGGGATTTTTGCATACAAAGAAGTGCAAAAAGGAACTTCACAACAAAATTTTTTGGATTGCATAAGATTTAAGAGATGATGTGAAGAGATGAACAATGTGTTGAAGGAAGTAATGAAATGAAAAATGATTAAATTCCAATAAAAAAAATGTAGAGATGAAAATATGAAGAAACAATTTTTTTTGAGAAATAAAATTCAAACAATACAAAAAATAAAAATAAAAAAACTAGACTTTATGATTCTGGAAAATCATGGCTTTTCCAGACAAGATTCCATGATTTTTTATGACCCTGGAGTGTCTGAAGAATTGTTTTGAATTGTGTCACTAAAGTATTTTTATTGATGCCTTGAGAAAAGTGGGTATAATAGTCTCAAATGATCCAGTGTGATAAAAGAAAGTTTTGGTTAAATCATCATTGTTGTTGGAGAGGGTTAATATCAATATCATCGTCTGAGAATCAGCGTCTAATGCAAATATCCCATTATATCTCAAATTTATCTTAAATTTTGATATTTGACAGTTTGTGGAGGGTTAATGAAGGCTTGCGAGAATAATTCTTCCCCAGAGTTCATTTGTTCTTGAAAATCTGTAATAACCACTTAAAGATAGTCACAGAAAATGTGAACTTTAAGTTCTTAAGCATGTCATGTACTGTCCTTGAATCAATTATCTCCTATTAGACCACAGTTGTTATGCATGATTGTGTCATCTTTTCACACCTACAGTTCACCCTGTCTGTTAACAGCAGAACTATTTTTCTCTCCAATTGGTTTTCCCAGTAGGATTAGTTTTATTTATTACATTGAAGATATCCATACATACAACAAGAAACATGAAGTTATTGACAACAACGATAAACATGAATTTATAGACAACAATAATTACATATATAAATAGGAAGTTTTGTTTGTACATCTATTTTACATAAAATATACTCTGGGGTGGAGGAGGGGCAGTATAGCCATCTTACAAACTAGTATATACCTAGCCCCACTGCTGGGGAAATGTTGGCGTTACCACTGCATTTAATAACTGCCTTACAGAGTAGTAAATATACCTGCCCCCTTCCCATGTTGGGGAACTCCCCCTTTTTATTGTAAGGTTCCTTAGGCACAACATAGCGTCTGTAAGATGGCTATATACTGCCACATCGCCATCCTGTGGTGGAGGAGGACCAGTGTATAGCCGTTTTACAGACAAGTGTATACCTGGACACACTGTTGGGGGAAATGCTATAGTGTCAAAACTGTATTTGATATTATAAGTAACTGATCCCATTGTAGCTAACGTTATTTACTGCTTTCTTATCATGCAGTGGTGGGGCACAGTGACAAGTGACATTGCGGTAACTGGTTCACCGAAGGTAAGCAACATCGAGTCCGGTTAATCATTGGATGGGTGACTGTCTGAGTGATCAATTCGGACTCCCATGTCGTGTCGTTGGGCAAGGCACTTAACCCCGATTGTCCACGTGGGGACCCAATGCCGCCGTATACTAAGGCATACTACACGTCAATGGTACGCATGTCTTAAACCAGTCTAACCCTGCCTGTGCTGCAGTGCAGAGTTACGATGTAGGGGAGCTGGCAGCTGCTTGTTGTTGCTCTGTGGTTCTCTCTGGGTACTCCGACTTCCTCCACCCACAGAACTGTCATGATCATGATTAGCCATTGTGCATAAGTATATGGCGTTAAACACCAATAAATAAATAAATAAATAAATAAATAAATAAATAAATAAATAAATAATGTCATGCTGTGCAGTGTGGAATACGAAGTGAGGCATACTTTTCAATGTGTGTTTGGTTGGAGAAAGAGGCAGGGGGGGGGGTGGAAAGCTCGGTAATTTTGTTGGGATACATCGACCACTGGCATGGGACACCATGGAATTGACTGATGAAACGGGACACAGTGAGAGTGGAACTTATCGGCGGTTATTCTTGATAATTAATAAATATGCACTTACTTTTGAGTTCATGTTGGAGAGGATTCTCTGGAACTCGTATATCGACCACTGATACTTCTCAGCTATGCTCTGCTCCCCATCCTTTGAATTGCACTTCAGACTTCTAAAAAAACCCATCCCCCATCACTCCCCGCCAGAATTTTGGCTCGCTAAAAACTTATTTTTACTTTATTCATCCAACCTCAAACATAATGACAACTAGAGATGCTTTGCAGGGCCACTGGGAGTACCGGAGGGCAGGGCAACCCATATTTTCTGGGTTCTTTCCCCAAGGCAGTAGGCCAGCTATGCTCCCAACCACGCCCTCTCTCCATCGGACTGGGTGTTTCTAAAGATATAAAGGTCAATGGGGGAGGGGCCCGTTAGCAAACGGGGACAGATGTACTTGGTGAAAAAACAGCAGGGTGCAGGTGTCCTAGGTAAAAAAAACAGCAGGAGGCAGGTTTCCTAAGTAAAAAAAAACAGCAAGGGGCAGATGTCCCTGTTAATTAATTTTAATAGGGAGCAGTTGTTCACGGGGCAGATGTCCGTATCCCATTGCTAGGCATTCCAAATTCTCTATGGTACCTAGCCTTGACGGAAACAACATTTCAACAAGAAACAACAGAAAACCTATTTGCAGTAAAGCTGCAAATATAAACTTGATTTTAGGACCAGTCCATGGACAGTTTAAAGCCTACTTCGATATCAGCATTCCTTACTCTTGTCCTTTCACTGCATCATCACATTATTTCATCCGAGTCAAGTTCTGGCAAGTTTGGCCGACATGCTTTCAATTTTGTTATTGACAACTAGGCCCTACATATTTATTTATAATTTCGTGATTACTGATTAAATACCCTTACTACTTACAAAACGGATGCTCTGTGAATTCTCCGCGCAGTAAAAGAAGTTTTGTTTAGCTTTTACATACCCTTTTGGTGCTGTTGGTGCCTGAAAACCTGTAATGGCACACTAAGACCCGTGAATGGCCATTTTTTCTTGAAATCTATAAGATGTTTTTTAAAGAAATCCAGGGAAAACATGAATTTTTAAAGCCTTTAATGGATATGGCTGTTTTACCAGCCCAAAACGGGTTAAGGCTTGGTTTTTAGAATACCCTTATTACTAACAAAAAATTATCCTCGGTGAATTCCACTTCCAATAAAGGAAGTTATGTTTATTTCCCAGCTACAGGTTGGGTGCTGTGGGGGCTGATAACAGCCTATTTTATCACAGTGTTGATATCTGAGAGCCTGTGGAGGGTTAACTAACGCTTATCAGAATATTTTGTCCTTGCAGTTTGTAATGTCACACCAAGACCTGCGAAGGACCAGGCTTTTTTGAAAATCTACTCAACATTTTTTAGAGAAATCCACGTAAAACATGATTATTTAAGCATTTGAGGGAATCACTCTTAAATCAGAACAAAACGGGTTAAGATTTGGTTTTTTGAATAACCTTATTACTTACAAAAATGGTCCTCGGTGAATTCCACTTCCAACAAAGGAGACTATGTTTATCTCTCGGGTACGCAATGGGTGTTGTGGGTGCCACAAAACAGCCCATTTTCTTAAAATTACGATGCTTGGCAGCCTGTAGAGGGTTAATAAATGCTCACCGGAATATTTCGTCCATGCAATTTGTAATATCACACCAAGACCTGCGAATTGCCAATTTTTCGTGAAAACCTACAAGATGTTTTTAGATAAATCCACAGAAAAGGGGTATTTTAAGATTTTAATGGGGATCTCTCTTTAACCAGCCCTAAATGGGTTAAGACTTCGACTTTTGAATACCCTAACCACATACAGAAATGCTTTCCTGTCAATTTTGTGTCTCATAAAAGAAGGTTCCTTTCTCTGTGGTATACCCATTGGCTGCTGTTGGTGTCCAAAAACAGCCCATTTTATCACAATTGTTATGTTTAGCAACCCGTGGAGGGTTAACTAATGCTGACCGGTAAATTTTGTCCAATCAACTTGTAATGTCACACCAAGACCTGGGAGTGACCAATTTTTCTTGAAAACCTACAAGACTTGTTTAGAGAAATCCCTGGAAAACATGAATTTTTGAGCTTTTGTGGGGTATTGCTGTTTAACCAGTCCAAAACGGGTTAACGCTTGTTTTTTTGAACACCCTTATTACTTATAAAAATGATCCTCGGTGAATTCCACTTCCAGTAAAGGAAATTATGTTTATCTCTCGTGTATCCCTTGGGTACAGTGGGGGCCCGAAAACAGCCCATTTCATCAAAAGTTCGATGTTTGGCAGCCTGTGGAGGGTTACAATATGCATTGCCTAATATGTCTTGTGTGTCAATGGTCGTGTCACATGCAGGTCTATCAATGTTGAATGTTTAAGAAAAATCTACAAGTCGTGTTTCGAGAAAGTGCCGATAAACCCCAATTTTGACAGTTCTTGCCAATTCTGACGTAATAAGGGTTAAATCGAAAATTCCACTTGGGTACATTTTTAGATTTTGTGCCCCTCTATGAGTGTGCAAAATTTTGTGAAAATCGGTTCGAAAATGGCTTCTGAATCGTATGGGCAAA
Source organism: Pictodentalium vernedei (assembly GCA_031216915.1). Taxonomy (NCBI): domain Eukaryota; kingdom Metazoa; phylum Mollusca; class Scaphopoda; order Dentaliida; family Dentaliidae; genus Pictodentalium; species Pictodentalium vernedei. The sequence goes on from CM062297.1 coordinate 650,387,315, forward strand.
ATGTGTGGACCAACCCCCCCTCCCCCCTCCCCCCCCCCCTCAAAAAAAAAAAAATAACTAGACTTTATGATTCTGGAGAATCATTAGTTTTCCAGATGAAATTCCATGATTTTTTCATGACCCCAGTGGGTCTGATGAATTGTTTTTAACTGTCTCACTGATGTTCCGTTATTGATGTTATGAGAAAGGTGGGTACAGTTGTCTCAAATGACTCAGTTTGATAAAAAAATGTTTAGGCAAAAACCATCATTAATGGTGGAGAGGGTTAACATCAATATCATCGTCCGACAAGTTAATGACCGACAAAAGGAGTTATGTTTGTTTTGACACATACTCACTGAGTGCTGTGGCTATTTGAAAATGGTCCATTTTATCTCAGATGTATCCCAAATATTGTAAAGTGTTAACAAGTGCTAACAGGAATATTTTGCCATGCAAGTTGTAATTTCACACCAAGAACTGCGAATGACCTGTTTTTCTTAAAAATCTACAAGATGTTTTCAGAGAAATCCAGGAGGAACATGAATTTTAAGCTTTTGGTGGGTATCATTGTTTATCCAGCCCAAAACGGGTTAAGGGTTTTTTTTTGAATACCCTTGTTACTTACAAAAATAATTCTCAGTGAATTCTACTTCCACTTATGTTGATCTCTCCTCTTAACTTTGGATGCTGTGGGTACGCAAACACAGCCAATTTTATCAAAATTTTTATGCTTAGGAACCTGCTTGGGGTTAAGAAATGCTTACTGGAATATTTTGTATATGCAACTCGTAATGTCACACTAAGACCTAAGAATGGCCAATTTTTCTTGAAAATCTAAGAGGTGTGTTTAGAGAAATCCTTGGATAACATGAATTTTTAACCTTTTGAGGGTTTCACTAAACGGGTTAATGCTTGCTTTTAGGAATACCTTCATTACTTACTAAAATGATCCTCAGTGAATTCCACCTCCAATGAAGGAGGTTATGTTTATCTCGCAGGAACACATTGGGTGCTATGGGTGCCCAAGAACAGTCCATTTTCTCAAAATGTCTACGTTGGCAGTCTCTGGAGGGTTAACAAACGCTTACCGGAATATTTTGTCCATGCAACTTGTAATGTCACTCCAAGGCCAGCAAATGGTCAATTTTTCTTGTAAACTTACTGGATGTTTTGGAGAAATCAACAGAAAACAGGAATTTTAAGGGGTATATCTCCTTAACCAGTCAAAAATGGGTTAAGACCTCGATTTCTAATACCCTTACTACTTACAATATGTTTCCCTATCAATTTTGCGTCCGGTAAAAGAAGTTACGTTTCTCTGTGGCATTCGAATTTGATGTTGTTGGTGTCCAAAAACAGACTATTTTTTTCAAAATTTTGACATTTAGCAGTACATGGAGGGTTAACAAATGCTTACCGGGATATTTTATCCATGCAACTGGTACTGTGACACCAAGACCTATCAATGGACATTTTCTCTTGAAAACCTACAGGATGCTTGTAAAGAAATCCAGGGATAACATGAATTTTTTAAGCTTTTGATGGGTATCGATGTTAACAACCCCAAAACGAATACCCTTACTGCTTACAAAAATGGTCCTCGGTGAATTCCACTTCCAACAAAGGAGATTATGTTTATCTCTCGGGTATACATTTCACTGCTGTGCGTGTCTGAAAACAGCACTTTTCAACACAATTACTATGGTTGGCAGCTTGTAGAGGGTTAATAAATGCTCACCGGAATATTTTGTCTATGCAACTTGTGAAATTTCACATAAAGACTTGTGAATAGACAATTTTTCTTGAAAACCTACAAGTTGCTTTTAGAGAAATCCACAGAAAATGGGAATTTTAAGCTTTTAAGGGGTATCTCTCTTTAGCCTGTCGAAAATGGGTTAAGATTTCGACTTTTGAATACTTACTACTTACAAAAATGTTTCCGTATAAACTTTGCGCTTGATAACAGAAGGCACGTTTCTTTGTGGCATACCCATTGGATGCTGTTGGTGTCCAAAAACCAGACCATTTTATCACAATTTTGACTTTTAGCAGCCTATGGAGGGTTAACAGATGCTCACCGGAGTGTTTTGTCCATGCAGCTTGTATTTTCACATCAAGACCTGCGCGTGGCCAATTTTGCTTGAAAATCTACGAGACTAGTTTAGAGAAATCCACAGAAAACATGAATTTTTGATCATTTGAGGGGTATTGCAGTTTAACCAGCTCAAAACGGGTTAAAGCTTGGCTTTTTGAATACCCTTATTATTTGCAAAAATGATCCACGGTGAATCGTACGTCCAACAAACGGAGTTATGTTTATCTCTCGTGTATCGTTTGGGTGCTGTGGGGCCCGAAAACAGCCCATTTCATACAAATTTCGATGTTTGGCAGTCTGTGGAGGGTTAACATGTGCATTGCCTAATATCTCTTGTATATGAATGGTCGTGTCACAGACAGGTCTAACAATAATGAATGTTTAGAAAATATCTGCAAGACACGTTTCGAGAAAGTGCCTATAAACCCTAATTTTTAGTTTTTTGCCAATTCTGCGAAATAAGGGTTAAATCGAAAGTTCGGCTTCTGTGCATTTTTAGTTTTTGTGCCCCTCTATGCGTGTGCAAAATTGTGTGAAAATCTTTCCCAGAGAGAAAAGCCTAATTAATAAATGAATTCAAAATAAATAAATAAAATGGAAAATACGAACATATCGGTAGAAGGTGTCATTTTATCTAACGAACCCCTTTCCAACATCAATCTGTTGGATGCGGTCAAAGCGTTGAAGATAAAACATTTCCTCGGCATCTTTTCAAGTCATACATTGCCTTGAAAACTGTGAGATAATGACAAATGCAGAATCTCTGGCTGAACAAACAATTGGGAGGAACAATGAATCCAGCATCGACACGAATGGTAACAAACTATTTGCTCGAGACTGATCTGGAATACAATTTGAGCACAGTCAGCAGGAAATAGGTGGATGATACTAAAGTCGAGAAACTGGTGATGTGATGGAAGGCGATCTGGACATGGGAAGAAATTGAATCATGAATTTACCTGATCCCGAGTTGATGACAGATGCCTCTCATATGATTTGGGTCATGGAAGAAATAAAATACTGGCACATTTGATTTTGGCAAACCAGAATGGTCCTTTGGAAATGGAGGGAATGGAATGCATCACAGCCAAATAGCATATCCCATGCTGATAGGAGGACACACCATTCAAATGAGTCTGACTTCTACCAACTTTAAGAATAGAGCAATCTTCCACATGGTGGTGAATGGTATAGGAAATGATAGATATAAAGTCAAGAAGATGGAGAACCAATATTTCAATACAAGTCAATTCGGAACACCTTTGAGAGTCGAAGAGGAAGATTTAATTTCAAGATGAAGACAACTAATCCTGAAGTTGCCACTTCTATATTGTCTGTGTTGGTCGAATGCATTCCTTTGAATGTATAGAATAAAAACAATGGAAAAACTTTTAATCGAATTGAACCATGGAGTACTTGATGAAAAAAATAAAAATAAGGACGTTCGAGAACTTTAGAATTAAAATAACAATGAGGTTCTCAAACTTCCTTTTTTACATTTGTTTTTGTTTATTATGTCTTTTTTAAGTTTTCAAGTTTTTTAAAAAGATTTTTATAGTTTTTTTAATGTTTTTTTTTTATTCTAGAAAAGTCATTCTTCCCAAATGAGGCATTATAATCAATGCCCACATATCTCGTGAAGTTGGGAAATACCTGCATGTTTCTTAGGTTGCAATGATGGAATAGAGATGGATTCTTTTCTTGAGATCCGACCGATCCTGTCCATCTGAAATCCCACTATGATGAAACACGGCCATTCCAAAGATTTCACCGACTCACCAATCGAACAGAGTTGTCGTGGGCATGTTCATGACATTGCATTGTCTCATTTTGAATCCCACCGGTAATCTGTTTTTCAATTCAATGATCTTGAAGAGTTTCATTCTTTCCCCATTGTTTGGTAGCACATGTGGCATGAACCACAATAACTTGCTCAGATGCATCTTTTTAGCACCTGTATTGGCAACTCTCATGATTGCATCATCATCATTTTTATGAACTAGAATGAAGTTGTGATTTAATCTGTAGATGATTTTGTTGTAATCTTTGGCGAATCTAAAAATGTGCTTCAAAGGTATCCTGAACAAAAATGTTCCTCTAGACGTTGTCGGCACTCAAGCAGAGCTGGTGCTTTCATCCACAGTTGATGGAGTCCTCTAGATTTGGAAAAATCGTCGGGATATGTCAAGAGTCCTTATATCGTGGTAGCCTTAATGGGATGAAACATGGCCTCTATCTCTTGACCCCGAGAATTTATACTATATGCTGTTGAAAAGATGCATGATGATGTTGTCATCAGTGTAGTTACTGCCACCCTTTAAGCGTGCTTCTATCTGGAGATAACTTTCGCTGGGATGAAGAAAGAGATCTTGCATTTCGATATTGAGTCTTATCTCCCCCTCATTATTGAGACTAGTTCCCGCCCTTGGTAAATATTCATGTACTTCATACCCTTGGATACTTTTGTCTCTCATTATTCCTTCTGTTATATCTAATATGTTCCTCATATTTTGTTTTTTCTATTTCACTCTAATTTTAATTATTTTTTTTGTTTTATTTTTTTTGTCTTATTTTATTCACATGCATGTATGAAGGAAGAAAAAAATGTTCTCTCTTTTTTAAAACAAGGTCTTTTGCAATTGCTGTTCATAAAACTTTCCCGTGATCTCTTTGCTATCTAATGCTTCTATCTTGTAAGTGATGGGATCAGTGTTGAACACAGGAACCACAATGACAGTTCTTCTGTCCATCTAGGTGTGTACCTCTTACAAAATATTTTTTTTCACTTGTAATTTTCACTCGATTACCCACTACCACCATCTTCAATGGATAGAGATTCTCATAGACTTTCTTTTTGTTTTGCAGATCACTAGCTTTCACGGGTGTCATCTTGATGGAATTGTGATACATGTTGTTGTAGTCATCAACCAGTTTGTCTAAGGTGTCCACATATTTCTTAGTCGAGTTGGCTGTGAAATATCCATCATGGTTCTATTCCATCATTTGACCACACTCACCTTCTCTTCGTTTTTGGTGGAATAGATGTTGATGAGCCGACGGATGAGAATGTTGTAAAATTCTCTACCTTTGTCCAACCACAATTTCCTGGGTTTTTGTAAAGCGAAGATGTATTCCAAAGCTGCAGCCATGCTTGTTCCCGATTTATTTTACAACACTCTCATCCATCCATATTTCGAAAACGCGTCTCTGACCATCAGTAGATATTTCACTCCTCTATTGTCTCAACAATGATTGCATGTCCACCAGATTGGCTGCTGACACATGATCCAGTCCTTTGATGAATACTCTTCTCTTTCGAAATATGTGCACTTTGGGCTTGTGCAATTCGTTTGCTAATGCACTAGTGAATTGCTTTTGTTATATATTTATTTTTCATTCTGAATTGACCTTTCATACCAATTAGGTGACTGACTTGCAAACGTTCTAATTTCTCTTTCAGCATGGGACTGACTATATATTTTAAATCTCTCAACATGTTCTTGATGCACCTGTTGTTTCGAGTCTTTGTGTCGGGATGCTTTGCGTACCAGAGATCATGACCATAGGGCACTCCGTCCACTCTTTTGATGGGTTTGCTCCACGATTTCAGAGTCAGATCTTTACTCAATCTCTTGTTAAATTTTGTGCCGAGTCCCGTGAATCAAACTCCTGTCAGATGCATTTTGAAGGGAAGATTATTGATGAGTCTGTTGACCGCACCTCCACCTCTTTTAACGAATTGAGTTTTTGTCAAACTGTACACTTTACAAGTACCATGAAACATCTGTCTATTATTTTTAGTTTGAACTCTTTGCAAGTTCTCGGTGTCCATAGACTTCTTACATTTTATGCAATACATTTTTTTTGGTTAATTTTATTTCTTTTTTATGTAAATTGTTTTATTAGTTTTCTTATATATACATAATGTCATTGTTTTTGTTTTAATTCTGTCACTATTTCTGGATCTTTGTTTTCCCCAAGAGTTTACAAAAAGATTCCCTGGCTTCTTCTCGACCTTTTTCTGTCAGGTTATGTTTCATCTCCTCTTGAAGAATCTGACAAGACTTTATTCTTATACCTTCTTTAAACACATCGTATTTATCCTTTTCATCGAAAATGTAGTGGTGATACTCAGAAAAGCTGATATCATGTAGCTAATTTTACGCATCGACAAACACTTTGAACTTTTTGTGTTTCTTGGCCTTCAATGATAATATTTTACTCACAAAATTTTCTGACCATGCTCCAGAATTCATTTTCGACATAAATGCCTTCCATTGCCAGAATAGTGGCCACGGTCGATAGGAAACCCATTCCAGTCCCCAAACCCATGGATACGGTGATGAGACTATGCTCCAGTCAATCAACCAATTTAGTTATTTGCACAAACTTCTTATTGAGCAAAAGACGTCTATTTCTTTCCAACATCAATACAGATGAATTTTATTGATTTGATTGATGCAAAATGCGTTGCCTCTGTATTCCAAAGGAGTTTCCGTCGTTCGTACAATCGTAAATGGGGATAAACATTATTTCTCATTTCCATTTTTTTAAAATTTATATCTTTTTTTTTCTTTTTGTTCTTATTGTTTATAAAAAATATATTTTGTGCATGATCTATATCTATTTCCTTTTTTTAAAAAAAGTCTCATAATAACAAACTGAGAATGGGTACGTTTTGAAAAAGCCAATTCAGACCTTATAACAGACCTCGACCGTCGCTCAGATTCTATTCTCTCTTCAGATAGAGACTGTCTCCATGAGTGTGGAATGCACTGATGCCTTTGGGTGTCTGAGGTACATTCCTTTACCATCCATTTTGATTCGATACATCGCTAGTCCCCTCTTCAAAAACAGTCCATTTCCCATTATTTTCAGCGCACCAGAACTAGGAAATGAACAGTACCTCTGGAGATTCACCAGTGCCAGCTCCTATCTCTTACCCCTCTCAATTCGATCAGTGGATCAAATCTCATCATGAATCGAGTCTTGTCATTGATCAAAATGAATCTTTTGCAGTCACGTTCTCAGCTATACTTTCTAATAATTGAGTTTTGTATTGTCTGGAAATTTTTTTTTAAATTTAATAATTATTTTTTTTTACTTCTTTTATTTAATATTATTATTTTTTGTTCTGTTTTCATTATTAATCACATCACGTGGAATATAAAAGTCATTGAATCTGATCCTATATTTTACATGGTATTCGCGACTCATCAAATTGACAGCCATGAAATTATATGGTTCACTATCCTACACCGCCTTACAATATCTACTTAACTCTTCTTTGCTCATGTTGTTAGACACATGATCATCGTAGATGTGATTGAGAGTCTTGAGATCATGGCAAAATCAACACCAAAAATTCGCGTTCCTCTTATGGTCTATAGGGCAGTCTGAAATAATTTTGCGACAGATAGAAACAATCCACATTGCTGTGACGTCCTCGGACATAGTAAGATTTGCATCAATTCTGTTTCTCCAACAGCAAGTCATCAAGATCATAAGATTTTTGTCCTCTGAACTCCAGTCATGAGGATGGGGATCATCATCCACCTTTTCATAAAATTGACATTCTACGTTCGATGTTTTATTATATCCGAGTTCTCTCAATGTCTCCTGCAAGATCTTGCAAGAGATACATTGCATTTTTCGAACTTGTCCTGGTGATCGAAGATTCTCATTATCACGTTCTTCAGTAATTTTGAGCTCAGGAATTTTCAGATTAATTTGTATTCAGGTTGAAAGAAACTCTTGTCGAACACGAAAAATCTACCGTAATCCAACCACTCGGGTCACAACAACAGATTCATCAACAGATTCGTCTTTTTGCAATTCAATTTTCACACTGTCTATCCTCTAAAAAGTCAGTGATTCGATCTCTTGGTCTTCGTTTTGTTCCATGACAGATCTTTGATTTAAGTTGTTTTTTTAAATTTTTTTTTAATGTTTTTTAAATATTTTTTTCAAACAATGTTTTATTTCTTAAATATATAATTCATTTTTTTATCTCTTTAAACCATTTTCATTCCCGATTCACTGCTGTTCAACATCTTAGCGAGTTCCTGTATGGGCATGATGCCAGAACCATTGAAGTTTCCAACTTTCGTATTTGATAGAATTTCTTTCAATTTTGATGATAATTTTGGTTGTTTAGCTGGCAGTCTTATCAACTTCTGAATTAAATTGACACTCCTCTTACCGGCTTCCACAGCAATTTTTGTACTCGCTTCTGTTGCAGGTTTCTTACCCACGTCCATTGCGGTCTTGTTTCTAACCTTCATGGTGGTCAAAGCTATATGTTTTTCCACATTGCTGGTGAAGGCATGCGATAGGACATTGCTGGTGAAGGCATGTGATAGAACTTCCATCATCGAATCAGCAAACCCGATCTGCCATAGACCTAAGATCTTGTAAATTCTCTGTTCTTTACCACTAGCATATATTTTTGTTTTTTCTAATTTTTTTTTAAATAATATTTTTTTTTATTTCCTATTTCGTTTACTATTATTTTTTTTCTCTTTCAATGCATTCATGATCGATTTATATGTTTCTCTGTTCAGAACCTTCTGTCTCAACAATTTGTCACATATGCTCACCGATTCGTTTCTCACTCCTGTATTGCTGGCTTCTCCACTTGCCATCAAGGGACCCAATCTCTACAGCAACGCATTAGGATCACAAGGAAGGGTTGTGGTATTGGTGGCGGTGGTCATTCCTAGACATTCCTTTACCTTGTGCGTTCCACACTGGTTTCACCACTTGTTTCCATTTCACAACTCTGTTCACTTTAGATCTCGTCTCTCTGGGATCGTTATTCTTTTTCAGGACGTTTGTCTGAACCAACAGACCACCATCATTTCTATAATCCTCACCACTGTAATAGTTAGGTTTAGCAAACACGATTAGATTCCACGGTCCCTTAGTGCCTTTGTACATTCGACCTTCAGTGGCCAGATCATTATCATCAGTTATTTCTGCCATTGTCACCCATGTTGGAAGGGTTCACAATTGATGGATTCATCGCATATAAATTATCGTAATCTCTAGGTTCCATATCTTTGACATTTACCTATCGTGCTATCACTAGACTTAACACTGGTAGAATCGTCCACATCGCTACTTCGATCGGTCTCTGTTCTCATAAGACTATATCCGGATATACATCTCAGCGAATCCATCAGAGTACCCTCTCTTTTTTGGGTCTCAGTTCGACGACGATCTGTCCCTTCACTTGCTCCAGATTGTCTATCACAGGTTTGAACAACTTAGTCGTCTCTCATTCCATCTTGATGTCGCCCATTCATTTCGTCATATTACTCTCTTGCCTATTCCCCTTCAATACCAGAAATCGACGAACCATCTGTTATTATTTATTAGTGTTTAAGGTCACATATTTCTGCACAATGGCTAATCATGACCGCGACAATTTTACGGGTGGAGGAAGCCGTGGTACCCAGAGAGAACCACTGAACATCGACGAGCAACTGTCAGCTCATCAACATACTAACTCGAGACAAGCAGGGTTAGCATTGGTTGAAGACAAGTGCACCATCTACGTTCAGTATGCTTTAGTACACAACGCCATCATGCACCTACAGGGGCAATAGGGGTGAAATGTCTTGCCTAAGGACACAATGCAATTGCCGCAGGTGGGATTCGATCCGAGGACCTCTCTGCTTGCTTCCTGTACCTTTACTACTGAGCCACCATGCCCCCCAAAGAGTGTTTTCTCTCAACTTAGGATCCTTGATTTTCAAAGATGACATGCTCGATATTTTAAGTTTTTTTTTAATTCATTTTATTCTATTTATTTATTCTATTTATTTATTTTTTTATTTTTTTATTTTTCTATTTAAATATATAAGAGGAAGGAACAGGTGATTTTTTTCTCTCTCTATTTCAAAACCTCGAAAATGACAGCATTTTTTTGTGGCGATGGCAACGTTATTATTCCTCTCAGTCTCATGATGTCTCGGAGATTTCTCAATGTCACGAAGGAGGAGAAGAAAAACTTGCCGTTTCTTACACTTTTTCAAAATTTCCACATTGGAAGTTGGAATAACACAGATCGAAATGGTGATAATTGGAAAATTGCAAATCTAACAACGAAGGAGTAAAATGAAAGGGGGAACCCACCTTCTCAATAATTCTCCAAAAATTTCACATTGAAATAACACTGAGCAAAAAGGCGATGATGGAATTTTTTTTTCGCAAATATTTGAGGTGAGCGAATTCACATCGTCCGTGGCACTTTCCAATGGGAAATTTGTATCGAAAAAAAGTCTCTGATTTTGAAGTAGGCTACAGCGGACGATTTCAGAGATTTAAAAAAAAAATTATAAAATAATCCCCATTCGATAAACCTTAGCTGATATCTCCTTGAATATGAGCTCAGGCGAAAATGTGCCCGCCTTTTTTTAAGGTGAGCTTGAAACCTTTTCAAGCCAAATTCCCATCGCTTCAAGCTTAATTTTTTTAGTGGGCTCGAAATGAATTTGCTTTGCCTAAATCTGCCTTTCACAACTACTGAGGTTATCTCACGTTCGGTTTTCCATTTGGGATCTATTCGTACCAAGGAACACAATTCTAGAGTAAGCTTTATTCAGAGTATGTGCACGTGGATAAAAAAAACCCAACATACCACTCCTTACCATCCCCAGTCTGGTGGAATAGTGGAACTCTTCAAGCAAACCTTGGCCACAATGCCAATAATTATGTCAATGACAAGCGCGCCAATTGAGAGGAGCATGCGCAGTACGTTATGGTGGCTTACCATTATTCGGACCTCGAAACAACAGGCTTCACACCTAACTTTCAAATACCAGGGTGTGAGATTAGAAACCCGACTGAACTTTATGTTTGAAATGCCATCTACTATTAAGCAAGTAATCCCAAAATGCATACAGCGACTTGAATACCGACTAGAAATATCACATACAGCGGTTAAAGTGAACACCAGGGAACCAATGAAATTACAAAAACGGTATCATGATAAAAATGAAACTGAAAAATCTCTGCACCAGTAGATTCTGCGTATGTGTTCTTTCCACGATAAGAATCTGGATAATCTCCAAAATTCACGAGTTATGGGCGTGACCACTGAAGTTGGTACAGACAATATTGCAACTTATGAAATGGACTGTGGATATCGGAAGACACAAATCATATATGTAGATTGCATACATCTGAAAATAGAACAGACCTTAATTGGCAAAGAAGTGCCCACTAATGTCAACCGATGATACCTGTGGGTTGGGAGCAATCAGCGAGTAGGTGCAACAGTACACTCCACACAAATAAAACGACCATTCAGAAGCACAAGCCAGACTGCCCGTTTGGATGGACGAATATGATATCAAATGCTTACTGTCGTGTTCTGTGTTTTTCAGATAATGACAAACGCCAAGAAAACTTGAAGGGAAGGTCTATGAAATGCCCAATGTGTAACAATAGTTGTGAAACTGATGAAGTTTTCAGGAAGTTTTTTACTGAGTCAAAAAAGAAAGTATAATAAACTTTGAGGAGCAATTTTAGTATTATCGACTTTAATCCCAAACAAATTATTGTAAATTCATGTTTCGAGACTAGCTGTATGAATTTGTTGTTCTTACTGTTGCCAGCGTCACGTCAGGACGTCGCAATTCAGACATGGGGTGAAATGAAAAGTTCACACATGCAGTCAATAGTGTGTATGTCCACCGTTTGCCTCTTGGATGGCAAGACATCGACAGCGCATGGACCTGATAAATCTGTGGATGTCACCCTGTGGTATTGCGATCCACTTCTGCCTCAGAGCATTACGTAAATCGTCTGAAGATCAATGAATATGGACTCTTCCAACTGCTGTCATTGAACTGACATGGAAGACACCACCAGGCTTCAAAGGGTTAAATGGAAACCATTACAATGTTAGCACTTTTCAAGGCGCATTTTCTTTCATTGTTCATCGCTTTTGTTTTTCGTGCACTGTTATGCAATCTATAGCATTACAGAGCATTTAAGATCTCATCAGAATGTGGCATACAAGTTATTGATAGGCTTTGACCTGAAATGGATCCTGAGCAGAATTTTGTTTACCCTTTACCTCCAACCCCCCAAAATAAAATCCATCCTTCATTGTCCACTCAATCACCGGCCTCCCCCGCCTCTCCCACACAAACACATACACACCGTGTTGCGGTAATGTACTGACTTAATACACTTTTTACACATATACTACTTGGTTTTCATCATCCGTCCGATCAGCTCGTCCGACTGAGCTGCAAGCTAGGGAACTCCCCTGGCATCACTGTACTTCCTACTGTTTTGTCCTCTTTTTCCTTCTCCCCGTTGTTTGATAAATTTATACGTCAAAATCTATCAGGTAAACCCAGTTACTGTATTTCAAAACTATCCAATGTTTCCGTTAGGAATCTTGTTTTTGTTTTCCAAAAAAATAAAATTCAGATATTTTCATTCCCACTTATACTGTTATAAAATATTTAGACTAGAGTTCTCTTTATTCATTTTTCTTGTTCTTCACTTAATATCTTTCTATCTCCACTGGTATTTAAAACTTTATCCACTGAACTGTTGCAAGGACACGATGAGACCCTCTAAAATATTTTATGAATAATATCGTAATCGGAAGCCTTAATTGCCGAGGTCTTTTTTCTGAAACAACTAAGCGTAGGGACATCTTCTCTCGTTGCAGGGATAAATTCGATATAGCTCTTCTGGTCGATACTCATTCAACCCAAGAAATCGAGAATATGTGGAAATCAGAATGGGATTATGAAGCTATCTTCTGCTCTCACTCAAGCTCAAGTAGGGGAGTGGCCGTCATGTTCAAAAATACATTTATGCTTCAGATTCCTAATACAATAAAAGATCCCGGAGGCAACTTCATCATTCTTGATATGACGATTCAGGACTAAAGAGTCACCCTTGCTGCCGTGTCTGCCCCCAATGAAGACAATCCAAAATTCTTCGACAATCTTTTTAAAAAAATTGAGAGAATTGGGAACTGCTCCATACTGGTTGGAGGAGATTGGAATGTACCACAAATTTATGATATTGACATGATAAATTACCGTCACAAAAATAATGTTATGGCAAATGAGAAAATTCATTCAAATGAGAAAACTAAAAATGGAAAAATTTGACCTATGCGATGTCTCGAGGCAAGAAAACAAAAATTTATAACGCTATACGTGGAAAGGTCCTGGTAATAAAATGGCGAGGTTAGACTACTTCCTCATGTCCACTGACCTACAAATATTTCACAAATCGTCCAAAATTCATATACGTTACAAATCGGATCACAACCCTGTAGCCTTAGCCCTCTCTTTTATTAATCAGCCAAGAGGAAGGGGCATTTGGAAGTTCAATAACAGCCTGCTGAACGATCCGGAATACGTGATATTAGTAAAATCTACAATTGCTGAGACTGTTCTTCAGTACTCAGTTTCAGATAACAACGGTAGCAATAATAATAATAATAATAATAATAATAATAATAATAATAATAATAATAATAGTCAGCCATTTACTATTAACAACCAATTATTTTGTGAAACTTTGAAGCTAATGATAAGAGGAAAAACCATCACTTATTCTTCTAAGATAAAACGTACAGCGAATAATCGCCTGGCAGAAATTGATCAAAAACTTGAAATCTTTTACCCCGTGCTCGATAGTGGTGACTTGTCAGTAAGTACCGAAATTAAAACCCTTGAAAATGAACTCCTAACCATTAGAAACAAAAGAATTAAAGGCATGATTCTAAGAGCAAAATCGAGATGGAAAGTAGAAGGAGAAAAATCAACAAAGTATTTTTGTAATCTAGAAAAACGCCATTACACGGAAAAAACTATACCTAAACTTGTAACGGCCTCTGGCATGATTACTGAAAACATATCCAAAGTTTTAAATGAACAAAAGCTTTTCTACAAAGATTTATACTCCTCCAAATTAAGCCTGTCAAACAGTTCCAAAGAAAATGGCCCGTTCTTTGACAAATCCTAACCCTTTTTAACAGTTTTTAGACGACGAGGAGAGTGACTCCTTGGATGACCTTTTAACAAACTCTGAGTGTTTAAGAGCCTTAAAATCAATGAAAAATAATAAAACGCCCGGATCAGACGGATTTACCGTGGAGTTCTATAAATTCTTCTGAAAGGATATTGGCTCCTTTCTGATCAAGTCCCTAAATCATGGATACAGTGTAAAGGAACTATCCAATCCGCAACGAACTGGCATCATTACTTGCACCCCAAAGCAAAACAAACCAAAAGAATTCATAAAAAACTGGCGTCCCATTTCACTAATTAATGTAGATACAAAAATTGCCTCGGCGGCTATAGCAAATCGTGTAAAGACGGTACTACCGAAACTCATATCAGAAACTCAGCTTGGGTTCATGAAAGGGAAATATATCGGAAAATCCACGAGACTAACGTTTGACCTGATAGAAAAGTGTGAGAAACTAAATATTGCTGGAATTCTTGTTCTCCTAGATTTTGAAAAAGCTTTTGATTCACTTGAATGGTCGTTTATAGAAAAAACGTTACAGTTCCTCAACTTCGGACCCTCTATTATAAATTGGTTTCGTACTTTTTATTCAAACATCTTTAGTTATTTCCTCAATAATGGGCACTGCTCTGAAAAATTCAACTTGGAGAGAGGAGTAAGACAGGGTGACCCCCTTTCCCCGTATTTATTTATTTTGAGCGTCGAGATATTGAGTGCCGCACTTGAAAACAACCCTAATATCAACGGTATCAAAATAAACTACTCCGAACATCTCATAAGTCAATATGCTGACGACTCGACTCTATTTTTGAGTAACGACTCCCAATCATTAAACACAGCTCTGGAGATCGTTAACTCTTTTGCAGAGGAGTCAGGCCTTAAAGTCAACTTTGAAAAGATTCAGATTGTATGGATTGGGTCTGAAAAAGGGTCGAGTAAAAAGATTGCCACGAAACGAAATGTTTCAGTGGAACAATAATGGGAAATTCACCATATTGGGTATAATGTATGATCTATTTAGTGAAAATTACATAATTCAAAATTACATTGAAAAATCTAGAAAGGTGGAAAAACTTTTTTACGACTGGTCGTTTAGAAATCTCAGCCTAATTAGGAAAACTGCCATCGTAAAAACGCTGACTTTACCAATACTGATGCACTATCAATCCTTCCTAAACCACCTGATAATATGTTAGATGCAATGCAATCCAAACTGTTTCATTATTTGTGGGAGGGTAAAAATGAAAAGATCAAACGTAGGGTTCTTATGAATCAGGTTTCTAATGGAGGGCTTAAGTTTCCAGACATTCGGTCATACAGTCATTCTCTAAAAATGTTTTGGATTAAGAAACTGATGGATCCCAGCATAATATCACCTTGGAAAACTCTTATTTTAGATGACTTCGAACAATATGGCAACGACAAAATTTGGCATCTACACAAAGAGGGGTTAACAAAAATCGGAGAGAACGCAAACAGTTTTTGGAAAGACGTCCTCACATCCTGGTTGCTATTGGATAACGAACCACCTACAGAATCCGTAGAAATTCGTTCTCAACCAATTTTCTATAACAGAAGTATCAGAATTGAAAACAGATGTATTTTCAATCAGACTTGGTGCGATAAAGGTGTATTCTTTTTAAACGACCTCTTGAGTGAGAGAGGAGGCTTCCTAACTTTTGAGGAATTTACCACAAAATACGATATCAAAACACCATTCACTGTCTTCCAGGGGATAAACAAGGCGATTCCAAGGCTGAGGCGGAAAAAAATTGAACGTGAAAAAAAATCCAATTGTGTTCTGAATCCACAAATTGAGAAACTGAAAGAAACGAAAACGGTCAATAAAACATTTTATCTGTTATTTCTGCAAAAGGCGATTTCCGATCCAGTTCATTCTCAAGAAAAATGGAAGGAGCGTTTGCATACTGATCTCACACAGGAGGATTGGAGATTGATATACAAACGCCCTTTCATAATCACAGATGATACTTATCTCCAAACCCTGCAATACAAAATTCTAAATGGCGCTCTACATACCGGTTCCCGTCTTTTTAACTGCAAATTGTCGGAAACTGAACCGTGTACATTATGCTTCAACACCAAAGAAACGGTGTCACATTTGTTCTTTGAATGTCCCATGGCAAAGTCAATCCTATTACAGCTCGCTGAAATATTGAATGAAAAATGTAGTGTTTTATTGCCACTGACACCACACTTTATCCTCATCGGCTATAATAATAATAATAACAATAATAATGATAATAACACTAATGATAACACTTTGTGGTCTCAAGAAAATAATCTTTCCCTTCTAGATCTTCTGTATAAAAAGTTCATTTATTCCTGCAAAGTGAGAAGGTGTCAGCCCAGCTTTCAAGGTCTAAATGAAATTCTGCGTCGATATTGTGAATTGGAATTATACTCCCTTCACATGTATTCGCCCAAAAAATCCCGATTAATACAAACAAGATGGGAACTTTTCAAAGGACTGCTTTATCCTCCTTCTTCAGATAATGTGTCAGCTACTGGACCATAGACCTCGACTTTTTCTTTCCTTTTTTTATTTTTTTTGTAGTCCCCATACAGTAAGTCTTCTCCTTCGGCAACAATTTTTCATTGTGTCACCACCAGTAACTGTTATTAGGTTGTTTATTTCTGTTTTCAAAACACACCTAAAAATGATAACCATGGTTTAAGAGCAGAAATGTGATGGAAAACAGCTTCACGCAGGTAGACTTCTGTATACATATGTAATTGTGTAAATTATATACTTGCTGTATACTACTTGTGTGTCTGTATGTAATTACCTACTTGTATATGTATATTATTTCATCTGAATAAAAAAAATTAAAAAAAAAAAAAAAAGATCATGAAGTCGTACCCGACGGTCCAGTTGATTCCAAAGATGCTCGATTGGCGTCAAGTCTGAGGAGTGTGGGCCAGCCATGGAAGAACTTCGATGCTCTGCTCCTCAAGAAAGAAACGACAGATATGCCTCACGTAACGTCGGACATTGTCTTTCTGAAATAACTGCAATCCGACGTTAGCGTTGAACAACGGGACAGCAACAGCGTTAAGAATTTCGTCCCTATATCGCTGTCCATTCAGATTTCCATCGATGAAGATCAAGTGCGTCCGATGTTGCAAGGAAATTCCTGCTAAAACCATTACACTACCCCCGCCGAAACAGTCGCATTCCCGCATACAAGCACCAGAAAACCGTCCTCCTCGTCGGCGATACACTCTTGCCCTACTATCAGCGCGCCATAGACAAAATCGAGATTCATCACTAAAAAGATCTGTGCTCCAACGCTGATGAGTCCAGTGAACACGCTGGCGTGCCTATTCCATTCTTAAGGTACGATAACGTTGGGTAAGGATTGGTCCGTGGTATAGACGCCTACTTTGAATGCCGTATTCAGGGAGTCTTTGTGCACTGATTCTATCGTTAGTTCTACCAGGAGTAATTGCTGCTGTTCTCGTCACCGGAAAGAAGCGATCCCGCATGTGAGACGTCCTGATGTGTCGGTCTTGTGCAGGGCTCGTAACTCTTGGTCAACCTGAACGCGATCGGTCGGCAGTAGATCAAGTGGTTCTATATCTTCCAATGAGACGGTAAATAGTGGCCACAGTGACTCCGAACTCAGCAGCGAGCTCATCTGGAGGTATCCCAGCCTCATCCATACCAATGGAATGCAACCTCTGATTTTCGATGAACCTTGGCATTTTTTAAAATGTCGGAAGACAAAAACTAGCTTATTTTCTCAATAATCCGGGCTCTCTAGCACAATATAACACAAAGAAAATCGCCGGTCGCCCATTCAATTTGACATTCCCGGGTAGCACATGTTATTTTGAAATCCGTAGCAAAATTGTATACGGTTGGGTGGACAACAACAATATGTCATTAAACTCTTTGCACGACTTCTTGGCCATAAACATGCAACATTAGAACTATTATATTTCATCCTTTATGCTATTTTTTCACATTTGTTTCTATTATATTTTTTTTTTTGACTCAGAATATTACTATGGACTTTCAAGGAGTATTGATGTGATGTTTGTGACTTCACCTCCTCACGACCACGACCAACGTAAAGCGGCATAAGAAAAGAAGCCACTTAGTAGTCACCGGGGAACCAGTTAAATGAGGAAATATGCCAGGTACTAGGAACGTTACAGACCAACAAAGTATGCAGCAGAGTGAAAGTGAAGGTGTGTGAAGATGACGCCAATGTATGAAGAAAATAGCCAACAGACTGCATTAGTGGAGGAAAAAGTTTATTTTAAGACTTGTTATTGTGGTTGAAACAAAAAAGGACCTTGCAGTTAACACTTTCAACGTCGATCACTAAAAGGCTTGACATACATCGTTGGCCCTGCAAGGGCGTAGATGGGAGTCGCTTCGAGGTACTTTGTTCAACACAATTCAAAACCCGTTAACTGAAGTAAATTTCGAGTCCACACATGAACCTGCACATGACAAGCATACATGACATCCCAATTGTCCCACTTTCTTACTTTAAATAGGAAAATACACTGGGACGATGGGGAACTGTTATTTAATTTCCAATCGGCTTGATCAAAGGTTATGACTTTTTCATCATTTACTCTCGAGAGGGGTTACAGTGTAGATATTACAGAATAGATCACTTAATTATACGCCCAACATTCGAAATACACAGAAATGAACAAATGTTACAAAACATTTATGTTGAAAACTTGAATATAGCACATCCAATTAATAATTAAATTTAGTTCACACAAAATACAAAAGTACACAAATTTGAACAGAAGTTAAACAAAATTCACATTGAAAATAGCACATCTAATATGATAAAAGTAAATATTGAAATTGAGAAATACAAAGGGATTGGGTAGTTACAGAACTGAGAAGTTTCGGTACTGGGAAGTTTTCGGCCAGCTGAAGTTGAAAGTTTCGGACCTGTGAAGTTTCTGTCCCTATTGTTTGTGATGATTAAAGCTTGGGTGTTGGGGGATTGAGATTAGATTTTGATTATTGATTAACATACTAAAGCCAATTATATTAGTTTGGAAACTTTATTATAAATGTGCGACTTAAATTTTGGATTAAAATATGAAAGGACAACAGCAATTAACAACAGATTAAACCAAAAACACAAGTAAAAGGCCATATTATCGAACAATCTACGAGATTATTGACTGGATTTTCTCCATTGAAAATGGAAATTTAATGCTCAACTTACGATTTTCCAGAAGTTTACAATTGAAATTTGTGAAAGTTTGTTTAAAGATTTAAAAGTTTGGAAGATTTCAATTTGATATCAATTGAACATAGGTTAGTTATCTCTGCTTAAAGTTACCATTTTTGATGATTTGTAAGATATTATAGCAACATACTGTAAAACATAGAAGATTACAGAAGATGTTGTTTCAGACGATTATAGACGATGTAACCATGTTGCTTGTAATAACTTACTTCTTTGTCTTTCCCAGCTTGTAGATTTTAATTATTGCCTTCAGGAAATCCGTTGTTTTATATCCTTTTCTCTTTACTTGACCCATAACTCTTCTATTTCTCGGTCGATTTTTGTGTTCTTCTTCTTTATTTCTGTTTGTGTGCTTTCTTCAAGCCGGCCTCGAGGACTTTTGTGAAAACCGCCTTTGTCCAATGAAAAACACATCCTTTGATTCTCTATCGGGGAATACTTCTCATATGGCTTGCCATGCACCTGAAAAGAATGAATCATCTATTATTTGATGAATAGTATTTTTAATATTATTTAATATTCAAAGTTTAATATTTCAATTTATTTTTTCAATTTTAATTTAATTTCAATTGAATTTTTCAACTTTCAACTATTCATTCCACTATTGTTTACTAATAGTCAACAACTGTCGAGTTTATTGTTTGTTAGAAGTATATAAATGTATTTTTTATTAAGTTATATAACTGTATTTCTTCTTATTCACTCGTCATATTTAATTTTATACGAATGTAATATGAAATAATACATACCTATTTCAAGATCGCCAACGAATGTTTTTACGGCAGGTTCGCCGATTCGTTGGAGGATGGCAAGCCAAACTTCGATGAGTCATGATGATGTAGACCATTGGGAGTTGCCGTTTGCTGTCACTGTCATTGACGAATGAGTTGATTGACCAGAGCTGAGAGTTGGTTCAAAACGGTTTTCCAAGGGTCTGGAATTAGAAAGATGTATAATGAAATTAAATTGAAATAAAGGCATTTTGAATGTAGCTACTGTGTTGTTATTACTTCGTTTGCTTATCTTTTAATGCCAATGAAGTTTTAACGTACCTTGAAAGTACCATCTACGAACCAACGTTTCGCTCACTTCAGTAGGTCTAACTGGAAGTCTGGAAGGTAGGGCTAAAACGGTTGGCTCATTTTCCTAACCTACTAATCGAGAGCTATAACCGGATAATATCCGGTTATCCGTGGCCATTATTTCATCGAATAACTGATCAAAACTATAGGAATTGGATAGCATTATTATCAAACTATTCCGTAGTGTGTGTACAAACGAACGTTGTCGAGTCACTACGGAATAGTTTCTGCGATTACTCATTACCCACGGAAACTGCCGATCATTAACGGAGTCTTGAACGCCAAAGTCGATTATTTCTCAATATTTGCAACGTGGCTTCGATGTGTAATCTATCACAAAGGAGAAGCGGCAGATTTATTGCGTTTTAAACGTGGAATGACGATCACTATCGATATTTCGGATAACCGGTTGACGGTTTTTCTAATCGGTTAGGTAGCTAACTGGTTTCAAACCGATTATCCGGTTAACTATTTCAGTACTACTGGAAGGGTGTCGAAAAGATGATATGGCGGTATGTAGTCATGTTGATGCCCGTCGATGTGAAGAAAGTCTTTGTTTATCTTAAAGTGCATGTCTTTTGGAGTGGGCTGTCGTGATTTTGCTCGATGTACGTTTATTTATAACTCACTCTATAGTCAAATAACTTAAAATAACGAATGTGTTATACTTACTATAACGAGAAACTTATATCCTAACTTATTTTATTCTTTGATTTTTTGTTATAGTGTGCTAATAATTTTTTTTATTATATTCTAGTCAATCAATGTTCATGTGCAAAGAATTTCAATAATTATGTATATGTTGAAAAACACTGACAAAAGGCTTCCTTTTTTTTAAAAAAAAGTAGATGGCCGGCTGTTAAAATGGATAAACTTCACCAAAAGACGACTTTCAAGTGGGAACATTCGGACCTGGAAAGTTTCGGTCCCATTATGCGGGACCGAAAACTTCCCAGTTCTGAAACTACCCGTACCCAATACAAATATAAACAAACTGTCACTAGTTATCTGGATGTGCAGTTGGATTTGTTAATTTATTTTGTGCCGTGCTTAAGGTTAGTTTTTGTTCTTGGTCTTTCAGTATAGAAGTGACCCCATAACTGTCTGTCAGTTATAAAAATGATACATGACCGCCGCATGAGAAATATTTTTGCATAATGAAAATTGTGACTTCGTCAAATAATTCTTCATTTTTTCGATTCAGCGGCTTCGGTATCCCTTTAAAATCAACAAATTCCAAGATTCGTACCCTACTGTACTACTGTAACTGAAAAACAATTAGAACTATTCCATTGGGTCGCGCGATCTGGTGGAAATTCTATTCTCACGTTCCTCGCCCACAACACTATAATTTATTATGAATTGGCGGTAACATGGTCTGAGGTTTGCGGTTCGGAGTTTATGTTCAACCGAGACTCGGAGTGGTAGTGACGTATATGTTCCACAGGATCCTTCTCACAACCCAAAACACACATCGTGAAATAATTAAACTTTTTTCGGTTCATGCGTTTTCAGATAAAACGATTGGCTCACACGATTCTGTTTTTTCTTTTCATAACTCATAACTTTTCATAACTCACAACTTTATTTATTTGACATTTCAATTTTTACGCACACTGGGTGATCGTCCGAGTTCATCGTTTTACTCAAATCGGTTGTAAACAATGGCTGGTCACGACGAATACGGCAATTTTGACATTGCTAATTTGAATGGAATTTTTGGAAATCAAAATGATTTTATATCTAACTCTACTTTTCCAAACTGTGTTTTTCAGTTCTCGGGAAACGGTGAAAACCAAAATACAATGTAATACTGATGGCCTACTTCCACCTACCACAGAACGTAACTTTTACGTGAAGTGAACAGTTGAATGAAATTTGAGGGAGGCGTGGCTTATGACGTTTTCTTTGCATTACGTAATTCATTGGTCAATAAAAAATTTAATGACTTAAGTGCATTTGACTTGGAAAGTGTGTCAATTGCTACCTGCATTTCAATAATATGCGCCCTCTTTTATGCCAGAGAAATAATATGTCTACCAGTTTTAGTTTTTAAGTCTTTGTTCGCTGAAGTAGAGGACGACTAACACTATTTATTTATTTGGGTCGCGAACGTTTAATTATAAGGAATGATCGTTTCTTTTTGTCTATTTCTTGAGTTATGAACCCCCAAAAACAAAGTCCAAACATCGCGTAAATTTACACAGTTTGGACTTTGTTTTTTGGGGGTTCATGACTCAAGAAATAGACAAAAAGAAACGATCATTCCTTAAATGAACAAGGCAACTTTTAACTATCATATGTTTAGTAAATTAAATCCTCGTGTATTCCACGACGTCACTGGACAAACAATCAAGAAATCAGATAATGAACGATGTCACTCCATCTTAGTTCAAATCGTAAACTGATTTGTAATTTGAACAACATAGACAGAAGTGACATTTTCATTGAAAGATGTGACATCAGTGCCCCCATTTGTCTCACGGGCCCGTTTAGGGGCATATTTCATTCCGAAAAGGCATTGTAAGGTATTTCACACCATGTTTTGCCAACGGGAGATTTGTATGGAACTTCATATTGTTATTCTGATACTGAGAGAAAGAGAAGGGTAATAAACCGAGCAGTAATGATGGTTTGGGAGTCGCCTGGTGTGGCACATCTGTTACGTTTACATTATTTATAAGATAGTTCAACGAAAGTCATTTTAAAGTAACCATATCCATTGAGATGCTCGCAAATTGGCTGAACGACAAAATCTCATCAGTGTATAGAACAACTGTTACGTCACAAATTGGATTTCCCCTCCCGTGCTCAGGTGTTGGTATAAACAAAGATGAACTGAATTAGAACAAACAATAACACTGGAATTATTATTTAACTCAAGAATGGATTATTGAAGTCATTGTTGATCAATTTTAATATTAAATACTACCCTACCTTATGTGGGTCTTCCTCTTCTTTAAACTCGTCTTAGCCAAAGCTTTCATATTCGGAGTAAATATCAGCCGCCAGCACCGAAAAGGTTTTGCTCGGTCGATTTTGTCATGCAATCTTCTTGGAACCACAATTACATGCCAAATAACAGAAATTATCACCTGACAGGCACGCACTCTTGCCCGCCCTCTTTCTATTGCATATATTTGTGCTACTTCACGAAATTACGGGAGGTGCATCATCCCAAAACCGAAGTGATCGTTTTGCTTTCTTCAGACTAAAAGCCATGTTGTTCCCGATGCTCTCTGAAACAGGAAGACGAAAAAACATCTCTTTATAGGTACACACCTGCGTAGTTCTGGCGGAAAGCTGCTAGTAAGCAAGAATGGGATATGTGAACTAGTTACTTTAAAGTTAAAAGAACAAACCTAAAGTTGGATAAGTTGAACAGGTTACTTTAAAGTTAAAAGGACAAACCTAAAGTTGGATAAAATACAAATGTTAGCATTTGAAATCTAAAAACGCTAACAATATGGCATTCGTATACTATAGAATTAACTGATGATGACTAGATGATAAAACGGAAAGACCTCGGTCACAAATGGATGGGGTTCCAATTCTGAAAGCGACTATAACATGTTGTCTTAAGCAACGTGGAAGAACGGAGAAGAGCAATCAGTGGGTGTGAAATTCAGAAAGTGGGCTAAACGTGAATAAAGCAGCATGACATCCGGTAGGTGGGATGGCATCCCTGTACATCAGAAATGTATACACAGACGCACCGGAATGGAAAATCGTCACCACTTTCACAAATTTAAGGATACGAAGCTGTGTCTCGCCATTTACACAGACGGAATGGGCTCACAATCATCTCATCTCGAAGTATGAAAATTTGAAGGTACGGTGAGGAACAGATTAGCCCATTTCGACCCCCTATGGCTGTATTTTTGAGTGTCTGATCTCGGCAGAGAAGGAAAAGACCGGATGCAGTGAAGGTTACGCTTAACGTTTCTTGTTAGATATTCGCCTCCTTTTGCACTTACGTGCTGTGGGGACTAAACTGTTTGTGACGTCTGCATACGTTTCTTCCCTGGCAATTGACAGCGCCCTCATGACCGTCCGTTTCATTATGAGGTTGATGGTGTCCTTGTCAAGACCAGACGATTCATATTGCATTTTTTGTTGAAGGCTTTAGTGGGCTCTATCGGTGGTCATGTTGTAGTAATAAGAGATATGGTAAACGTTCCCCTAAACGTCATGTTTGGTTGTTATGGTAGCCACGTGAGCGGCCATGTCGTAATGTCATCCCTATAGTGATACATTGTGTCACTACGCATGAGTAGCGCGTGTTGTTATGTTGACATTGTGTTTCCGTTGTCCATTTTACTTACTAGAGGCCGCCATCGGAGTTTCTTTTGGTGGCACGTGGTTGCTATGTAAGCCATTATCATACATAAGGATAAGAGTCAGTATAATAGACCCGAGCAATGCCTCAAATCATCAAAACCAACAAAGATCACCGAAACGGGTTCGGATTATCCCGGAATCCCCATTATAATAGAATCATGTAGTGATAGC
The DNA here is from genome assembly GCA_031216915.1 of Pictodentalium vernedei. Taxonomy (NCBI): domain Eukaryota; kingdom Metazoa; phylum Mollusca; class Scaphopoda; order Dentaliida; family Dentaliidae; genus Pictodentalium; species Pictodentalium vernedei. The sequence goes on from CM062297.1 coordinate 650,412,256, forward strand.
AACAAGGCGTATTCTCTTGTATAAGACTAAGTACAATTACCGCAAACAACCCGACAACTATTTATTCGGATTTGATTCTCCATAAATCCTCGGCCTCTACCTGTTTATTTTAGATTGGATTCCCCAGACTCCTACTTATAAGAGTAGCACGTAGTGCTATAAGGTGCGTTCTATTAAACTGGAACAAATTCAATTATCCAAATGGGCCCGAGAATACTCCAAGTCACCTAAAAGACCCCAAAACTACCGAAACGGGTTCGGATTCCTCCAGAATCTCCCTTGTAAGTGTTGCTCGTAGATCCGTAGAGGTCTCTTGGGGATGCGTTCGATTATGCTACAGTATTCTCCAGTGGCGTAGAAGAGCCTTTAAGTTGGAACAATTATAGCTTATTGGTTACTATTTTCAGCTTTTCTTGTATGTTCTGAGTTCTGAACCTACTCCGGGTACACCATATCGAATCGAATCTCGAATGGTATTAGGGGTGTCTTGAAGATGGCCTACTGGGGAAGAGGGTGTTATAAACCTGATTTGTTCCGACAGTGATGGCTCAAGTAGCGACTGCTAAAATATTCCAACTACATCACTAAGACAAGCCTTCGTCGAAGGCATGCCTTGTTGATGCAGTTGGAATATTATCCAGTAAGGATTTTAGTTCAAAAACAGAAACAGGTGCGAGAATCATCGGTACTACACACTGCACAGGGCTAGCCGCTCACAACAGCTCATCGTTGATATTGCCTGGAAACTTTAATTTTTCTTTCAACAGTGGTGGTAGCAAGACTGGAATTAGCATGTCTGGTGGCATGGGTGCAGATACTGTTTCTGTTTAGATAGCGGAAACTACACTCGGGCTATATTTTCAATATTATTTATGAACATTTTCCACCAGAGCCACACGTATTGTGAGACGACGAAGTTGACTGATGCCAAGCTACACTCCAGTGAAACATTCGAATGAAAAGGAATCGTGTATCCGATTCGAATCGAACCCAATAGCAGCTTAAGATTTGAAATCGAATCGAATCTCAAACCTTCGCCGGGCTCTACTCAAGCCAAAGCAGATATTTGGTTAAATTCTACATCAAAAACTTATGCAGCAAACGTGAGCAAGAGGCATTTCTACACACCAGAATGCAAAGTTGGCAAATTTGTGACATTTTCAAACGGTGCACATTTGCTGGCCACCAGTATGGTAAAGTGAAACTGAAAATTTTTTAAAAATAACGTTATCTTTCAGTTATTACTGCATTTACCAAGGGCTGGGGTGGGGCGGGTCGGGAAAGAAATTTCAGACATAGGTCTGGATGGGTGGGCGGCCCATAGTCTAGAAACGCCCATCTTTTTCCAGTGCTTGCATTTTTTTCCTGATTGTTTTTTTTAAATCTTTTACAAATAATGTGACTGCTCTGCTGTTCAACAGTACAATTTGCATCTTGTTAGTATGTGGAGGTCTACATAGTTTGCTATAGATGTTTCAATCATCTCAGATTGGACTAGAGTTAGGAGTTTGTTGGAAGTGGAAGTCCAATTCAAGTCATAATGCACCATGGCAACACTTTGTGGGAACAACTCGTGATTAACTCAATAAACAATTAGCAACAAAAATGTGTCTCTATATGACACTATATGGAACAAAACTTATATCACAACCTGTTGGTACAAAATGAATAGAAATATGGCGAGATATGGCTGCTCAACATGTAAAGATTGGGAGAGAACTAGTCCTTACAGGTCGAGAAAGGAAATAAAATAACTGAAGCTGCTACTAGCAGATCGTTGAGAAGACAGAGTTAAGTGAGAGTCGTGCGTAGGATGAAAATAGTTTCATGTCTTGACGTGGAATGTTTATAGAATTTTTAAAAGCACTAAACAAGACTAGGGACTCAAATAATTGGCCATTTGAATATAAGACCATTCCATTGAGCCACTAGGTAAGTAAGGAAAACATAAACATTCTTTTTGTTATTCGCATTATGTGTGTTGTAACTAGAAAACATGCTGCCGATGTTAATAGTGGAACACACATTTGCAAGTGTTTGACTTCACTGGTGTTCCTATCTCGGGTACAATACTCTGTCCAAATATGTCTACATTTGGCTCGTAGTTATGCAACTGCATCATCTTAAAATGCCACACCGTTTCCGATGAACATTTTAAAAAAAAATTCTAGAGATATCCTGTTCAACAGTGCCCAAATGAAGAACTGTAACAATAAACAGGTTTTGCAAACTCACGATTAATGATTACCGATACAGACAGAAGCTGCGGAGAACAAAACTGCAGTACCTGACACCTTTGACAGTAAAAAGTTGATTTTAGCCGATTTTGGATATGTTACAGAAGTAACGACCCCCCCCCCCCCCCCCCCACCGAATGAGTTAAAATCCAGCTTACCTCCATTTTTTTCCTGGATCGCGCCCAAAATTGGCGTTATCGACTGCAGTATGATTGTCAGAAACATTACAGTGCAATAAGCGAGTAATGTTTCTGACAATCACAGTGCAGTCAATACGATAGCCTGGCTGTCAAACCGTCGTAAACGATTTTCTAGTCCGTCTATCGTGCATGTATTTCTCTGCGATTCACATCGTTGCATGGTCACACAATATGTACGTTTCCATTGCGTCAAAACTCCCCGTAAGGAGCACGTATAAATTGAAATATTATGAAAATGGGGCCAATTAATGCCTTTCATGGTTGAACCTCTGTATTGAGCATGCCGTTTGACCTATTTACCCATACCAAACTCGACAGTTTATAAAATTATCTTAATTTTCAATACAACTTTGAATAAAAGATTCAAAATATTTGGGGCGGCAGTGACGCAGACGTTAAACCACTTGAAAATTAATCTTCTGCATAATATTCGTAAGTTCACTACCGTACTGAGGAAAATATAAGACATGAGTAACAAGGATGCACACCTACCTTCGACACAACACTTCGAGGAATAAAAAAAAACTGATGCAGTACATGCATAATTATGTGGGTTTTGATTCTTTGATGTGACCTTGACCTTCAAAATATTGGGGCATGTTCCATTTTATTCGAATGGACAGGACCGGCGTATACTAAAATTTGATCCTATACGTAGGTGCAACCACCCCAACTGAAAGCTATAGTTTTTATTTTAATCCGATGACGTACGATGGTGTGACCGACACCTTTGGGTAGTTAGTACATGTGTGGCATAGTAGTATGACTGATAACCATCTATGGTAACTCACATTTGGTGAGATGGTGGCCATCAAACAGTTGGTTGTCAATACCGCCTACCCTTAACCTGTTTTCAACAGGTTTAACCTAGTGTTACAAAAAGAAAAATCAAATGTTCAATCAAATAAACCATTTAGGTAACAAACAAATCAATACAAAATGAGAATGTACTAGAAAACTGAATAGTTAGAAATTAATTTCACATCCTGTTACAACCCTATATAAGATAGAAGGAATAATACTCTTCATAGTCACAGTATATGTTTATACGAATAGGGATTTGAAATTTGTTGAAGGAGAACTTTTGGTACTGAAAATGTGATAAAGGAAAAAGCTATCAAATGGAATCCAGCGTGGTTCCCGGGTATAATAGGCCCACCAATGGTAGCCAGGTTGTTAATGCACAGCTACGATAGCCTGGCTAACACAGATTAACATAGATGTCTAAATCTGCTAACCAGGTTGTGTAAGTAGAAAAGGACCCACGTCTACTACACAAGATAAAGGTACTGTAATCGGCAACTGCATGACGATTCGCTTCAAATTTAAGCAGTTCACCGGCTGCTCGTTGTTGTGCCGTACCAGTAATCCATGATTCACGATGAATTTGATATTTGGTTGCGTTTGAAGTCAGGGTATATGATCAAGTTTGTAATTTCCTCCACAAAATCATTATGCTGGCTAGCGCTGTTGGGTAAGAAAGATAGTCTCATCGATACAGTGAACATGTATGCCCTATTGCCTTTTTCTACCCCATCAACTCATCTCAACTCGCCTCTAAGATCCCATTGAATCTAAGTTCGATTCTAAAGGTCACTCCAAGTGTTCTAAGGATGACTTAATATTGCTAGGTTTTGTTGTATGTTGCATAAGTGGCCAAAAAAACATAGACAACATTGTGCCAGGGAGCTACATACTACAATCTACTCAAGTTAGTGAATATAATTGAGCTTGTCAGCTGAATAACACATTCTAAAACACTATAATATATTATTTGGAACTATTAGGTACCATTCAATTATTGCAGTCATGAAGTATTTATATTATTAATCTCTGGTTTTGCCCAAAATCTTTTTTCTAGTTTTTTAAAAAAAAATAATTTGTGAATTATCTCCATTTTTGTGTTGTTAGAAAAAGTGAAATAACAGATACGGATCGACAATATGACTAAAAACCGGACAGTTTTTGTGTTGAAGATTCATTTTTGAGGGTTGAAAGGGGTGGGTCTCCCACTTGAAAAAGGAAAAAAAATTCTGAAATTTTTATATTGGGAAGGGGTCATTTTGCTATGATTTTATAAAAGTATCTTAATTTTCAATAAAAATTTGATTTAAAAAATCAAAATATTGGGGGCGGCAGTGAGGCAAACGTTAAATCACTTGAAAATTAATCATCTACATACTATTCATAAGTTCACTACCGTACTGGGGAAAATATAAGACACGAGTAACAACTACCTTCTACACAGTACTTCCAGGAATCAGAAAACGGATGTAGTGCATGTATAATTATGTGGTTTTTGATACTTTAATTTGACCTTGACCTTCAAAATAGTGATTGGATTCGGTCCGTCAAAAAATGGACATGTTCCATTTTACTCGGACGGACAGGCGCGACCTATACGAACATTTTATCGTACATGTAGGTGTGACCACCCCAACGGAAAGCTATAGTTTTCATTTTAATCCGATAATGTATACGACTGTCGTATCAAAAATCGGATGCTTGATGTACGATGGCGTGACCGCCGCCTTACCGTACAACAAATCAACGCACTAAGCGAATCTAATTTCTGAGTTTTAACACCCTCGTAACACTGACAAGACTTTGTCAGACAAAGTTTTTTCGCCATTTTGAAAAACGCGAGAAAATGTCAGTACTAACCGAATGATTTTTTTTTTATTTACTGGGGTTTAACGACACTTTCTAAAACCATGGTCACCTTGCGCCGGATAGTTTTGCGGGTGGAGTACCCGGTGGGAATCACCAAGCAGCGGCGAATAATGTCAGACTCCTCAAGGCAAGTGTACCATTGACGTACAGTATGCCTTAGTACACAGCGCCACTTTTGAGTGAAGACAAGTGCACCATCGACGTGCAGTATGCCTTAGTACACAGCGCCACCATGCCCCAACATGGGCAATCGGGGTTAATGGCCTTGCCCAAGAATACAACGCAGTTGCCCTGGTGGGGATTGTTTTTGGAGTTATTTTAATTTGATTTGTTGTTTTCGTGGGGTTTTTAATATTAATAAGAATTACTCGCCCCGCGTAAATCCGATCCTGATTAAAGATCAGAATGATCTTAGTATAAAATACCCTTGGACAAAAAGCTCTTAGGATAAAATGCCCTCAGTGACAATATATGGATGGACAAAATGCCCTCAGAACAAAATCCAGTCATTTTTGTTATGAAGATAGAAAGAAATATAATATCCATAAAATGCTTCTCCGTAGCTAATGCGTTTGGGGTTTATGGTTTTAGTAGGGTTTTATGTGATTAGTTACTATGTTATTGTTGCTATCAAACTAGATTGAAATTCATGCTTTCATTATCATTCTTTTTAATTGTTATTTTAATAATTATCTTTTGAACCAAGCGATATATCGTCCCTTGGGTTTCACAATTCTCAATACACAATGCTAAGCATTGTGGATGACACCTTGATCCACTCACTCTCAAGGTCCGAAACATGAAAGAAATGCCATGAGAGCATCATTCAGTCATTTAAATCTGGAATACGTCTTTTTATCGTAAGGGCATTATGTCCTAAGGACATTTTGTCCACCTCTGCAAATTCACTAAGGACATTTTATCCTAAGGGCATTTTATCCAAGGCAGGGTTGGGAGGAGTTAAAATTTTCCTTAGCACGTTAACGTGTTAAATAATTCTGCATTAACGTGTTGATGACGTTAAATGTTAAAATGAACAAAATTGACGTATAACAGACCAACTCCGGCCATTTTTATTGACTTGAACTTGAATATGATTGAACATACGTACAGAGTTAATATAGTTCTCTCAGGTTATCGTAAAGTCTAACATTCAGCGATGTTTTCATGTAAGAATACAATCGCTGCGGCCGTATCCTTAGAAAGAGGCATCCGCTGTTGCTCTAATACCAGTCCGTATATGGACAATAGGCGTTCCGATGAAGCTGATGTTGCTGGTATCGCCAAATATCGACGGGCCAACTTCGCTAACGTTAGTATGAGGGCTTCATGATCTCTCCACCAAATCATCAGGTCGTCCATAATTGACGGACTTCTAAATTGTTCGTATTCTTCAATTTCGTCAAAATTTGACGTCATCTGCACATGCGATCCGGCTTGGGTAAACACAAGATAACAACGCAATGCGCCATATACATTTAGATGTTCATTGACGTTAGTTTCTGCGTCGCCCATGTCGTCTTGCTCAGGTAACTGATATTGGGTGCGGCGATGTTGACTGTTGAGGCTATTATATACTACTCAAAGTTTGCTAAGCACCAAGTACATCCAACTTCCTGTTTTACGTTTTAGTTGACATATTATAATGAAAAGAGTATATATTTTTTATTTGGTTATATCTTTAATGATTTAAGTACAGAAATTAAAATTTTATTTGTGCTTGACATTATTTTTTTAGCTTTTGAATACGATAACCATGGAAAATGGATATTATTGGTAAAAGATGATTTTTTTTCAATTTGCCAAAAAGTTGTCGGAGCGAACTGGTATGAGTTCAATATCGAGTATGAGACCCATTACTGTTAATTACAACTTGACAAAGCCTTCTCATGCTTCCATTCAGGTTCCAGATGGTCCTTTGTGGGATGTTGTTCCATTCTTGGATCAGAATGACACCAAGCTCCTGACACTTCTTGGTTGGACTGGGCGGTCTGAAATTGCAAGGTGCAAACTCATTCCAGACATGTTCGATTACATTGAGGTCAGGGGATTTTGCTGGCCAGTCCATACGCTCAATCCCCTCCCTACGCCGGTACTCCCCGACAGCATGAGCAACATGAGGACGGGCATTATCGTCCATCAAAATGAATCTATCACCCACTGCACCTGCATACAATCTGATGTGGACATCCAGTATCTCATCAATATACCGTTGTGCAGTCAATGTACCACGTTCAAGGACACAAAGCTCTGTACGTCTATCCCACCTGATGCCGTCCCAGACCATGATTGATCCTACACCATAGCGGTCATGCTCAGCAATGTTGACTGCATGGAATCGCTTTCCTGGTCTTCTCCATCCCATAGAACGCCTATCTGTGTGGTCTAGGCAGTTACTTGACTCATCTGTAAAAAGGACAGGTTGCCAATCTTCTCTGGTCCATCGAACGTGGTCCATGACCCATTCATATCGTTCCTAGCGGTGGTTCTGGGACAGCGGAATGCGAATACATGGTCTTTTTGATCGGAGACCACCTTCGTGCAACCTTGCCCGGATAGTCTGCGTCGAAACATTTACCCCGGATGCATTCTGAAAGTCACTGCGAAGCTGGGTTGCTGTGGCAAAGCGGTTCCTACGGGCCTGAATGATATAAAAAACGGTCTTCTGCTGCATATGTTGCCCTGTCTCTGCCACCACCATGCACGCCAATGGCTTCACCAACCTGACGATGGGTAGCCCCTTGCTCCACCATCCCTACAGCCCGCCACATTTCTGCTTCAGACAAATGTCTTCTTACATTTGCATTTGCCATATTCAATCATTAAATCACAGGGGTTTGTGTTGAAATGAAGACTGAATACCCTACACATGCCATGTACATGTGGACAGTACACCAAAACAGTATGAAAATCAAGAGGTACATGCTTTCCATGACTGTCACGAAAAGTCTGCCTGTCAAGAGAGCTAATGTAAACACTGGGGACCATCTCAATACATTCCTCAATCATATCCACCAAAAATATCGCAAATATGTCACAAGCAAATTTCACAATGATGTGTCAAATATTCGGTGCTTAGCAAACTTTGAGTAGTATATATGAAGTTACGCACGACATGACTATGGAAGGGTCGACAATGCGACACAGTTTCAATTAACTGAGTCAGACGGAAGAATAGATGACCTATACATATATTTTAGATGAGTCACGATGAGTACAAAATCATTCCTAATGCACCCAATGAAACTTCAAAGTTAAACGTTAATAACTTAGTTGAATTTTGTTTAACTTTGTTAAAATAATTTAACACGTTAACGTTTGAAACGTTAACAGCCCCGAGCCCTGGTCCAAGGACATTAGGTCCGAGGACATTTTGTCCTAAGGGTATTTTGGGCGGATACCAAATCAACCCGCGCAGCCATGTTATTCTTTATAATAATATAGTTATGTATTTCAAAAATATGGGAGAAGCTTACAATGGATTTTCAAAATCTATACAGGTTGGGTGCACCTAATGCCTTGGAATAACAGAAAATGTGTCAACCCTGTTTTCAGTTTTCAACAACACTGTTAAAATTTAAAACAGCGTGACAATAATTTTAAAATACCTTTTAATTGTTTTTATGCTACCAGGGCAGGATAAAATAACGCAAAGACTATAATTTGATTGAAATAGGGCTACACTTTATTGATATTTACTTCCGCTAGATATATATTTTCACAAAAGTGTAGCCAAATAAGGTAATAACATAATGGAAACTATAACAAAACATATAATAAAATGGAAAAAATTGAAAGATTATATGATAGAATTAAGAAAAAACTTTTTTGAAGTAAATGATGCCCTTGATCCCGCCAAATGAAAAGAAAACAGTTTTATGGGCGGCCAGAAAAAGCCATAAAATGGAATATGCTACCAACTGAACTGGTGGCTGCATGGGGAGGCGGAGGGACGTCAATTTAAATTTTTACATAGCCTAAATTTTGAAAGTTTGTGAAACCGTTTTTTCCTGTCGACTGGCAGACTTGCAGAGCGGGACTATTTTACCCAATTCCTTTGTGATAGTCTGTTAGCAGATGCGTAACCCTATCCCATTCCGCGGAGTTGAGTTAAAACAAAGGCTTCGCGTCACGTGACAAATTAGACCCACACAGCAAGCTGAAATTGATGAGCAGTCAGTGCCAACTAACTGATAATAATTCTTTGGTAAATAACTATGCACTGACCGGCAAGACTACTCTGAGACTCTATTCTGCCCTGCAGCATAAATCTGGCTGACGTATCCATCAACCAGGCATTTATGCTACCAGGGTAGGATAAAATAACGCAAGGACTATAATTTGATTGAAATAGGGCTACACTTTATTGATATTTACTTCCGCTAGATATATATTTTCACAAAAGTGTAGCCAAATAAGGTAATAACATAATGGAAACTATAACAAAACATATAATAAAATGGAAAAAATTGAAAGATTATATGATAGAATTAAGAAAAAACTTTTTTGAAGTAAATGATGCCCTTGATCCCGCCAAATGAAAAGAAAACAGTTTTATGGGCGGCCAGAAAAAGCCAAAGATGTAGTTGATGTGCCTCAACAAAACCACATCGACTACATCCCGCCAAAAGAAAACTGACAGAAAAACGCGGGCATATACACACAATGCTTCTAGCGGGAACTAGGAAACGGAACAGTTAAACTGGTAAACACACACACGCAGTGTTTGCCGCAAAACAAAACACACACCGAAAGAATATGCGGAGCTGTTGACATGAATAACCCACATTAAGGAGTCGACACACGCGAAGCTCCTTAAAACCACCCCCTGATCAATACACACTGACCAGTCTACATGGAACATAAGGCACATGAAGGAGTCGACACACGCGAATCTCCCTAAACTGATATAGAATGGTCAGTGAAACCTGTAATGAGGAAAAGCATACGAAAATTGAAATGTGGACAACAGGTGAAAACATGTCCTAGCTAATCCCTGAGGAACAATACTCTTCAAGTGGCAAAGGAAAGATAACTGATCTGATTGTCCGAGTCCAGCCGCTGGAAGATAACAGGTACGAAAAGTACACACACGCGTCGACTCTTCAGATGTTATAATGCTGCTTGATTGCCGATATGGTAGCCATGATATGAAAGAGCACACACACGCGACATCCTTCCGAAACAGTAGGCATCAAACCAGTTGCGGGCTCCGAATATATTGCCTGAACGCATCCGACTTCCATCGCCCCATCAGCCGAATTTGAGCATCCGAATAGCCTTGCTGGGCAGCCCATGTGGCCGCACCGATGCGAAAGCTGTGTCCTTTGAAAATGGAGGGATTAAAGCCACACCGAACCAAGGTGGCGTGCAGTGTTGCTGTAAATTGCTTCCTTAAGATAGGGTATGTATATTGGGATAGGCAAAAAGTGGGCCAGGAAAGCTACCCCGGACCTGAATAAAATGTTGTAGGAGCCGGACCGGACAGTAAACCGGATTGTCCATCAAACCAAGGGAAATAATGTGAGGGTGGGAGCCCAAATTATGCTTAAAATCCCGGAAGGAGAGCGTAGCTGCTGGCGGGGTACCAGGATAAAAACAAAGATCTGAGAGTTGGATTACTTTTGGACCCAGCCCATGACTTATGGGGCATAACTCCCCGATACGAGCAAAGGCATAAAAGGCCACAGCGAACAAGGCACTATATAGTGTAGCTTCATATGCACTCGGACTGCAGCAGGGCAGAGCCGAAACGAGTTGTTCGAGAATTGATGGTGTTATGGGCAGACGAAGGTCAATTGAGGGGCGCAGCTTTTGCATCCCTACCATGATTTTCTGGACTGGAAATGAGTGTGTAGGGTCAGGCAAATTGTGGATTTTATGCACATAGGACAGGGCCGACAACATAGAGCGCACTGTCCTGTATGCATATTGCTGTTGAAAAACGAAGGCTACGAACAGGCAAATATTGGAGATGGGGACCGGCAACTGGCATGGTAGATTGGTTGTAGTACAAAAGCATCTGAATTTGTCTAGAGCGGCAGCATATGTTCGATGTGTAGAGGTACTCAGCGCATGACGAAACAGATGGTTTACAGTGTTAGTAAGCTCTGTAGCTTCCACTGGGAAGGAATCAAGGTGGGGCGTGGGTCGCTGGTGGGGTGGAGTCGTTGGAATTCTGTGACCTGTAAACGAGAAAGACAATCATCTAACTTGTTAGATTTCCCAGGTATATAGGAGGCTTTGAATTGGATGTTATGGGTCAAACAAGTGAGTACAAGGTGCCTAAGGAGTTGGGATAGATTTGGATCGCGAGATGTCTGAGAATTGATGACGGCTACGACCGTTTGATTGTCAGAATGGAAAAGAACCCGTTGGTTGGCGAGTTCAGAGCCCCACAGCAACACAGCTAATACGACCGGGTAAAGTTCTAAAACGGCAATATGTGCTGAAGGTACTGAAGAGGGCCAAGGACTGGCAAACCAATGGTTTCCAAAGAATCCACCGAAGCCTTGCGAGGCGGCAGCATCGGTAAAAAGAGTCAGCCCATCACTTGTGACCCAGTCAGTGGTGAAAAAGAATGACTTGCCATTAAAGTGCTCCAAAAGATTGAGCCAAACTTGCAAGTCAGCTTTTGCGGCAGCCGAGAGGCGGATACGGTGGTGTGGTTTTTTGATGTTGAGCGTGAGATTAATGAGACGACGCAAGAATATCCGACCAGGGATAATGACTGACCATGTAAAATTGAGAAGGCCAATGAGTGACTGAAGTTCGCGTAAGGTAACTTTTGAAGCGCCAAGAAATGAGGAAATGCAGGTTCGACACCTCTCAAGCTTGTCCTGTGGCAAACGGGCAGACATGTCCTGAGAATCCAATTCGATGCCTTGAAAGGTTAAGCATGTAGAGGCTTCAACCGTTTTATCATGCGCAATGGGAACCCCCAGTTGCTGACATAAAGCAATAAAGGATGTCAGATATTTTTGACACACAGAGTGGGATGCGGCCAGAGAAAGAAAATCGTCAAGGACATGCACCATATGACGGATACGGCATTTTGCCTGCGCTATCCAATGAAGGGAAGTACTAAATGCCTCAAAGATCTGACAAGAGGAAGAACAACCCATGGGTAAGCATTTGTCATAGTAAAAATGACCGTTCCACTTGAAACCTAGGAGGTGGTAGTCGTCTGGGTGGACCGGGATCAATCTGAAGGCAGACTTGATATCGGTCTTTGCCAAAAAAGCCCCGCGACCCAGGCTACATATGAGAGAGATGGCTGCTTGGATGGTTTGGTATTGAATAGAAGACATGTCGTGTGGAATGAAATCGTTTACAGACGAACCTGACGGGAATGATAGGTGGTGGACCAAACGGAATGCACCAATATCTTTCTTGGGCACCACCCCTATTGGAGAGACGACCAGGTTTTGGAAGGGTGAAGAGTGGAAAGGTCCCTGTATACGGCCTGCGGTCAATTCCTTCTGTAATTTGTGTGATACGATGTCAGGAAGGTCACGAGCAGACTTAAGGTTATCATCCGAATGGGCTGGAGTGCCAGTGAGGCCAAGGGAGAAACCGTGTGTAAAACCTGAAACTAAATACTGAAGAAGGTTATGGTCATAGACATCTAACATTTCACGATACTTTGTCACTTGAATAGGTGTTGGTAAAATAACATTGTGGGCAGGGTCACCCGGACTTGGGTCGAATGTTAGCTGAGCCACCTCTGGAACCCCGAAAGGACTGTTGATTCCGTTTGGGACATTTTTGAAAGCTATGGGCTTGCTGACACCGAAAGCAGATATGGGAGAATGCACAGGGGGAGGCAGTGCACTTCTCACCCGAATGGAATTTAAAACAATATTCCCTGGGGTACGAGCGCCTACCCTGTCGCCAATTTTGATTGGAGTTAGAGCGAAATGGTTGTGCCTGCGTGGGTAAGGAAGCCCGACCACCCGGCATTGATTTCATGTAGAGCTCCCAATGCCACGTCCCCCAAGCCAAAGCAGGATTGTGTTGGCGCAGCAAGCGAAAGTTTTGGTCGTAGAATTGCCAATCGTGTCCGATGGATGCTAGATGCCGAATGTTTGCCTGATAACGTATAATGTCCGGAGGGTGAGCCGGAAAGCGCTCTAAATAGGTGGTCATGTATATCTCAAAGGCCCCAATCCATTGGTGGATCGATGTGAGGGCCTTGGGAGTTTGGGGGACCCAGAGGATGGACGGTTCGCCATCGGATTCACTTAGAGTCATTGTGTAGGATGTACTTGGCGCGGTCTGAGGAAGTAACAAGGCAAGGTTCACATACTCGTTAGCCCAGATCTGAGCCTTTAGTTTGGTTGGCACCGTGGCATTCAGCGGAGTGGAATCCGAAATAAAGGCTTTATCAGGGCCAACGGACCTGGGCATGGGTATGTCAAAAAGGTCACCTGGTGGTACGGTAAAATGAGTATCCTCATGACACGGTGGAGAGTGTGACAGTGTACCTGGCTGCTTTTGCAGGGCTTGCTGAACGGCAAGAGTAATTGTTTGCTCTGCATCAGGGCGCTGTAAAATGTCAGACGGAATCTGGAATTTCATGGGAACTGTTTTGTCACTGTCAGAAATGGCTTGTGATGAAACTATGGGTGGTCCATGAATTAATGAATCCAAACCGAAGAAGTCAGTTGCAGAAGGTTGTGTCACTGGAACTGAGCGTGCGGCGGTGGTAACAAGAGAACACTGTGGTATATTTTGCTGAGTACATGTAGGCGGAATACTGAACGCTATGGATCCGGTCGGTGGCGTGAAATTAACACTGGTCTCCGGAAGAATATTCCTGGATGAAAAGACTGAACTAGACATTGTAGGTCTGTTGGGGACTGAACAGTGATCAGATTATGTGCAGATGATGGATGAGGCCGCGCTGCTGAATTTCGGTGTGCATCAGAGAACTAGACATGGCAGTCCCTGGTCGTGAGTAAATAGGTATGAAAGTGGTAGGATATCTGGTGACCGAACTTGAAGCCACAGCTTGAAGCTGGCTTGCTGAAAATGATAATACTGGTATGTTCGGAAAGGGAATTGTCACTGTGGAGATTGGAACCGAAATGTGAGGCCTAGATGGAGCGGATGAATGACCTGAAATGTCTTGACCATGAACGAATGATGTGCTCAACTGTGGTAATGAAGAAAAGCTGGCAATGTTACTGTGTGTAGGTGTCGGCTGCGGAATGGACAAGCCAGCAGAAGTCTCAGTGGTAGAAACAGGACAACGTAACCGTCCTGTAGTAGCAGGTTGAAAGGTGGCAGACAGGCCATCCTTTAAGGTGGATCGACGTTTCTTCCGAGGTGGCATTCTGGAAGTAGAAGAAAAAACGCAATGAAGGGGGTACCATGAAGAAAAGCGCCAGCGCAGAAAGGTCGAGTTGTGAGGGGCCACCAGTGCTGAGAAATGGTCTCACACAGGGAACAGCCCTGAGCCAAACAATGTGAGGGGAAAAAACTATGAAGCTGCTTGAAAAAATTGTCAACCTCATCCAGGAAGGAGAGCCTGGGCCCTTTGAACCGAAATGGTGAGACAGGTGGAGTATAAAATATGAAAATTTGATAAAGCCAATGAAGCATGCACGCTCACACAGGGAAAAACCCTGGGCTGTCAAAGGTAAATGTAACCAGTGAGGTGACGTAAATGCCAAAGGTTCGAAACGAAGAATTTCTCACACAGGACGAACCTGGGCCCAACGAGGGCAAATGGTGAGAAAATGCGTATGTGGTATTTTAGAATATCAGGGCATGGAATGTTGTTAACATTATAGTGATAGCAGCACAACTCATACATAGAAGGACGCCCTGCACATTGAAGACAATAGGTGAGAGGCAGCAGACCCAGGAGCATGCAAATAGCGCGCAAGCCTGAATAAGTCAGGATATAAAAGTAATAAAGAATATATCAAACAGTTGTAAGAAAAACCCAGTCCCAGCTATGAAGTACGATGAAATCCCAACGATGTTCTGTGCGTTTGTGGTGATTAGTATTGCACAAAAATAGGCTCGGGAATAGGCATTGTGACCGGATCGGACGGGAAATCGGTTCTCAGCAGGTAAGTGCATCAGGTACCAAGTTACCCCAGCACAAGGGGAAAAGGAAGGACCACAAGAGCCAGTTGGGATTTCATAGTCCAAAATGGAGCCTGCAACTGGGCCACAGATTAATCACAGAAGAAAAGAAAATCAACTGAAATGGTGGGATAAATGGAACAGAACCGCGCCTCGAAGCCCCTTCAAATACTTTTTCATACCCGCGCTGTTGAAATGTACGCCGTCGACGAGGAAAAATTTTGCGGACACCTGCAGTCGAGGGCAGGACCAAAGAAAACCACCGGCATTAACGGACATGAAGTGTGCAAGCATTGTATTGATTAACGCGATGGAAGAATTGTATTCGTCGATGGATAAACCCAGCTTGTTATGACGGCGCGAGATGACGGAACGTTGAAAAAGTTTATGAACACACACCAGAGGTACCCGTAATTTGACGCGTAAATAAGTTACAAGTTCATCGATGTGACAGGCTACAACCTCCGGGCGTAGCGAACAAGCGTCATTGCCCCCAATTTGTAAAAGGACCAAATGGGGAAGAAAACTGCGAACGACGGGTGCGATGTGGTAAAATATCATTAACCAACGCACCACTTCTGCCAACGAAACGGATGTTGAGCGGACGGCCACGAAAGGAAGATAATTTCAATAGTTGGGCAAAATTAAAATCTGGTGGAAAAACGAGTGAGTACCATATAAACTGGAAGCTGCCCGAGCTATAAATGAATGACCAATGACCATGATACGAAGCGCCATTGCAAAACAAAATAATAACATAGAAGGCGAAAATTGAACAAAGGCACCTTACCTCTGACTGGTCTTGTTGCAAATTACGTAAAGAAAATACCTACGATACTGACGTCAATTTAAATTTTTACATAGCCTAAATTTTGAAAGTTTGTGAAACCGTTTTTTCCTGTTGACTGGCAGACTTGCAGAGCGGGACTATTTTACCCAATTCCTTTGTGGTAGTCTGTTAGCAGATGCGTAACCCTATCCCATTCCGCGGAGTTGAGTTAAAACAAAGGCTTCGCGTCACGTGACAAATTAGTCCCACACAGCAAGCTGAAATTAATGAGCGGTCAGTGCCAACTAACTGATAATAATTCTTTGGTAAATAACTATGCACTGATCGGCAAGACTACTCTGAGACTCTATTCTGCCCTGCAGCATAAATCTGGCTGACGTATCCATCAACCAGGCATTTTTTTTTTATCTCGATCAAACTCACTCTGATAATTGTTTTCGGAACTGTTTCTGCATTCCCTAAATTTTAAACAGCCCTAAAGGGTGTCAGTCGCTATGTACTTGTAAGGTTGTCTGGAATTCAATACTTGCAGGGATTGTTCAGAAAACAACATTGTGTTTTATATATCATATATTCACAATAAGGTCCTTCTTTCCAGAGGCGGAAATTGCCGGTGCCCCCCCCCCCCCCCCCACCCACCCACCCACCTCCGAGGCGCCAATATTGATGCAGTCCAACTCGTGTTGGTGCTTAAAATTTTGGGAAAATGACCAACAGGCGAAATGGATCTGAATGCATAGACTTCCGGTATACCGACATGCTCTCTGTGTGGACTGCCATTGATAGTCACCATAGAGACATTTTGATATACCAGCACTCTTGTCTGCATTTGATCGCTCAGATGCAAGAAAACAGCGTTCTCTCAGATTGAAAAATCAAAATTTTCTCCTACTGGGTCGAACAAGGGTCTGCTCGACGAGTCCAAGCCAATGTTTACCCCCCCCCCATCTCGTACAACCATTTTTTCCGAATGAGCGACGAAGATGATACAAATATGCGATCTAAATGCCCTCTATGTGGACAGCAATCGATCGCTCAGGGGCAGGGAAGCAGCATTCTTTCAGTTGAAAAAATCAAACTTCTCTACAGGTCCCCCTTGATGCATTTCTCGGAAACCTTTCTTGGTCCATTCCGCCCTAGCTTCTTTCAAAATATGCCGTTCCAATGTTATTTTGTGTTTCAACTGATCCAGAATGCTAAATATGTACCGGTACTATTAAATATATCATGTTATTTTGAGATACTGTTTAAGTGTTATTGCGAAAAACGTTTCGTTTGATGGTGCTGTGTACGATGTTGATGTTTTTAGCTCAACTTTGGCGAAGCCAAATTTGAGCTTTTGTCATGGCCCGTCGTCCGTCTGTCCGTCTGTCCGTACGTCAACAATTGGATACGGCTCGGGCTAGAGGCCGTATTTATGAACCGATCTTTACGAAACTTCTTAGGTACCTTTGTTATGACCGTGGGACGAGAACGAGTGTTTTTGAGTTCGATCCAAAATTCAAGATGACTGCCAGCCGCCATTTTGTACCGACGATGGAGAAATCTGTTTTTTGCACAGAACTTCCATATGAAAGACCTGATTTGAATAATTTTTTGTATGAATGTTTAGTACCATGGGATACATCACATATAATACGGGTTTTTTTCTCGTACGTAAATTATGTAAATTAGACTAACTTTGATGTATTTAGTGTTACTTTCAGCACTGTCAGTGCAAATGCCAATACGGCTCGGGATAGAGGCCGCATTTATGAACCGATCTTTACGAAACTTCTTGGGTACCTTTGGTATCACCGTGGGACGAGAACGAGTGTTTCTGGGTGCGGTTCGAAATTCAAGATGGCCGCTGGCAGCCATTTTGTTCAAAATTAGGGGCAATAAGATTTTTGCGCAGAACTTCCACATGAAAGCTCTGATTTGAATAATTTTTTGTATGAATGTTTAGTACTATGGGATACTTCACATATAATACGAGTTTTTTTCTCGTGCAGAAATTATGCAAATTAGATGAACTTTGATTTTTTCACTGCTACTTACACAAAGTAAGTACACATGTCAATACGGCTCGGGCTAGAGGCTGTATTTATCAACCGATCTTCACAAAACTTCTTGGGTACCTTTGCTATCACCTTGGGACGAGAACGAGTGTTTCTGAGTGCGGTCCGAAATTCAAGATGGCTGCCAGTGGCCATTTTGTACTGAAATTAGGTCTAATCAGTTTTTTGTACACAACTTCTATATACGGCTCAGGCTAGAGGCCGTATTTATGAACCGATCTTTACGAAACTTCTTGGGTACCTTTGTTATCACCGTGGGATGAGAACGGGTGTTTTTGGGTGTGGTCCGAAATTCAAGATGGCCACCAGCAGCCATTTTGTACGAAAATTAGTGCAATCAGTCTTTTGTACAGAACTTCTGTATGAAAGTTCTGATTTGAATAAATTTTTGTATGAATGTTTAGTAAAATGGAATACATCATATACAGTACGGGTTTTTTTCTCGCGCGGAAATTATGCAAATTAGATGAATTTTTATTTATTTAGTGCTACTTATACACTGTAAGTGCACATGTCAATACGGCTCGGGCTAGAGGCTGTATTTATCAACCGATCTTCATGAAACTTCTTGGGTACCTTCGTTATCACCTTGGGACGAGAACGAGTGTTTCTGAGTGCGGTCCAAAATTCAAGATGGCTGCCAGTGGCCATTTTGTACCGAAATTAGGTCCAGTCAGTTTTTTGTCACAACTTCTATACAGCTCGTATTTATGAATTGATCTTCACGAAACTTCTTGGGTACCTTTATTTTCACCTTGGGACAGGAATGAGTGTGTTTTGGGGTGCCTTTGTTATCACTGTGCTATGAGAACAAAAATATTGGGGATCAGTCAGACCCACTCTGGGACTCAAATATTTCTTTTCTAGTTTAGCATCTAACTGTCACCCACCTTTACAATATTTTACCTATACATTTGTTACAGGCTACGGTCAGTATTTATGTACAGGCCGTTACAATACTTTGTATGTACCTTTCTTATCAGGTCATTACCTAGATGTTTGTCATTGCTGTGTCACATACTATACATGTACATGTCTTGACAAGTTGAGCTACAGTGTCATTGACACTTTCATTTTTTCTTAAATTTGAAGTATAGAATGAAAAATTATGACGAGGAAAGTTTTGTTTCTATCTCATAACTGAGATGAAGATTTGCTTACAAGTCATATGCGTCAACCCACAGTTGTAATGTGTGGTAGCGACTTTTAACAGGTGACATTTAGTTGGGCGTGTTGACAACAACCCGAGTGCATTTTCACAACAAGATTAACTGAATCGCTCAATCAGACCGAAATCAGCTTTTCAGACGCCTTTAACCTATCCATCGTTAACAAAGGCTATGTTTAAGAAATAATATTGCCAAATTCATAATACGCCAGTAATCGCCTCGGACTGATTAATGATTTTTTCCGCCATTCATAAAGTCTTTAGCCGATAATTTTGTTACCATTATGTCAATTGTTCTAACATGCCAGGCCACATATTATATAATCTGAATTTGTATATATTTGATTTTCTTACAGTGTTAAGACACTTTGTGTTGAGAACCTCCACGAAAATCTATGGGGAAATGTCTTCGGTAATGTCTACCTACCTATGTGAACTGTCCGTCACAGTTCCGGCAAATTCCGGCAGGGGTAACGTACGCTGGGGAAATTTCCTCTGGGGAAACGGAGTGCAGGAAAAAACCTACAGGAGAAAATTCCTAATGGCAAAAATTCATGGAAAAAAAAAAAACAATGGAAAAGACCTTTACAAAATAGCACGGGTTGAAAAAAAAACCCTAAATCTTTTTTCCCTTTGACCATAAAATATGTTTACATACTTTTTATTGAGTTACAATTGCGCTATCTATATAATAAATTCATATTAACCCTCTGCACACTGCTGTCAAATTATCAAAATTTCAACCTGTAAATTTTATTCGTATTGCAACTAAGAATTTACACACATTATTGTGGTCTGTCAAACTATATTGATTGAACTGGTTAAATTCCTAGTTGTATTGAGAGATTAAATTGCTATTTGAAATTTTGGTATTTTGACATCAAGTGTGCAAAGGGTTAAATGGCTATATTATATAAATATTGATAGAACATTTTAGTTCATTTCATATCACAAATATTTATTTTCTTTGAATCACGTGCAAAGTTTAAAAAAACTGATTATTTCCCCTGCCAATTCGACATTTGTTTTTAACATTTGGAATTTTCTTTGCTAGGTTTTTTTCGTACCTCCGTGAAATGTCCGGTGGGGAAACGTTTAGCGTCCTGCCTTCTGATCGTACTAGGTAAAGGGCTAGGTAACACAATTACCAAAAACTCCATTATATAAGAGATAAAATGTAAACAGTAAACTAAACAAATGTAATAGCCTGTAAACGTGCTTCTTCCTTTTACCCGCCATGAATGGAACCTTTTATAGTCAAGTTTGTGCAATTTCTGTGCAGTTCCCTCTCTAAAATTCTTTTCACTGCTGGCGTGATCACTCAGCTACAGTCGTCAAACTTACTCGAATCACCACGAGCTAACCATTGTCAAACCACTCATAAACTGAATGTTAGCTTCAGAGATCGGAGTACAATTATAATTACTCAATATGTTACAACTCTCTTTGTCAGTCAGTACCGTATTTACTTTGATCATTGTGTTCCACGGTTTCAACAAAGGAACTAACTGAGCCTTAACTCGTTAGCGCAAACGCAAAAGGCAACACACGAACATGTGTTACAGCTCGTGTTGTGACATTTTTGTGTTCGTCGATCATGCCTCAACACATGACCAACTGAACGCGTACATAAAAATTTTAACTGGAAAGTCAGAGAAATGGTTTCGTGGACGGAAGCTGCCCAGGGAACGTGTGGGGCGAGCTCCTTTCGCCCTCTCTAGCTCTATAATTTGGTGTCGTGCTTGGGCGTGGTAAAGGAGGGAAGTGTCCGGTGAATTAGGAGAATGCACGGTGACATAATGTTGCGGTGGAACTGTTGGTTGCTGTTTTTTTATGCGCCACTAGGCATAGTGGAAACCCTGGTATATTTTCTATTAGAACGTCCAAAATACCAGTCTATCAGAATATGACTCAGTGGGAGTATGTTGGGCGGGGGGGGGGGGGGGGGGGGAGGGGGGGGGGCGAAGGACATGTGGTTGGTAGGTGACACAAAGGAGAGGGTTAGTAAGCTTATCTGGGTGATTGGAAAAAATTTTGACTGCTTTCTGTTTCTTCTATGTGTTTTTCAACTTCATACCAAATTCTTCTTCTCTATTTATAATTCACAACCGACTGTCTTCCAGAACAATCTCGAATACAGTTTGCTTTCACTGTGAACTCAAGATGCTAAATGTGATCATGACAGGTACTATATCCGAGCACCAAGTTTTTTCATACCACTCGCAGATTATGTTGCATTGAGTTATACCGTGCTAGGATAGGTACTTTTAGCGCAAGAGTTTATGCTCACAGCTTAAAGCACAGGCTCTTGAAGGCCAATCTATCTGTGTCTTAATTTACCTGCGACTACGTCTCAATGGATTTGCACTACACCACCATAGTTGCTTTGCTCCTTTGTCAATACACAGTGCCCCTCAACTCAAGTTGCGACTGGCTGCTTTATACTAATCGAATGGTAAATTGTGCAAAAGCCAAGCAGTATCCATTTAATTGGCCTGATGCCCTAACTTTGCAGCAAAAAATCCATTTTCAGCCTTCGTGGCCACTTCAATCATCTTCTACCTAGCCATTTCATTAGTACTGTGAGATGACACTGAAACCAACCCGGGTCGAAACTTTGTCAATTTTGAGCATGACCAGAACGCCTTGAGAAATCCCCATGTCAACATCCAGAGCTTGAAACCCAAAATAGATCTTGTCCAATGATGACCTTCAGCCTGCCATTCTGACCCTCACCGAGACTTGGCTGCACAACAATGACTCCACAATAGACGTCATAATTCTTGAGTTTTACAAACCAGTGCGTTACGACCTCCCAACCAGAGGTGGTGGAGTAGCATTGTACATTAGAGAGGGTATTTCATTCCGACACATACCAGACGCCGAATACCGAGTGCTTGTGGGGCGAAGTATTCACAAAACGGAACAGGCCGCTATTATTAGGGGTATTTTATCGTCCATCCAACAGCCCTCAAGGCACTTGGGATTCCATATCATCCTCAACTGAAAGAGCAAGAGGGACGCGAGTCGAAGACCTAATAGTTACGGAAGATTTTAATGATAACCCGCAAGGCCACACAAGAGGTGCCTTTCCTGAAATACTCAGTTATTTTAATCTTAGACAGCTTGTGAGTGAGCCAACATGCTTCACTGAGTCGAAGACATAATAGTTACGGACGATTTTAACGATAACCAACTGGGCCTCGCAAGAGATACCTTTCCTGAAATGATCAGTTATTTTAATCTTAGGCAGCTTGTGAGTGAGCCCACACGCTTCACTGAGTCGTCTGCCTCGTTGCTAGATCTCTTGGCAGTCAGCAGCACAGTCAACCTGAAAACCCGTGAAGTCTTAGAACCGATTGTCCCCGACATAATCCGCTACCTCTGTCCAATTTCAGTAAAAGCTGCGCTTTTAATACCACGATCCCGCACTTTCAAGAGATGGGTGTGGCTGTACTACCAATGCAATTGTGATGCACTAAATGTTGCTCTCTCTCGCGAAGATTAGAATTTCCTTTTTGATAACTCATGTCTATATACTCTAGTTTCTAAATTCCACGACAAATTATTCGATTCTGTACCCGGACACATACCAAACAAGTATATTACCTCGAGGTCGAATCATCCGAAATGGATGCATAACCAAATACCGCTACTAATAAGACAAAGAAGAAGGTTGTATCGCACAGCCACGCGGGCCGGCCATTCGAACACATGGGCAAAATATAAAATTAAAAAGAATGAAGTTGTATCAGCTATGAGGATGGCCAAAACTTTATACCTATCCAAAGTTCAGTCTATTTGAAAAAGTAACGAAACCCCAAGTTAACAGTGGTGGAAGACGATGCAAACATTTCTCGGTGGCTGCCGCCTAGCAGAGATTCCTGTTGTTAATCACATGCACGAAGTATACACCTCGAATGCTGAGAAAGCGGAAGTGCTTAATAAATGCTTCTGTTCTATCTCAACAGTTGACGACTCTCACTTTTCCTTGTCAGAAGCCATAGCCCATCCTACACAAATAATTGATAGTATAACCATTCACTGTAGCGAGGTGTACAAAGCACTGAAGGCATTAAAGGTGTCCAAAGCGTCGGGTCCTGATCTTGTCAGTGCATGTCTTCTTAAAGATTGTAAAGCCTCTCTACACGAGGCACTATCGATTTTATCCAATATACAGCTAAACAATTCGTATTTCCTTCATTGTGGAAAAAGGCTAATATTTCTCCAGTTTTGAAAAAAAACAACCCGCGAACTTAGTAACTATCGCCCCATATCTTGATTAGTTACTTTGGTAAAGTCTTTGAAAAAATGTATTTTAAACGACAAAGACAATTCCTGGAAGATACGAACGTTCTTAACCCATTTCAGAAGGTTCAGACCAGGTGATTTTACTGTCCCCCAGTTAACTGATATATATGATGAATTCTGCAATGCACTCGATAGAGGAAAAGAAGTAAGTGTCGTTTTTGCGTTGTCAGGTAAGGCATTCGACAAGGTATGGCATGTCGGTCTCGCTCATAAGCTGGAGAGTACTGGCGTCTCGGGTGAATTGTTGCTGTTCTTAAAATCATACCTTTCAAATAGATCTCAACGCGTAGTTGTGGTATCAGCGGCATCCTCATGGTGTCCTTTAAATGCTGGAGTCCCTCTAGAATCTATGCTAGGACCCTTATTATTCCTCCTAATCTACATTAACGACATAACCGAAAATTTACTCAGTAGTTTACGTCTTTTTGTAGATGATACTTCGTTATATCTAATTGCGGAAAATCCAAATCAAACCTCGAATTTAATCAACCATGATCTAGCCGTAATTGAACACTGAGCTAGACCATGGCTAGTCGAACTTAAGCTCTAAAAAACACTTAGAGGATGGTTATATCCCGCAAAAGCAACCCAAATGCCCACCCACCTTTATTCTTAGGTGGTACTCAAATAAGCGAAATCAATACTCATACGCACCAAGGAGTTGTACTAAATACAACATGTACTTGGAGCAATTACATCGAATATATCTGTTCTAAAGCTTGGTCTCGATTAGCTTGTTGGGGAATCACAAATTCGATATCGATCGAAATGTCTTAGAAAAGATATACTTTGCCTTTATCAGGTCCTTACTTGAATACGGTGACACTGTTTGGGATAATTGTTCGTCAGACCAAGTCGCAGACTTGTAGAAAATCCAAATTGGAGCGGCAAGAATAGTTACAGGGGCAACAATTAGTGCTATTAAATCCTTACTATATTCCGAGACACGTCGGGACACTCTACGATAAAGACGCCGAAAACATAAGCTCGTGCAGTTCTTCAAATGTATCATCATTCAACGCCACCTTATATTGCCAACAAAGTTCCACCTCTCATATCCCCGACAAGCCCATCACTTAGTATTCGAGCACGCCAAAACCACAGAGTTCCATTTTGTCGGACATAGTTATACCAGTCCCCTTTCATTCCTTATGTAACCGAATAGAGGAATACCCTGCCACTATCTGTTCGTGAGAATTCGTCACTGAGTAAATTTAAGACATTCTTAAATAGTGGCAAATTCCGACCACCATTATTTTACAATGTAGCTAAATCTCGCGAGGCTCAAATTTACCACTGTAGAAATCTCGCGCTACTCAAATTTACCACTGTAGGTTGCGGCTACGTTGTATTAGCCTTAATGCCCATTTATATGAAACTCATCTAGCACCTAGTCCTCTTTGCCAGCGTGACGAACTTGAGACTCCCGAACACTTCCTTCTTTATTGTCCAATGTTCCTCAACGCACGCAATGAAACCATCAATTTATTTCCTTTTACCATAGATATTTCCATACTTCCTTTTGGTTAGAATTTTTCAGTAATGAGGAGAGCAGTCTATTTTCTAATGTAGTGCATGACTTCATCTTACAGAGTGACCTGTTCCACTGACAACAACTGGTATTCGAACATACTTCTCCTTCCCTAAAAATTCTTCTTTCAGTATCAGAACGATTAACGCCATATTCTACAATCGTCTTATCCAGTTATCAATAGAGCTGCTGAATTTCAAGAATTTCCTTTTCTATTCAACTCTATTTAAAGACAATGCCACTTTTGTATTCGAGATGGCTACTTCTTCTTGCTTCTCTACTTTTTCTTTTTATTCTTTCATTTAGTTTTTCCCTTTCTGTTTGTCCACTTCTGATCTCACCCGTACGTGTACTTTAAACAATCGCGTATATCGCTGGCTAAGGTTAGTCAACTTGTTCTATCCATGAAACTAACATAAAATGCCTTGCTCGAATTTTCCTTGGGACTAGTTGTCAGCGTCTTTACGTTGCACTTGATTATGGAAGTATATGTATACCATTACGTAGTTGCATGTAACTGAACGCACACTGAATGCCTACCTGGTTGAATTCGCGCTGGTGGTGCGATGTGTACAGGGACCGACGTTTAGTCAGTCTCACTGGCCCGCTAGGGAATGTGTCCCTTAGGCTGCGATATACATGATTCATTACTGTTCAATGCCATCATCTTCAAGAAAAGTGCTTTTGGAAGCAGGAGACGTATCATTCGAGTTATTAAACTAAACTCAGTTGCTTCTCAAACATGACTGGGCAATGAATATACGGATGCGAATAACTATGAACTCTTAAAATCCCTCGAAATAGAAATGCAGAATCTTACACAACTAGACACCGATAACGTTAATATCAGTCATAAACACCAGAACAGACACATGCTGGAAGAGCTTCGGAGAAGACACAAATAATTTCTTCTCAAGCATTACGATGACGACGATAGAAACGGAAGTAAAAATAAAATACGAACATACAGATCATTTAAAGACGACTACATCATGGAGCCATACCTGATACATGCCTCTTCTCGGGAAGCTTGAAACGTCTTCACTGGACTACGAATCAGCAACCATAGTCTATTAATCGAGAAAGGGAGGCATTCACAGCCTCCTATCCCGGCTAAAGAGGGACTCTGTAAGGTTTGTGGTTCGGGGGCGATTGAGGACGAGTTCCACTTCGTTATGGAGTGCATCGCGTATGACAAAATGAGAAATAATCTCCCAAAAGAAATAAATAAGGAGACTAGAAACTTTCAATATTTGGATATAAAAGGAACATTTAACCTGATAATGCGAAACAATATCCCCAGCGAGGTAATCACATCTGTAACATGATCCGGCGCTTCTTTCAACATTGGAGAGCTGGGCTCACAAATATAAAATAATTGTTCTTTATGTTGATATATATGGTTTATCTTTC
The DNA here is from genome assembly GCA_031216915.1 of Pictodentalium vernedei. Lineage (NCBI taxonomy): Eukaryota > Metazoa > Mollusca > Scaphopoda > Dentaliida > Dentaliidae > Pictodentalium > Pictodentalium vernedei. Next base: position 650,438,737 of record CM062297.1, read on the forward strand.
TGTACTTAATATCTTTTTCTTTTTCTTTTGAATGTTTCATTCTGTCATTGTTATTGTTTTGTTTTCGCAATCTGCCTCTCAGTAGGTGTTAATTGCTTGAATAAATCTTACAAAATCTAAATCTTATAATAAGACTTTCTATCGAATCCTAGTCTGCGTCCAACTCGATAGTCACTGTTGCTGTTTTATCGTGTACTACGAACTAAACTTTTCTATTGTTCTATTAGACTTTTTTGTTGTTCTATTATGCCCAGTATACACATAACCTAAACTTGAATAAAATAAATATTGTTTAAAACTAAGAATGGGGCACGGGAAGTCATCTGACAGTTCGTCTCTGAGTTTTGAGAGGAGAGGACAAGCGTCGGGTCAAGGAGGCATTTTGGGAACACATGGCTAATAAAGGCCTTCTCAACTGAGAACCGCTCCAAATCAGCGGCTGACTAGAGAGTTATGGTTACGATACGTTTCGTCCCAAAATTACAACAGGGACGATTCGTCTCAACAGTTTTTTTTCCCAGAGTATCGAGTGGATTCGTCCCAAATGAATTTTTTTTCGAATATCAGGACGATTCGTCCCATTTATTTTCATAGTATCGGGGCAAATCATCCTAGATGCATTTTTTTCGGCAGATTTTATATATTTTGATTTATAGTGAAGAAAAAATATTTTGATGTCCCGGAAAATATTCCATTTTTTACTAATCATTTACTAATCATTTTTTTACTCAACTTGTAAGTTTTAATTAACCGATAAAAAATGTTCTATTTATTAACTCGCTTTATAGTTATTGTAATATTTTATTATGATATTAAATAATTTCTATAATACAAGAAATTGGTTATGGACATGTAAAAATTAACTCGTCGATAATGAACATGTACAAGGAATTTTGTGTAACATTTTCAGCATGTATTAGGTATTGTCAACACATGCATTTGCCTTGACTTATGCACATGCATTTCACTTTCATAAGCCGATGAGCAGTTTTTTTAATCATTATATGAGTTGCATTACCTGTTTGTAGAGTGACCGCTTAGAAGGTTGATGTTTAAGGTGTAAGAAAAAATATAAAAAAGGTCTCATCAATATTGCTCTTTGTCAAGCTTTCGGCCTCTTGGCCTTCTTCAAGGACCGTTGATAAATTTTCAGACTACATCTCCGCACTATACTAAACAACAATCAACAATGAAAAGAAAACTATCACACAGTTTCGTTAGAACGTTTGACGTACGCCGATGCAATACACGACAGGATGTGAACATAAATGCCAGATTAGCAATATATCTACGTTATAGCGGGATTATAATAAAACTACAATGTTCTTGCTTCAGAATCTTAGCAACCAGCCCTTTGCGTAGCACTGCCAGAAGGAAAACTAAATTGAACACCACATTAAACCCATTAGAGGGAACCAGGAATTAAAAAAAAAAATTAAAAAAGGGGCGGGGGCACAGGTGTCTGCGGGAGAAATACATGCCGTGGCGTGGGTACAACCCCTACAGGACAAATTACCTAATTATCCAATACAGACCATTACCCCGGGCCTCAGCACGTTCACCCACCACCCTTGGCTCAACTGAGCTAAAGGCCCAGCTAGGTGCAAGGCGGTAGGTAGCCCCACTGTGACCAGAGGCAGGGGTCCAAATGAAGAACTCCGGAACAGAGAGTCTAATATTATCTAATAATTACAGAACGACCACCGCGGACGGGGCGAAATTCCCCCATGGGCACCACACCCACGCCGCGTATTATCAAAATACGAACCGCCACGACACCAAGCGAAACCACCATCAATGAAGCACCGGATGATCCCGGCGCTTCATGGACGGAAACCACAGCGGTCTAGCTCCAATCGCGTCCGCGGGCAAAACGCCCACTAGCAGACCCCCACCCACTCACGACGGCTGCACTACAACTTAATATACATTAAACGAGGTAACTATAGGCTAAACTAGGCAGAAGGTAGGGGCACATATACGAAGGGAAGGGGGCGGGGTAGTAAAACGCCCCCCCCCCCCCCCTAGTCAAGATGATTACACTCAGTATGTGAGTTCCGCAATACAATCCACAGACGTGGATGTCATCATTACCGGTGACTAGTGTCCGATCCAATGACATCCACATCCGTACGGATATAACTGCAAAGTATATGCCCAAAACAACAGTTAATACTGAAAATTATACTACAGTGGCGTATGCATAACCACGATCAGGGCAGATAACAAGTGATCCATTACAGGATAAACCCTAAACCTCAGTACGACCACACACCGCCCTAGGCCCAACCGAGCTCAAAGCCCAGTTAGGCCCATGGGGGTGAATGGAACGGTGCCCAGCACTGGGAGGTCTAGTACTTAAGATAAACTAAAATTAACAATACTATAAATCCTAAAGATAGCTATCCTAATAACATCTAATAATTAACTACATAGCTATACACAGCCACAAGCAGAGGTAATTAGGGGCTAAGTTAAGTTTGGGCGGGGCGCCACATACTCCAGAGGAAAGGAGGGGTGCAGCGGGGGGGGGGGGGGGGTCTATAATAATTTAAACGCCCTACCCAAAGAATTTATATAGAGTACCTCTATAAATTACACAAATGTGGACCCCATCATAATCGGCTCCTTAAATCGGTCCCAATGATATCCTCATTAGAACGGCTTGGACCACCTATGTATATATATATTGCAACAGTGATTAACTAAAAGTAAATATAGTAGTTAGAGTACAACCCCTACAGGACATGTTACTACATATCCAATACAGGTCACTACCCTAAGCCCCAGTACGATCACCCACCACAACCGGCCCAGCCTGACTAAACACCCAGCTAGTCCTAAGGTAGTGAGTGGTCCCACTGAGACAAGCTATAGAGGTCCAGAGCAATAGCTAAACTAAAAGGAAATTATATTATAAATAATAGAAGAAGGTTAATACTACTCAGTTTTATAATAATAAAAATTAAAAAAAAAAAAAAATGGCCAGTCAAAAGCCGAGGCCACATAGACTAAACTAACTTATAGGTAGGTAACCGCATATAACGATAGGGTTGGAAATAAATCTATAACCAGAATATTATATATACCTAAGATATACCCACGCATATTATCAAAATACGAACCGCCACGACACCAAGCAAAACCACCACCAATGAAGCACCGGATGATCCCGTCGCTTCATGGACGGAAACCATAGTGGTCTAGCTCCATTCGCGTCCGCGGGCAAAACAGTGTATAAAAAAGGTGTTAATGATATGTAACGAGACTATCTGGATAGAAATCATTTTCAAAATAATCATACATGCATGATCACTTATGACGAATCGCCCCGGTCCGATAATGTATTTTGGTCGAATCGTCCCGACACGACCTGGTCTTTGGATAAAACGTCCCGGATCCAGAGTTATTATTATTATTATTAGCTGTTTTCCGGTGAAGTGTTCCAGTAACAGTTTTTTGATCGATCCTCTGTACGTGGATTTGATTAGTTCAATGTATTGGTTTGTGTTGCCAATGAGGTTCAATTTGAGGTCACCGTGGTCTTTGATGCTGTCATACTCTAGTGCTTCGATGAAGTCACCCCATGGCACGTTGCTGCAGTCGTATTCCTCTTCATTCTCGGAATCCGAGAATGTGAATTGGTTGGAGCCGTGGCTAGATTGGTCAGAGCTGATAGGAGAACCGGGTTCAGATTGGTTGACTTCCTCTTTCGTGCCCCCCCCCCCCCGCCCTCCGACGTCTTTGGTGAAGAGGTGTTACAGCGAACAAATGAATGTTGTTGTTGTTGTTGTAAAGTCGATCCTTACAACAACAACAACAACAACAACAACAACAACAACAACAACAACACAACAACAACAACAACAACAACAACAAAAGACCAGCTTCCTACCTTTGGTGCATTCTGCGAGAAAAAATCCAAAACAAACAACAACAAAAGATCAATTGAAATAACGTCACAGGGGCCAAACCTGGTTAAACAACCCCATGTCCATTGTTCTTGCACGCCGAAGGCATTGTTCACTCATTTTACATTCAGGATAGCAATACTAACTCTTTGGCCATCCTCCGGTTTGTTGTGGTTCTCATGTCAGAATGCTTTTATTAGCCCTTAGTACTCCTGTAATACTAGCATCTCCTATAACAGAGGCTCAGAAACCACTTTCCTGTGACTTTTTCACACTAACTTCGGTTACTACAATCCTTCATGATTCTCGCCCTGGCGATTTTTTTTACCGTGGGCTCCTTCTTGGTCAGAGGTCTCTGTTGACTAGCTTTCCATGGACTCTTTCGCTTGCCCAACTCACCCCGTTTTAATTTTAGCATTTCAAATATTCTGAAAAGTTATTTTACATCACCATTTCGTCGCCTGAGAATTACAGTGTTCTAAGTGACATTTTTCATTTTTCAAGAAAACGAGGGTCAAAGATTTGGGCATCTGGCAGTTGTACATTCTTTGGCGTAGAATAACGAAATTTTCTATATCTTTTTATGTGTACATATTATACGCCATTATGAAATATTATTAATTGTACCTATATATATATGTATATATATTCTACGTTATTCTGAAATATTATTAAGAGTGATAACTTTTTTATGCCAAAAGGGGATGATGATTCTTTTTATTCCAATCGGGGATGATGATTTTTTGATGCCAAACGAGGATGATGATTTTTTGATGCCAAACGGGGATGATGATTTTTTTATGCCAAACGGGGATGATGATTTTGGAGTTAGAACATCTGTATACAAAGTATGCCGCGGTTTGTTTAGAAACATACTGTTTCGGGGCATAGATCATTGTTTTTAACATATAGATATAATGAATCACATAAACGTTTTTTTTCTAAAAGAAAGAATATTGCTATAGCTTCATTAAAGTACACGGATACCAGACATACTCTATCACTTTCTAACAATTAACCATTCAGTGGTTTGCATTCACCAGTCCCCGGGTGGCCTCTGGAAAATATATCAAATATTTAAAAATACAGCTATAAAAGACCTCTTTTCAGTTTAAAAATCAAACTATACCCTCGATTACATTATACAATTTATGGGGTAATATAACTGAGGTTATAGCTTGATTTGCCTGACTTGTGGAAAATATATGTATCTCAGGTTTTATATTCTCTTCCAAAACAATACAACTATTAGTTGAAATTGAAAAAATCACACTATAGCCTCAATTATATTATCATATCTATACGATACTATAATTGAGGTTATAGTATTGATATACGTGGCCTGTACTCCTCCCCAGTCATAAAAGTAACATTATGAAAGATACATACTATATTAGTTATTCTGTTTAAAATCTCTGCCTATCCTATCAGAAAACAAAAAAGAATAGAAACGATGACGCTGCCACCGAACATGTAATATAACATATTATAATAGAAGTATTTGTGACATGCTGTGGTACCCCATCCATCGTTCATACCATCGATCTCTTGGTTGTCATAGCGCTAAAAAATCTGCGAAAGCTCCAAATTAGTATATAATTATGGATTACCTATCACCACGGATAAGAGACACCTTGATGGTGCTGAACGAAAGTTCCCCAATCATGTGGACTGTCCATGTTGATCGAGGCTGCGTTCAGCTGACCATTAAGTATAATCAAGAACCATTCCAAGGGCAGTTGTAGCACCATTCGCGGGGCCCTGGCCCGCACTGGTCCACACCCAAGGAAGGGTCAAGACTCCATGTCTCGAAAACCTGAAAAGGTCCAACAACAGTACCATTAAAAGAAGAATAGCAAACCACCATCAGCCAGACGCCGGGATGCCAGATGGATGAAAGCTTGGCTGGAAATGAGACGGAGACAACCATCGATCCATCTCCACCACCCACACCACCCATGCCAATCTGCACCCCCTCATCAAGGAGGAGGCCGGAAAGCATGGAGGAGCTGGAAAAGGAGGAAGGACAGATGGAAATCAACCAATCTGATCCTGGATCTCCCATCAGCTCTAACCACTCAAGCCACAGAGCCTGTTCTAACCAACCCACAGTCACGGATTACGGGGACGATGAGGCGGACGAGACGGCATGGGGTAACTTTATAGAAGCACTTGATCAGAAATCCATTATATTCTTCGGGACTCTCAAACTAGATTTCACTGGCACCATCAACGACTATATCAAATTCGCCAACAGCAATTACAACAAGAAGAACCAAGACATAATACTAACCTACGATCTAAAATATCAGGAGCCAAAAAAGATCCGTGACCAAAACTTTCACTACCACATGAGCAAGACACCTACAAACACAATCTCACCATCAAAACTCCCTCCACCTAAAAACAACAAGAAAACCAAAGACGCCTCTAACCTGGCACCCGCTCTCTTTGCTTCTTTGCCTCGACCAGACGTAATACGGGATGAAAAATATACAGCAATTGGGTCGAAAAGGGATTGCCTGACAGCGTCCCTGCGCGCCTTCGGAGTGCAAAAACCATCTGATTTGATTTGCTGTGGTACTCAATAGTCAGAGAGAAGCATTATTACCGCCAGTGCAATGTTCTCTCCACGAAGTGATACAAACACAGCGTTTTGGTTTTAAGCAAGTAATATGTTAAAGATAATAAACTGATTGTAAATTAATGATCCAAATGTTACCGGTCTCACAGTGCGAAAAAGTAACACCTTGGCTTACTGTTTAATACTTTATATTGTTCTATACTAGCGGAAACAGAAACGCAAGTTTTTTTCTGTGGTAAATATTTCAAATGTTTTATGGATGATTATTTCATTGTTTACATTTTGATGTTATTTCTTCATTACTGATTAAATTTTGACAAGTTTTGTTGCCTTAACACAGACGGCGTTTGCATGGATAACGTTCAAACATGGGTACCCTACGCCATTTCCTGATCAAAATCAATAGCGGGTGTGCCCACCTCGCGCTTTAGTCGCTGCTGAAACTCTCCTTACCATTGACCCAGTCAAGTTGTTTATGGTCCTTTGTGGGATGTCATTCCATTCCTGAAGAAGGGCCTGCGTGAGCTGAGCCATGTTGTTTGGGGCGTTGACGCGCTTCCTAACCCTCATGTCCAGCTCGTCCCACAAATACTCGATCGGAGACAAATCTGGACTGTAGGATGGCCAGTCGAGAACTGGGACATTGCTTTGGTTGGGGAAGTCACAACAAACCCTAGCAACGTACGGCCTCGCATTGTCCTGCAGCAACGTAAGGTTATGCGCATGGGTAAGTGGAAGGGCGTGAGGCACGAGGACCTGATCCTGATATCTTACGGCTGTAAGATTGCACTGTATGACCACAAGCGGTGTTTTCACGCCGTGAGAACCCCCTCAAACCATAACAGACCCTCCCCGAATCTGTCGTCTTCCTTAACGCACGCGTCATAATATCGCCCACCTCGACGTCGATAGCAACGTTGTCGTCTTTCTGACCTATAAAGCGTGAGCCGATACTCGTCAGTGAATAACGCACGTCTCCAATGGGCCAAGTGAAACCGATTTGGTGCATGTGTCCGCAGCCATTGCATTCGACGTTAACGTCGCCTGGGTGTAAGTTGCGGACCAACGTAGTGACGCCGCGGTCTTAAACTGAACTCCCGCAATCGATTTTCTAACTGTCTCGGACACACTCGGCGACCATGAGTGCCAACAACCTGACACACTGCCTCCGTCGCCATCTGACATCGGTTACGGAGGTGTGAGAGGCGTATGTCTCGATCTTTACGGTGGCGACGTAACGCGAGGACGTCCGCTACTGAGACGGTCAGCTAATCTTCCTGTGGCTCGGAGACGCCCAGCTAAACGAGCTATCGTTGACTCATGTCCCCAAATTGCTGGGCGACGAGACGTTAAGATTGGCCCTGCATAATTAGAGCAATAGCCCTACCCCTATCAACGTCGGACATTCGCGGCATTTTGCTTTTCAATCGAGTTGAAATGAGATGTTGTGCAATCGATGTGTACTGTTCAAAACTTCGATTTGGTTTGGTTTTCAAACCCATAGAATGCGGAAGTGCCCCGGATGCACGCTTTGTCGAAAAATCTGTTGAAAGCATGCAGCGTCGCACGTGGTCATGCTTGACTGAATTTAAACCAAAAACTCTTTAGACAATACAATGAGGTAGTTATGTGTCAAATTTTACTACATTTAGTCTACGGATAAAAAAAACATATTACCAGAACTGAACTTGCGTTTCTTTTTTCCGTTAGTATATTTATTAATTTTATTTATTTTTAATTTTTTTTAAATGCCGTTAAAATTGAAGTGTATCGCTTCCCTGTTTTATATTTTAAAGACAACACATTATTGTGTGAGGTGGACGAAATATAGATTAACTAATTTTACTGTTTTAACTTCTTTAGCTGTGAAAGCTTTCTTGAATATTGGCAAAAACTGTGACTTGATTTTTGGAAAGGAACCCTTAAACAAAGTATGACCCACATTTAAAATCCGGTTGATTTAAGGAATGATCGTTTCTTTTTGTCTATTTCTTGAGTTATGAACCCCCAAAAAACAAAGTCCAAACTGTGTAAATGGGCTACGCCCATTTACACAGTTTGGACTTTGTTTTTTGGGGTTCATAACTCAAGAAACAGACAAAAAGAAACGATCATTTCTTATAATTAAACGTTCGCGACCCAAATAAATAAATAGTGTTAGTCGTCCTCTACTTCAGCGAACAAACACTTAAAACTAAAACTGGTAGACATATTGTTTTTCTGGCATAAAAGAGGGCGCATATTATTGAAATGCAGGTAGCAATTGACACACTTTCCAAGTCAAATGCACTTATGTCATTAAATTTTTTATTGACCAATGAATTACGTAATGCAAAGCAAACGTCATAAGCCACGCCTCCCTCAAATTTCATTCAACTGTTCACTTCACGTAAAAGTTACGTTCCGTGGTAGGTGGAAGTAGGCCATCAGTATTACATTGTATTTTGGTTTTGACCGTTTCCCGAGAACTGAAAAACACAGTTTGTAAAAGTGGAGTTAGATATAAAGCCAGATGGCACTGCCGTATTCAAATTTGCAATGTCAAAATTGCCGTATTCGTCGTGACCAGCCATTGTTTACAATTGATTTGGGTAAAACGATGAACGCAGACGATCACCCAGTGTGCGTAAAAATTGAAATGTCAAATAAATACAGTACTGTTGTGAAGAAAAAGAAAAATTGACCCACCACGGTCATTTAAATATTTTATAAATAATTTCATGGTGATAAATTAGTAATATAAATTTATTTTTCTTTTTCACATTTAGAACGTGCCAGTGTTCTAACTTCTATTGATTTGACACCATGTTGCAACTCCAAAGACTGGCATTTTAGGGGCGTGGCTGGGGGCGGACCTAATTGTGTTTTTTCGGTTCATTGAGTTATGAAAAGAAAAAAAAAACAGAATCGTGTGAGCCAATCGTTTTATCTGAAAACGCATGAACCGAAAAAAAGTTTAATTATTTAAAAATAACCCAAAATCCACCAAGTATAGTGAGACTTAGTTGATTTAGATTGTTTTTATTCTAACTAGGTTTAGGGTGTATGTGTTCCCCGACTTAATAAATTCTATATCTTTTCACTTTAGTTCTTTAAACAATCTATAAATCTAACAGCAATCGAATAAAAAATCAACCAAAGTTTCTATTGGTATACACATTAATCTGTCTATAAACAGAATACTTGCTTCTGCAGTGGTAACTTTTAAATAGTTTTACTTTACATTGAAACAACATAATACAAACCGGTAAGGAAGGGTTAATTTGGGTTAAATTGCATCAAATTTTAGCATCATACATGTACCTTTTGCTACACAACAGCAATGCAACTGCTATTCGTAATTTTAGGGCAGTGTAATTGTCTTAACCCTTTACCTAACGAATCGCCCGCATCCGCCCGCGTAATACGCAAATTCAGCAGTTGAAAAAATATTATGTTTCAAAAAAATTTCAACAAAACCATATCATGTGACCCCTCGTTGGAACGAGCTCATGATATGGTTTGTTGAAATTTTTTGAGAAATTTAAAAAACTGATATTTAAAATAATAAATTTTGATATCGTTTGCGTTGGGTAAAGGGTTAAACATCCCAATGGGGTTCTCAGAAAGATTTATTTTGATTGCCAATCACCATCCAAAAGTTTCTAAATCCTTATATAAGTTTAGAAATGAAATGTGCTATCCCCATTTTTGTCGGAAAAAAGATTTAGTGTATTAATACTATGCATTTGAAACTACCCATACTTTCAAATTATACCCTTTGATGATGGCTGCAACAAAATAACAAACAGCAGTGAAAAGAAAATTAGATATCGTCGCCTGAGGGCTAGAATGTTCTATGTCCCCTATGGGACATAGAACATCTTAGCACTCAGGCGACGATATAACAAGACTTAAAACGTTTGAAGGCACCGACCGCAATGGCATGCATTCTTGCAACTCTGAATGGGTAACTCTTAAACACGTGTCATTAAACCGTTGATTCCATTGGTCAAAGGATATAGAACAGTTTTTTTTACAAATTATTACCTTCCTTTTAGAGATAAAACGAAAAAATAATGGTTATAGTTCAGTTTTAAAAGTTTAGGCGCAACCAAATTTTGTTTTAAAAGGTGCAGGGAGAGAATATGTATCAAGTGCAACCCTTATCTCAATTGTGACAAAAATGGACTTAGAACACTGTAATTCTGAGGCGACAATCTGTCAGTGAGATTTGACCAAATAGTTCAGGAACACAGATTCATCAAATCTATCCTATCCTTGATCCTCATTCATCCAAGCCGCCCCCCCCCCCCCCCCCCCGATGGCCACAAGTGCTGCTGCGTTGCTCGATCCACTTATCCATCTACCTGCGTCATTATACAAAAACTCTTTACAACCTTTTGGTTTAAGGGTTTCACTTCCGCACCACATGTTATATCTGGTATACACATCATTTCCTAAATGGTTTTCCCTACGGAAACCTTATTGAAGCTATTTCCCCCAAACAGTTTCAGCTGATTTCGAATTTGCTTTACTTTCATACTTAGCTTGTTCGTGCGCCTCTTTTCGCGATGTTTACATTGACCCTTGAATACTCGTCGTCACCTTTCTGTACCACACTAAGCAATTTGCTGCCACCTTCTGGAACAGAGAACTCTCTAACTCTCCGCTTTCGAGTACGTTCCACCTTACGGCCGACGGGTATACCTTGCTTTTCTTTCCAATCAATTCCAGCTTCCATTTATTACCATATGTCCTAACAATTTCCAGCATTTTATCTAGTTCCTCTTCGTTTTCTAACACTAATACCATATCACCTGAGAAAAATAACTCTAGTATCTTCAGGTCCCCAACCGCCACCTCCTCATCACCATGTAGGAGTTCATCTCCCAAATCTTTGATGTACAATGCAAACAGAATCGGAGAAAGGAGCAATCTCTGCTTGGGGCTTATCTCCACACCCTTTTTGTTGTTACATCACACAGCCTGGGCTCACTCTGCATTACCTTATGCACGTGCTTTCAAGATTCCAAGAAGCCTCTGGCTTTCGCAAACTCCCCCTCCATGCCTGTTAATATGCCTTTTAACATCTAGAAACGCCACAAACATCTTGTTCATTTTTACTTCCGTTGATTCTCTGAGTTGAGATTGCGTGAAAAGATGGTCCGTAACTCCCATTCCCTTCTTGAAACCAATCTGCATTTCTCTCAAAAATCCATTCTCTTCAATTACCTCCTCAAATCGCCCACGCGGGACTTTACAGAAGACTTTTTTTCAATATTTCTACTAACAGAGATCTCCCGGTAATTATCCAAAACTTCCTTATAGCGGGGGAGGAATTCGCTAGAATTGTGCACTTGGTGATACCTTCCTGAAATTTGGCATGATGTAAGGGTAGGCATCAGAGATTTCAAAATCGATCGGCTACAAGTTGGCACCATCCTCTAGCCACCACTAGCAGCGAAATCCAAAATGGCCGCCAAGCGGATCGAAAAAAAGCTATTTTCGCCGATCGCACAACTGAAGCTCCAAACCTAACACCATACATGTGCTGTAATTGATGTGAATGATGGAGTGAAGCCCTTGGAACAAGTTGGGGGGAAGATTAATGGATAATGGGATCAGAATTTCCGTCGATGTGTGCGTCTGTGTGTCTGACTGTCAGTATGATCGTCCGTCCGTAGATAAATTAGTGTTGAATGTTTCTCGGGAATGCAATGGTCAAATGAACATGGTATGAGAGATTCCTGTCAACACATGAACAAGGGTACTCGATAGTATGCAGCAGTGGGGATACTTGGACATTTGATAATCCAATTAAAGTGACAGTCTATTCTCAACTTCCGGCATTTTCGATAGATTTATTTTCTAAGAAAATAAAACTATCAAATTTCTAGAGGAGTTCTGGTTCAATCTCAACACCATAGCGACACGTCTGCCAGCAAGGGCAGTGCTGGAATGAACTCGGGATGCATTAGTTCCCGTTGTTAATTATACAATGTTATCTTGCCAGTATAGAACATTGGCAAAATGGGACTAGAAGGGGTGAGTGTATGTTTGCAGTCATTCGAGGTACAGGAATATTTTTTGACTACAAGTAGTATTCTTCATTTTCGGCCAGTTAAGATGTGGTGTGTTCCAAGTCAGGATTAATGTTGCCGACACTTAATGCCCATCCCTCATGGTATGCTACTTTACCAGGGATATAGAGATATAGCCACCACTGGGAGCCAAAACATGACCTTTGATGTCGATGAGTGGTCGAAATGTTTTAGCGAATAACTTATCGAAATATGATCCGGTATGGCAATTTGATACCTTACGTTAGATTTATTAGATCAACTCAGGTATGGATTCATTGAGACATGAGTGCGCTACAAGATGAAGGATTTCCAAGTTGATTTGCTATGGAGTAGGAACTGACTAGTCACATGTGGCCTATGACCAGAGAAAGACAAGGATACCATAGATGAACACACGGGTGAACGAAGGTATCAACTGTTGTACAGAGGCAAAATAGTTGGGGATATTGTATCATGCTATGCATGAATTAACACCGTCTTGTGCAGTAAATAACAGACTATTTTCCGAAATCTAAAACTGTATTCCTATACCCCGGACAATGTAGCAAGCCACATGGGATGAACATTTGTTAGCAAAATCAACTCAACTAGAAACATGACATGTGTTAACTGGCCGAAAATGGAAAAAAAAATACCAGAATAGGAGATGACTGGTCCTAACATGACAGTATACTACTCAATATTGTTACAACAGCCACCTTCACACTTACACAAAGGTGTGCACCTTAATCCAGCTTTCAAGCATTTGCAATTGCCCTTGCAGGCCTTGGCACAACTACAGTGGAGCATCAGTGCACATGCAGCACTTGCGTCTCCTAGGTGAGTCCAAAATGGGACCAGAATATTGAGACGTGGATTCCACTCCCATCCGTACTGTGATGGGTCTGGCACACATAAGTGTTTCTGCAGAGCACGATGCCAAATGAAAGATGACACAAGAATTACCCTTTTTACATGTTGATACAGAGCTGCTTTGGTGGGCGGGATGTTTTCCATAGACTTAAGGCCATGTGTGAACATATGCCGTCTCGCATCATTGACACGTGTACTGACACAACTGTTACTGTACATCTGTATGGTGAGTTTTTCGATATGCTGCATATGAGGGGAATCCTCTGAAAAGACTTGCGGATTCTCAGTCAATTCTATCATCATTTCAGTTGATGCGGGAAAATTCATCCATGCATTCCATCCTGTCTTCTTCCCAATGCCGAGCATGCTGGATGTTACATCACAACCTGTGAAGGCGTGGAAGAAAGTCAGGGCCTTACAGTAATCAGGTCCAAGTTGTGAAGCTATCTCATGAATTGGCATATCTTTATATGCCTTTCCAATTCCAAACCCAATCCACAGCTCACTGAGTCCAAGGTCACGGAATGTTGCGAAATGGTGCAAAGACAGAATGACGACATCAGAATCAACCGTGCGAAGAAAAGCTATTTTGTGACCTTGTGAGACTGCATGGTTGAGATGAAGCATCATGCGCGTGTCTGCTTCCTCGTGGTTCGATGGAGATATGTCACATAAGCTAACATCCTTATTGCATAGTACATATTCTCCTGATGTCGTTAACAACTGGTACTCGGATGTTGATGTTAATTTCAGCAGTTCAGCAGACAGGAACTTGAAAAATTCGTCTTTATTCTCACTAACTTTCAAGAATGCCTGCCAATTCTTCCCTTTAGGTAAAGGGACGTTCTCGGACACCCGTATCAACCTAACTGCTGTCTCACCGAGGCGTTTTGCTCGCGTCTGATTCTTCAAACTGCCTTCGGGGTAACAGTCATAGATCGCATCAACCCTTGTGGTGTTCGTGTTAATCAGAGATTCGATGTATGGCAATAATTGCAATCGAGCATATTCTCCAAACAGATCCGCTTTCTGTGGTTTGATTACATGGACTACAGCAGGCATATCCAAGATGACAACTGAAGCTTGTCTAGCTGCTGAATTCTTCCCTTGTGCAGGAATAGCTGGTAAACAATTGAGAATTTGAGATTTTGTCCCACTCCGTAGCTTACCTCTATCGGATAATGCTGGCGGATCACGTGCATTCTCGTGCATGAAAAACTCATCCATGTTTGAATCAGGCCGGGCTTGCAGTGAAACGAACATCTGGGTAACTATTGCGGCAGTTGCTTTACTTGACATGAGTTTGTCTCGGCCTTTGTCCAGGTTGGCTGGGGGTGGGTTAAGGAAGGTATATATATTTGCCTTGGGAATAACATCATTCAGGGGTACGGTGCATTCCACAAGCCTTTCCTTCAAGAAAGTGGAATATAAATGCTTGCCCCTTTCGGGTAATGACCGTAAACTCTTACTAACTTCGGGGTCCATATATTCACCAGTATCTAATGTCACCAGCTGACCACTAGTTTCATCATAAGGGTTGATAATGAGTCCCTGATTCACCAGATCGAGGAGAGATTTCAATTGATTCAGAAATTTTTTCTGCTCTGATACCGAACTTTCCGGGTGTTCCGTGTTATCTGATGATGTTGTGTGGAAACTTGCATATTCATACTCATCTATAACACGCAGAACTTCTGACCTTGAAAGCTCAATAACGACTTTCTCTTCAGCCTGGCCATAGAGACCTTTTGGACCACTGTCTTCTTTGAGTAGTTGGATACTATGTTCTTGGCTCTGATCTAAACCCATCATACTGAACTTCCTCTCACTACGCTGGACCACAAAATGGCCTTCCATGAATTTGTTGTGGATTGAAGGATGCCGCCTGGGTAGCTGAGACATGTCTCTCAGAAATACGGGGACCCACCGACAATAATTTGTATGTCCTAGGGCAAAAAAGTAACTGCACAACTCATCGATAGAACACAGTGTACCAGGCCAGTTACCGATTCGTTGGTTCCGAACGAATTGACAGCTTGTCAAGAGAAAGTTCCGAACGATTTCACCCCAATAGCGCGCAGTTGGAGATTGTGAAAGAATCCTCTGTTCCCACATTTCAAATGACTCATGGGGCCCAGTCTGCTGACAGTAAATCTCATAAGCATTCTTTCTGAGGATCTCAAGCCAAGCTAGAGTGAGAAGATATGCCTGTCGCGTCCTCTTGACATGTTTCCCACCAAGTAGGGATGATGCTACACCGGGTGTGAATATCTTTGCGAGGTGAAACATTCGCTCCCAACCAGAACCACCCATAAGCTTACCACCAGCTTCTTGGGTGCACATTTCAAGATGCAGGAATCCAATCATACACACCATTCGATCCTCACCTATCTCCTCTGGGAACAGCCATTGACATTTTTTCTGCCTGGCATACAACGGACAGTCACCTTCAATGACAGGTATCTGGCCGGGGTTTACGAAAGCAGTAGCTTCCCTGACCACATACATAGCATGCTTCTGCATACTGAGTGAGTCCGCTTTCTGCTCACTGAAAACAGGGAATACCCCAATAACTGCACGAGGTTTGACATTGTCTTGATCTTCATGTTTTGAAAAGAAGCCTGAAAAGGTCACAGGGACTTCATCAAGCTGCCAGCTGCCATCAACCTTCCCTTTATTGCTGATCTGTGACACATGAGACAACCAGTCATTCTCTCCCACGTTCAAATCTGCATATTCATTGGGCCGTACATTACATTCATCTGGAGATTCAAGCCTGATGTCCCCACCAAAGTCTTCAACGAAAGGAACAAATGCATAGTCGTCTGGGAGTTCAATTTGTGTGTCTTCTGGAACATCTAAACTCAGTGGTGGGGGATCAGTACCCACATTGTCCCTGCTCAGTTGACCAATGAGTGTGATGGACGTACCATGCATATCAGATCTACCAGATACATCAATGTTATCAGTGGTTCCTATCGAGAAAACATTACGTTTGCAGTTAGCTGGGACTACAACACCTTCGTTCTTGAACCGCAGTGAAACAGCTCTCGCGAAACTCCTGCGAACATCCATTACGCGATCATAAGAGACAGAGAGTCCCATTTGATGAAAATCTCTGATAAGATTTTTCATACGATCATGGGCATGCAACTTCAAACCCACATAAAGAGGCATTGGAGTTTCTCTGTCACGTCTCTGGTGAACATTTTGTGCATGTTCGGAGCGTTTCGCTGAATTGCTGATCAACATCTGTGAAATAGTACAAGCCACTCGAGTCTTGGCATTAACAGTCTCATCATCGCCTAAGTTCTGTATACTACATGTGCCCTCAAGTAGAACTCTAAGAAGAGTCAGGAGTGAGTTGGGTACAGGCTCGCTCAAGCAATAAGATGAAAATGATCCCGTGAAAGGAGCTTGAGATATGAGTATGTGTTTACGCAGAAGAAGACCCACATCAACTATCTTTTTTGCCTCTTCCTCAGACACTATACGAGTTAAAGATTCGGACAACAAGGAGCCAACTCGAAACCTACTTGAAATAAACACATCTCTACCCTGTGTGAAGGCGTCCCAGCCATCGCCCAATTTCTGCAACAAATGTTCTTTGAATCGAGTGGAATGTATTTCTTCACTAAGCCAATCAGAACCGACTTGCTTCAACCTCCGACTGTACAGATTCTTGAGATCGACAAGCTTCATCGCGGAATCGTTGTGTTCAACAAATGTTATGAGCTCTGCCATAACGAGAGGGTCATAGGGCAGGCCTGACGCGGAATGTTCGGCGTTCTTCGACTTTTTAGATTTAGCCGCTCGTGCTTCATTGGCAAGCTTACAATAACAGGTTTTGTGATAGTAAAGATCACTAGCAGCGGAATCAAATGCTGCATTGACCCGAGAAAAAACAACCCAGTTCTCGGCTTCCTTTGCCATAATTTTGAGTTTATTGTTATCAGACATTGATCTGCAAATAGGCTCACTGCTGTCACCTTCGCGTTTGTGACAATAAACACACTGGGGCAGTTTCCTGTCACAGCCAGATTCAAAACTTGTCCGTGTTCTTTTAGGACTCAGCGTGGAGCAGGATGCCACTGCCTCATTTCGCTCTCGCTTGTGTAGCACGCGCTGTACGATGTGAGTCCGAATACTGTCACGGCATGTCTTATGATATATTGCCTTATTCGTCAACAGTGACATCGACATACACTCATCACTCTCTCTCATCAAACAATCAATGGTCAAATTATATGGAAGCTCAACGCCATTATCTAGGAAGCGCGTTATGTCTTCCTCAATAGCTTTATAGGCGTCATGAAAACGAGATTCTCTATACGGACGCATCAATTTCTTGGAACTGTCTTGCTGGCAAAAGCAACAACGTTCCCAGTCAGTACTAGTCCGTACACGAAGAGGATTCTCACTCATTCTGTGAATGATTTTTGTGAACAATCGCGTTCTCGAATTAATTTCGACAGACAAATCAGAATTGCTTGCGGAATTACGCCAAACAAGAGATTGTATGGCAAAGAGACTGCTTCATAAAGAGCGTTGTTTCTCCGGGATCAGCGTCATTCAGGTTTGCCTGAATGACGCTGATCCCGGAGAAACAACGCTCTTTTCAAGTTCCAAGAAATTGATGCGTCCGTATAGAGAATCTCGTTTTATTCTACATCATCTCCCACGTCTGTTTCCAACACGTGCGTGGATCAGAGTTCACTTTCGCGCCCTTACAATCGGATGTATAGTCGGTAGACCGTCGAAAAGGAGGTTCCCTTCAGCCGCTGGCGGCCATTTTGGATTGTGCCGCTACTGGTCGCCACCGGTCGGTGTCAACTTGTAGCCGATCGTTTTTGAGAACCGCATAGCCTACACTAACAGTGTGCCAAATTTCAAGAAGGTATCACCAAGTGCACAATTCACCTGTATGTGACGAATTCCTCCCCCGCTATTATCCTCTTTTATGTATGATGTTACCTTGTTTTCCCGAAGACTGCCGTAAGGCGTTTATACAGTTCATACTGCAAGTTTTAATCATTTGGTGGTGGTGGTGGTGGTAGTGGTGGTGGTGGTGGGGGGGGGGGGTGAGTCACACAATATGGTTTTGGCGAAGTTTTTTTTGTAATATTAAAATTAATATTTGATATCTTTACTTTTATTTCGTTGAATACATCCGATACATCTTCATCCCCTAAATTTCCAACCCAGGTGGGTTCCCGATGCCTCATCGCTTATCATTTACCTTTTCAAAGTGCTTGACAAATTCTGATGCGATTTCGTCTTGATCGTGTTTCTTACACCATCCACTTTAATACTCCGTGAATTACTGCCTGTTTCCTATGTTCGTCCATTTCCAAAACACTTTATACCCCCCCCCCCCCCCCCAACACACACACACACAAACCCACCCACCATCACCAGATTTTCGTATCGTCCTAACGAGACAGCAATTCCTCTTCTTCCGATTTTCGTCTTCTATCTACTTTATTTTGTTTACTTTGTTCTTGATGGTATTCTTCTTTCACTACTCTTGCGACGGTATATATACTTTCCACCCCTTCAGCTTTCTTCACCCTCAGTGAACAGCACATTTGACTCTTTTCGTTTCTGCCCTTTTTATTCTTTTTAAATTCGTTTTTCACTCTATATTCCAGTTTTCTTAAAAATGTTTTTCCATTTTCTATCACTCTGTCAGATTAGTTGCTGTATCATCTGTCATTTACTGGGCACTGCCCTGTTTGTATACATTCTCAGTATTTGATTTCATTGTTTGCTCAAACTGCACCCAGTCAGCGTCCTTTCTGAGTTCCCAAATTTCCTTACAGCTTATCTTGCTTCTTATTGTGTATTTGCCCCCAATCGCAACTGTAATCGAGTTATGATTCATTATCCAACACCGTTTGACCCGCATATAACTGGTCGGTATATCGATAAAGCGATACATACCGATATTCAAACCAGAGCAGTAGGAGAGCGATGGATCGGGCCTTATTGGGGGGACCTAAAGGGTACATAGGAAGTGACGTCATGCCACGTGACCCAGTGGCGCCATGTTGTGTTGCCATAGTAACCCACGTGAGCGGCCATCTTGTGACGTCATTCCCATAGTGATACGTGGTGGTAGTGCGCATGCGCAGCGCGTGTTGTTAGGGTGATAGTGTTTCCGTCAGCCATTTTGTATACTGGAGGCCGCCGCCATCTAGGTTTCTATGGTAGCTCGTGATTGCTATGCTACCCAAAGGCTTATAATAGGACAGGGGTATGTTCGGAGGGTATGTTCCTTTATACAAGAGTAATTTCCCGATTCGCAGAATTACCATAAACAAACAGAAAATCCCTCCAAATCTAAAAAAACTACTTTATTTGATACGGATTCCCCATTTTATCGGCTTAGTATGTAGTGTTATAGTACCGAGTGACCCCGAGGTGAGTTGAACTTGAGTAGTTTTCTGACTTGGATAATCCACAGAATTACCACAAACAACCCGACAAGTTGTACTATTTCGAATTCTTTCAGAATCCTTTTTAGGACCGAAATTGGGCGCCATACCGTAGATGTTAATAGTAGCACGTAGTGCTATAGTAGTGGCTCAGATTTTCCCCCAGAATCCTATTTGTTTTCAATAATTACAGCGTCCATTTGTATAAGAATAGCACGTAGTGCTATAGCACAAATTCCTTTGTATTTTTATTACCCAGAATCCTCTGCTTCTACCTTTTTGGGTTTATAAGAGTAGTTTTTAACCATTATTCAAATTTTAAAAGTAGGGCCCCATATGTGTACATGAAGGCAATGAAGCTAACTTCAAGTCCCACCATATACTCATGTAAGAGAATCCCTTTTTTGTCGTATGGTGTCTAATTTACCATCCCTCTTAGCTTCACTTCTGTATTTGAGGATACCTTTTGAGGATACCATTTGAGGATACCCTTTATAAGATACAATTTGATGATACCTTTGGTATTGTACTACTGGACTCATTGATAATTTACCATCCCTCTTAGCTTCATTTCGGTATTTGGGGTTATCTTTTGAGGATACCATTTGAGGATACTCTTTATAAGATACAATTTGTTGATACCTTTGGTATTGTACTACTGGACTCATTGATAACAACACAATTTTTACATTTTAATTTCTTTTATTCAACAACAACAACAACAACAACAACAACAACAACAACAACAACAACAACAAATACAACTTTTTATGGAATCTTCTATGGTACGTAGCTTGTCAGATATTGATAAGCAGTCTTTCTGCAGATTGGACATCTTCTCAATGGTTTACAACAGTCTTTGCACAAGCACAAATGGTTACATGGTCGCGGAGCAACATTGGCTTCAGCTAATAAACACACACTACATTTCGTCCTCCGTGAATCTTCTTCTTGAACAGATGAGCCCATTTCTTCTTTAACGTCCACTTCTTCTTGAACTTTTTCATTGTCCATGAATTCAGGTGGCAAATTATGAATGTAATAACAGCCTGGAGAATATTTTCTGTGTTTTTCTATAACATCATCTTCTGTTTCCCCCAAAACGAACAATAATACCACAATGAAAACACTGAGTTCTGTCTCCTGTCCCCAAATAAAATAATCCAGCTTTTGTCAGTTCATGCGGGGTTTTCACACTTTCACTTGGTAACATGAATTGAAAAGTCTTGAGACGATTTTCCTCCAAAGCATACTTGATTGTTTTGGTGATCTTTGTTCTGGTGTCTTTCATATTTTGTCTTCTTCACGTAATACCTGCCCCAGAACTGGTGGTGGAATATCACGAAATTACGTTTCGAATGAAACGCTCATTCTCTCTACAAAGTCTCTTGGATTCCTTGTTTCTTGATTGATAATCATTCAGCGCCATCTGTATCAAAGACGGAATGGTGAACATTCTTCAATCCTTTTTATCTTCATTCTTCTTTGGTTTTCATTCTTTCTGTGGTTTGGGTTCTATAATATCAAGGCTCCTCATCTTTGCAATATCCACTAATAACCACTGCTTTGGTCACTTGTTCCCAATCTCTCGTGGTAAATTGGAACCCAACGTCGTTCATGAACAGTTAAATCTGTAAATCGTTGTTGAGTTTGAAGACGGTCACATTTGTAGACATCCTTATTCTTTGGCTGTCGAAACACAAATGAGCTGAACACCAAGTGCACCCTTTTTTATAGTTTCTTTTTCTTCAGTTCAGCGACATCTAGTGGCAGGTTTCTTCTATGACGTCATTAACCAACACATCATTCTCCATTAGATCAGTGGGAGACATGTTGGATATGGTTTCCAACGGTACACCGCGACAGCGATGTTTCAAGTAAAATAGGCAGTATTGTCCACACACTGGTAATGGTCCTTGAAGGCGTTTTGTATTATATTTCCAATATCTGGAATTCTTCTTCAGGAAATTCTCGAATGGTCTGTGTTGTGGTGGTAATCCATAGGAATCAAAGTACTCTGCGTTGTGGTGACTCACAAAGAGAGCCACCCAGTGTTCTCCTTTTCTGTGGTCTGGATCCATATTGGCTATCAAAGCCACTGGTCTGTAATCTGGTAATCTTCTTGCTAATCTGTTTCTTGCAAATACACCCAAACATATTCTCTTCAAACAACTATCTGATCGAAGGGCGTTCTCTAACTGCAACGTGTTCATGTCGAGTAATCCAGAATTACTTGTCTATTCTTACCCACTTCTATGATGTTCTGGAATACTGCATACACCAGTACGTTGATTGTGGTTGGTAAAGGGTTTTCGAAATGGACTTCAAGTCTCAAAGTTCCTCTCTTCGCCAGATCGAAGTGATGTCCATGTGATAGGTCTGGAGTCAAGTCGAATACGAATAGGGTGTATCCATTTATGTACTCTTCTCGGCTGATGTGGTTTCCTTCATTCTCGTACATTTGTCCAGTCCCTTGGAACAGGGTCGCATAACATCTGGCCACTTCTTGTTGTTCGAGGTTGTAATGGTTTGGCTGGAATCGGCTGTCCGTCTACGTACAAAGCCAAGTAATTGATGTTGTAGTTATTGAAATTATATGGATTCTTTGCACAGTTTTCATTGAAAGCATCGTTGTCTACACATCCCACCACGATGCGTTTAGGCAGTTGGCCTAAAAATAAATTTTCTTGTGTAATGCACAGATTTCCTTTCGGCACTGAAAACACCTTGGTTTCCACACAGTCGATCGGATATTTTTCAGTTGCTTTTGTTAGTGCTTTCTCGTGAGCCATTCTGACGAATGATTGTAGTCTCTCTTTGCATACAAACATGGATACGTCTAGAATTTTGATCTTGTATGTTTCGGTATCGGCCATCAGTGCGAAAGCATCTTTGGCTCTGTTCATTTTAACATGGACGTTAACTCCATTCAGCAAGTAACGAGTTTGGAAAAACATATCCAAATGTATTCTCCCAGTCATGTCCACGATTTTACTTTTCTCTATAAATTTCTTTCAAAGAATAAATCCCTTGTTATCTTCTATCAAATCTTCCATGTGTCCGGCTGTATCTTTGTACCATAATGCATCAGTCAGTTGTGACTTCTTTGTAGTTGGTCCATAACTCAACAAAGTTTCTATGAAAGCTCTGTTGTGATAAGTGTTGTTGGAAGGAGATACCAGCTTTTCATTCAAGCTGATATCGATTTGATTAAATATGCAATGCATCCATAGATTCATTGGGCCCACATTGGCATCGGGTGCAATTGATGCCCCATTGGAGTCTACAACCTTTACTTTAACATACAAGTATGTATGTGCCAAATTCAAATAATCATCTCCTAATCCTGCAATGTGGAATTCTATTGGGCCACTGTTTTCTATGGTCGCCAAAGGCCTGTGTTCTACACATTGCCCATGTTCCACACTAGTATGTGTTTGTGGTATGGAAAACAAGCCGAGTTCGCTGTTGACACACTCACAAGATTTTTCAGTGATGAGAGACATCATGCACCGAGAATGCCTTGAGTCTGTACAGGTCGCCTTCTTTTTTGCCGATTGGCCAGTTTTGCGTTATGCGGGCCTTTTTATACCTTTCCTGCTGGGTGGTTTTGAACCACCAACCACTTGATTCCAAGTACTCACACCAGCCTCGTTGACTCTCTTGATTGCTGCCTTTTTAACATTTTTCCCTTCAATGACAGGCCGATCTTTTGTTCACGCGCTGCCTTCCCACGGTCCTGGCTGTAGTTTTCAATAAAGGTAACACGACATTCTTCAGTCCGCCCAGGATACTTCGCAAACCATAACCTCTCTGTATTTGAGCTCCAGAAAAAGCTGGTAGACCGTTCCTAGCTTGTTTCGTGTAATATCCTTTGTATAATTTGGACTTTCAACAGTAAGTCATGTTTATGAAATGAAGAGATCTACGATTTCTGAAATGAAGTATCACTGTCACTTTCCCGAACTCGAATGGTACTATGGCTCCTGTGTCGTCCGTTATATACACCCGGACGGTACTGAATGTTTTTCGTTCCACTGGTGCATAATACACATTCTCAAACGTTTTGGAGATGATATTCCCATATTTTCCACGTACAGGTACGATACGAAGAAGGGATATTGCCATATCAACCTGGTCATGAACCAAGTCACAGTATACATAGAGTGAATAAAATCCTTGGTTGACATCAGCAACTCTCGAAGAATTGTAAGTTCCTGATTTAAAAACACACTCATTAAATCCCAAAATATTTTGAAGAGTAGGGCTCAATGTGACTACGACTCCATCACTTGCCGTGATACAAACTTTACCAGTCACTTCATCCAATTCAAAATCTACCTTATCGTGACGAGGCAAGAGTAATTCTTTTACACCATTGACAGCCCGTATCACATCAACAGGATCCGAATAACGACCTTCCTTGACAGTAAGTCGATAATTCTTTTTCGGAGTCCAGAACACTGTAACGAAAGCTTCTTCCCCACGAATTTGAACCAAGTATTTGGATACTGGATCTCTGCCAGACCTACTTCCCATTCCCCAGTGGGATTCACTGGTTGTGATAACCGAGTGGTGTACGTAGTCAACGTGTTTTCAGGAAACACGTTCAAAGAACTGTTACTTGGTCGAGTCAAATAAAACATTACTTTTTCTTAACGGTTGGATTAGGCAACAAATATCCTATGCTACTACTCAAGAGAGCAGTCCACAACTTGCTGTCTGTGGTCTCGAGAGTCAGATTAACGACACTGGTAATGATGAGTATGTACAAAATGATTATTTGTGAAAAGTAAGTGATCTCGCTCCTTGGAATTCTTTTTCCAAACAGAGGCAAAGATCCATTCGATCCTTCTTCCATTTTGGAGAAACCTCAGAGGTTCACTTCCTTTTATAGGTGAGCTGACTCAGCTTGATCCACGAATTGAACGAAGCTGGGTATCCTAACCACTTTACGAACAGTTCTTTGTTTTTACCACGACCACGTTTCTTGAGTACGTGTTCGATTTTGCAAATAGTTTAATGTGCAACTCGCTGAAGCTCTTCAGTATAGAACGACCATTTCAGTACATCCCCATTATCATCCTGTAAGATGTATGTGACTGGGTGACCTTTCTGAATGGCTAACACTGTGAATAACTCTTCGGTCCAATTGACCAAATAACCTTTGTCAAAAGGTTTCTTAACTTTACTAATTTTCATTCTGTCTTCCACTTTGAACTTTGGGGCCTTGTGTTTTATATAAAATTTTTGCCAAACTTCTTGATTTTCAAAGTTCATGGCATTTGGGGCCAAACCGATACTACGATGATGTGAATGATTATAAGATTTCACCAAGTTTTGAAGTGGAAAAGTTAGTGTACCGTTCTTGGTAAAATATTTCCACATTTTGGAATTCTATTGAATCTTTCTACTATGGAACATTTTGTTTCCACATTTTGTGTAGTGAAAAATTCTACACCGTGTTGTTTGAGAAAATTCTGAAATTTTCTGTTTAGGAATTCTTTTGCCTTGATCAGTTTGTAATTTTATTGGTTTACGACCTTGTTTGAAAATTTTAGTAAAAGCTTTAACGATGGAATCACCAAGTTTGTTTTTGAGAGGTATGACCCAAGCATATTTACTAAACACATCTATACATGTCAGCAAAAATTTGGTGTCATTATTATATTTACTGATTTTTGCTAAATCTACCAAGTTAGCTCGCCTTTGTGCATCGATACCACTAACGATCACTTTCCTTCTAGGAAATGTACGACAAACAGGTTTGTGAAGAGTGTATGTGTCTTGAGTCTCTAACCATTTCCCAACTTGTTTGGTCTTTTTCTTGTACGCTCTACAAAGAGCGTCCATACCGCCAAAACTTCCAGGAGCTTCAGAATCATAGTACAATGCTTCCATGACTGCCTTTTTAAGTGTCAACTCTATTTATACCCTTCTTCAGTCCACTTCCGCGTTTCTGTTGTTTTCTTTCGTTGTTTTGCTTCCAACTTTGTCTTTGTCGGTGCCTGTTTCATAAAATCCCAACGTTCTTTATGACCAATCAATTCTTGGGGTGTGTTACTATCTCTCAAGGCTTCGGCCAACACTTCCTATCCTTTAGGTTGGAAAGATTTTCGTTTTCTAAGTAAATCGTTTAGAAGATCTGTTACATTCAACCCTATCACTGCTTGATCTTTGTGGACTAGTTCGCCCTTCTCATTCCAAGATATATTTGGATCATTTCATTGTCAACAACAACTTTCTCTTCATAGTCATAGGTACAGAATCGAGAACGTTTTGGTCTTTATTATCTTTCTCAAATTCGACTTTAATGGGACGAGGAGCCACTGCTTTTTGTTGAAAGGTCAAGTATCTTTGTAAGACTTGATTATAGTGTGTCATCTTTTCATCAGCTGAGAGAAAAGGTGCATCGATAATATCTCAAATTTCTCTATCCAATGATGAAACAGCCATTTCATTCGGTTGTCTTGAAGCCTCTTGTAGACGTTCCAATAACCTTGGTTCTACTAAAGTCATCTTCTTTCCATATTCCATCATCATCCCAAAATACCTTTAACAGCACCCAATAGTACAGGAGGTAGTAATGCACCCAGGAATCCCCCTTTCTGCAAGATCTGTCTCTTCCTTTTGTCAGAGGTACCTTTATTTTCTACTGCCCTCACTTGTTGCTTCTGACGAACGAGTTTGGTTCTCTGAGCTTTGGTCAGAGGCACTGCCCCCTTCAAGATACTCGAGGCACAGTCGTCACACAAACGAGTAATCAATTCTTTGTCTGCATGTTTTAGTATTGATTTGACGAGTTTGGATTTTGATTTAAAAAGAAGCTTGAGAAGAGTGATGTTGTGCTTGAGGCAGTCAGACATACTTCTGACTTGAGGCAGACTTGCTGCCCCCCTTTTATACCTTTTGGATGTGCACGTATTGGGTTTCCCCTGGAAAAAATTGACTTCTCAATCTCATATGTTCAGGAGTATCTTGTTTGAGATCGATTAAAAGGTAACCATATGGGGTCGAAGTGGCATCTTCAGAAACTTCTCTCAGAAACTTGGATTGACCAGGATACATCTGTGCTGCTATGTGTGTGATCTGGGAACGATCCCTGGGATTTTTAAACAAGATCATGTAATGACTATTGAGAGCTACAGTCCTGTGGACTTTAATCTTATCGTGATGACTACCTTTAGTAATAATCTAGACTAGACACTCGAACATCTGCATCGAGCATCAGATCATCCAATATGACTAAACTATGGGATTTTAATTCTTGAGGGAGACCCTCTACAAATTCTACTTGGGATAAAGTATTGTATAATGGTTGTCATTCACTATAACACCAACTGATGTGACTTGGAACAAGTGAAATAATATCTTGAATGTTTTGAATAACTCGATTTACAAAGGATGATTTACCACTACCCGTGGGACCACCTAATAAACAAGTGAATGGATGCTCCCAACGAGGATCCATCTTTGTTGTTCTATGTTGGTACTGCTCCCCTTTTATACCTTTTGGGGAGGTGGCCATAATGGCCACTGAATATGGGTACTGTTCCCCTTTTTATACCTTTTGGGGAGGTGGCCATAATGGCCACTGAATGTGGGTACAGCTCCCCCTTTTATACCCTTTGGGAAGGTGGTCTTTTTGACCACCCTCCAAAAATATATACTACATTGGTGGCCCTCTGACTTACTGGCTGGGGACAGGTCAAGTTTGTTTGATATTTGTCCAGTTGATAAACATCAAATAACTTAAGCGTCATTACCACCTTTTTTTTTCTTTTTTCTTCTTTTTATATAGTTTTTTTTGTTTTTGTTTTTTATGAAAACAAACATCTATTTACAACAACTATTTACATCTTCAGACTGAATGGTTTCTTGAAGGTCATGAATTCAATCACCAAATCAATAATACAACATCTCTGTTCATTTGTGAGAGGTTTCTCGGACATATCTTCATACTCTTTCTATACTGGTGGTGGATTTATTCCAGAAGTATCATGGTGCCACAGTAGATGGACGTCATTCGTGTTAACTCTTTCAAGTGCTTCATTAAAACATGTTATAATCTTCTCTTCTTGAGACATCATGAGGCATGCATTATGCTGAATCTGTCTTGGGTGATCGACTGTACATCCATAGCATTTTGCTTTCACTACAGCGTCAATGTTGTCTTCCACATAATGAGCATATGCCAAACAAAGTTCATGTTGCAAGCGAACTTGTCTGAGTTCACTATCAATTTCATCAACGATCAATGGTAGTAGTTTGGTTCTTCTCACTGTGATCTTCTTCTTCAAAGGTGGTTCCCTTGGTTTTTTAAAATTATCATGGTTGGCAGATCCTGGTGTATTTTCTTCAGGTTTAGTATATTCAGTTAAAGCTGTTTGTTGGGTGTTGATGGCTGCATCTATTTCTTCTATTTGGGATTTCAGGGCATCCCATTCTTCTAAAGATAGAGCAACCCCAGTCTTCGTTGGATAAGGTTTCTGGTCTTTACCCTCAAAGTATCTTCGAACGTGTATCTTCAGTTCACCCTGGTACTGGGTGACATTAGCATAAGTCTGCTTGCTGCCAAGTCGGAACATCTTCTCTAGCCAGTGGTTAGAACGTTAATGATGCCAAGTCCATTCTTCGTCTAATCCTATATATCTTTGACGGACGTGTTTGAAAACATTGCCACAGTTCAACATATTCCGATCGACTTTTTGATTCTTGGTTGGAAATTGTGTTTGTTTCAATAGGATTATAGGTTAAAGTTAGTAAATTAGTCCAGAAAGTAATGGAACAGAAACACAATGTACTTTTCTATTGTAAACACATACAAGGGAATAAATCTGATTGGTTGATTAACTTCGATCTGATTGGTCAGTTTGGTGATCAAACTGCAATCTTCATCCTTAAACTGTAGGATATGGCCCTCTGCATTTTATACTGACTTGGGACAGGTCAAGCTACAAACTTCTGTCCAATGGAGATAAGTCAAATAGCTCGAGTGCATTCCCACCCCCTACAGTTCATACTCTTTTCTATTTCAATCTGATATCCTGTAAGAAGTGTCCCTCTGCATTTTGTACTGAACTTGGGACAGGTCAAGTTTATTGATCATGAACCAGAAGATAATGATCAAATAACTTGAGAGCATTACCACCTCCAACAGGAAAATTTTTTTTTTTTAAATTTTCTGTAGAAAGTAGAAGGATTTTTTTTCTTTTTCAACAGAGAATGATGATGATGATAATGAACTGACAACATGAATTACTCCATTGGTAGGGTAACCTAAATATTTTTGTTAACTAAATATAATTGGGTATCACCCGGTTGCAATAGGGGTAACCTAAGAGATACCAGGAATCAACATTATAAACTAAACATAAATGTTTGAGTATTATGAAAATAAATATATCTGGATATCATCCGGTTCCAGTAGGGGTAACCTAAGGGATACCAGGAATCACTATTGTAAACTAAACATAATTTTCTGAGTATTGTCAAAATAAATATAATTGGGTGTCATCCGGTTCCAATAGGGGTAACCTAAGGGATAAGAGGAATCAACATGGTAAACAAAACATAATTTTTTAGCATTGGTTATACTTAGCCTACACAGGAGTGTACAACATGAATGATATTTGTTGAAGAACAAATTTCCTTCCATAAACTATTTACAAATATGTACAAGTAATTACTTTTACCCACCCCCATGAGAAAAAAAAGAAAGAAAATTTTCATCTTGGATAACGATATCTGTAGAATTATGCTTACCTCTGGATTTCTGTAAAGACTGTGGAAGAATATTCACTGGTTGTAGGGAAAGAAATTAAATTGTCAATGGTAAAGTCGATACACCGTCATCTTGCACTAGTCGTTTTGAATAAAAGTAAGATCATAAGCCGTCTTTCGCCTGTACGTAAGTAAACATGTCATTTCCATTAAGTCTAAAGCCTTTATTTTTTCCTGTTCATATCTGTTTGTCTTTGATTACTTTTAAATATGTTTCCTTTGTTAAATCATTTTGTCTTTTATTTATTCCTTTAAAACTCAGTTTGTTTGATGGGCCAAAACAATAGTAAGTTTTGCTACACAATCCAATAACCCCCCTCTCCCTCCCATTGAATTTTTAAAAGACCCGGGATTCTTTTATCAAAAGCTTTCCTGTCCCTGCAGCATTGAGATGGCATCCAGTTATCTCTCCTTAATTCAGTTTTTACATAATCTTCCATATAGGCGTCACAGGCTTCTGAGGTAACCATTATGGGCTTGGCAATAGAATGATTCTTTTTTCTCTGGGCTGACTACTTCTTCAAAGGAGGATCCAGAAAGGGCTATGAATAGGCTGTCCAATTCACAAAGTTCAAAATCCCTCCGATTAACAAAAACATCCAAAAAACAATAGTAAAACTAGAGCATACGTAACTTGGCAAACTGATACACGAAAAAACCAATGTGGTGGGGCAAGTCAAGTTTGATTCTGCTTTTAATCATTTCAATTTAATAAAGTTCTTCAGTGGGGGTATTCAGTTTCCGAAAGGCCAGATTATTGATGAAGTTGGACACATTATCTTCATCACAATACACTACATTCCTATGTTTTGCCTTAGTAGTCTTCCCATAGACTGAATTACCTAATAGTTTCATCTTGTCATCTGTGATGGCCTTACTTGTGTCAGAGTCCCCTTCCCGTCGGGCCTGTGATACTTGATCACCCAATGTTTGGAAGCACACCTTGGGCTGGTACTGGATGACTTGATATATCCGGCTGACTACCAGTCCATGCTCCAAAAACCATTGCAATAATGGTTTTGCCGGCAAGATTTTTTCGCCACAGTAGCTACCAATGAAACTACGGCGAGGTTGGCGCATAATATTGTTGGCTTCGGCGTAAGCCTTCATATGTGGCCCGATATCTTCCCGAGAAATATTTGTATTTTTGAAGATCTTGTCATTTCTTAAAAATAGGGCTTCAGTTGGTTGGGTACAGAAATGTCGCACTCCACTAGGCCAAAGATGTTGCCTGTGCGGATCTTCTCGAGAAGTTCGCTGGATGCCATCGAACCATCCACTGAAGCCCCAAACTTTTCCCGAAGAAAGATCTTTAAGGCTTGATCGGTCTTCTTCTGCTGATGCCACTCACATTCCCAGATTTCTATTACATCATACCTAAGGCTCTGCAGGTATTGGGTGGTTCCTTGGTTTTTTTCTCTGAGCTCAGACATTGACTTCCCCCGTACTGCATTGTGAGTGGCCAATGTGCCGTCCTTCATATTCAGATAACATGCATGACCATGCCAGAAACATCCGAGAAACTGATAAACAGTTTTGGTGTCTTTACACCAACCATCTACGGGTACTTGACGTCTACCAATCCACTTTTCTGTATCATTGTATTCGTGTCGGATGTGGACACCACCCTTGGCAGACATAAATTCCCGCCACTGATGGGCCATCCTGCCGTACTTATGGGAATACTCTGGTTTAAAGCCCGTCTCTTCCTTGCGTCTAATGTAGCAACCTGTTGGCATTCCCTGCATTAATGACCATAAGTACAAGGCGATGGCACCGTAGCCTACAATACCACCACATCCCTTTGCTGCTGTGCCATACTTAAATTCTCTTATGCTGGTAATATTCTTCTCGTGATAACGATTGAATATGATAGAAGGCCCCCTACAATGTTGTCCTTGATGAGATGATGAAGATCCGTGTTCTTCTCGTTGATGTTCTCGAAGGATATACCTTCGGCGACGGTACTAAACAAATATTTTAGCATCAGTACTGGAACGCTAATGCCATCCTTAAACATATCGACCCCCCTTTCCAAGTAAAATTGTGATTGTTTCTCAATAGCCTCTAGGAATGGCTGGACATCTCTGTTGTTGTACCAAATTAAGAAGTCCCTAAATGTCCTCATCTCACCCCCCCCCCAACCTTGCTGACAGTAAGCATATTCTTCTTCAGAAATGTTTTCCTTTTTTAAAAAGCTATAAAAGGAAACATGGGGTGGTAATTCGGTAGTGTCCAATTCATCAATACAATCAGTCCATACATAGAGGAAAAATCCTTTACTAATTGAACACCCAAAAGCCTTGAGAAATTTATCATAACTAAATCCAGGGGTTAAGTAATTGCAAATATCCGAAAATTTCAAATGATCTATTTTCAAAACCATAAAGTTGTTACTCTTTTTACTACCAAGGACAGTGGGTCATATCTTTTCAGATAATCCATCAATTCTCGTTTAATCACGTTCACATCATATTTTCCAGAATTAAAACCTAAGACGGGCAGTTTCTTCAAGTAATGATCAAATTCTGTAGATAACTTTTCAAATGGGTGGGGTTTAGAATCATATGTACCTTCCTGTGCC
Source organism: Pictodentalium vernedei (assembly GCA_031216915.1). NCBI lineage: Eukaryota > Metazoa > Mollusca > Scaphopoda > Dentaliida > Dentaliidae > Pictodentalium > Pictodentalium vernedei. The sequence continues at coordinate 650,470,953 of CM062297.1, forward strand.
AAAGCATCTTGAATCATTTGCCTGAGGGATAGTATGGTGGCCATGTAAATCTCCTGCATGAGAGTGTAACGTTTCTGAGAAATTTCCATTAAATAATTCATCATATTTTCAACCAATATCTATGTGACACCATCAGTAATAAAACATTTGGGACCAACAAAACCGGGGACATTACTACATACACTAACACTGAGGGGTTTATGTTGAGCTTCCCAGACAAGAGTATCAGTTGAAGTGGGGAGAGAAGTTTTATCAATATAACATTCGAAATCATATTCAGCCCTATTGGGATATGACCATAAGTGTTCTGGAATAACAATACCTTCTTCAGGTAACTTTTCAAAAATGGTCTTGGGGATGTGATAGATACCACCAACATACTTATAAGACACATCATCAGTACAAGGTTTCTCGTGTTCATTGAGTCCAAATCCTGTTTTCCACAATTTACCACATTTACGACAAGCAAAGGATTTACAATATTTATTGATGTCAGTGATGTAACTAAAATGGTTCTCATACAAATTGACATACATGGTATTCTCAAAATTTCTATTAGACCTATGTACAATTTTAGCCGAAACTTCATCATCTTCCAATAAGAGTTCAAATACTTCAATATTCGCTTCAAATACTTTTCAGCTTTGGGGAGTTCATCTGATTTCAAACCTGGAAAGTTATCTTTTGGTTCATTTGCGAATTTACTATACAGGGTCTGAGTTTTAGTATGGCGCTCACTTCCGCTCCAGAGGGCTAAACACCGGAATAAACAGAGATTGTCATTATAAACAAAATGTTTATTCTAATCACTGACTGGGGCAACAACAGAACGATTTTCCAAAATACACTTGGGAAGATTTTCAGGGACCCCACCGATTGGATGATTTTTAATCTTGTTTACATAAACAGTTACATTGGTCAATTGACGGACAATCTATTTAGAATTGGGTCTTTGCTGCCTAGCCCATTCCAATATGTCTTCCTGTTCAAGGTCTTCAAGGAAATTCTCCAAATCTACAGCATTTTCAATAAGGGGTGGTCTATCAAGAACCCGTGCATTATTTTGTGAAGGATGATAAAATCTTAGTTCTTCTGTTTCATTGTTACGTAAAATGAAGCCGTAGCTTAAGTTAATTTTGAATTTATTTTTCTGAGATTCAAAGATTATTTTATTTAATTCATAGTTCATGGTAGATAAATCTGTTGTGTCTAGCCTATAATTAAAAATGCCCTGTATTTTCCTGTTGGTTATGTGGTGGGTCCGAATGGTGTTCCAATTCCTACGAAAAATTTCCGAAATTTCATCATTTGTTTCTGCCAAAAGGTCCTGATCAAAATCTATGGGGTCAATGTCCAAAACAGTACGGGTTTTTTTCAGGATCGTTGCCGGTCGTTCAGAATTCCGTTTCTTGGGAAGGGTAACACGGAGATGGGCGGTGTTTTTATGCCCATTAAAATGTAAAATTTGATTAAATTTCTGTTCACATTCCAAACATGTATATAAATCTAAGCAAGTTTTTTTTTATGGTTGTCTAATTTATCTTTTCTAGTAAATTGTTTATAGCAGTTGTTATAATCAAATGTCTTACGTTGTCCGTGAGCTGTCCTCCCATGTCTATTCCTGTTGCAGATATCCATGAATATTTTCCCACAATCCTCGCATGAAAATCCCGAAGTCTTCATAATCCTGAGAATAATGAATGCACAAAAATAGCACACACACAAAACAATTGAATAATCTGAGTACACAGAGATGATCCTTTTCGTTCAAGAGATGAAAATGGAATGAAGCCGACGCCACAGCGTCACTGAATTTATTTATACATGACGGACGTTTTTGAAAACGTCATGACGTCACAGCGTTTTTTTTTTATCAATATTTTCATTCTTGGTTTGGGTTTGTGTTTGTTTCCTATAGGATTATAGGTTAAAGTTGGGAAAATTAGTATAGAAAGTAATGGGAAAGAAACTCAACATCACTCAATCTTTTATCATTTGCCGATGACACCACTGCGCACTGCCCGGGCTCCGATAATAATCCCATTACATCGTATTTCAATGACGAGCTCCAGAAACTATTCGAATGGTGCTCTGTGAACCAGTTAATGCTGAATGCTAAGAAAACCTCGTACATCTTACTTAATCCAAATAAAGGTAGGAACAATAATCTTTGTCAAGAGGTGAAAATAAATAACCAAAACATTAACAAAGTTGGGGCCACCGAAACAGAAAAATCTGTTAAATTCTTGGGAATTAGCATTGATGAACATTTATCCTACAAGGCTCACATATCCCGATTATGCTCGAAAATAGCACGCGCAAACTATAGTGTAAACAAAGTTAAAAATATCCTCCCCCACGGAGCTCTGAAAACTTTGTATTACGCCCTCATACATAGCCATTTGGTATACAGAATCCAGGCATGGGGCAACTCAAGAGCCATCAAAAAACTAGCTGTCCTGCAAAAACGTTCAATACGAATAATTAATAACAAAAAGTACAATTCTCATACAGATCCCCTGTTTAAAGAAAACCAAATACTCAAGGTTGATGATTTGTTTAGGCTACATGCACTACTGTTCGTGTTTGACTGGCAGAACGGCAGATTACCGGTGTCTTTCAATGATATATTTAAAATTACTGACAATCCATCTGGTAGAAGAACTAGACAGTCAGGCCTCCAAAACATAGAAAAAACACGGACACAAACTCTGGATAAATTTCCTTTATACTCCTTCCCGAAACTATGGAATGCTCTGGACGACACAACTCGAAATATTAGCGACAGAAGCATGCTTAAGAACAAGTTAACTTCCACATTCATTTCCTCATATTCCAGTTATGTCAACTGCAACAATCCCTACTGCCCTCATTGCACTTCGTAAACTTCGTAAATTGTCAAAGTCGTGGTCCGCGTCTAAATCTGGAATCCTCGTCTTGTGCAACCTGTCGCGCTTCCTCCTTACAGTGGTGCTATGTAAAATACTATATGGATACAAGTAAGAACTTGCAAATAAAAGTCTAAACAAATAAATCATAACATTCGTCATCCTACGATGATGATGCAGCTAACGTAGACACCACGCCCAAACATCATGACCAACCTCCTTGTCGCAGTCAAACGATACGAACTTCACGATGGGACTTGTTGCCGCCCTCATGTGTTATGATAAGTAGTGGAGGGAGTCCTATAGGCAGGTTGCTTTTTGCCTACCTTGCTTCAGCGTCTTTGCGCTGGCGAAAATGAAACACTAATACTCTAATATCAGAAAAGTAATGATTCGATCGTCGTCATTCTCCATCATGTGTCACATAATTGGCTCTCAGTTCATTCTTTCAGTCACAGTCTGTTTGCAATCGCCCCATCTTCTTCAAGGGGGTGGCAGGTAGACAGCCAATCTGGCTATGCCACTTCCCACGGTATACTTCTCATTACATTTGTGCAATATGTTTATTTGTAACCATTTTACATGTATGTGTACCGTGAATAAAGAATCTGAATCTGAATCTGAATCTGAAGAAACACAATAGGAATACATTAATCTGATTGGTGGATAATTCTGTTATTTCATTGGTCAGTTTGTCGATAAAAAAGGAATCTTGATCCTCACATTAAAAAGAAGTTAAGGAAGTTATTAAAATAGTGATGGGGGTCATTTAAGAATGTTACTAAAATAGATCATTGAGCGTAGGAATTTATAAAAATATACTTCTGCCTTAAAAATGTAGTTGTTTATGGAAATTATAGACAGGTCCTACAAATTAGGGACTACTTTAATAAATAGTGAAGGGGTCATTTAAGGATGTCACAAAAAATAGGAATTTATAAAAATATAGAGTTGCATTTCCAGGGAACACTATAGAGGATTCTGGGTAATAACAATACAAAGGAATTTGTCCTATAGCACTACGTGCTATTCTTATTCAAAGGGATGCTCTATTTATTGAAATCAAATAGGATTCAGGGGAAAATCTGAGCCAGAAAATTACTCCTGTTCAATCGAACGTACCCACGGGGTCACTCGGTACTATAGCACTACGTGCTACTATTAACATTTACGGTATGGCGGTCCTAAAAATGACTCTGAATGAATTCGAAATAGTACAACTTGTCGGGTTGTAATTCTATGAAGTATCCACGCAAGAAAATTATTTTAGTTCAATTGAACTCACCCCGGGGTCCCTCGGTACTATAACACTCCGCGCTAAGCCGATAAAATGGGGAATCCGTATCAAGTAAGTCGTTTTTGGAGATTTGGATGGATTGTCGGGTTGTTTGCGGTAATTCTGCGAATCGGGAAATTACTCTTGTACAAAGGAACATACCCTCCGAACACACCCCTGTCATATTATAAGCCTTTTGGGTAACATAGCAACCACGTGCTACCATAGAAACTAAGATGGCGGCCACCAGTATACAAAATGGCCGACGGAAACACGTATCATCCTAACAACACACGCTGTGCATGCACACTAACACCACGTATCACTATGGAGATGACGTCACAGTATAGCCGCTCACGAGGGTTACCATGACAGCAGAACATGGCACCACTGGATCACGTGACATGACGTCACTTCGTAGGTCTCCCGCTATGTACCCCCAATAAGGCCCGATCCATCGCTCTCCTACTCCTAACCAGTATCGACTGAATACCAGCGTAATTGAAACATATCGGTTTATCGTCATTATTTATTTAACCACAATTTAAATTTCAAAATGTCTTGAGTTTTTTAGCTGTAGTCCCAAACGAATATTATCTCTCTACCAAACGAATCAGCCGCATTCGCCCGGGTAATACATAAATTGCAGTTGAACAAATATTATTTTTCAAAAAATTTCAACGAAACCATATCATGTGACCCCTCATTGGAACGAGCTTGAATCTGATATGATTTTGTTGAAGTTTTTGAAAAATTCGATAAACTAATATTTAAAAAAAATAAATTTTGATATCGTCTGCGTTGGGTAAAGGATTATTCAAACTGTATCATCAAGGCATGCTGATTTGTTCCGAGTGTCATGGCTCAAGTCCCGATTATGGAACGTATGTTCAGATATCTGAACAGGCTATATCTATATATACCGCGGTATTTTTTTGAACACCGATACCGGTATTCAGTTTCGAATACCGTGCAACCTAAGACCCCCATCATCAACTTATACATTATTAATCGCCCCCTCCCCTCTATAAATCAATATCTGTGAGTATATAATCAATTATTGTTCTATTGTTCCTCTCCCAGACCTTTTTCCTTGCACCTCGTGTCCCAATTTAGGATCTCTAGACCAAGCTCCTTTGTGAAATCCAACAGCTTCCTCCCCACATTCGTATTAATCTTTTTCTTTTCTTTTTTGAGAGCCACTGTGAAGAAAGGAATAATTATGTATCATGGTGGTATTTTCCATCAGCTCGAATCAAATGAATTTTATTTTACAGTCATGTTCAACCTGTTACATTGAACATTCGTGCACCATTGCCTGTGGAGCGAATGATAATGAACAAATGATCAGGCTGTTCGCTCTGCTGGTCCAATAACATCGGCGGGTCAGTGAGCTACCTTTCATGCCATTTACAGATAATTATCCATAACATGACAGCGGTTTCATGCAAATTGCATCTCGTTATTTCGAGCTGCTGAAGATGTTACATTGGCTTCGGATATTTTGAACAGGGGTTCCAATGGCAATGGCTTCTGAGCTGAAGTGTTGGAACTGAACATCCAGTTATAAATCAAAAGTCAGAGCTTGGGCAACGGAATCAAGAAAATCCACGCAGAGGCGGTGAAGGGTGGGTTAGGATCGGTCTGACTGGATAAGCCAAGTTAAATAGAGAGTAATCGCTTGACGGGAATTGTAACGTGAAATAATTCATGAGAGGTGAGGTACGTTGTACAAACACGAGTGCGCGAATGCGCGCGAGTGTTTTACAATATAGCCCCTCGCGTCGAAAGAATTATTTCACGTAACCAGTCCAGTCAAGCGATTACTCTGTTTATTACTTTTTATTATTAACGATAATTATATTATTTAACCCTTTACCTAACGTAACGGCAAGCGCTATTCTCAAAAATCGCCAATTAATTTTCTTTCTTTTTTTCATTTTTTGTCTCTAAAACATAGGTCATGACCACCCCATTGGAACGAGCTCGTTCCAATGAGGGGTCATAATCTATGTTTTTGAGACAAAAAATGAAAAAAATAGCTATTCAAGAATTTTTTTTGGCGAGTGTCGTCTGCTTTTCATATTAGGTAAAGGGTTAAAAAACAATGAAGTCTCCATTACATCCACGGCAAAGCGTCTTCGTTTGCGCGCGCGGATACATGACACAATTGTTGATTGCATAATTCACTTGTGAAATTATCGTTTATAATCAAACCCTGAAATCCCAGTATATCACACTTTGGAAAGTAATAAATTATCTTATTGGAATTCTTGAATACCCACCCTCCCGCCTTGCCGTCCTCAAATGATTCCGGCGCCATGCGTGAACGAATACTGATGAGCGCAAAGGCGCAAACTGGGTAGACACAAGAGAGGGTTGTATCTTTTCATTTGAACAGAGGAGGTAAGGCTCGAATTAACGTTCAGATTTATAAAAATCATTGTAAATCTGCTATGTATCTTTAGTTTTATAATATCATTCTAACACAGCATTTGACAATTTTTTTTCTTACTGCGATCTCTCTATTTAGTATCGATACGTACAATATTTTTTTTCAAGTAAAGCAATCGGATACATATCATCCTCGAGAAATAATAATCGCTTTACGAGATCTTTACACCATTGCGTCGCCAATTCAACTGCTGCAATAAAAACGAGAGACTCGAAGATGAAAATTTAGTTAGTTGGGGGTGTTATTGTACTGAGGAAACATGAAGTTCTCATTAGAAGATGTCCTCATATATTTTCTATCAATTGTCCCTTTGTTAGACAGTTACTTTGTTCAATCATACAAACTAATTGTGTCAATTCCACGGTCATTTCGTCTTGTTTTTTTAATATTCATTTAGACGCCGCGATGACCTTAGAACAGTCACATGAACTGATCTGGCAAATAGTAACCATCTGTGAACAGATGGCAGCTTTTCAGGGTGTAACACAAAAGTTTTGTGATTAAAAAGACATGGACAAAAAACTGTGCCCCGTAAGGAAAGTCCGCAGACAAAAATAACAACTTAGACAAAGATGGACTCCACCCTTGTGGCAAACTACCAAAAGCTCACATTCAGGGTTTTAATACTTCCCTCATCTATCTTATATAGAATCAGAGAACTAATTGTTTCCCAATGCAAGAATTATTTCAATATGGACTTTCCAACAGATGGTAAAACAAATTCCTAAGCACAATTAGAAGTTATGGTGACTACTGCTATGCGCGTGTAATAACTTTGAAAACATTAAATTTCATATGCCCATTTAAAAAAAAGTTGAAGCACTGAACTAGGTGTGGAAATGAAAGTCCAAACAAGAAAGATATGTTTTCTTGTTCGTGTTGATTGTTATGGGCTGTTGACCGTTTTTCATCGCTGGACTTTTTTCAGGAGGCTTGCAGTCCAACGTATTTTCATGCGATAACTTTTGTACGGGGAACATTTTTTCCAAAGAACGTTTTAGTCGAATTAACGAAGTTTCATTTGCAAAAAAAAGTCAATACGAGTATATGATTGGCTTTCGAACAATATTGAACAGTGCAAAATACTGGCAGCACACACAGTATCATAACCAAAGTCAACAGTAGAAAGTCTAAAGCTTTCGTGAGTCGACTCCTTTATAAAGGTTATATATATACACGCTGGTATAAAACTCAGACGTCATTTCTATACGGTTGCTTTTTGAGTGAAAGAGAAGGAGAAGAGGAAACAGTCGCAGCAATAATAGTAAGAACTATTTACGATTGCGTGAAGCGATTATGGGTGTCGGTGCGACTAATTAAAGGCACGCAAAGACTGTCAAAGAACCGCAAAGTCCGGCGCGTTTTAAAAAGAAACTAATGAATAAATTAAATAAAAATGATATTAAAATACATTCCATGTGGGCAAGTTTGGTTGAGATAAAAGTATTTTTTAGTTCGTCAAAATTGAGTTTTAAAAGCGGCTTCTTTCAGCTAGATTGCACCCTCTCAAGGTTTTCCCAAAATTAATTAATTTAATCACTTTGTGCGGGAGGATTACTGTTGGCTGCGCGGTATCATCATCTGGGATAAGTATTAGCCTATTGTCCTAAAAAAGGCTACTGTAATCTTTTATGTGGGCTTTGGACTGGCGGGCGAAATGCCTGGCATATTGAAAGGGGTTTTTCACTGTTCTTCGTCTTTCTTTTTTCTTCTTCACATTTGTTTCCAAGCTTGAAAACTTGCACGATCTTTTACAGGCGCCTTGGATTGGGGAAGCCCGTCTAAAATATTATGTTATTTTTTTGTTCACGCTTATCTAACATTTTCTGCAGAGAGTGTATTTTAAATCTTATTTTTCTTTCAAAAACTTTGATTGGTTTTGCCCTTTTCGGCAAAAAATTTCACGTTGGCATATTTTACCCCCTTACCTTACTCGACTAAAATCGTTTAAACGACTAAAAACTTAAATTTTCTGCCTAAAAACATAGCTTATGATCTATCAGTGGAACGAGCTCGTTCTAATGAGGGGTTTATCAGTTATGTTTGTGACTATTTTTTATAGAGCGCTTGGCGTCTTAATTTAAATTTAGGTTCATTATCCCTTGGTAGTGTCTGTAAAATAACCAGAATGAAAAAATACCTATGTCGTATGAACCTCATCCAATCCAATCGAACTAATGACATTCATCCGCCACCTGTCTCCTTCATCTTCCTGGACCACAATATTTCATCCTCATACAATTTTTGCTCTGGCATTTAGTCCTGCAAATGTTTGCAGTCCGACATTTTGTTCTCAAACTGTTCTTCCTGAAACTTAAAGACTGACATTTTATTATCAAATTAAAAAACCCGAAAAGTATTACTTTCCAAAGTGTGATTTACTGGGATTTCCGGGTTTTATTATAAACGATAACTTCACAAGTGAATTATGCAATCAACAATTGTGTCATGTATCCGTGCGTGCAAACGAAGACGCTTTGCCGTGGGTGTAATGGGGACTTCATTGTTTTTTTTTTGTTGTTGCTTTTTTTTAATCCTTTACCTAACATGAAAAGCAGACGAAACTTGAAAAAAAAAAAAAATTCTTGAATAACTATTATTTTCATTTTTTGTCTCAAAAACATAGGTTTTGACCCCTCATTGGAACGCGCTCGACGTTCATTTTTTGTCTTTAAAACATAGGTTATGACCCCTCATCGTTCCAATGAGAGGTCATAACCTATGGTTTAAAGACAAAAAATGAAAACATAATGAAAATTAATTGGCGAGTTTTGAGAATAGCGCTGGCCGTTTTGGGGCGTTACGTTAGGTAAAGGGTTAAATAATATAATTATCGTTAATAATGAAAAGTAATAAACAGAGTAATCGCTTGACTGGACTGGTTACGTGAAATAATTCATTCGAGGCGAGGGACTGTATTGTAAAACACTCGTGCGCATTCGCGCATTTGTGTTTGTACAACGTCCCTCACCTCTCATGAATTATTTCACGTAACCAGCCCAGTCAAGCGTTTACTCGCTATATATTCAAGGTAAAATAAAAGGAAGGAAATGAATAATAATATGTTTAATAATTCCAAGACTCGTGTTTGTACAACGTCCCTCACCTCTCATGAATTATTTCACGTAACCAGCCCAGTCAAGCGATTACTCGCTATATATTCAAGGTAAAATGAAAGGAAAAAAATGAATAATAATATGTTTAATAATTCCAAGAACGTCTTAAATATGGCTTGCAATATAAACACAATAATGTTATCGAATAACTTCACATGCTACGGAAAACACCTTCAAGCTTTTCTTCAACACATCTCTCTTCCCACAATTGTGTGTTGCATGCCATCGAACTTAAATAAGCTGACTGAGTTCAACAAGAAAGTAATGGTTTGGAAAAAATATTGAATTGCAGTCTTAAACAAGAAGTAGGTCCCAAGTGGACTGACACACTCACCCTAAACAAATTTTGAGATCATTAGTTTCTTAGCAGCTTCATAACTAGGGGAGACAGAAAGGATATAGAATGTAAACAGATTTCAGATAATTGATTGCAATGTCTTTAAAAACCCATCTTAACGAGGTTATCAACTGTACACCAGATGAAATCTGTCCCCAGCAAACAGTAAAGCCGCGGACAAACAGAATAACCCAAACAACCCTTCAAATAATTAAACAAAAAAGAAAAGCCTTCCGGGCTTACCAATAATAGAATGATCAAATCAAAAATGCAGAACTTAAAACCGCGTATAATCTCCTACACGGGGAAGTAAAAGGGCCTGAGCTAACGACAATCGCGTGAAATGGGAAAAAGCAACAGAAAACCTAACTAGGCTGGGAGAACCTAAGAGGTTCTGGGATACATTTAAAACTCTTACCGTCCAAAAGAGCAAAAGTGCCAATAATAATGGGCTGAAGACTAGCGACGGATCTATGGCCATAGACGACAAGGTAAAAGCCGTCGCTTTTGCCTAACATCTAAAGAAAGCGCATCGTTCCCAAGAAGGGAACAGATATGACAACGATTTTAAGGTAAAAGTAAAATAAATTTGTCCAAGATAACAACTCAATTTTCAATGAACCGAACTTCGACCAAAGGCATGAAGACGGGGACGACCATGAATTAACCGAACCAATAAGCGTAGAAGAGGTCATGGCTATAATCAGAAAATGCAAGTCATCTTCGTCCCCAGGAGAAGACGAAGTCTCTTACAAAATAGTGAAACAGTGCCCCTACATCTTCTACTGTAGACTTAGACTCCTAAACTGCTGTCTCTCCTGTGGGTACTTTCCAAAATGCCGGATAGTGGCCACAGGAGTCATGATACCGAAACCCGACAAAGACCTTACCAACCTTTATAACTACAGCCCAGTTAGCTTGCTTAGCTGTGTTGGAAAAATATTTGAGCGGATTCTCACCATGAGACTTCGCAGCTATTTCGAATCAATCAACTTTTTCAACAAATGACAAAGAGCCTATAGGAGTCAGAAAGAGGGAATCGAACACGTATATTGACTGGTCGATTATATGAAAACAGCATTTAGTGAAAACGCAATCGGAACAGCGCTTTTCTTGGATGCAGAAAAAAGGTTCGACTCGATATGGCACAGTGGCATGAGATATAAACTAGCGAAAAAGGGATTACCCACTAAAGTTCTGAAGATCATATCATCATTTCTAACTGACCGAAAAATCAAGGTGAGGGTTAACCGTGGGGTGTCAGAGGAAGTAATATTCGATGCGGGAACACCACAAGGATCGGTTTTAATCCCGATTCTTTTCATAATATATGTGAATGACATAGAAAAAGTAGGGAAAAACTGTGTTGAACTATCGCAGTTCTCCGACGATAAAGGCATGCATGTGGACGGCCAGCAAGTCCCGAAACATAATTGAAAATCGTCTACAGGATACCATTCGCGATTTTGAGAGCCGGTGTGCCCAATGGCGCATCAAGCTCAATGCCGCCAAAACTCAAAAAGTTACGTTCGTCAAGAAACAAAGAAAAAAAAAAAACAGTCCCGAGTATCGATCTCCAGTTGCACGCTCGCAAATTAGAAGCAAGCAACGAGGCCAAATTTTGGAAATTTTGGGGATTTATACTTGATAGCAACCTCAGTCACGAAAACTCTATTACGGTTAGAGCCACTAAACGTATCAATTTTCTAAAGATGATCAGAGATAAAAATTGGAGAGCAAACAATGATGTGCTTCTCAAACTCTACAAATCATTTATATGTCCGGTACTAGAATACAGTGCCATAATATCAAGTGACCTGAGCAAAACCAACATTCAGAAGTTACAAATGGCTCAAAATCATGCCGTGCGTGTGGCACTATGTAAACCCAAACGGACGCCGATAAAGGAACTTCACGAGCTAGCAAAAATAGAAACTATCGATACACGATTAAAAGACCTGCAAAACAAAACCCTCAACAGATTCCAAGACAGTGAATTAGTGGTTGAGCTGAACGAACACCGATCCCTTAACAGAAAAACAAAATAAGTTTTCAGAAAATAAAAATTATTCAATATAAATAAATTGCGTGGAGTCAGTGAGGATTGCCTCGCTACTCATTGAGAACTTTTGGTTTGAGTCTATGATGACTGTCTCGCAACTCTGCTGAAGCGCGTTTAATAAGACCTATACAACAAAACTCTCCACAGACTCCAAGATATTGAATCAATGATGGAGCTGAACGAACACCGAATCCTTAACAGAAAAAACAAAATAAGTCACTGTAAATTAAAATTACTCAATAGAAGTAAACTGCGTGGAGTCAGTGAGGATTGTCCCGCTACTCATTGAGAACTTTAGGATTGAGTCTGTGAGGATTTCATCGCAACTCTGCGTGTGGGGAGTGGGCTCAGAAGAAACCCATCCCTCACCCCGCCATAGCAACAATCACACAACAACAGTCACAATATACATTAGCGCAGTTCTATTCTTTCTCTAATAATGAAACGGAGTTGTGGAGTCAGTGAGGATTGCCTCGCTACTCATCAGGAATTCTAGGGTCGAGTCTATGAGGACTGCCTCGCAACTCTGCGTGTGGGGAGTAGGCTCCGAAGAAACCCACTCCTCACCTCATCCATAGCAATAACCACACAACAGTCACAATATACAATAACGGATACCTATCTTTCTTTCTGCCTATAACTTTTCTAATTGAACATTCTGAAATGTTCTTGCAACACCATTATCAAGAAGGCGCATGGAAATAGTAGACGAAGCGTAGGAGGAATTGGTACAACCTACCTTTCTGTGAACATACACAGGAAACCAAGATACACCAGGTAAGGATTGAAACAAGCTTGCCTGGCTAGGGCGAGTGTACATTTTAAATAAATAAACATTTAAATAAAGATTTAACAGCCCTTTCGATGGCTTTCGGGTGTGTGACTTTTAGTGGGTGTGTGTGTGTGTTTTCCCTCCCATCACCCCGTCATCTGTTTTTCCTGAAGGCAGACCAGATGGCCAATGCTCAGCAGCCACTCTTCCTTATAGGCTGGTGGATGACTCTCAGCTTCAAAAACACATATTGGTGGATTTTTTTCCTTTTTGTAACCGTTATGGATAACATGTTGGGGCTGCTCCCAAACCAGCGACTGTTCGGGTTTCTTTTTTCTTTTTCTTTCCTAAAACAACCAAGGAATGGCGGTTTCAGTATTACCATAAATATGCCCACGTCTCTAGGCAAACACAGAGCAGAATTCTTGTAGTTATGCACAATTCCTTGTCATCTTCCAGTTCGAGGTTCTCGGAGATCTGCACCCACTAACCTACTGCCCGTGCTCACACTTAAACCAAATAACGTTATTGGTTCTCGGTTCTGACTCTCGTGGATTCGTAAGCAAATAAAGCTATAAAGCAAATAAAGTTATTCGGGTCGCAAAGGATTTAAATTTCACATTGTCCCTGTGCCTTCGGCGCACTGAGACTTTTCATTCATTCAAAACTAGATGGCCACCGGTGAGCATGTATTACGAGCAATGTCAGCAAAACATGACAGATCGGGTCAGTCCAGTGTAGCATGCTAATATTTTGTTATCACATAATCAAGATTAAACACGTTATTATAGAAATATCGCTCGCAACAGGTTTTATTAGCGTGTGACGTCAAAAACCAACAAGACGATGTACACTGTAAAAAAAAAAAAAATTTATACATATTGTACGTTTTATAATAAACGAACGCCTCTTTATTTGAGCGCTTGATATGCTTATTACTAAGGAGGACATATTTTATAAAACGGCGGCGCTTATTTGTTAAACACTCGATCTGTTTACACTATGAATGTATGGAATTTATGTATGCTTACGCACCACTGTGAAACACCTTTTAGAATGTAAATATAACCAAAAAGGGAAGTTCAAGATACACAACTCCACGCCCCCTTTACAGTGACCCAAACTTTACACAGATTAGGTTCAGTAGGTGCAAACACTGAACTCGCATAGTTTCGTGCAGAAGCACGCAGTCATGGAAATAAAGAGATTACATCATAACTCGTTAGCATGGGAAATGAAATGAAATGAAACTTTATTTTTGCAGCATACTCATGTACAGTTTACATAAATAAAAAATAGCAAAAGGATGTACATTGCATGGAAATGGCATAGCCACAGAAGCTGTCTTCCTGCCATTCTCAGACATGATTTATTTTGTCCTGACATCAGAGTCGTTTAGTTCTCTGTCCTCCCTGATTCACAATAAGTGAACCCTTAGAGAGATTTTTTGGGAAGCTTTCCCCATGTTCGAAGGTAATCAGAAAAAACAAGTGGTGATTTGAAAAGCCTTAGATTTAGGGTTAATTGTAGAAACAGCGATAGTTGGGAGGATGAGATCACCTTATGCTGGGCCACAATCCGGACAGAATGGATTAGTGCAAGTAATTTCAGAAGAATATCCATTCAAGAATGAATTGATTATTATCTTTTTAAACTGAGGCATGCTATATTGCCTTATTTCGAGATTTAAATCATTCCAAATTTTCGGGAAAGAATGAATCGGAAGATCAGCAGAGAAGCGAGTTCTTGGTTTGAGAGTGCGCACATTCCCTGTTTGCCTTGTTTCCATTCCAGAAGGGTTAGTGTATACTTCGATGGTATTGTCAAATGACATAGGAAGGTTATTGTGGTACCAGTCATGCATAAAAAGATGCACATGTAGCCTATACAAATTTTCGAACTTCAGTATTCCACAGTTTTAAAATAAAGGTTCGGTGTACGAGGTATATTTTCGATTTGTTTTGATACGGATAGCCTTTTTTGCAGTGTTGAGATTCTCCTGGTTAAGGGCACGTGGCCCCAGACAAGTATACATACAACATATGGCTATGTATCAGCGAATGATACAATGTCTTCAGGGCTTTCAAAGGAAGGGTTCTTTTTGAATAGGGCAAATATTGCCCTTGCCATCTTTAGGCAAACTGCAGACGTGTGTTGTTTGAACTTTAAATTTTCGTCCAGGTTGACCCCTAGGAGTTTTCCTCAAGTCTGTTGGTAACAAATGGAATGTCTATGTCGTTCAAAGATATCTTTTTATTGGCGGCATTATACGAGTCGCTTTGTGGGTGTAACAACATACATTTGTTTTTACGAGCATTCAGACATAATCCATTTGCAGAACACCATTCACTGATTTTATCGAGTTCAGTATTGGTCTCATCTAATAGAGTATCTAGATTCCCACTCGATGCATGAGCTGTGGTATCGTCTGCAAAAGACAACACATTAAGTAGGGTGGAGTGGCTAATGTCGTTAATGTATAATAAAAGGAGAAGAAGGCCTAGAACTGAACCTTGTGGTACACCAAATGGTTACATCCATTACTTCCGATGTGCTGTTCATGAATGATACAAACTGCCACCGGCTTGTTAGATAATCTTCGAACCAGGAGTTAGCTAGACCTCTTATATCGTAGCTTTCAAGTTTCTTCAAAAGAATCGAATGATTTATGGTATCAAATGCTTTTGAAAAATTTAAGTTAAGCTAAATAACGTGGTGGTAACCTTTAGAAATAATGTGTTGTGATCCATTTCCGCCTCCTCTGTTTTACTACTCCAGTCAAGCTGTTTTCGTCTTCATGGATAGCACATCTTTCCGCTCTTAATATCCGAAGCATTTACATGTATATTACAACTTGGTGAAATTCAGTAATTCTTTTTGAAAGGTTTAAGTTTTATACATAGAAACTAGAGTTTTGATGGTATCTCCACACATTCCAGTGTTTAATTTCTCCAACAAAACTGAAGGGTCAACTGAATCAAATGCCTTGCAGATGTCTATGAAAACAAGCAGCATAAAGAGGTTTGCCATCTTTCTGATATTTGTTGATTATTGTTTCAAAAATGACTGCACTATCTGAAGTACTTTGTTTTCCTGAAAATGGGAACTTGTTCTGACTTATCAAATTACTGCTTCCCGGAAAGTTAGTGAGTCGTTTGTAAATTATTTTATCGAATAGCTTCCAAAACAAATTACTCGTTGCAATAGGTCTGTAATTAATTTTTTGGAGTGTGTCGGTTTCCTTTTTTATGAAATTATTTTAACTTTTATCCCGCTGAGTATTTTAAACATATTTTTCATCTAATCTTCACAGCAGCCATAACTAGATTTGATTAGAAATTCATTAAAGTTAGACTCAAGAAATCGCTAGTCAAAAAGTCGGTACAATTTGTAAGTGAAAATTTTGTTAGGTGTTGTCAATTTTTTCCTACTTTTGTGGCACATGATTTCCTGTCCTGGATAGGAATATCTGCCAGCAGCATATAATGAGTTAAAGAGACACACTCCAGTTTGCGGAGCAGTGTGCTGATTTTAGAACTATGTTGAAAAGTCATATCATCGAGCATTTATGAGGCTATTTAACCCTTTTATATATATATCTTTATTCTGCAGTATACTAGTACATTAACAACAACACAACATTACAAATTACAAGAACTTAACCTAGTATACAGCATGGAAATGGCATAGCCTAAAAGGCTGTCTTCCTGCCATTCCCATAAAAAATATATCAACTCGGTTTGGTATCAGTGTAACGAAAATTCTTTTCAAAGACAGGAATATTTGACAGTTATATTTGACAGTTTGTGTATCAATCATGCTGCTAGATGGGATCAATAGGTCATATGCTGGGAGGAGGATGAGATACCAGAGAGTTTTGATGGTTGATACAATCGGGACAGGCTGGGTTGTCGCACTTGAAGTTTGGGCTGGAATAAGTACTTAAAATTTTATGCGTTAATGATTTTTGAACTTGGGTCTACTATATTGCTGAGTTAGCGGGTCTATACTATTCCATATTCTTGGGAAGGAATGGAACGGCAATTCTGCAAAAAATTGAGTTCTTGGTTTGTGTGTTTCTGTTTTTGAATTCTTTGAATCCGAACGGCCGCTTTTCGGCCCAGAAGCACGATACGCCATAATTTCACTGAGTAGGATGGTTGCTAAGTGAATGTGTGGGGTAGACCAATTAATATTTTCAAGCCTCACGGTTGCACGTTAAAAAATTTAATTGGTTTACCCTTCAGATAATGAACATGTACTCTTCCAATTGCTGTCATTGAACTGACATGGAAGATACCACCTGAGTTCAAAGGGTTAAGAGCCTAAACACGAATATTATCTCCACAGGGGATTTTTTTAAAATATCATTTTTTGAAAGCTTCATTGTCATCCCTTACCGTTATCTGATTATCATTGGGTTGGTAGGTACTGTGGGGTGAGGATTATTTGCTAAACGCACTGTGGTAGAGACTTTTATGTTTCGGCAAAACAATTCGTTGAAGAATTTCAGTTTTGTCTGGATCAAGATCATTGTAAATTGTTATTTTTCACGTTTTCAGTTGTTTTATTATATTCCAGTATTTACTTAGAACAGATGTTTCTAGGGATACTAATTTCTCTGCACAGGCTCTTCAAACTTCCTGACCTTATATTTTAATTCCCTTTTACAGGATTTCGTAACCGTGGAAGAATTTAGCAATCAGAGATTGGTTATGGGGGTTATTTTTCAGCTGAATGGCTGTTTTTTCTCACCTGAAAATTTGCAACTCTTTTCACTAAATATCAAACCATAGATGTTTCTTGCGAGATTTTTTTATTCTGTACTTCACACGTTTTGAAGCGCTATTATTTATGTTTTTTTTATCAAACTTGTAAACTCGTCAAAAGCTTGTACAGTACTGTGTTCACCTTGGTCGAAATATTTCACTCTAAATTGCATCCTTTTACCCCGGATTTCAGAACTTTTAATCGCCGCAATATATTTACCAGTACTCTCGGATGCCGATTTTGAACAATGAATTTGCTTAATTCAAACAAATCTCGGTTTAATAGAACTTCGAACTTGGTGTATTCTAAGTGAAGGGCAGTCTAGCTGTGATCAGAAAATGCATCTGCGGGCTTCACACAAAAATACGATGCATCTGTAAGGTACCAGTCATACATTATAATATAGTATTCTAATGATAGCTAGTGTAGTTCCCCTTCTGGTTCATACCTTAACCCTTTACCTAACATGAAAAGCAGACGACACTTGCCAAAAAATTCTTGAATAATTAATTTTTTTCATTTTTTGTCTCAAAAACATAGGTTATGACCCCTCATTGGAACGAGCTCGACCATGTACCAAGCACCAGTTTATGTCGCAGGCACTCGACGTATTATCAGATTTTATCAATTTTAATAAAAATATATATTATATCATAAAGGTATGACACTTCTCAGATTGAAATTTTCAACAATCTCTAAAATAGCGAATACCTCGCGATCTCGCTCAAATAAACGACAAAATGTCGTGTAATTCGCGAAGCTACTGCGATTTCGAGGACCAAATTGACGAAAGTTGACTTTTATTCACATTTTTTTCACTTTTTATCGAGTGAATCGAGACTGATTGCTATCGACAACCGCTGTTATCCGGTAACCGAGCAACGAATGCCAATAGTCAATATAAAATTCAACACATTATTTTTCCCTCTGAATTTAATTCATAGTGCGGTAAACATTAAAAACGTGCTCTATGTGAACTGAAGTTCATTCGAAGATGTCACTTTCAGAAATCGAAATTGCTGCTGAAAAAGGCCACAACATTATATCAGCTGGACAGGCTGTTGTGGGAAAAACATTTTACCTCAATCAAATCAACATTGTACTAACAAATATGAAAAAAAAAAACGTTTATACACTCGGCACAACAGGTATGGCAAGCACCAATTTGCCTCGAGGTTCAATGTGCACAGATATTTTGGTTTGGATGACGACAGATTTTCTGACGTATTTTTGATACAGAAAATCAAAAACAGCTCAATGTCCATGAAAGGATGAATGATGGCCTAAGATATGGCCAACCCTATTCCCCTGATTTGACGTAAATATAATATGTTTAAATTATTCCCATGATTTGTACCATTGGAGTAAACTAAAAATGAAAAAAAAAAAAAAATTCAATCCATTCTGATCCATTTATTTATTTTTTACTTGATTCTGACAGGAGTCTGCATGATTGATTCCATAAGTGACTCCAAGTCACGTATGGAATCAATCATGCAGACTCCTGTCAGAATCAAGTTGTTAGTATGGTTTATTTATTTTTTGTTTATTTTTGCCTAATTCTTAATTAAAAATCAGTTGAAAATCTCAAGTTATCAATGACACATGCGGTAAAGACTTAATACATAATAACAGCAAGTTAAACTATACTGAATATTATATTGTGACTAGATCATGCAACAATATTTGAAATCTGAAAGCTTGTCGGAACTTTTAACCAAGTTGAAACAGGACAGTTGTCACAATCAATTCACTAGCACTCCTTCTCCGTCAAAATACCAAAGCAATGACAACGAGAAAACAACAGAAAACATTCTCAAATATCATTTTAACATTAGAGTGAATAAGTTAAGCCCATGAAGTGAATAGAATATTAGTTGATACTAGTACATTTTTACATTAATTCATGTTGTATCCATTATAAAGCATTTTCCAAAAGCATTGTCCGGCATATTTTCTACACTGTGAAACAGACACCCACCCCTCCACCAGAATGTATTATTTGTGACATTTGCACAGATTTCACCCCATATTAACACTTATAAAGGCTCCTTGCGTTGCTGTTAACCTATTTTGGTTGATTTACAGCATTATCTCGGCGGTTTGAAACATAAATAATGATATATTGCAGAAACTTATGAAAACTTTGAGAACGCATTTTTTTTGGCGCACTCACGCGACCCACCTACCCCACACATAACATCTCGCAAATTTTTGGTGCCCCCCCCCCCCCCCTACACGGAAAAAGTATAGATACTTCGTCAATAATAAAAAACATCTGCAAACAAAATCCTCTCTTTTATATCATGATAATTGTCATCAAACTTGATTTTCTGTATCAAAAATTCGTCAGAAAATCTGTCGTCTTCCAAACCAAAATATCTGTGCACATTGAACCTCGAGGCAAATTGGTGCTTGCCATACCTGTTGTGCCGAGTGTTTAAACGTTTTTTTCATATTTGTTAATACAATCACAGTTACTGGAAGTTGTGGCTGCAACCACTTTTTTCACCGATAGGCCTAACAATGAATGCACCACGTCAATCCTGGCCCCGTGTTCCACATACAGTAGTCTATATAATATAGACAAGTAATGAAAGCCTATTTCGCCGTGACCGATACCCCCTTCCCAGTTCATTTGTGAATTCGTCCATTGAACAAAGATTTGTCAGCACAGTTTTCTTGTACAGTTCTCCACGGGGTATTTAACTTCATGTTTATCATAAATTAATAATCAAATCATCATTCTACGGCTTCTTTATTCGATAAAAAACCCCTCTCCGTTCGACTTTTTTGCCCGCGACTCGACGCCATTGGAACAACAATGATGACGTGACGTTTCTGATGTCTAAAAATACCGTCTAAAAATGATTGCGGAATATTGAAACGGATCAAGTTCTTGTCACCTGCTTTACAGTGATAGTCGGTGAACTTTTAGACTGCAGTCGTATGTTTTATGCTGTTTATGATAAGAAAAAGGAAGTACTTAGAAGTTGGACATCTCTGAAGCAGTATCTGTGTGTGCAGAAAATGTGCAGCTGATGTTACGGTTAGTTCAAAGGAAAAATTTAAATAAATAAATAAAGTCTAAAGTCTACCCCCATTTATACACCTCATTCGTTCTCTCGGGTTATTTGATTTTGGAAATGCCCCGCAGTCTAAGCGTGGCGCCCAACATTCCCCCGATAGAGGGGGTCTAGACAATTTATTTATTTATCGGTGTTTTAAGGCCACATATTTTTGCATAATGGTTAATCATGACCACAACATGAGTATCAACTCAAGACAGAAGTGAGCGTTAATAAGCCATGTTGCCCATTTTTGAGAGGGTTTGCACCCCCAAGCATTGGTGACTGGGTTCTATTTTACCAGTAAAACAGAGCCTGTTTACCGCAGTGAACGGGCACTGTTTCACTTCCCGAGGTTCCCGCGGGGAGGGGTATAGACAATCCCCGGACCGACCATGGTTTGGCCAGATGTGTATAATTTTTGTTATCAATTGAAAAAAAGTCGCAATAGGCTTATCCATGAATCTAGAGGCAAGAAAGCCAGTTACTACGAGCAGCCAAGTTAACATAAACTACAGATTCTGAAGATATCTTCCAATAATATAACAATACCATGAGTTTGGAGGGCGTTACTGTTTATTACCGGCCCGAGAGGAATAAATAAAAGCCCGAGGGTTTATTACCAGCCCGAGAATCGAGGGCCGTTAATAAGGCAGAGGGCTGTTGATCTTCATCCACCAAGCGCCGCGTCTGAATAGTCTGTGCCTACAAGCCACCCCCCCCCCCCTCCCATTCACAAGCTTCCAGTTTTACGTTTCACTTATCATGCAAGTAACAGGTAAGTTTTGATGTAGCCAGTTCAAGTTTGGCAATTGAGGAAGAACGTTTGCAGTAGCAAGTAGAAGGGGTCAAGGGGAACGGCGTTCCCACAAAAGCATCACTGGCCTTGCCTCCCCACAAATGCCCGCAGTGGGTTTTCTAGAAAGGTTCATCTTTTTTTTTAAAAAAAAGTGTCCCCGGGAAAGATTTTTGTCGAGACCCCGAGATATCTTTATCGGCCAAATGCTTCGTCTGAATAATATGTGTCTAAAACATGCCTCGCCGCTCCCAATCCATTCACACCCCCCCCCCCCCCGCCCCCGCTCCACGTTTCAATCAGCATGTAGTGGGCCTGATATACACTATTATGATTAATGTTGTTCAGCATTAAATTTAAATGTTGTCAATGTCACGATTCCTAACTGGCATTGTAAAAAAAGAAATGAAGAAAGGACGGTATGGGGAACAAGCCCCTTTCAACCCTCAGTGACTGTAAATGATCAATTCACACATGTCAAGGCGTGTTGAAGGAGAAACAGGTTCAGGTACTCGGCAGGTGTCACCGGTTGCGTCGCGATGGTCTCTTGGCTGATGTCGGTTGAACCCTCGGGTGAGGACCAGTGTGAGAAGTTGGGTCCTCTCACACAGGTACTACCTCTCCCCGAGGGTGCAGTCGATCTGGATTTTCAGACAAATATAGTCTGCCACTTCGAGGATGATTTTGAGTGATGGCCATCACTGGCAAGTATAATCTGCCTCAGACTGTCTCTGTTTGGTTGGACTCTTTGGAAGAAAACAACAACGACCCCTTTCGGGGACCACCAGAAAGAAGACCCGAACTTCCCTGGTTCGGGGGCAGGCCTGCATTGTAATCCTATTGGGTTGGGACAAAAGATGCGCAATGCGCTAACAAAAAGGGGCAGAGGCGGGACGCAGGACCAACGCTCGCCTCCCTTAAAGTGGTCGACCACTTTTGGGGATGGAGTGGAGGATGTTCAGGTTCCATGGGGGTTACTGTTTCCATAACGGTTATAGTGTCCATAGCGGTTATTGGGGTGCTGGTTAAAAAGTATCTTCCTTGTACCTGCTTAAAAGAAGGCAGAATTAGTTTTCATTAGAATATGTAAAATATAAAAAGATAAAAATAGCACATTTTGTTTAATTTATTATCTAATCTTTAGCTGAGTCGGTGAAGGCAGCCCTTTCTGGTAGAAGGCCACAGTTGAGCTGTTAATCTGCATGTTAGCAATATAATTTCCTTTTTTATACAGGCCACGAGATCACTCTCACCCCTCCCTGTCTGTCATATAGGCATATAACCTAGATCTAATACTCTTTCCGCCCGCCTATAGGCCTACATATTCCTTTCAAAGCTTCCTGAATTTTCATCTTCGGACAACAAGGTAGCGCTGTCTTAAATTAACCACAAGTTTTTTTTATTAAAATTCGGATAAGTTGGTTGTGCCTTGACAATAAATATAACTCGAAGACAGGGGTGCAACAATTGTTTTGCAGGAAAGGCTCTTACATTACAGCCCACATCCATTCTCCTGTTCTGTCGTCTGCAGCACAAGAACAACGCAGTGCGTAGTTTCGCTTTCCGGGTTAACTTTTGTACAAACTAGCAACGAAATGTCACGCCATCATTGTTGTTCCAATGGCGTCGAGTCGCGGGCAAAAACGTCGAACGGAGAGGTATTTTTTATCAGTTAAAGAAGCCGTAGAATGGTGATTTGATTATTAATTTATGATAAACATGAAGTTAAATACCTTGTGGATAGCCGTACAAGAAAACTGTGTTGATGAATCTTTGTTCAATGGACGAATTCACAAATGAACTGGGAAGGGGGTATTTGTTTCAGACACCATATACCGATAGTCTGATCCAAATGGCCCAAGCCATTTACGCAATCAACAGAGCCAAGAATATACTTCCACCAAAAGCATTAAAAACCCTGTATTATTCACTAGTCCATCCTCATTTACTTTATGGCATTCATATTTGGGGCTATGTTTCGTCTACTAACAGAATTTTCCATTTGCTAAAGAGTCAATTCGCATTACTAATAGGAAAAGTTATAATACTCACACAGATCCTCTCTTTCGAAAGAGTGGGATTCTAAAATTCTATGAACTATACAAGCTCCAAGTTCTCTTATTTATGCATGACTGGTGTGACATAAGATTGCCGATACCCTCAACTTTCATTTAAAAATATTTCGGCCACAAGGATTATTATTGAACGGATCTACTGAGGTGTTCTGAGCTTTGCTGTCTTGATATTCTTCTCAATATTTTTTTATTTTGGGGGGAATTGCAGAAAGATAGCCAATATGGCTATGCTATTTCCCGCAGTATATGTATTATTTTTTGTACAATATTTGTTACCAAATTATACTGCCAATAAAGATGCTTCTACTACTACTGCTTAGATATACTCCCATTGAATAAAAAAAAACACCCATATAATCCTAGAGCTCCCGTCCCACACTAATAATCCATAGCCAGCGATTTTTCCGTGTCAATTTAGGTGATTTGGGGTGGTTTTCAGTGATTTTCGGTACTTGTCGGGTCGAGTTTGGGTAATTATATTTTCTACAGTTTAATCGACCACATCTCCACTATATTAGAAGCCTTCGAGTTCCATAAAAACCAAGTGATTCCAAGATGGCAGTCTGGATAGGCATGAACCGAGGATTCTCGGAAAATGCGAGTCAAATAAACAATTGCCAGGCCCACTTGGGTAATTAGATGTACTCCTATTTCGAACAAACCCTCTGAACACACCCCTGTTCTATAAAGGGGTATGGGGGTCACATAGCAACTGCGTTCCACCACAGAAACCAAGATGATGTTTAATGGCCACAAACTTTTCCTATAATATACGTAGGAATTTAGCAAATTTAGTCTTGGTTGACAGTGCTCGTAGAACACTGTTAAACAAGACTGAATTGGTTGAATATCCAGTTACATTATGAAAACTGTTGTTCCTTCAAATTTGGATATTTTGAAATCGGTGGGCAGAACGTGTGTGAGGAAAGGGAGAGGCGGAAGGGGGCCTACTGAAAATTTCAAATTTCAATATGTTTGTATATTGTCAAATGGTCTTGTCCGAAGATTCGTTCTTTTTTAAACGACATAGTCTGCATTGCCTTTTTCTATGTGCCATTTTCATACCCTGTTGTGCCATATTTTCCTCCTCCCTCAGAGAGTGACAAATTTGCAGTACCATTATATTATTTCCGTGTTTTTTCTGTGCCATTTTTCCTACTTTCATCCGGAAGTCACCAGAGTGCAAAAGAAAAAAAAAATATCGAATTTGTTATGCAGCAAAATGAAAGTGGAGGGGGGTAGGGGTACGAACAGTGGTCTCTAAATTACAGAACGGCAGAACGAGAGGAGGGGCAGATAAAATTCTTAACGAGTTCCTAAACAAATGGGAAAGGGAGCAATACATAAACTTAACGACACTATTCAACCTGGACATAGAAAGACAAGTGGTTCCCAAAAGAGTGGAGAGAAACCAATGAGTCCTTATTACACAAAAAGGTGAAATGGTGAGTGTACCAAGTATAGCGTTTGGAACGGAAGTGACGCCTCTAAATTCAGCGGCTGTAAAGAGTTTTGAACCTCTGCAGAACTCAACAGGGTTGAGTAATAGCGCAGCACAAGAAGGAATCATGAGTGATCTTGGGAGGATAGGAATCAAAAACGCTTCGAGGGGTTGCGAAAGGAGAAAAGGCGTGTGACGGCGGTGGAATTTGGAAGCACGGGGGTAATCAAACCTTCTCGTCTGAGAACACTGACAAATCAGCGGCTGGTCGTGGGGAAATTAATTTGGGAAATTGTGGGTGTACCAAGTATAACGTATGGTAGGAAGCGATACCTCTAAACCAAACGGCTTTGAAGAGCGTGGAAACCCAGCGGAAAGATTCAGGCCAGTGGATAACGGGGTCAAGTAATGCCTCATCACTTGAATTAATCAGGGGTGAGCTTGGGTGGATGAGAATCGTGGACACGATAGGCTTAATGAAACTTTTAACTATTTGGTAAATGTACTCGGAAGCCAATGGTGTAAACTAATGTTCCAGAATATTTGGAATCCAAATGCATGCAAAGGCAGAGTGGATTAACCAAATGAGGGAATTAATAGAGAACTACTGAATTGAGAACTCGGACTGAGAAATAGGGACAGCCCAGGGTACAAAATCGTTAAAGAAAGAGTCATAGAGAATTGTAACCTCAATTGGCGAGAGAGAGTCAAATCGAAGAAGTATTTGGTGTCATGCGGGATAAAGAGAAGCCAGGTTTTGAAGAGTACCTTGATGTCATCTTTGGGGGGAGGGGGGGGGGGGCACTGTTGACGCGGTCGCTGGAGCTTAGGGAAAGAATTGGGAAAGACAGTGAAAAGGCGTGCCAAATATGTAATTTAGACGTAGTGGAGACCCCGGAAACCTTTCTGCGGGAATATCCAAAATACCAGTCTAACAGAATAAGATTCACTGGGAGTATAATGGGAGAAGTGGGATGGGGGCATGAAGGACATATGGTTAGAAAGTAACACAAAGGAGATGGTTCGTATGCTTATCGGAGAGACTGACAAGGACGGCGTACGAGATGTTATCAAGCAGTTCGTCTCCGAGTGTTGAAAGGAGAGAAGGGGAGCGGGGATTGAGAGTCGAGAGCATAGAGGTAATCAAGGCCTTCTCACCTGAGAACCTCGACAAATCAGCGGCCGACCAAAGTGTTATTATTTCGTTCCGTTTTATGGAGACGGTGATTTATAAGCATCCAGCTTACTACACTGTTTTGATCAAAATTATAAGCTTGCTGATACACTTGGAAATAAATTCTGTTTAAATTTTACTAGCCTGATTCTGCTTTTTTGGTGCACATGTAACCCCACCAAATACCAACTTTTTGCCAATAATAATATAGAGAGTAATCGTTTGACTATATTAATAAACATGCAGATGAAAGAAAATAATTTTAAAATTGATCCGAAAACCCTGCATGCAATATGATGCCTGTTTAACTTCCCACATGAATAGCTACAATACTTACAGTTATTGGAGGCTGTGATGTAATTAATTATATGGACTGGAGCCCGATGGACTGTATCATGAAAGACAGAGCACATCGCGCACTTTCAGACAGGATACAGTCGATCGAATTCCTAACTAAAATGAAAAATATTGATTGATTACAAATATCATGGCGGATACGATAGAATATTTAAAAATCAGAATCCTCCCCCCCCCCCCCCCCCCCCACACCTTCGACAGAATGCGAGTATTTGACCATTTTAAAATTAAACGCCTGTTGAAAAGCTCGAAAGCCAAAACATCTGTTCCCCCCATACATGTATCTTACATTTTGTTATTTCATGTAATAACCACAACGGACCTGCGAGATCTTGTTTTGTATATTATTGTAAAATGTACTACACTACGTTTACACTTTACGCCATAGGAATGGTTAAAAGTGGAGAAATAAATTGAAATTGAATGAACTGGTTACGTGAAATAATTCATGAGATGTGAGGGACGTTGTACAAACAAGAGTGTGCGAATGCGCACGAGAGTTTTAGAAAAAAGTCCCTCACCTCGAATGTGTTATTTCACGTAACCAGTCCAGTCAAGCGTTTACTCTGTTTATTACTTTTCATTATTAACGATAATTATATTATTTAACCATTTACCTAACGTAATGCCCAGCGCTATTCTCAAAACTCGCCAATTAATTTTCATTATTTTTTCATTTTTTGTCTCTAAAACATAGGTTATGGCTCTCATTGGAACGAGCTCGTCGAGCTCGTTCCAATGAGGAGACAAAACCTATGTTTTTGAGACAAAAAAATGAAAAAATAGCTATTCAAGATTTTTTTTGCAAGTGTCGTCTGCTTTTCATATTAGGTAAAGGGTTAAAAAAACAAAAAAACAATGAAGTCCCCATTACATCCACGGCAAAGCGTCTTTGCGCGCGCGCACGGATACATGACACAATTGTTGATTGCATAATTCACTTGTGAAATTATCGTTTATAATCAAACCCGGAAATCCCAGTAAATCACACTTTGGAAAGTAATAAATAGTCACAATGCACAAGAACACTTAAACCACAAAACACCAAAATTCATTAATTAAGCAGCAGGAATTTATATTAATTGTTTTCTAGGATGTTGAATTACACAAACATCACCCTTGGCCCCATTTCTTTGATACACACAATTATAAAAAAAAAATAATAATAGCGAAAACATGAGTAGTAGGAGAGCAATGGGTCATGCCCCATTGGCCGGACCTATCCCGGACCTAGGAAGTGACGTCATGTCACGTAACCTGGTGGCACCATGTTGTGCTGTCATGGTAACCCGCGTGAGCAGCCATCTTGTGACGTCATCTCCATAGTGATACGTGGCGTTAGTGCGCATGCGCAGCGCGTGTTGTTAGGGTGATAGTGTTTCCGTCGACCATTCTGTATACTGGAGGCCGCCATCTTGGTTTCTATGTTAGCATGTGGTTGCTATGTGACCCGAAAGGCTTCTTATAGGACAGGGGTATGTTCGGAGGGTGTGTTCCTTTGTACGGGAGTAATTTCCCGATTCGTAGAATTACCACAAACAAACCGACAAGTTTTACTATTTCGAATTCTTTCAGAATTCTCTGCTTCTATCTATATATGCAATAGTTTTCGTCTATCTGACCATGTTCCTTTGCCCTGGAGTATTCCCCAGTAGCGTAGAAGAGCCTATCAGCTGGAACAGCTTTGCTTATTGTTACTATATTTAGCAATTTCTGGTCTATTCTTGTTAGTTCTGACCCTATTCCGAGTACTCTTGTTGTTTCATTTATTTAGATCACCCAATCAGTTCACACTCCTAGCTCTAACCAACCAACCAGATTGCTTGATTTCCCGTAATCTGTATGCAGAGTTATCTCCATTGTGTATATCAAAAGCCTATATCATTCCCAAACCCAATAATCTATCGAGCAGTTACTGAAAAGTCATTGCTCGAACGACTCGAAGTACATCGAGCAAATGAGCTTTAGAGTAATTGCTCGTTCGAGTGACTCCTCGAATGACTCTTCGACTCATTTCGATATTTGAGGATACCTATAGTCTGGTATTGTATCATTTGAGGATACTTATCTGAGGATAATATTACTTGTTTGGCCCAGCCTTCTGGGCTACCCCAAGACATAACTATTCCAATTTCTCCCAATAAGCTATCGAGCAGTTACTGAAAAGTCATTGCTCGAATGACGCGAAGCCCATCGAGCAAATGAGCTTTAGAGTAATTGCTCAATCGAGTAGCTCGGCATATTGCTCGAATGACTCGAAGCCCATCGAACAAATGAGGTTTAGAGTAATTGCTCGATCAAGTGACTTCTCGAACGACTCTTCGACTCATTTCGGTATTTGAGGATACCTATGACCTGATATTGTATTGGTATTTGAGGATACTTTTTATAGGCTACTTATCTAAGGATACTATTACTTGTTTGGCCCAGCCTTCTAGGCCACCCCAAGACATACCTTTTCAAATTCTCCCAATAAGCTATCGAGCAGTTACTGAAAAGTCATTGCTCGAATGACTCGAAGCCCATCGAGCAAATGAGCTTTAGAGTAATTGCTCGATCGAGTAGCTCGGCATATTGCTCGAATGACTCGAAGCCCATCGAGCAAACGAGCTTTAGAGTAATTGCTCGATCAAGTGATTCCTCGAACGACTTTTCGACTCATTTCGGTATTTGAGGGTACCTATGGCCTGGTTTTGTATTAGTATTTGTGGATACTTTTTATAGGCTACTTATCTAAGGATATTATTACTTGTTTGGTCCAGCCTTCTAGGCCACCCCAGGACATACCTAACCCAAATTCTCCCAATAAGCTATTGAACAGTAACTGAAAAGTCATTGCTCGAATGACTCGAAGCCCATCGAGCAAATGAGCTTTTCAGCAATTGCTCGATCGAGTGACTCGACATACTGCTCGAATGACTCGAAGCCCATCGAGCAAATGAGCTTTAGAGTAATTGCTCGTTCGAGTGACTTCTCGAACGACTCTTCGACAAATTTCGGTATTTGAGGATACCTATGACATGGCTACGTATCAGTTGAGGATACCTGTTGAGGATACATTTTAAGGATACTTATCTGAAGATATCTGGTCAGGATATCAAGATATCTTGATACAACTGCTTATACATCAGGAAATAATCCTAACTTATTGACAGAGAGGACAAACGACGAATTAACGAAAATCAGTGACTGGTGTCTTGCCAACAAGCTATCGTTGAATGCTAACAAAACCAATGCTTCACTTCTTCATCCCCCAAATGATAATTATAATTATAGCCATGTACAGACACAAATACTAATAAAATATAAAAACATCACAGTAGCAGGTAATAATCGCGAAATGAAATCAGTAAAATTTTTAGGTGTTAACATAGATGAAAATCTCAAATTTAATCACCACGTGGCTGCTGTTTGTATAAAGTTTTCTAGGACTATTTATATCCTGAATAAAGTGAGAAAAAAAATTTGCCAGTTGACACTTACGTGTACTCTATCTTACGTTGTTCCAAAGCCACTTAATTTATGGAATCAATGTATGCGGTAACACACCTGCAACAAAACAAATTCTGAATTTGCAGAAAAAAGCAGTGCGTATCATAGCAAATAAAAAGTTTAACTCTCATACCGACCCTCTTTTTAAACATTTGAAAATTCTTAAATTCACTGATCTTTACAAATTACATTCACTTCTATTTATCTACGACTGGACTAAAAAACTCTCCCTGTCAGTTTTAATAATACATTCCAAGTGTACGAAAACCCCTTAGGCATAAATACCAGATAGTGTGGAAATCTAACCACACACAAACCGCGCACTCAGTTCTCAGCCGCTCTTCACTACTTTTCTTTCCCGAAATTATGGAATGACTTAGATTCAAGATTAAAATTTCTCCCCCGCGTGTCATTTAAAAAACACACCGACCAATCAGTTCCTAAACGTTTATAGTGACAACATAAATTGCTCAAATCCGAGATGTTCCGTCTGCTCACATAACTAGTTCGTCTATGGGGGTCTTACTTTTCCCGTCCCCAAATGTCTGTGGTTTTTGCAACTGTACATATCCTAATAATCCGTACTACTAAAATGGAGGAATATCGTAATTGTTTTCACTTTGGAAACAAAGTTGATCACAAGGTCAGAATAACAACTGATCTAACAGTGGAGTTAAAATGTCAAAATAAACCAACACTGTTCTGAACTATTCACATTAACCATCTACTGTACAGATCCACCTTTCTTCTAAGAAAATTGTCATTCGCCGTATTTGATATTTATTTTTTGTTTAATTTTGTTTTATTTGCCATGTTTTTTTTTTGTTTTGTTTTTTTCTATTTTTTTTTTCGAAGGGATGACAGGAAGACAGTCGCAAGACTATGTCATTCCCCACGGTATACATCTACTCATTTATCAAATCTTGTAACGTTATTTTTCTCTTAAAACGTACTGTATTTGTATTCTGTGAAAATAAAGTAAAGTGAACAAAAAGTCATTCGAGGAGTCACTCGAACGAGCAATTACTCTAAATCTCATTTGCTCGATGGACTTCGAGTCGTTCGAGCAATAACTTTTCAGTAACTGCTCGATAGCTTAATGGGTTTGGGAATGATATAGGCTTTTGATATACACAAGGGAGATAACTCTGCATAGAGATTACGGGAAATCAAGCAATCTGGTTGGTTAGTTAGAGCTAGGAAAATGAAATGATTGGGCGATCTAGGTAAATGAAACAACAAAAGTACTCGGAATATGTTCAGCACTAACAAGAATAGACCAGAAATTGCTAAAATAGTAACAATAAGCAAAGCTGTTCCAGTTGATAGGATCTTCTACGCTACTGGAGTATACTCCAGGGCAAAGGAACATGGTCAGATAGACGAAAACTATTGCATATATAGATAGAAGCAGAGAATTCTAAAAGAACTCGAAATAGTAAAACTTGTCGGGTTGTTTGAGGTAATTTTACGAATCGTGAAATTACTCCTGTACAAAGGAACACATCCTCCGAACATACCCTTGTCCTATAAGAAGCCTTTGGGTCACATAGCAACCACGTGCTACCATAGAAACCAAGATGGTGGCCTCCAGTATACAAAATGGACGACCGAAACACCTATCACCCTAATAACACGCGCTGCGCATGCGCACTAACACCACGTATTACTATGGAGATGACGTCACAAGATGGCCGCTCACGCGGGTAACCATGACAACACAACATGGCGCCACCAGGTCACGTGACATGACGTCACTTCCTAGGTCCGGGGGTAGGTCCGGCCAATGAGGCACGATCCATCGCTCTCCTACTACTAACATGAATTTCTATCTGATTTGATAGAAAGAATAAAAACAATAACAGGTATAAAAACACTAAAACCATGAACTCTAAACTCATTAGTTAGCATTATTACTTTCCAAAGTGTGATTTACTGGGATTTCCGGGTTTGATTATGAACGGTAACTTCACAAGTGAATTATGCAATCAACAATTGTGTCATGATTCTGTGCGCGCAAACGAAGACGCTTTGCCGTGGGTGTAATGGGGGACTTCATTGTTTTTTTTTTGTTTTTTTTAACCCTTTACCTAATATGAAAAGCATACGACACTTGCAAAAAAAAAAAATCTTGAATAGCTATTATTTTTATTTCTTTGTCTCAAAAACATAAATTATGACTCCTCATTGGAAGGAGCTCGACGAAATCGGCGGTATTGGAATTTTGAGTTCGGAATCGGTTTCGGTATTTTAGGGGGGGGGAGATATACCTCGGTATCGGTTCGGTATTCGGTATCTGACTGGACTGAGATTTTCTGATAGTAACTAAAAGGAATTCACATCAGGAAAAACAGAATAAGTTGCTGTAGTATCATTCTACCACAACGCTATAACTGACACTGCCAATGAGCTCAAAAGTGGCATTCTTTTACGACCTCAAAGCATATGTACTGTAATTTTGCGGCTTGTTCTAAATGCACCTTAATGCTTAAAGACCTGTTTCAGGCCTTTGCGATCTCAGAGCATATTCCCTGACCATGCCATCATTAGGAGGTCCTACTGACAAAACACATGGATAGCGATTTCTAGTCACGTCGTGACTGCCTTAAGAGGCAGCCAATACCTGACTACAAATCACTGCTGAGCAATTGGACATGTACAGGCTGTAGTCTAGTGGGAATTCAGGATATTTGCCCAGTCCATTGAGGGTTAACACAACTGAAAACAAAATCAATCACTTCTTTCGTGAAAATGTACGGAAGCCTCTTAGCTTCACGTCGTTTTTAGTTATTAAATTGTAGCAACAATTTAATAAATTGTAACTACAATTTAGCTAAATTGTAATTACAATTTAATAAATTGTAGTTACAATTTAGCTAAATTGTACTTACAATTTAATAAATTGTAACTACAATTTACCTAAATTGTAGCTACAATTTAATAAATTGTAACTACAATTTATTAAATTGCACCTGCAATTTACCTAAATTGTACGTACAATTTAATAAATTGTAGCTACAATTTAGAGCCTGTGCTTTTATTGGTCATGCTAAATTGTAGCTGCAATTTAAGTGGCCAATCGGTGGCATTCGCACGTACCATGGCTCACTACTCAATCCTGCATTAACACTTGGAATAGTCGAAAATCATCAATTTGAGGGGCAAATATTAGGAGTTTAAAACAGTATCAGTCGGCGAGTTTTTTATAGAATTTTAGAGGATTATAATGGGAATGAGAGGGTGGGTGTTAAATCTAAGAGCTTATTTGACGGGCTAAGTAAGAAAGAGGCGCCCGCTCTTGAACGTTATCTGGGTGGTTCGCTTGGGGTCACTGTTCAGGGTCAGATCGAAATCACTAGAACTGCGGGGGGGGGGGGGGGGATTAAAAAGAGTGTCAGATAGAAAAGGAACGTAATATGTGAAGCCTAGGAAACACGGAAGCCGTGGCATTTTTGGGCGATAGCATAAAATTGGCTCACTATCATAACACTTAGACCGGCAGGATTTGGGTGTTATAGTACCGGTAGTGAGAAAAAATGCGTCCCAAAGAGGGTAAGCGTTTTGAGGATGTTTTCCCGACCCGGAAAAATTTCTGTCTTTGAAGGCACACCCAGCTCCAAAATGCTTGAACATTTGTAAAGGAAAATCAACATTCTCAATTGGTAAAATATGATAGCATGGAGGTCATCCTCAATTCGAGTTAATTCCACGAGGATACTGTTATGATAAATTTAGGGGTAGTGGTGAATCACTGACAGACGGCTTGACTTTTGTGCTCGAGGTTCTGAGTTCAAGCTCGTTAAGCCATAAGAGCGACCCTCATTGTATAATGGACAAGGCATTTCATCCCAGTGCACACATGGGGCACGATGACTCCGTGTATTGAGGTATATAAACCGCTATCGACTTACTTCTGTTGTCAATCACTTCAACCCTGCCTATGCTGCAGGGTAGAGTTATGATGCTGGGTAGCTGGTAGGTGTTCATCGTTACTAGGTGATTCTCTCTGGGTGCTCTGGCTTCCGCCATCCGTAAACCTGTCACCGACATAACACAACACTGGTCGTTGAAAGTGTCATGAAACCACAATAACTAATTAGGCCTAACAAAAATAACCTCCTCGTCACTTGTGGGGTTTGCAGTTGTTTTATGAATGTCCTGGTTGCATGCTGAGAGAATAAAGCCAAGGTATTTCAAATCATGGGAGTAGATTTTGGCGCCGAGTGCTTTAGCTCGAATCGAATCCAGAAATCGGGGATGTATTTGAACAAGATGTGAAATCATGAACTCGCCGGACGAAACCAAGCTACCTGCATATGGTCAGTCGTCAGGGACGGGGCACACGGGGGTAAACAAACAAGGGCTTCACTCATTTAAGGGGTCCCACATTTCACACGAAATTGTGCAAAACGATAACATTCTCTCAAATATGCAACATGGATCGCGTGAAACGATGTTTTTGAGAGGTTCAAGTGCCAGGAAATGGCTCCTTTTCCTTTTGGATTAAACAAATTTTCTCCCGCGGGGCCACAACATGGTTGATCTTGTGCATTACTTGAACCTACAGACCCACGCAGTACGGTGCTACCTAGGGCCCTCTATTTCTTACGGCATGTGTTTTACCCCAATGATACACAATGACACCCAAGTTGCCAATGTTACCCAATAATACTCAAATTATGCCCAATGATAACCAAAATAAAAATAATTATATTTATAATAAAATGATGATGATTTTATTTTCCCATTTCTATTGTTAGATATTGTTGCCGTGACTGACTCAACCGGCGGAATGTGTGAAAAATCTCAAAGAAAGAGATTATTCAAGCCATTTTCAGCAAAGACAAAACAACGAACCCGATTGGCCAGTTAAATTGCAGCTACAATTTAGCTTGACCAATAAAAGTACAGGCGCTAAATTGTAGCTACAATTTATTAAATTGTAGTTACAATTTATTAAATTGTAGCAACAATTTAGCTAAATTGTAGTTACAATTTATTAAATTGTAAGTACAATTTAGCTAGATTGTAACTACAATTTATTAAATTGTAACTACAATTTAGCTTAATTGTAGGTACAATTTATTAAATTGTATCTACAATTTAATAACTAAAAACGACGTGAAGCTAATAGGCTTCCTTAAAAATGAATCTTTCAACTGTTATCAAGCCTCAGCAGGGACCTATAAATAGCACATGTAGGAAATTTGAAAATTCAGACGGTTTCGGTATTCAACGATTGGTTCGGTTCGGCTTTTCTGTGTCCCCATGATATCGGTGTCGGTTCGGTTTTTCGGTATATTGACCATCTCTAAAACTGAGTATGGAGAGAGGAGATGTGACGGAAACTTGAAGACCTCGATTTGGAGGAAGTTTTGTCGGAATCACGTATAGGGATGTGCAGAGTGTACTC
This sequence comes from Pictodentalium vernedei, assembly GCA_031216915.1. NCBI lineage: Eukaryota > Metazoa > Mollusca > Scaphopoda > Dentaliida > Dentaliidae > Pictodentalium > Pictodentalium vernedei. Next base: position 650,506,445 of record CM062297.1, read on the forward strand.
AACCTGGTAAACATCACAAGAACAAAGCGTCCCAGTGGAGATAGGCCTCAATGAGGGATGTGTCATGTCCCCGATTCTGTTTGCATTGTACATAAAAGAGTTAGGGGAAGAGTTAATGGCAAGCACAGAGGAGTCAAAGATGGAGAGACAAAGATCCCAATGCTATTCTTTGCAGAATGATGATATGGTTTTATTAGCCGATAGTGAAGAGGGACTAGAAAAACCGCTAACGCACTTGCATATGTATTTGTAGGTATTGTTGATCATTCATTGTATGGGTAAGACGTTAATATGAGCATAAGCTTGTTCATCAATCCAGATCTACTATGAAGTATTGAAAATAGGGTGAACAAAACACAATTGTAGGAAAGTACGGGGATAATTGGCGACATGAATACAACGAAAACAAGAGTAAGGTAATACCCGTGGGCCACACGGTAGATGAGCCCCGAAGGTAGGGCAGTTTTCTATTGCTGAAGGGGAAAGCAAGGATATAACATGGTGGAAAACAGGAGAATATGATTTGTTTTTTGGTGTTTTTAGTTTTTTTTTTGGGGGGGGGGGGGACTTATGTGCCAGAGGCAAAGGCATACACAAAAACCACGCCCACGAACTTGACACAAAAGGGTACAAAGGAGAGGCTCAGAATGGCTTCTGGAAGGGAAGCAGCGTCACAGACCATCTTTTAACACTGACCCGAATGACAGAATCTGCGAACCCCCCTCCCCCCCCCCCAAAAAAAAAACGATCTTTTAATTTCTGGAAAAAAGGCATCTGGTATGACGTGGAGGGAGGGGATGTGGCGAGAGCTTGAGCCCTTAGGCCTGGAAGGTGAGTTTGTTGAATTCTGAAAACATTATATAAAGATGTACAAAATTAACTTAGTCTGGGTAACCTTACAACAAAACGCGTGCCTATGGAGATACGCCTAAAACAGGGTTGTATTCTTTCGCCAATTCTTTTTGCATTGTACATCAAAGATTTGGGAGATATACTCCTGCAGAGCGACTATGGGCAGTAGGGGGAGCGGGGGCGCCGAAGATCCCAGAGTTAATTTTCGCAGATGATATGGTACCGGTATTAGAAAGCGAAGGTGGGCTAGAAAAAAGGCTGGCAATTGTTGGTAGATTTGGGAACAAATGGAGACCCGAACTAAATAAAAGCAACATAAAAGTTATACCCGTAGGCCGTAAAGTGGGACCGTACGCGAAGGTGGAGAGTTGGGAAGTTCTGTATTCCGGGAGGGGGCAGCAAACTTCTTAGTGTTTGAGAGACATTTGACAGCGAGTATTTTGGGGTAAATATAAACATTACGGGAAGAGGCATCTACCGAAACGACACGAATAAACTGACTATGAATTGGGCGAATCCTTAATCAAATAAAACTGATAGGGAGAACAGCTTTAATAAGGTTTTATAATAATTTAATAATAATAATTTGGGAAATGGTGTAAGTACCAAGTATAACATGTACGGAAGTGATACCTCCAATTACCAAATGGCTTTAAAGATCTTGGAAACCCCGCAGAACGATGCAGGCCGAAGGATAGTGGGCATTAGAAGCAATAAGGGGTGAACTTGAGTGGATGTGGATTAAGGACAGGGCAGACTTAATGAAACTCTGCTATCTTAACTATTTGGTAAATCCCCGGGATAGCCGATGGTGTAAATTAATGTTCCAGAATATTTGGAATTCAAACATAAAGACAGGATGAATAGACCAGGTAAGGGAGTTAATGGAGGACCATTCAATGGCGATATCGGACTTGGGCACAAACAAGGGTAAAAAATCTTCAGAGAAAGAGACATGGGGGCTTGTAACATGAATTGGCGAGAGAGGGTCAAAAGAGGTCTTTTGGTGGCCTGCGTGATAACGAGAAGACAGATTTTGAATAGTACTTTGATGACACTTTTGGTGGGTCCCTGTTGCTCAAGATGAGGTCGCAGTTGCTAGAGCTTAGGGTAAAACCGGGGGAGACAATGGAACGAAGAGGTCAAACGTGTAATTTAGGCGTAGTGGAAAGCCTGGAACACACTCTTCATTAGAATGTCCAAAATACCAGTCTAACAGAATAAGATTCACCGAGGATTACGATGGGGAAGTGGGATGGAAGAATGAAAGACATGTTGTTAGTGGGTGACACAAGGGGGAGTTAGTATGCTTAGCTGAGGGACTGGGAAGATGGGGTACGGGATGTCATCAAGTAGTTTGTCTCAGAGTATTTGGAGGAGAGCAGCGGCGTTGGGATAAGGAGACATTTGAAAGGACAGGGCGTATTAAGGCCTTATCACAGGAGAATCGCGACAAATCAGCGGCCGACTAAGTGCTATTAGAAGGGTACAGAATACGCTATCCGTTTATACTTCTTAGAAGGAACAACTTTAACAAGTTGTTCGTTTGAAAAATTATTTCGTAGAGGGTGGGGTTACCAAATATAACTTATGGAATGGATGTGACCCCTTTGAACCAGACGGTAGTGAGGAACTTGGAGATTCTGAAAAATGATGCGGGTTGGTGGATAAGCGGATCAAGTAACGCAGCCACACTCGAAACGGCCAAAGGAGAACTTGATCGGGTGCCTGTTAAAGAGAGAATAAATATGGGAAAACTATGTCACTTGAATTACCCGGTAAACCTTCCAAACAGCAGGTGGTGTAAGGCGACATTTAACCCTTTACCTAACATGAAAACCAGACGACACTTGCCAAAAAAATTCTTGAATAACCAATTTTTTTTCATTTTCTGTCTCAAAAACATAGGTTATGACCCCTCATTGGAACGAGCTCGTTCCAACGAGGGGTCATAACCTATGTTTTTGAGTCAAAAAATGAAAAAAAATAATGAAAATAAATTGGCGATTTTTGAGAATAGCGCTGGCGGGTTTTGGCCGTTACGTTGGGTAAAGGGTTAACTATGTATGGGATTTCAACATTCAGACAGTATGGACAAGGCAGGCTAGGGAGTTAATGGGGAATTATTCCATTGAGACTGGAGATCTAGAAAGGTGTGAAGCGAGGGGGTGGGGCAGTTTTATCAGGGGAAGGGTTCTCGATGATGGTACCTGAAGCTGGTGAGCTGGAGTTAGGGCCAGAGCTCTTTGGAAAGGTTATTCAGAAACAATTCTCCAGCTTTGGAGGAGTACCTCGATGGGTCGTTTGAGGGTTCTTTATGTTTCAAAGTTAAACCAAAGTCACTCGAGTTGGGGGGGGGGGGGGCGTGGAAAGGGGGTGCAAATGTGCAACTTAGGAGTAACGGAGACCCTGGAACATTTCATTTTAGAGTACCCTAAATATTTGCCAAGAAGATTAAGATTCCTTGAAGAAATAATGGAAGAATTGGACGAAAGCAAGATAGATAAGTGGATGAGGATGTTTTGAAGGAAATACAGATTATCATGATTATGTGCATGTCCTGTGATTTGTATCAGATTTGAGGTGGTGTCCAGAATGAGATCTCAACGAGCCGGCTTTGCCGGCGAGTTGTGATCCCATTCTGGACACCACCGAGAATCTGATGTAAATCACAGGACATGCACATTATCATGATAATTCATTTATCTAACAATTCTGTCACATCAACAGATTAAATCTTAAATTATTAATAGAGTTTTGGAACATAATGTTGGAGGAGAACAAGTAAAAAAAAAAAATTATGGATCAATATTGCTGTGCACTTTAACAAGCCATGAGTAACGCGGTCATCGCAAATTTTCAAAGTTGCGTGCGTTGCAAAATTATTCACTCTCAATGCCACTTCCTGATACGCTTGAATTTACAAGTGTGTAATATTTAACTGTGCATTTTCTATTTGTTGTGTGTGTGTGTGTGGGGGGGGGGGGGGGGGGGGCATTGGTTATTAATAGTTCTTTCACAAATTGTATGAAATTTTGTTTTGTTTTGTAAGCGATCAGCGGAGTCGATCACTGAAACGAACATAGAATGTATTCATGTGCCTGTTTCGATAGCCTGTCGCGTTACCGGAAACGTGTCGTCTATATATTACGGAATCAGAATAAGTCGCCTATATGATACGTAATCAGAACACATTATGTGATCCGTACCGTTTCTCGGGGTTTTCAGGCCAAAATCTATATGATTGTTCGATAAAGAGTCAATATCACAGTTGGGGGAATTGAGAAAGAGCCAATGGGGGAATAATAAAACAGTTTGAGACAGAATGCTGGTAGATTAGAACGGATATTGAGGGGGGAATGATCAGGCGGGTGACAGGGTTGATGTAGAAGGCTTCCTCGTTAGAGGACAGCGGCAAATCAGCGGAAAGCCAAACAATTATTATTTGATAAAAAGGCATGAACAGTAGGGGCCACAATGTCGTCGTCCGCCACAATGCCGTCGTCCCTCCATCCCACACTCGCTGCTGTGATTTTTGTCTCCCAAAGTATTTTATGAAGAGATGACGAAATAAATATGACTTGATTAGAAAGTGTGAACAGTACTATCCAGCACAAACCACAATGCAGTCGTCCCTCCTTCCCACAGTCGCCGCTGTGATTTTTGTCTCCCAAGGTATTTTACGGAGATAGGACGAAATAAATGTGACCAGATAAGAAGAAAGGAACAGTACCATCTAGTAAGAGCCATAATGCATTATTTTTATTTTGTTTTATTTAACCCTTTACCCAACGCAGACGATATCAAAATTTCTTATTTTAAATATTAGTTCGTTCCAACGAGGGGTCACATGATATGGTTTTGTTGACATTTTTGAAAAGTAATATTTTTTTCAACTGCTGACTTTGCATATTACGCGGGCGGATGCGGGCTTTTCGTTAGGTAAAGGGTTAATTCAACATATTTTATTTACATCAAAAGTAAATCGGGATTGATTAAACGGGACTTAGCCTATATTAACATCTTACCCTTACACAGACATAGTTTACAATTATTTACAATCACTTGTGCAAGTGCAGGTTTGATTTGAGCGTTTCTTATTCACATTGAAACAGTTTTTCATGTTGCAGTTAAAAAATAGTGTAGCTGAGTCGTAATATCAATGCTTCTACTTTCGCTCACCTGTAGCCTTCTTTGTGTTTGGTCTTACTATCACTTCTTTATACTACTTCATCCAACTCTTGCCGGTTTCGGAATTTAATCAGTAATATCATTACTATTAACAATGTAATACCAATAAGGGCAACAACAAAGATGACAACGAATCCAGGACAAAATGCCAATGGACAAAATGCCAATCAGACAAAATGTCAATGGACAATGAGAAGCATAAAGTGAATTAAAAGTTTATTTTGCAAGGATAATAGTTACACAACATTTTTTCAACATTTCCCCAACAAATAACATAACATATCACAATACAGTGTTCTATACATGAAAATAGCTTGTACATAAACAATAGTTTTGTTACAATATATTGGAGGGAGACATTCAGCTCACTCCAATACATTGTAACAAAACATGTATACTTATTTTTCTGAGTGTATCGATGTTGATTGAATGTGGTTCAATATATTTCTCAAACAGGTCATTTACAATACCTTCGATACTTTTAAATTGCATATAGGTTAACCCTTTACCTAACGAATCGCCCACATCCGCCCGCGTAATATGCAAATTGATCAGTTGAAAAAATTAATTTTTTCAAAATATTTCAGCAAAACCATATCATGTGACCCCTCATTGGAACGAGCTCATTGAGCTCGTTCCAATGAGGGGTCACATGATATTGTTTTGTTGAAATCTTTTGAAAAATTTTAAAATATTATATTTGAAATAATGAATTTTGATATCGTTTGCGTTGGGTAAAGGGTTAATACCCTTATAGGGTAGTATTTAATCTATTGTATCTTATTTGACAGAACTCAAAAAGTAGTGTCAAATAAGATATAATGGAATACATAATCGAGTTATCAATCTATCAGAATACAGTGTTCTTTGCATGAAGTCACTTGTTCATAAACAATAGTTTTATTACAATATAAATGAGAGAGACTTTGGCATATATTAATTATTTTTAAATTAAATTGCACCTAGGTTATAGAGTAGTATTTAATCTTATGCAATGGCCTAGTCCAGTTTCCAGTTTCTTTGGATTGACAAAGATTTTATAGTCTTTCTTGGTATTTCTTGACTCCTTTGCTTATGCGTTTAATTGTTGGCTGACCCCTGGCTTCTTGCAGGATTTGGGTCCTTGGCTGACCCCTGGCTTCTTGCAGGATTTGTGTCCTTGCAAGAGCAGCATCATCCTTCAAATGTTTTATAAGCCTCCATATTGATGGATGACTATGCCCAACCATACTCCTAAACGCATTATTCACGTCATCTCATCTCATGTTAAAATGACTTTGAAAAAAGACTCCTTGCAATAGAAAAGAAAGAAAGAAATGACCAAACCCACCCCCCCCCCCCAAAAAAAAAACATCCATTGGCATTTGAAATGACCAAAAAAAAAAAAAAAACAACCATCCATTGGCATTTTGTCCATTTTATACTTTGTCCATTGGCATTTTGTCTGATTGGCATTTTGTCCTTTGGCATTTTGTCCCTTGGCATTTTGTCCATTGGCATTTTGTCCGCACACCGACGACAGCAGCAGCAGCAGCAGCAACAACAACAATAAAAAATTATTAATACTATTATTATTACTATTACTTCTACTACCACAACCACTACTGCCATCATCACCACCGCTACCACCAGCACTATCACTATTGATAATTACTTATAATTCTCCGTTGTTTTTGTGCAAAACCGAACGTTTAATTTTCCCCAATTCAAATCATTGTAATACTAATTTATTGGTAGAATTGGGAGCTGATTCATTAGTCAGTTACCCGAGCGAGTGTGATGTAATTACGTTATGGTCCACATGATGTTGGTACTTCAAGTAATGGGGGTTGGGGTGGGGTGGGTGGGGTGGGTGGGGATGTCAGGTGTGAGTCACCCCTGTTTTTTTGTACCTCCTTACACGAAATATGCATACAGGCAGAACACTTCAACACTTTTCGACGTGCGTGATTGACGAAATAAGCAAGGAGGCACTGTAAAGGTGTCGCAGTGGTGTCGACCAGTCTTGCGCAATACTCAACTGGGAGAGCGTAAGCTCAAATTTAAGAACAGCAGTTACTTTAAGCAATTTGATGATATAATGCACTGCTGGACCGATTCAAATATAGCTACGTTGTTAAGATCTGATGCTTTTGTGTTCCCATACTGGCATACAATAGGATTTCGCAGGACAGTTGACAGGAAATACTGTTCAGTTCATCAAACAATATGTGTCTGAGATGACTGTATATTGGACATTCCAAGAAAAAATGGTTAGAATCTTCGAAGTAATGGCCGCAGCTACAATGCATTCGTTACTCCCTCACCTACATTTGCCGCTAAGGTGAAACTGACACTAATGATTGATTAAATACGTTTCGATAAAAGTATAAAATTGTGAAAAGCACGGTGTGTGTGGGGAGGGGTTGGAGGGGGGGGGGGCGCGAAAAAATTTAGTTTGAACAATATTTTTATTTCAAACAAACATGTTACATGGACACAAATGGAGCAAGAGAGGTGACATGGACAACTTGTTTTGTAATCCGTGCATACGGATTACTCATCCGTGCGAGCGCATTACTCATCCGAGCGCGCGGATTACTAATGGTTTACTAATCCGTGCGAAGGGATTACTAATCCGCGCAAACGGTATACTAATCCAAGCGAACGGATTAAAATACAACGATTTTTCGCACTTGGCACCCCAGGGGCACCAGTCATTACATGCGCCTGACAAGGGACATGTTAATTTATTTTATTGTTCCAATGCTAATCAAGTAGCATGACTGTTGAGGAATGGTTCAATGATTGAGGGTTAATAAGAACCTGGTATATGACACCTCCCTCCTGGGCGGCGGCATAAGAACGTGTTGGTATGCCGTTTGTAACAATTACCCGCCATTTCCTACTTGGAAAAGAATTGGAAAAGGATTTATTAATAGTTACGTACAGGTCGATCATTCCTTATTGGGGGGGGGGGGGGGGGGGGCCTGGGCGGAAGTCCTACCTGTGGTGGAACTTATTTGGTGGAATTCATCACGTCACTATACCTTCTGGTAGTACTGGTAACCTGCTATCGTGTGACGTCGTCGTAATGATGATACGAGGTGTTGCGTGCGCACGCCTGTGCTAATTGTTGGGATTTTTTTTTACAGGATCAGAATCTCACGAGAGTCTTCTGTAAAAGGTCCATGGGGCCGCCATCTAGTATTTGTACTGATATAAGGTAACCCCACCCCCCTCCCCCGTCCTGGAAGATGCACACGCCAGCGGACTTATCCCTTTTGGGGAGTTGATAAAACCACTTGGTTAAGGTTGACCCTCACAACGCACACGACCACCTTCACCCTCAAAGCAGCGGTTGCTGCTACTGCCCTTCAATCCTTATCCTAGGATAATCCTGCTCCAAGTGTGATCCTGATATCCAAAACAACCCCATGCTGATACAAGGATGATCTTGGGATTATCCGAATCTGAGTCACTCCTCCGCTCATCCATCTTCTCATTCGTCCATTCCCTCTTTCCTTCCATCCTCTACCTCCTCTCAGAACTTTGGAGGTTTTTTAAGCAACAATCGGTAATTTGTCCCCCAAAAGGGGGTTAGACGGCTAAAGTACGCTACTTCAAGGACAGGGAAGATAACTCATGTCAGCTCAAATACCTTTCGGGTAAGATGATGGCCAACTGATCCGCAGTCGAAAAAATGTCGCATGGTTTTCTGACTCTGATTCACTGGGATACGTCTTTTTATTGCCGAAGGTATAGAGATGTCATGCACGGAAGAGAAAAAACGGCGACACGTGTTTTTCCAAACAAAGTCGTGTTCTGGAGCTTGAAAGTTGTGAACTATGTGGTTGGATATACATAATGACAATTGACCATACTCCTTGTTTTTGCATAGGGGCCCGTAACGTACTTCAGTGAATATTCCCCGCTCTCTCTCTCCTTCCATACGCTGTCCCTACATGCTATAACATACAGAAAGCACTCGCAAATCGAATGGAGCCATTGCGGAATGTGTCAGCGCGATGAACATGACAAAAGGCGAGAAAGTGTTGTTATGCACTTGGTACAAATTCTATGCTACCCTTTCTGTGTGTTATAGCACTCAGAAACAGCATATAAAGGGAAGAAGCAGGGGATATCCAGCGGAATATATTACGGGTCTGGGTAAGAAACCCCCTGTAACCACGAATGCAAGGCTGAGCACAATGAAATGATAAATAATCGGTTTACATTTTTAAGTTCAACCTCAAATCCCCCGGATTGATAAATAAGTTGACCATGTCACTTTCCACTCTCCAGTATATGAACAAAAGTGGTCAATTTATTTTTTATTCCGTTCGCACGGACTAGTAATCCGTTTGCACGGACTAGTAATCCATGCGCACGGATTAGTAAACCAGGGCACGGATTAGTAATCCGTGTGCACGGATTACAAAAAAAATTTTACCATGAGGTAGCTTCGGGTAAACAATTCGATCAGACTATCTGTCAAGACTGTCATACATGCGAAAGAAACAACCAAAATGTTTCGCTTGAAACGATAAAATGTGCATTTTCGATTTAATACTAATAAAGATAGAAAAAATAACACGCTTTCAACACTTCATTTAATGGACAGGGCAAAATAATATTGATTTTTTAGTGAAATGAATACCGCAATGAACCCCTTCCCACAAGCGAAGGTCGACTCGGCATCATTGGTTTTGTTTTGTTGACGAGTGACAAAACTGCAGATATATCACTGAAATGACACAAAAATGTCTGCGTGGGTGAAAATGCAAACCCTGGGTTTCCAAACAACCAACCCATACAACTATTTCCAAGCATAACACACAGATGTTCCAGCTGAAAGAGGCTGGGGTGGAGGGGGCGTGGTCCCTGAAAAGTGAATGAAAATCGTCTGCTAGTAGCAGTGTCGCGTGTCTACTAATAATATTTTGTCCGTATACAGTACAAGTCAAAATGAGTTGAAGAATAACCACTACCGGTATAAACTATAGATGTAATGTTTCCTATAATAATAACACAAGAATCGGACATAAAAATATATGTACATATACACAGCATTTAAGAGGGTTAATTGCACTGGAATTTCTATTGCATTATATTTTCCAATGCATAGAAATTCAAAATGTAATTTATAATGTCCACGAAAGAATTAACAAATTGACTGCAACTTCACACATAATTCATGAATTAGCAGGTAAAAATGTTTTTTTTTTAAGTTTTGTACAAGACACATAATGTGATCTATCATTGGAACAAGATTGTTCCTCCGAGGATCACATGATTCGATTTGCTTGAGGCTTTTTGTGTAAATTTGAAAAAATTCAATTTAATTTCCAGTTTTAATGTTATCTGTTGGTAAAGGTTTAAAAAGTAAAGTAAAAAAATACATTATACTGCTTTTTGTGATCAGAGTACTACAACTGTAGATTATTTCAGCAAGTCAAAACTTCTTATTTTAAATTTGTTTTATAATCACGAAATATTGAAATGTGGCTATGTAATTTTTAATAGAATTAATCTGTAAATGAACAATTATTTATTTAATAGCCAAGTATGAAATGATCGGAAAAAAGACTTCTTATGAGTATAAAGGCATGGTACAAGGTAGAAGCATATGTTCAAGTCTACAAATGCTGTATGAATCAAAATAAGTCGTAGCATAAGCGCAATGAACTAAGTAACCCACTGCCATTACACCAACAGCACAAGAACACGCAATCATTTTCCGGAAAGCTTTCTGTGAGAGCTTTCCCGAACATGATGTCAGGTTCTTGTGTTGCTGGTGTAGTTGGAGATGCATACCAGTAGTTTATAGTGGTTATTCTACGGCGTATTTCGACCCGTACTGTAAGTCAAGTGATTTCTGAATTCCACTCGGAGGTCCGCTGGCAGGAATTTTACTTGTGCAAAACAATGCACATGGGCATTAACTACTGGCTGACCCTACCTGACAGCCAGTAAAAACTTGTAACTCACAAAACAAATCTGCAGTTTAAGGAGCACTGATAAGTTAGTTATCTGGTGGTCCATAAATTGCAGATTCGCTTGTTGAGTCCCAAACTTTCTACAAACTGGCAAGAATATGTTGGAAATATATGTATATCCAGAATACAGAAGAAGTCTCCTTGGTTACGAATCGAAATTAAGTATTTTTATTGTTTACTAATCATATATATTTCATTTTCAGGTTATTTTATTCAACTTTGTGGGGAGTTAGTTTAGAAAAGAAACTGGGACAAAGTTAGGAGGTCTTAAATAAAACTGTGAGCGCTAAGTTGTCGAACGGTTCGTCGTGTTGCCTTTTGTCGCGTGTTTACAGTTTTTCCCTGTCCGATCGCGTAATTTTGTCTTGATGATGGCGAGCAAGTCTGTCCAGACGGAGGTAAGTATGGAGGTAAATACGTGTAATATCGCGGTCCAGGACAACGGTGCCAACGGGGTAAGTATTGGTGTGCAGACAGAGGTCACTGGGGGTGTCGGTCAGAGCCGAGTTGGTGGGGCCACCGATGGCGATATTGGGCTTGAAGTTTGTAAACAGTGTTCTATGATGTATGGGGACTGTCGTTCGATGGGATATGGAGAGGTATGTGCAAACTGTCAGGAAATCCTCCGCCTACTTGAGACAATTGTTAAGTTTGAGGGGGAGATTGCTGAGCTGAAGGGAAAACTTGGTAGGGCGGGGGAGTCTGGAGTTACGCCTGTGAAAGTAGCTTTCCGAGAAGGATGGGTGGTTGTCGGTGGTTCCAAGAGGAAAGATGGGGGTAGAACCTTTGATGTGAATGTGAATGAGGTAGGTGATGAGGTAGGGGCTGCTAGAAAAGTACGTAGGACAGATGAGGGGGGCCCAGGCCGGAGCAATGCTGAAAGCGTTTGGCGTGGACTATCAAAAGTGGTAGGAAAGGGGGGCCAGAGATGCAGGTAGATAGGGGTGTAAAGTCCAAAAGCAGTGGGGAGTGCAGCACCAGAAACAGATTTGATGTGCTAGATTCGGAAGAGACAGAGGAGGAGATGGAGGTAGTTGCAACAGATAGTAGTTTGGGGTCTAGGCCAGGAAAAAGGAGGAGGGATCCGGGAGAAGACCAGGGGAGTAGTCCAGGTAGTTCAGGGCCTGGAAAGAGACGGAGGGACAAGGATAGGAGTAATCCTAGGTCAAAGATACCGATACCGATATTGATTCCGAGTGGGGCTGTTGGAGAGGAAGAGGACGCTGTAAACAATAGGAGACTAGAGGAGATAAATAGGGCGAGGGCCAAAAGTAAGTTGGTGGTTGCGGGAAGTAGCATAGTTCGGGGGATCGACAAGGTTGTCTGTGGTCCGGACAGTAAAAATAGAACAGTTCTGTGCTTTCCGGGGGCTAAAGTGGAGGACCTGAGGGATAGAGTGGACGGTATTGTTGCTGGGTCGGGGCCTGATCCGGTAGTGGTCTTACATGTGGGGTCCAATAACATCAGGGAGAGGAAATCAGTTCGTTTGGTGGACACATACAAGGACCTAATTAGTAAGCTACTTAGCAGGAATGCTCGGATCATCGTTTCAGGGGTGCTCCCCGTTATGGGTGGTGGGAATGAGAGGAACTCGCGAATTATGGCACTAAACGAGGAGCTGGAAGAGCACTGCAAAGACTTGGGAATACATTTCATTGACCACTGGGATTCATTCTGGGGACAAGGAGAGTTGTATGGGCGAGACGGGTTGCATTTAAGTAGGATGGGTACAGACCTGTTGGGCCAAAAACTTTTACAGGTGGCTGGGCCTTTTTTGGAGAAAAAGGGGGGTAGGGGACCACAGCCGATAACCCAGAGGGGCACAAATGCTGGGAACATAGGAAGAACAACAAACATGCACAACACAGGGACATACCAGAGTTATAATAATGTGCCAGTGATGACAAAAAAACAAAGATTCATTAAGTTTGGGTACTGCAAGATCCAGGGTCTGCACAAGAAAGTAAGCGAAATATCAACAATGATGGACGAAGGAGACTTCGATATAATGGGTCTAAGTGAGACGTGGATACGACGGGATGAGCGGGTTGATCAGATGAAGGGTTGCGTGTGGATAGGAGCTGGGCGAACTGAGGGTCAGAAACGGGGTGGGGGTGTTGGCATCTACGCTAAAGAGGAATTACAGCCCTCATTGATTACAGATCTCACAGAAGCAAGGACTCAGATTCCAGTATCCAACGAAATAGTCTGGGCAAAAATCAAGTTAGGAAGCAGGAGTGTTGCCGTTGGTGTTGTATACTTAGCAGTGGAGGGAAGTAAGCCCGAGTGGAATGATTCAATATATACAACTCTTAGATCGAATATCACAGAGCTTGAAAGCAGAGGGTTCAGTATTGTCCTAATGGGGGACTTCAATGGGCACATCGGGGATAAGGAGGAGGGCATACAGGGAGGTGATAGGAAAATTAACACGAATGGGAGGAAGATGTTGGACCTATCAAAAGAGCTTGGTTTAAAGATCCTGAACAGCGATGCGAAATGTAAGGGTAAATGGACCTGGGAGAGGAACGATAAGAAAACAATAATTGATTATATACTCTCTGACATTAGCGTATGGAGGGAGGTTATAGATGTAGAAATAGATGACGAGGGAAAAATGACTTGGGTAGTGATCACAACCTAACAGTTAAGATTATGGGCAAAAAGACGAATAGAGACAGAAATACCTTCCAAGAAGTTTGGGGACTAAAACAAGGAGCCGACTGGAAGCAGTTTCGGGAAAAACTAAAACCAAATCTTGAATGTATACCTAGGGATGCAAATGTCCAGAGTATTTCAGATGGCATAGTAAATAGTCTAACAGAGGCAGGGAAGGATTGTATAGGAAGGGTGAGGGTCCCAACGAGAGAGCTTGGATACAGGGTTAACGAGGGACTGAAAAAGACTATAAAAGAAAGGAAGGTAAAATGCGCTGCTTACAGAAGAAGTAGGAAGCTTAAAGGGGTGGATAACAATGACACGAGACTAATGAAAGGAGAATATGAACTGGCACGGAAAAAGGTGAATGAGATAAAGAATAATAATAGGAAGGAGCTCAATTGCAGTCTTGCCAGAACAATAAAGAAAACGGGGGGTTCGAGCTCAAACGTATTTTGGAACTGGGTAAATAAACGGGGGAAAAGTAGTGTGCAGAGTATCAAAGTGGATGGGGAAAGTACAGAAGATAAAGGCCGTATCGCTTCAGAGTTAGTCAAGCACTGGGAAAAGATAAACGATAGGCGATGGGGCAGTGGGTCCCCACCAAAAAGAAATACACTGGTGGAGGAGAACCTATCCAATCGTGTATGTAGCGAAATAACGGCAGAAGAAGTGCGGAACGTGGTCTCGAAATTAAAAAAATGGCAAAGCGGGAGGGACTGATGAAATTCCGAACGAATTCCTCAAAAATGGAGGGGAGGCACTTATTGAAGTCCTGACAAACCTTTTTAACCTGGCTCTGCGAAAGCAAGAGGTCCCCAGAGAGTGGAGGGAAAGTAAGATGTCGTTCATACACAAAAAGGGGGATAAGGAAGTTCTAGATAACTATAGGGTGATATCAGTTAGTAGTAACATCGGAAAAATATTCTGTAAGGTCATATACGGTAGACTAGAGGAAGTTGTTGAAGAGAAAGGTTTTTTAGGAGAAATTCAAAATGGTTTCAGGAAAGGACGAAGAGTCACTGATCACCTATTTACACTCACCCAACTGATAGAATCAACAAAGGCTGAAAAGAAAAAGATGTTTCTGGCATTTCTAGATGTGAAAAAAGCGTACGACCGAGTGTGGAGGGAAGGTATGTGGCGAAAGCCCGAGGGCATCGGACTGGGGGGTGACTTTGTGGGAATCATGAAAGCACTGTATACAGATGTGCAAAGCCAACTCAGTCTAGGGAGTATCACTACAAAACGAGTCCCTATGGATATAGGCCTCAAGCAGGGGTGTATCTTTTCACCGATTTTGTTTGCATTGTATGTTAAAGATTTAGGGGACGAACTAATTCAGAGTGCGGAGGGGGTAAATGTTGGAGACATAAAGATACCTGGCTTATTCTTTGCGGACGACATGGTGTTAATGTCTAGAACTGAACAGGGGCTAGAGAAATTGCTGGAAATTGTTGGTAGATATGGGAACACTTGGCGGCTCGAACTAAATGAAAATAAAAGCAAGGTAATACCCGTTGGACGCAAGGTGGATATGACGAAGAGATGGAGAGTGGGGGAGTTCTCAATCCCCGAAGGGGAAAGCAAACAAATCACTGTAGGAGAAACGGGAGAGTATGAGTATCTAGGGGTAAGCATAAATATAACGGGAAGAGGGGTGTACAGAAATTACTCAGCAAAACTGATTCTGAAGGGGAAAAGAATTCTGAACCAACTAAAACTTTTAGGGAAAAATTGTTTCAACAAGGTCTTTGTGGGGAAAACACTGTGGGAGAGGGTGGGTTTACCAAGTATAATGTATGGCACGGACGTGATTCCATTAAACCAAACCGTTATTAAGAAGTTGGAAAGTACTCAGAATGATGCCGGCAGATGGATAACAGGGTCGAGTAATGCTGCAGCTTTGGAAGCAGTAAGGGGGGAGCTTGGGTGGATGAAAATCAAGGACAGGGTAGATTTGGGAAAACTGTGTTACTTTAACTACTTGAGAAACCTGCCTGACAACCGGTGGTGCAAATTGATGCTCGATACCATTTGGAATTCTAATATAGAAACGGGGTGGTCAAAACATTTGAGGGAACTAATGGACAATTACTCTATAGAGGTCACAAACATAGAAGTAGGAATGAAAGAAGGCAAAAGGTTTGTCAAAGAGAGAGTCATGGAAGATTGCAATCGAAACTGGCGAGCAGGGGTTAGCGTGAAAAGATCACTGCAGGGGTTACAATATAAAGAAAAGCCAGCTTTTGAGAAGTACCTAGATGGCACCTTTGGAGGGTCACTGCTGTTCAAACTGAGATCAAGATCACTGGAGCTTAGGGGAAAAATTGGGAGAGATGGGGAAAAGGGATGCCAAATGTGCCACTCTGGAGTAGTGGAGACCCTGGAACATTTTCTCTTGGAATGCCCACAGTATATACCTCATAGAATAAAATTTACTGGAAGAATAATGCAGAAGTGGGGTGAAGAAACAAAGGATAGATGGCTGAAGGGGGACACGAGGGAGAGGGTAGGAATGCTTATTGAAGAAATTGAAAAAGAGGAAGTGAGGGACACTATTAAGCAGTTTATATGTACTCTGCACACTACTTTTCCCCCGTTTATTTACCCAGTTCCAAAATACGTTTGAGCTCGAACCCCCCGTTTTCTTTATTGTTCTGGCAAGACTGCAATTGCGCTCCTTCCTATTATTATTCTTTATCTCATTCACCTTTTTCCGTGCCAGTTCATATTCTCCTTTCATTAGTCTCGTGTCATTGTTATCCACCCCTTTAAGCTTCCTACTTCTTCTGTAAGCAGCGCATTTTACCTTCCTTTCTTTTATAGCCTTTTTCAGTCCCTCGTTAACCCTGTATCCAAGCTCTCTCGTTGGGACCCTCACCCTTCCTATACAATCCTTCCCTGCCTCTGTTAGGCTATTTACTATGCCATCTGAAATACTCTGGACATTTGCATCCCTAGGTATACATTCAAGACTTGGTTTTAGTTTTTCCCGAAACTGCTTCCAGTCGGCTCCTTGTTTTAGTCCCCAAACTTCCTTGAAGGTATTTCTGTCTCTATTCGTCTTTTTGCCCATAATCTTAACTGTTATCAGGTTGTGATCACTACCTAAGTCATTTTTTCCCTCGTCATCTATTTCTACATCTATAACCTCCCTCCATACGCTAATGTCAGTGAGTATATAATCAATTATTGTTTTCTTATCGTTCCTCTCCCAGGTCCATTTACCCTTACATTTCGCATCCCTGTTCAAGATCTTTAAACCAAGCTCTTTTGATAGGTCCAACATCTTCCTCCCATTCGTGTTAATTTTCCTATCACCTCCCTGTATGCCCTCCTCCTTATCCCCGATGTGCCCATTGAAGTCCCCCATTAGGACAATACTGAACCCTCTGCTTTCAAGTTCTGTGATATTCGATCTAAGAGTTGTATATATTGAATCATTCCACTCGGGCTTACTTCCCTCCACTGCTAAGTATACAACACCAACGGCAACACTCCTGCTTCCTAACTTGATTTTTGCCCAGACTATTTCGTTGGATACTGGAATCTGAGTCCTTGCTTCTATGAGATCTGTAATCAATGAGGGCTGTAATTCCTCTTTAGCGTAGATGCCAACACCCCCACCCCGTTTCTGACCCTCAGTTCGCCCAGCTCCTATCCACACGCAACCCTTCATCTGATCAGCCCGCTCATCCCGTCGTATCCACGTCTCACTTAGACCCATTATATCGAAGTCTCCTTCGTCCATCAGTGCTGATATTTCGCTTACTTTTTTGTGCAGACCCTGGATGTTGCAGTATCCAAACTTAATGAATCTTTGTTTCTTTGTCATCACTGGCACATTATTATAACCCTGGTGTGTCCCTGTGTTGTGCATGTTTGTTGTTCTTCCTATGTTCCTAGCATTTGTGCCCCTCTGGGTTATCGGCTGTGGTCCCCTACCCCCCTTTTCTCCAAAAAAGGCCCAGCCACCTGTAAAATTTTTTGGCCCAACAGGTCTGTACCCATCCTACTTAAATGCAATCCGTCTCGCCCATACAACTCTCCTTGTCCCCAGAATGAGTCCCAGTGGTCAATGAAATGTATTCCCAAGTTTTTGCAGTGCTCTTCCAGCTCCTCGTTTAGTGCCATAATCCGCGAGTTCCTCTCATTCCCACCACCCATAACGGGGAGCACCCCTGAAACGATGATCCGAGCATTCCTGCTAAGTAGCTTACTAATTAGGTCCTTGTATGTGTCCACCAAACGAACTGATTTCCTCTCCCTGATGTTATTGGACCCCACATGTAATACCACTACCGGATCAGGCCCCGACCCAGCTACAATACCGTCCACTCTATCCCTCAGGTCCTCCACTTTAGCCCCTGGAAAGCACAGAACTGTTCTATTTTTACTGTCCGGACCACAGACAACCTTGTCGATCCCCCGAACTATGCTACTTCCCGCAACCACCAACTTACTTTTGTCCCTCGCCCTATTTATCTCCTCTAGTCTCCTATTGTTTACAGCGTCCTCTTCCTCTCCAACAGCCCCACTCGGAATCAATATCGGTATCGGTATCTTTGACCTAGGATTACTCCTATCCTTGTCCCTCCGTCTCTTTCCAGGCCCTGAACTACCTGGACTACTCCCCTGGTCTTCTACCGAATCCCTCCTCCTTTTTCCTGGCCTAGACCCCAACCTACTATCTGTTGCAAGTACCTCCATCTCCTCCTCTAACTCTTCCGAATCGAGCACATCAAATCTGTTTCTGGTGCTGCACTCCCCACTGCCTTTGGACTTTACACCCCTATCTACCTGCTTCTCTGGCCCCCCTTTCCTACCACTTTTGATAGTCCACGCCAAACGCTTTACAGCATTGCTCCGGCCTGGGCCCCCCTCATCTGTCCTACGTATTTTTCTAGCAGCCCCCACCTCATCACCTACCTCATTCACATCAAAGGTTCTACCCCCATGTTTCCTCTTGGACCCACCGACAACCACCCATCCTTCTCGGAAAGCTACTTTCACAGGCGTAACTCCAGACAGCCCCGCCCTACCAAGTTTTCCCTTCAGCTCAGCAATCTCCCCCTCAAACTTAACAATTGTCTCAAGTAGGCGGAGGATTTCCTGACAGTTTGCACATACCTCTCCATATCCCATCGAACGAAAGTCCCCATACATCATAGAACACTGTCTACAAACTTCAAGCCCAATATCGCCATCGGTGGCCCCACCAACCTGGCTCTGACCGACACCCCCAGTGACCTCTGTCTGCACACCAATACTTACCCCGTTGGCACCGTTGACCTGGACCGCGATATTACACGTATTTAGCTCCATACTTACCTCCGTCTGAACAGACTTGCTCGCCATCATCAAGACAAAATTACAAAATTACGCGATCGGACAAGAAAAACTGTAGACACGCGACAAAAGGCAACACGACGAACCGTTCGACAACTTAGCGCTCACAGTTTTATTTAAGACCTCCTAACTTTGTCCCATTTACTATACTAAACTAACTCCCCACAAAGTTGAATAAAATAATCTGAAAATGAAATATATATGATTAGTAAACAATAAAAATACTTAATTTCGATTCGTAACCAAGGAGACTTCTTCTGTATACTTGCGGATCGATTTGGTAATAAACAGAGTAATCGTTTGACTGGACTGGTTACGTGAAATAATTCAATCGAGGCGAGGGACTATATTGTAAAACACTCGTGCGCATTCGAGCACTCGTATTTAGACAACGTCCCTCACCTCTCGTGAATTATTTCACGTAACCAGTCCAGTCAAGCGATTACTCTCTATATAATTTTATAAGCTTTCAGCTTGCTGTCGAATCTACACACATTTCATTGTTGCATATCTTTTCTCTGATAATTGGAAATAAATATTGTTTGAACTAAATTTTCCAATGCTTCATTGTTGTTCATGTTAATATAGTCTCCTGCGCAGCCCACTAGGTATTCACCTAGATGTATGCTATCATCTTCAGCCATTTTAAAATGACGGATCAAATGGAGAAGAAGAAAGACGTTTTTTGGTAGGGAGTGGAAATTGTGCTGTTTTGAACGTTAAAATACCCAGATCTTTCCCATTTCTTCCCAATCTTTTTTTCGAGAGATTGTGTGATCGACTTGAACAAAAATGGGTGCATGTCTCCCCCAAACAATAGCTTTCGATGCGTTTTAATGCTCGAGGGTTACGTCGATTATTCGTGTTTTGATCTCAAATGTTTATTTCTTAGCGCGGCATAGTACCTCAGTATAGCGAATTGTAAAGTACGCCCGATACCCGCCATTTTGACACCAACCTCACTACTGTGCTGCAATAAATTCAAAAGTTACAGCTGATTTGATCTTTTCACCCCCCCCCCCACCCAGCCCCAGGGTGTAGGCCTTACCCACGAACGATGGACGTATTGGGACTTCGCGTACAACGTGATATGGCGGTATTACGAAAGAGCACAATTTCTCACTTTAAAATAAAAATGTTATAAGTATCGACAATGATGAATGAAAATCCCGGTCCAATTCCCAAATACAGGTAACAGGATTTTCAAATGTTTATTTCCAAATTCCAGGTGTGGTATCACGTCCTCACATGATGCATCTGAAAATAAGGTCCATGGCTGTTATAGCTATACCACCTGCACCCCATGGTTGCGCTATTTGTAAATGCTGCAAGCAATTCTCCCCTCCCACCCAACCCATTGCCCACACATCCGTAGAGTAGAAGTTTACAAAACGGGCTGCCATTTATTCTTCCAAGTTGAAAGAAAATGCAAAATAAAGAACTGGGAAATGTTCAGTAATATAATATTTTTTCAACTTATTCAGATATACATATGAAGGCAGTGGCGGCGCCACGGAGGGGGAGGGGGCAAGGCGCCCCCCACTTTTTTCTCCCCCCAATCAAACTTCAAATTGCTATCTGACCGTGGTTTTCCCACCAAATATCACACCCGCAAATGACACGCAACAATACACATCATGTCAGGCGTTGTGGAAATGCTCAGATATCGCTCCCAGGGCGTCCAAATATGAAAAATTGTTCATGGGGGAAATCCCCCAGGCCCCATACACGCTTCTTGTTTCTTGAATACCTAAATCTGCGATAATAATAATAATAATAATAATAATAATAATAATAATAATAATAATAATAATAATAATAATAATAATAATAATAAACTAAATTAAATTTAAAAACAAATAAGGCACAGGGTACCCCCCATTGGCTACCTTCATCAGAAAGTCAACCAACGTTGAGGTGGAGCGAAAGATAAAGCCACACCCGTGTCCCCGATTGTCCATCGTCCAGATGAAATACATAAAACCGACTTAGAACAGTATGTGTTCGTGGGATAAGGGTTGTAGCTGGTGGATAAACATATAATAAAGGAATGTTATTAATTGACATGTCGTAAACTTTGAATAAATGCGACTGTTCTGATCAGCTGGAAAGGAACGAATTGCTTTGATCTGCCTGTATCAAAGGCTATAGAGCGCACAATAATGAAAAGCAAATCCAATTCTGTCATAAATAATTTGATCTATTAGTCGGAATAGAAGAACAAAATAAAAAGCCGGTCTGCTGTTCCATGTTTCTTAATATCCTTAGCGTTTAGATATTCCTATTTAGACTTTCTCATTAGCAATTGTTTAAGCCAATAATATTTCAGTTAATAATAACAGAACAGTATCAAAATTACCACGATCGGACACCTCTAGGACTCTGGAAACTGTAATTGGGAAAATTATCCGACGCATGCCTCTTGATGTCGGCTGCTTTGATCTCAGTTTTAATTACAGGGCTATTCAAACATCTTGGCTGGGGTGATTATTCAAACGCGTGGCTATTTTCGAAACTCTTTGGCCAAGAGATTAATCCTATATTGTACCTTTGAATTATGGTCAGTGGGGAGATTCTTTTCAACACCATTCTCTTTGATCTTTTTAAAAATAACAGCGCTAAAATGAAGAATCGATGAAATTTAAGAAACCCGTAGAAACAACTGCCACTCTCAACAAAAGATTATTTTGACGAAAACATCTGCCGATAAGGGAAACAACTCCACAGCGTTCATCTGAAAAATTTTGTTAATCGATTTTCCTTTCCAGAACAATTTGTAAGTGACTTGTTAGAGGATTGTATTGAGGCGTTGGCGATTATAAGGACAGGTGTAATAGGATAAACGCTATCATCTATCATGTGATAATTAGTGAAACAGCTCCCATCTGTACGACTAAATCTCCGTTCGGCTGTCATTCGCAGCCCAATCTAGATACCAAACAAGTTTCCTCCCCAGTACATGATTGCATCCTATGAATTTCTGAACGCCGGTCATTTCCTCAGCGCACATTACCCCCATTGGATATTTCCACAGTGAGGGTGGAGATTTTCCCAATGTGGGCGAACATCACCCAGACATTTCCTCATAGATGAGCGGACATTATGAGATAGTAACAACATTTTCGGCGTAAAAAGAATTATCAGAGTGGCGGTGAAGCGAAAAAATTTCTACGTTAATAAAACAAGGTCCTGATAAACAGGGTCGGGGAGTGGAAATTCGGGCCCCAGGGTTAGGTATGTGACGAGCCCCTTTTCGGAAGTGTCGGGATACTGATACAGATGCCGAAGGCACGAGCGATGCTGGGGGATTGGGAATTCCAGTTTTTTTTTGGAAATCAGTTATTTAATTGTGACTTCTGGCAGCTTTTGGGATAAAAATCACTTTATTTTTTAGCCGTCAAAATGACGTTTTTTTAGCAGCATGTTGGGAGCGCGGTGGCTCAGTTGGTAGAGGTGCAGGCTACAAGCCGAGAGGTCCTCGGTTCGAATCCCACCTGCGGCAACCGCGTTGTGTCCTTGGGCAAGATACTTCATCTCCATTGCCCGCGTGGGGGCACGATGACGCCATGTACTAAGGCGTACTGCACGTCGATGGTACTACTGCACGTCGATGCACGTCGATGGTACGCATGTCTTCAACCAATCTAACCCTGCCTGTGCGGCAGTGCAGAGTTACGATGTTGGGGAGCTGACAGCTGCTCGTCGTTGCTCGGTGGTTCTCTCCGGGTACTCCGGCTTCCTCCACCCGTAAAACTGTCACGGTCATGATTAGCCATTGTGCATATGTGACCTTAAACATCAATAAATAATAATAATAAATAATAATAATTAGCAGCATGTTTCAAATTTGCAAGTTCATCAGTGACTACAGTGAGTATCCATCCAGTGACCTAGAGTTGTAGCTTTTGACTGCACAATTCCTTCTCGCCTCCTCTGTGCTCCCGATTTGTTTTGGTTGGTGCATTGTTATTCATGTAAACATTTACCGTTTTAGGATATAATAGGATACCTAATTAACCCTCCCAACGCAGACGATATCAAAATTTATTATTTTAAATACCATTTTATTCAAATCTTTCAAAAAATTTCAACAAAACCATATTATGTGACCCCCTCATTGGAACGAGCTCGTTCCAACGAGGGGTCACATGATATGGTTTTGTTAAAATTTGTTGAAAAATAATATTTTTTTCAACTGCTGAATTTGCATATTACGCGGGCGGATGCGGCCGATTCGTTGTTTAAAGGGTTAAGAGACTGTTGGCTTTGTTTTCAAACTTCATTTTAAGTTTCGGGTTCTCTCTATTTGGGTTTCGATTTCCCAATTGAGGCTGTTCGAATGCTATTATAGGAATGTTAAGGAAACCCGCGTAACGCCGAGCCTGGCGCATATGTATTTTGAGAGCAGTCTATTAACTGATTGGGCATCTCCACGAGGGGGCACTCCCATTCCTTCTTTACATGAGGGGTAAGTTGGCAACTAGTATTCCAATGCGATGGGCAATTTACCTTGCTGGTTCTCGCTCGGGGATCGGGGCCCCAGGTTTCGCAAGGAACTTGGGGGGGGGGGGGGGGGGGCTAACCCAAGAATCCTGCATTCATTGACCAAGCCCGGGCCCCACAACCTTCCGGCCCGAGCCCCACCCTCTCCCCAGCCCTGCGGATATATGATGTACGTCTATAGGGCCATACATCGTTATTTAAGTATTACATCGTTATTTAAGTATGATACTTTAATGACCTGAAACGATTTGCATTACATTTATTTCTGTATTGATAAAACCGGATTCTGGTGTCATTTCTTGGTACGCCCGAGTTGATAATAATAATAATAATAATAATAATAATAATAATAATAATAATAATAATAATAATAATAATGATAACGCTTTGGCCGGGCGGCAATTTGTCGCGGTTCTCAGGTGAGATGGCCTCGGTTACCCCTGTGCTCCTAATTTCATTTTCCCACCCCAAAGGTACCATCAAGGTACTCTTCCCTGCTGGTGACAGAAGAATATGGTAATAATGAAAGTCGATCATATCGGGCAGATATCCATAGTAATATAGTCCGGTGCCGGATTTAGACATGTAGAGGCCCCAAGGCAGCCAGCCTTACCATTGAATAGCAAAGCAAAGCATTGTTTTAAAGAAAATCGACGTTGATGTATCCATCTCGGAACCAACAGGGAGTATTTTCGAAAGTTAGCTCACTTGTTAATACTTTTCTTCCAGGTGTTATTGTATTGTTTTAGTGTTGTATAGATGTGATTTTTAATAAAAGATAGTTATATTAGTGTTTAGTGTAGTTTTTTCTATCGATATAAGTCCTCGGTTCGAATCCCACCTGCGGCAACCGCGTTGTGTCCTTGGGCAAGACACTTCAGCCCCATTGCCCACGTGGGGGCACGGTGACGTTGTGTACTAAGGCGTACTGCACGTCGATGGTGCACCTGTCTTCAACCAATGCTAACCCTGCTTGTGTGGAGTTGGTATGTTGGGGAGCTGACAGTTGATCGCCGTTGCTCGGTGGTTCTCTCCGGGTACTCCGGCTTCCTCCACCCGTAAAACTGTCACGGTCATGGTCAGCTATTGTGCAGAAGTATATGACCTTAAAAACACCAATAAATAAATCGATATAAGTGGAGTGTTCCCCATCTTCGCGCGGGTCCTTTTCGGTGTTTTGTTTTGTTTACGATTTCGACCGGTTTTTCAAAATTTGAAATTTCTCTTTCTAATTTTGGCTATGGTTGCTATGGACGGTAAGTGTTTCTCGACGCGAGAGGTTCAGACTAGCAGTGTAGTGACGGGCAGTATGGGTGTACAGGTTGGGGCAGTGGTTGAGGACAGTACGGGGGGGGGGGGGGAGGCTAGTGAGATATTAACGGACGGCCAGCAGTCGGGTGTGTGCACGCTAAAAACTAAAGTGTTAAAAACTACACTTGAAGTGCTGTATTTAACACTTACCAAGTGTTGAACTAGCACTTTGTTCAAGTTTACATATCCCAGAACTTGACAGGTGTTACAATAATACCAATTGACAAGTGTAATGTCGCGACACTTAAAAGGAAACAACGCAGATGACGCGGATCAGACTCGAACTCTCGAGCCTGATCCGCGTCATCTGCGTTGTGTCCTTTTAATTATGTACCCACCAAGCGCAAATCAAATTATGGACGATTCTGGAAGAACCACCAATGCTAGACACATGGGAAGTGCCATCCATTCAAGTTTCAGATGTCTGACGATTGTAATGTCTTAGTGCTTAAAGCATTGCACTTTGAGTGTTAAAATCAAACCCTAAGAGTTAGAATGGGTTTAACACCTTGAAAGTTTTAACACTTTAGTTTTTAGTGTGTGTAAGCACTGTGATATTGTGTATGTGGATGGGCGTGAGCTGGGGGAGTTGGGGATGTGCGCTATCTGCGTAGAGTTAATGCGGCTGTTAGAGGCCTATGTAAAGTTGGAGGAAGAGGTGCAGGGGATGAGGGGGAAACTTGGGAAGGCAGGAAAGCCTGGTGTGACCCCGGTTAGGGTGGCATTCGATGGGGGATGGAAGGTGGTGGGTAGCAGGAAGCGGACTGTTGATGTGGATAGTTGGTCGTTTGGGAATAGGAAGGTGCGGCGGGTCGAGGGTAGGGTAGAGGTAGAGGCTAGAGTGTCAAATCCCCAGGCTAGTAGTGTGAGTCGGGGGGGGGGGGGGCAAAAGGCGTATTCGTTTAGAGTCGGATAGTGAGGGGGATAGCGAGAACCATGTGGTGTCTGACAGGGGAGGAGTCAGAGGGAAGGTTAGGAAGGTGGTAAACGAGGACAAGGAGGCTTGTAGTGGGAGTGGGCCAAAAGCAGAGTGCAGTGTCCAAAATAGATTCAGTGTGTTAGGTAGTTTCGAAAATTCTGAGGAGCTGTAGGGATCTGAAGATGTGGAGATAGGCATGGAGATTAGTGTGGCGGGGTGCAAGACTGCGAGCCGGTCCAGTGGGAACAGAGGTGGTAAGAGAGGTAGTAGGACAGGAAAGAGGCAGTTGGTGGTTGCAGTGAGTAGTATAGTGCGGGGGTTAGATAGGGTGGTGTGTGGGCCCGACAGTGTCAACATGGCCAATTTGTGCTTTCCGGGGGCTAGGGTGGAGGATCTAAGGGACAGCTTGAATGCAAAAGACATCAACATTGATCGACAACAGTTAGGGAACTGACTCACTTGGAAATCGCAGCCTAACGCTAGTATAAGATGAGGGTATTCTAATGGTCAACGGACGGGGGGGGGGGGGGGGGGGGGGATGGTTCGAGCGCTGTTAACATTTTTCATTTCAGTAAGGAACACGGCTCCGGAGGACCACCGCCAGCATCATGCACCGCCGGGAAACGAACAATGTCTCGCAAGTGGAAGACGCATTATTCATTAGCATGCAATGTCTTGTTCAATAATATACGAAACACCGCTCGCCACCGGCGGCACACAGCGCGGCAACAATAACCCGCAACCATGCCCCCTCCCCCTCCCGCAACGAAAAACCCCAACAGTGTGAGAAGCTAATAGTAAACCAGGCCCTCAACCCGCAGATATTTCATTTGATGTAGGTTTTTACTAAAAAAGAAAACTTACGTAAGACAGACAAACAAACCCTCCGCCAGCGATCATTAGGTTAGTTTGACGGTCCATTAACAGAAGAGATAATTGGATAATACGATAGGAGCTCACATGAAAGAGATGTTGTATTGAGAGATCACCCAGAGGGCGACTCGGCCCTGATTCCACCCATTGTAAATCATAAGGTGAGCAGCGGTGGGGGCGCAGTTATTGGAAGCGTTTACTAAGTAGAATAAAGTCCTGCACCATTTCAAGTACAGACAAATTTTCTTCCCTGGTAAGGGATTCGGAGCCAAATAGGGGTGTTGTCACATCTGGTGCAAATGGAAGTGATTTTATTGTTGACCTGCGTGTCTCTTCAAAGACAAAACAAAAGAAAGTGTTCACTTGTCTCGAGGACACCACACTGACACAGGGGCGAAGGCGACAAATGGTTATTGAATAAATGGGTGCTTAGATTACAGCAACACAACCGCAATCTGCAGTGATAGATTTTGTCCTATTCTTGATTTTGCATGGCCATAAAAAGACGGGGGTCGCAGATTGCCCCTGTTAAGATAACTTGCCAAATTACTCACTGATGAATTTTCTCTGATTGATAAAGGTATGTCGTTCCATAGGCTTGTAGTTCTCGGTATAAATGAGGACTGGTACAGTTGGGTGTTGCAGAAGGGAACTCGGAGGTCATTACCTGCACGGAGATTGAGACATCGGCTGGTGGCAGAGACTGTTGGAGGTACCTTATTAGCAATATATGGGGGCGTCGTATGGTGAAACATTCGGAAAAATTGTTTCAGTTTGTGTTTGCGACGTCTTTCCTCAAGAGAGTCCCAGCGGGTTTCATTGTACAACGCGGAAGTCCTAGCACTCATGGTGGCGCCAGTCACTATCCATGCTGAAGCCAAGTGTACTTTTTAACCAATTATTTTTATTACTCGCCGTCCAATTATCCCAAATTGTGCTATCATATTCAAGAAGAGGCCTAATAAAGGCAAAGTAAATCTTTTCAAGGACACCGCGGTCAAGAATAAACTTTTGTACTAAATGTACGCGAGACCATGCTTTACCGCAGATATGTTCAATGTGGTCATTACACGTACATGCACCATTTAAGATAATTCCCATGTGCTAGCTTGTGATTCTTAACTTCCGATATCTGGGCATTACCAAGAAATAGTGGTGGGTGCACACCAGGGCTAACCTTGCGCGATATGAGCATGCTCTCAGATTTTTTAGGATTGAACTCTACCAACAACGTCTTGGCCCAAGGCTCTATTGTAGTCAGATCCTGGTTGATCACAGTTGCTGCTTGGGTTGGATTCTCAGCTATAAGATACAATGATGTATCATCAGCGAAGAGCCGAATGCTACTCAAGAGGTTATCTGTTTGTCATTGATATATATGAGAAATAATAAGGAGCCAAGTATTGACCCCTGAGGAACTCTGTCGGAGAGGTACGATTTTTAAAATGCAAGTAGATCACCAGACACTCCAATTTTTTCCAGCTTGCGAATGAGACCCACATGCCACACCTTATCGAATGCTTTATTGATGTCGCAGAAGACTACGCGAATCTCTTTTCCATTGTCGAGGGCTCGGTAGAATTCGTCATAGAGGTCAGTTAGTTGAAGTATAGTCGAATCACCAGGGGTGAATCCTGACTGAAATTGACTTAGGATGTTGTTCTCGCTCAAGTACTTCCACAACTGTTTGAAAATACATTTTTCAAAAACCTTGCCAACACAACTAAGGGGGGAAATCGGACAATAGTTCGTTACTAAATTGGATGGATGTTTTTTTTTTAAAACGGGCGTTACATTAGCCTTTTTCCACATAAGTGGAAAGTAATTATTATTCAGGAGAATATTGAAGATTACTGAGAGAGGTTCACATAAGGATAATTTACATTCCTTCAGCAACCGGGGACTTTATAAGATCAGGTCCTGCAGCCTTTGATGCATTAAGGGATTTTAGCGCTTCGTATACTTCGCTGCTCTGTATGATTATCCTGTCTATTGAGTAAGGGGTGGGTGTGGCCAGTATAGGTAGAAAGGCCCGAGAGTCATCCACTGATGAGATAGAGCTAAAGTATTCATTAAACACATCAGCCTTTTCCCTGTTTGTGGCGTACGTTTTGTCCAAATGACTGATGGCCGGAATATCTGAATTGGTGTTGCCAATGAACGTCTTAAGGGTTTTCCAGCACTGGGCTAGCGTAGTTGCATGACTTGTGAGTACTGACTGTACGTTTGCAACATTCCTGATGGCCGAGACTACTTCGTTTCTCTTCTGTTTATATTTTTCAAAGGACTGTGGGAGACCATTGCGTTTGGCAACACGATATAACCTTTTCCTCTGTCTTATTAGTAATCTTATTTCGTTATGCATCCATTTTGGTTGATACTTTCTAACAATGATCCATTTGTTGGGTATATGACGGAAGCAGTGTTAAGAAGCTCTTTAGAGAACTGAGAGACAATTATATCCAGACTCGATGCATTGAAAATAATATCCCAGTTTACTCTAGCGAGCGCGTCATTCAGTTCGCGATAGTGGCCCCGTGAATACAAATAAATTTGTCTCCTAAAGGAGATGCGCGATAGTTTGATAAAGTCGATCTCCAGGACAGTAGGACAGTGATAGCGGAGCATATCAGGTATAAATGGATCTAAGATCTCACAAGTCTTCACGTTGACTGTCTTGCTAACAGCGAAAATGTCAATCAGTGAAGTAGAGGATTCCGTGAAACATGTTGGCCCATCCACAAGCTGTCTAAAATTAAAATATCTAATAATATCTGAAAGATGTCCCCTGGGACCTGCGATTTGATTGTCGTTGAAATCACCGGTATTGACAAGGTCAGAAACAGATGTATCCGTTGCTTTGTCAATCGAAGTGGATATAGTATCCCATGTATCAACAGGACTGTTGGGTGGGCGATAAAATACTCCTAAAAGAAGCGACTTACCCCTTTCTCTTATTAATTCCGCCCATAGGCACTCGACAGGCGTCATTTCTAGGTCAGATCTGTGCCTAAATGCAATGCCATCCTTAATGTAGACAGCTACCCCGCCTCCTCTTGACAAACGATTGAAGAGCAGTGGTCCCTGGAATCCTCGTATAATAATTTCATTAACTAGGCCATCATTATGTAACCACGTCTCAGTAAATGCCATAATGTCATGTGACGGGGACTCACACTGTATAATGTCAAGTTTGGGTTTTAAGCTTTGTATGTTAAGATGGACGATTTTAAGCGTGTTATCGATTTGGTGAAAGTCCTCGTTAATTGGTCCTGGGTTGGGATGAATGTCTCCACAAGTTAACAACAGAGTGGCCAGGAAACACGGAAGCAGGCACAAGATAAAATATATTACGTTTGCATCCAGAAAATTGTTAGGGACCATGTAAGCAAGGTCGTTGGGTACGATGGGTTTCTTTGGACTCTTTGGCATGTAAGATATATTTGCCCGAACGTTCTTCCGCGACGGCTGCAATGTGAGAAAGAACAGCACAGTCATCGCAACTGGACATTCAAGATGTCCCGTGTCATGAAGGCGCATGAGTGGATATATCAATAAGCAAATGGATTCCGACTGTCCTAACATGCTTTTGATGCGACGAATGTAAGCTGTTAGTTTGAAGGTACCTATCCGAGCTCGATACATTGCGAGGTTGCACATTATGTAATACCTGAGTGGTACCACAAACTGAGTGCTCGGATAATGGTACTCTTCATGATAGAAGGCAGTTCAGTCCGTTGTGCATAAAATACATTCAAGTTGGCTTCAGATAAAGAAAGGAAATGTAATGAAAACTGTTGGAAATAACGCATACTGAAGATGGATAAACAGAAAGTGAAAAACAGGAGAAGGAAAAACATATGTACAAGAATTTGTTTTTAATCCACGAAAAGGGTGCTAATCTTTGAGGTGGTTTGATATCAGTGAAGAGTGTGATTAATTTAATGGGATTTAATAAGAGAAATAACGGCCTGATTCGATATGGATGAGGCACAGGGTTGTGTGTGGGGGGAATGGGGCACAGGGTCAGGGGAATATAAGTTTGAATAGCCTAGATCTTGTGGTCTAACTACTTAAGATGCAGTATTTGAATCGCAGGTCATCAACAAAAGGTGCAGACGCGTTTCCAATGACCAAAGACTCCCTGGCTTGGATGAGTCATTGGCACGACACGCAAATATCCAAGCCATAACAAGATCCTAGAAGTCACAGGGGATACTGAGTCCCCAAAAATATGGGCTAATAATACACTGATCACCAGCAACTCGACTGAATGACGCCCGCACAATCCCTTGGAGCTCAATTGATTGCGTGTGATTCATCCAGTCGGGCATCGGAGCTAAGTATTCGATGACGATGTCCAACCATTATTATAATCTACCAAAGGCGAGAATTGGGTTTGAAGACTTAATCATATGAAAAAAGGGAAAGTATGGTAAAAAAGAAAAAAAGAAAGAAAAAAGAATACCACTGAATTAAGGGGCAGACAGTTCCACCCTAGCTCCGATGGAATACAAATCACGCGATGTAATTGTGTGAACGCCTGCACTATGATAGATCGCTATGGATAATAACGGACTGCGCAGAAATCATCACAAGTCGCTGATATGTTACAGATTTTAGGTGTTTCCAATCTCGAAAGGATAAGCGAAAGGTGATTGGAAGCGTTGGGGGGGGGGGGGGGGGGTAGTGAACACATAGGTGTTTCTAATCTAGAAAGGATAAGCGAAAGGTGATTGGAAGCGTTGGGTGTGTGTGTGGGGGGATGGGGGGGGGGGGT
Source organism: Pictodentalium vernedei (assembly GCA_031216915.1). Lineage (NCBI taxonomy): Eukaryota > Metazoa > Mollusca > Scaphopoda > Dentaliida > Dentaliidae > Pictodentalium > Pictodentalium vernedei. Next base: position 650,537,862 of record CM062297.1, read on the forward strand.
AGTAAACACATGATTCACTACAAGCAGCGATGACCCTCAAGTGTGAGCAACCCCCATTCGAAGGATACACCTTCCACCCTGAAAGTAACATGGAATGCACTTAGAACCTTCTGTTTAATGAGTGGAAGGAGGAACTCTAAGGGAGACACAGATGGGGATGGGTGATGGAATCTGCACAGTATTGGTCGGGTGGGACGGGCACGTATTTTCTGGAGTGAAATGTATTAAATTAGAAGTGGCTCTAATAGGATATTAGATCACTGGGTAAGGGCTCAGTAACATTAGAACGATGACGGGGGAGCTTCAGTCAAGATATTCACTCGTAATACAATGCCTATCGTGTTAGGTGCCACATACATCTGTGTAAAATATAGACTTGGAAACCTGATCCAGCACCCCGCGACACTTTCTCCGTGATGAATAAGTGTCAGTGAGCGCTCGATCCGCCTACAACACCGTGCAACAAAAACCTCGATATTGGAGAATTAACTCACAAAAATTATTTGCTGAACATCAGAAGATGTGGCACGCATGTGTGGGATAGCACGCAAAGCTCTAGGTACGATAAGCACTAGTCATGGAATACCAATCAGGTTGAGAGCATATAGGTCTTTTCATAGTATCAGTTGGAAAGCTGGCACAGCGCCCCTCAACACCTATCCCCTAATGAATAGGTATCAGAGGGCGCCCAACCAGCCATCCAAGGGGTGTGTGCCAATACCCTCAACGCGAACCTAGACCGCAACAGAAGCTCGCACTGATAGCAGCCAACGGTACTTTATCCGGCATGTGGTATTGCATCAGACAGTATTAACCATTCGAACCCAAGAGGAACGCAATACGTCCCAGGAACACGATACGTCATACTTTAACTAAGTAAGATGGCTACTGTGGTAGAGTGTTGGGTAGACCAACCAATGTTTTCAACATGCAGCCGTAAGAGTGCACCTTGAAAACATTATCTGGTCTACCCCAAATAATAAATATGGACTCTTCCAGTTACTTCATTGAACTGACATAGACGATACCACAAACGCTCCAAGGGTTAAGCATTTCCTTTTGTGATGCCACATGTGTGCGAAGTGGCGAACAATACAATCGCGAGCCCAATTTTCATTTACAACATGTTGCAAGACAGATATGCTGCAATAGCTCATATTGGAAGAAAGGGTATGCTCGTGTTGGTAGAAAGGGGTATGCACCAGACTCAACCTCATGGGCATCATGGGCCATACATACATAGGGCCATATATATATATATATATATATATATATATATATATATATATATATATATATATATATATATATATATATATATATATATATATATATATATATATATACACAGGACCATACATATATATATACCGATGCCAAGCAGCACGCAAAACTCTAGGTTCGATAAGCACTAGTCATGGAATACCAATCAGGTTGAGTACATAGAGCTCTGTTTCTAGTATAGCATCGGTTGGGAAGCTGGCACAGCGCCCCACCCAGTACCCATCCCCTAATGAATAGGTATCAGAAGGCGACCAACCAGCCCTCCAAGGGATATGTGCCAATACCCTCGGCGCGAACCTAGACCGCAACAGGAGCTTGCACTGATAGCAGAAAACGAGACTTTATTCGGCATGTGGTATTGCATCAGACAGTATTAACCATTCGAACCCAAGTGGAACGCAATACGTCCCAGGAACACGATACGCCATACTTTTGCTAAGTAAGATGGCTATTGTGGTAGAGTGTTGGGTAGACCAACCAATGCATTCAACATGCAGCCGCAAGGGTGCACATTGAAAACATTATCTGGTCTACACCAAATAATAATTATGGGCTCTTTCGATTGCTTCATTGAACTGACAACCACAAACGCCCCAAGGGTTAAGCATTTTCTGTTGTTATGCCAACTGTGCGAAGTGTCGAACAATACAATCGCGAGCCCAATTTTCATTTACAACATGTAGCAAGACAGATATGCTGCAATAGCTTGTGTTGGTAGAAAGAGGCATGCCCCAGAGTAAACCTCATGGGCCACACATACATGGGCATGGGCCATATATATATATATATATATATATATATATATAGACTCTGACGCCGATGGGGATCGAACCACTGCCTTGATGAGAGTACACTTCTGCGGCACCAATCGCCTAGCGAAACTGGACCTGCGCCATAGACCACTCGACTACCGACAAGCCCCAAATAAAGGCATGCTAGCAGATCGAGCGTCCATGGAACTGGCACAGTCCACACGAAATTACTCGGTATCCCCCAGAATTAGTTGTTTACAATGAATTATACCATGTAATGCAGATGAAATCAGTGAGAATCAATCTCTTTTTCAAATTTCCTGCTTACGGTACAGAAAACAGAATTCGGCACTTCTGTTATGCATTTTTTAGGATGAAAGACTCTGACGCCGATGAAGATCGAACCACTGCCTTGATGAGAGTACACTTCTTCCAGGGGTACAGAGGTTTTAGGAAGAAATATGTTGCAGGCTGTGTACTTGATGAGAGTACACTATCAGCAGCCACAAACGCTCCGCCACCGCACAAACCGAGCCAACAGCAACTGGTTGCCCCCGCCCGACATCGACGATACATATATGTATTCAGATGCACCCTCTGTGACTTATCACGACATCGGCGATACATATATATATATTCAGATGTACCCTTTGCGACTTATCACAGAATAGAACATATATAGCATTTGCACACTAATTAGACCGTTTGATCTGCAATAACTATTGACACTATTGGCACTATTGACACGCGAATCAACGAAAAAACGGTGGCGTACAGGAGGAGAAGTGTAGATTTACTATACAATTTGTGACTGTGACTTGTTCAGGTCTATATTTAGAATACTCTTAGAGAGTTTTCAAGATCTGAAATGTGCCTCGTAGTTGTAATACGCCTGACAGAGCCGTCTTTCAATTTAGTGAAAATGACACCGTCAAAGGTCCATGACTCAGATACCTTTTGGTCCTTGACTAGCTTGCGGGCACGTTTAGCAATACCGGCTCTTGTCGATGTGAGGTCCTCATTTATATACACGGGTGACTGGCGAATTCCTGGTTGAGAATCAGTTCGGGTGAAGTTGAATTTCGCTCCCTTTAGTTTCTTACGAGCTCGGTAAACTTTGTCCCGGATGCGATAACTGTTGAGGCGAAAGATTAGTGGCCTATCGTGAACAGGTACCCCACCTCTGATCCTGGTCCCACGCGGTGGCTACGGGAAATGTCTTCCAGGGATAAATTAACACCTATCTTCTGAGCTACATCAATTACAATGTTATCCGTATTTTCACCGCTTCTTTCAGGAATACCAGTAACGCGTAAATTTATCCTGCGCCCATATTGTTGGAGGTCATCGAGATCCTCCCTGAGCTGGTTGATTGAATTATCTTTTTCTTCGACTTTTGCTTCTAACTCGTTAACTCTTTTAATTCATTTATCCTCACCTGTGTGGCGTTTAAGAACATCGACGTGAATAGGCTCTGAACAGTCTCGTCGTGTAAGATGTTTATGAAATGCGATTTAAATTGAGTCTTGAACATATACGACAGTGAGCTACTTGAGTCTATTGGACTGCCAGCAATAGCAATATCAAAGTCCGACTCGTCGGACAAAGAGCCCGGTTTTGTCTTTTTGTTCTCCAATGGGGACAGTGTCCTGTCTAATGCTCTTTTTCCCCCGACTTCAACACCCACGCCAATAGACAGTCCACTTTGACCTAGTTCATCCAGACATTAGACAATTGGGGATCATTTTGGGGGAAAAAGGACCTATGTGGAAGGGATGGTCTCCAGCTTAGCCCAAGGGGTACAGAGGTTTTAGGAAGAAATATGTTGCAGGCTGTGGAGCCTTTTTAGCTCACCTGATCGTGATCCGTCCGTCGTCCGTCGTCCGTCGTCGTGATCCGTCCGTCGTCCGTCGTCCGTCGTCCATCGTCCGTCGTCCGTCCGGCGTTAACTTTACATTATCGACTTCTCCTAAACCACTAGCGCAATTTTATTCAAATGTTGGCGAAATGTTTACTACCTAATGCCAATTCAGATTTGTTTAAATGAAGTTGCCCCTCCCCCTGGGTGGTGCCACGCCCCCAAGGGGCACCAAAATCTTTGAAAATCTTCTTCTCATGAACCAGCAGTAGCAGAGACTTTATATATGGTATGCAGCTTCCTTTTGAGGTGTACACTCAGATTTGTTCAAGAGAAGTTAGAGGGATAATATTTGGCGTCGTTATGGGAGGGGCAAATATTTTGGCCCCGCCCCAAATTTCTATTTTCTGAACTGAGAGGCCGATTTGAACCAAATTTTATGTGAGGTCTTATTGGGTCATAAGTACTTGATTTATGCAAAAAAAAAATTTCCCGTGGGAACCGCAGGAGCTAAAAATAGAAAAACATTAAAACGCCCATATCTCCAAAACTGCACGGCACTGAGAATTTTTAGTTGGTGTAAAGCTTCCTTAGGACCAACAGAAAAGATTGGTAAAAAAAAATTGCTATCGGTTTTATCATAGGGTAAGGTTTCGAGACTTTGAAAAAGTGCTGAGTCAGCACTATTTAACACTGTAGGCAATGGGAAAAACATTAAAGAATCTTCTTTTTCGGATTCACCGGTCAGAATCCTTTCATACTTGGTATACAACATCAATAGGGGAGTCAGATTCAAGTTTGTTCAAATCGAGCCCCTGGGTTCATATTTGGGCTCCCTATGAGAGCCCGAAATTTAACATAGTGCAATATGAGGATTATTCTTTAAAAATCTTCTTCTTCAGATCCACCAGGCAGAATTCTTTCATATTTGGTATACAACATCTGTAGGGGGGTCAGATTCAAGTTTGTTCAAATCGAGTCTCTGGGTTCATATTTAGGCTCCTTATGGGAGCCCGAATTTTAACTTAGTGCAATATGAGGATTATTCTTTAAAAATCTTCTTCTTCAGATCAACCAGGCAGAATTCTTTCATATTTGGTATACAACATCTCTGTGGGGGTCAGATTCACATTTGTTCAAATCGAGTCCCTGGGTTCATATTTGGGCTTCCTATGGGAGCCTTAATTTTAACTTGGTGCAATATGAGGATTATTCTTTAAAAATCTTCTTCTTCAGATCCACCAGGCAAAATCCTTTCATATTTGGTATACAACATCTCTGGGGGTTCAGATTCACGTTTGTTCAAATTGTGTCCCTGGGTTCATATTTGGGCTCCCTATGGGAGCCCGAATTTTAACTTAGTGCAATATGGGGATTATTCTTTAAAAATCTTCTTCTTCGGATCAACCAGGCAGAATTCTTTCATATTTGGTATACAACATCTCTAGGGGGGTCAGATTCAAATTTGTTCAAATCAAGTCCCTGGGTTCATATTTGGGCTCCCTATGGACTAGGCAGGGTCCTTTCATATATGGCATACAACATCTCTAGAGAGGTTAGATTTAAGTTTGTTCAATTCGACTCCCTGGGTTTATATTTGAGCTCCCTGTGGGAGCCCGAATTTCAACTTAGTGCAATATTAGGTCTATTCTTTAAAAATCTTCTTCTTCAGATCCACCAGTCAGAATTCTTCCATATGTGGTATACAACTTATCTAGGTGTACCAGATTCCTGTTTGTTCAAATCGAGTTTCTGGGTTTATATTTGGGCTCCCTGTGGGAGCCTGAATTTTAACTTAGTGCAATATGAGGATTATTCTTTACAAATCTTCTTCTTCAGATCCCCCAACCAGAATCATTTCATATTCAGCATATAACATCTTTAGGGAGCTCAGATTCAAGTTTGTTGAAATCGAGTCCCTGGGTTCATATTTAGGCTCCCTATGGGAGCCCAAATTTTAACTTGGTGCAGTATGAGGATTATTCTTTAAAGATCTTCCTCTTCAGATCCCCCAGTCAGAATCATTTTATATTCGGCATACAACATCTCTAGGGAGGTCAGATTCAAGTTTGTTCAAATTGAATCCCTGGGTTAATATTTGGCCTCCCTATGGGAGCCCAAATTTTAACTTAGTGCAATATGTGGAATTTTCTTTAAAAATCTTCTTCTTCAGACCCACCAGTCAGAATCTTTTCATATTTTGTATATAACATCTCTCTGGAAGGGGGGGGGGGGGGGGGGGTCAGATTCAAATTTGTTCAAATCGAATCCCTGGGTCAATATTTGGGCTCCCTATGGGGGCCCGAATTTTAACTTAGTGCAATATGTGGAATATGCTTTAAAAATCTTCTTCTTCAGATCCGCCAGTCAAAATCATTTCATATTTGGTTTACAACATCTCTAGGGAAGTCAGATTCAAGTTTGTTCAAATCGAGTCCCTGGGTTCATAATTGAGCTCCCTGTGGGAGCCTGAATTTCAACTTAGTGCAATATCAGGTCTATTCCATAAAAATCTTATTCTTCAGATCCACCAGTCAGAATTCTTCCATATTTGGTATACAACTTATCTAGGGGCACCAGATTCAAGTTTGTCCAAATTGAATTCCTGGGTTCATATTTGGTCTTCCTATGGCAGCCCGAATTTTAACTTAGTGCAATATGAGGACTGTTCTTTAAAAATCTTCTCCTTCAGATTCACCAGTCAGAATGATTCAGGTTTGGTATACAACATCTCTGCGGGGGGGGGGGGGGGGGGGGGGGGGGGGGTGTCAGGGGTCAGATTCAAGTTTGTTCAAATCGAGTCCCTTGTTTCATCAGTTATGGCTTTCAAACTGCAGTGGCGTAACAACGCTTGGAAATTTGGAAATACTTATCTATAGCTGGGAGAACTGGATGTAGTTGGCAAGACCTATGCTATTATAATGATTATCTGACATGGACACCTGAATTTAATTTCATGATGTCATTCCTCTGTGGTGTGATGAACCATAACGAGCTGAATGTGATCCAAAATACTTCTTTGAACCACTTTGTCAGGTGAGCGATTTAAGGCCACGTGGGGCCTCTTGTTTGGTATAGGGAGGGGAGGGGGAACAGAGAAGGGGGATTGAACACACGAAATGTATTATGAACCATAGTTGTAAAAAATGGGATGAAGGGGATAAGGTAAAGGGACCAAAAATTTACTTCAGTAGGAATAGCATCCCAAGGAGAGCACAGGTATACAAAATAGGATATACAAACATGCAGGGACTAGATGACAATGGGACCAGTAGGCGGAAGCCAACGAATTTCGGTACCCTGAAAGTGGGTTATAGCAACATCCAGGGTCTCCACCGGAAAGTAAGTGAAATTTCTACGTTGGTCGAAGCAGAGGAGTGTGATGTCATGGGCTTAAGCGAGACGTGGGTAAGACACGAGAAATGGGTAGACCAAGTAAAGGAGTGCGTGTGGATAGGTGTAGGGCGAACGGAAGGCCAGAAAAAGGGGGAGGGGGTAGGCATGCACATTCAAGAGGATTTAAAACCGTCGCTGATCACTGACCTGGAAGATGTCAGTACCTCGGCTGAGGTATCGAAAGAAATTGGATGGGTAAAGATCAATCTGAGAAACAAAAGTATTGCCCTTGGGATTGTGTACTGTGCGGTGGAGGGAAGCAAACCCGAGTGGAATGACTCGATACACTAAACACTAAGGTCCAATATCACAGAACTAGAAAACAGGAGGCTCGGTATAATTCTGATGGGTGACTTTAATGGACACATAGGTGATAAGGAATAAAGGCATAAAGGGTGGGGACAAGAATGGAAGTAAGCTGTTGAACTTCACAAATGAACTCGGTCTGAAGATTCTGAACAGGGACGCGAGGTGTACGGGGAAATGAACCTGGGAGAGGAACGACAGAAAATCAATAATCGACTGCATTCTCACAGATATTAATTTATGGAGGGAGGTGATAGGGGTGGAAGTGGATGATGAGGGTAAAATGGAGGTGGATAGTGATCACCACTTGATTACAGTGACGATCAGGGCCAAAAACCTAGTAAAAAGCAAAGGAAGCTTCAAGGAGATTTGGGAACTCAAAAAGGATGCTGACTGGGCGAAGTTCGAAGAAAAATTGAAACGAAAGCTTGCAACCGTACACAAGGGGGACAGTGTCCAGAAGATGGCCGACGCCATAGTTGCGTGCCTAGTGGAGGCAGGGAAGGAAAGTGTAGGAAAGATCAGGGTGCCAACACGGGAACTTGGGTACAGAGTGAACGAAGAACTGAAAAGGGCCAAAAGGGTAGAAAAGCTAAATGTGCTGCATACAGGAGAAGTAGAAAACTTAAGGGGCGGAAAGCAACGAGACCACAATGGTAAAGGAAGAATACCAACAAGCACGAAATAAAGTACATAAGATTAAAGACGATAATCGGAGAGTGCGAAATAGCAGTCTTATTAGGACGATAAGAACGACAGGGGGGGTCGAGTTCGAACGTATTTTGGAAATGGGTGAATAAACGTAACAAAGGAAATAACCCACAGAGTATTAAAGTAGATGGCAGAGTTACAGATGAGCAAGATCAAATCGCATCAGAACTAGTCAAGCACTGGGAAAAGGTAAACGATAAACGATGGGGCATGGGGAGCCCACCGGAGTATCCGAATCAGATCGAGGAAAATCTATCGAACTTCGTGTGCAGCGAAATTAAGACGGTGGGGGTGCGAAAGGTGATCTCAAAATTAAGGGATGGAAAAGCGGGAGGGGTGGATGAAATTCCTAACGAGTTTATCAAAAAAGGGGGAGAGGAACTCGTGGAAAGCCTAACTGCCCTATTCAATTTAGCCATAGAAAATCAAGAGGTCGCAACGGCAGTGGAGAGAAAGCAAAGTGACATTTATTCACAAAAAGGGGGAAAAGACGTTTTGGATAATTATCGAGGGATCTCTGTCAGTAGCAACATTGGAAAAGTTTTCTGTAAAGTCCTGTATGGGAGACTAGAGGAGGTGATTGAAGAGAAGGGTCTTTTGGAAGAACTCCAGAATGGCTTCAGGGAGGGAAGAAGAGTCACTGACCATCTTTTCACGCTATCTTAAATGATAGAATCCGCGAAAGCAAAAAAGAAAAGATGTTGATGACATTTTTGGATGTTAAAAGGGCATACGATAGCGTATGGCGGGAAGGTACGTGGCGCCAGCTGGAGGCACTGGGCTTGGGAGGCGAGTTTGTTGGAATTATGAAAGCATTATATAAAGACGTACAGAGTGAACTTAGCCTGGGAAACATTACAACAAAACGTGTGCCTATGGAGATAGGTCTAAAACAGGGGTATATCCTTTCGCCAATTCTTGTTGCATTGTACATCAAAGGTTTAGGAGATGAACTCCTGCATAGCGACGAGGGGGTAGCAGTTGGGGACTTGAAGATCTCAGGGCAATGTTTTGCAGACGATATGGTGCTAGTGTCAGAAAGCGAAGAGGGGCTAGCGAAAATGCTGGGAATTGTTGGGAAATATGGGAGCAAATGGAGACTCGAACTTAATGAAAGCAAGAGCAAAGTTATACCCGTGGGCCGCAAAGTGCACTCAGAGGTGGAGAGTGGAGGAGTTCTGCATTCCGGAAGGTAGCAGCAAACCTCTTAGTGTAGGAGAGACAGGTGACTACGAGTATTTGGGAGTAAATATAAACAACACAGGAAGAGGCATCTACCGAAACCATACAAATAAATTGATTCTGAAGGGGAAGCGAATCCTTAACCAAATCAAACTTATAGGGAGAAACAGTTTCAATAAGGTTTTCGTAGGGAAAACCATTTGGGAAATGGTGGGTCTTCCAAGTATAACATACGGTACGGAAGTGGTACCCCTAAACCAGACGGCCGTAAAGAGCTTGGAAATCCTGCAGAACGAGGCAGGACGATCGATAACGGGGTCGAGTAATGCCGCAGCACTAGGCGCAATCGGGGGTGAGCTTGGGTGGATGAGGATCAAGGACAGGATAGACCTATTGAAACTCGGTTATCTTAATTAATTTTGGTAAATCTCCCCGACAGCCGATGGTGTAAAGCAATGTTCCTGAGAAGTTTCAAATGAAATATCAAGACGGGGTGGATGGTCGAAGTGAGGGAGCTAGTAGATAACTAGCCACTGGAAATCTCGGACTTAGACGTTGGGGCAAACCAGGGTAACAAAATCGTCAGAGAAAGGGTCATGGAGGATTGTAACCGTAATTGGTGAGAGGGGGTCAAATCAAAGAGGTCTTTGGGTGGCCTGCGTGATAAAGAAAAGCCTACTTTTGAAGAGTACCTTGATGGCACCTTTGGGGGTCACTGTTGTTCAAGCTGAGGTTGCAGTCCCTGGAGCTGAGGGGAAAATTGGAGAAACAGTGGAAAGGAGTTCCAGGTGTGTAATTTGGGCGTGGAGGAGACCCTGGAACACTTTCTTCTAGAATGCCCAAAATACCAGTCTAACAGAATAAGATCCACTGGGAGCATAATGGGGAAGTGGGATGGAAAGAATGAAGGACATGTGGTTAGTGGGAGACTCAAAGGAGAGTGTTATTATGCTAATCGGAGAGATTGGGGAGAGATGTCATCAAGCAGTTCGTCTCCGAGTGTTGGGAGGAGAGAAGAAGCGTGGGAATAGGGAGGCAGTTGGGAGTACAGGGGTAACCATGGCCTTCTCGTCCGAGAACCGCGACAAATCAGCGGCTGGCCAAAGTGTTATTATTATTGATCTGAGAAAACGTGGCAGTGGGTTTGTGGATTCTGTAGCACCATAAAAAACGACAAATCGTGTACTTGTACACGATTTTAACACTAAATCCTATGGAGGTGTACATCGATGTACGTGTACATGTACGAAGTCGTGTACAAATGCTCCAGAATCCGCCTTTTATACCTACTTTTATACATTATCACAAAGGGGAATTTAATACCACAAGAGGTTTGTTTTGTGTCAACATCAATTAATTTAGGAATCATATCATAGTTTTTTATGGAAAGATAAGAGGCAGTTGGGAGTACAGGGGTAACCAATGCATTCTCATCCGAGAACCGCGACAAATCAGCGGCCGACCAAAGTGTTATTATTATAGCAAAGCAAAGCCTTGTTTTAAAAAAATCGACGTTGAGATGGATGACGTTAGATGTTTGTCTGCCGACATGTGCTGAGCAATGACAGGAAAACAACCAGTTAGTTGTCTGTCACTCACAAACAAATACAATATGGCCTGCGTATGTATGACGCAAAACGCGCTCAATACGGTTTTGATTGATACGTGCGTGTCGTTCAGGTCAGCCTACATTTTTCTTTTCAAATTGTTTTTAAGAAATATGTGGAGGCCCCTGGTCAACAAAAAAATGTTGGTTAAATTAACTGCCCAGTCCTAAATTCGACCCTGAATATAACTAGTAGACTATAGTATTAGTCGAAGATCATAGTAGTGGAAGCAGAGTACAGGGCAGAGAGAGTTGGTATGGTACAAACCAGTAGCAGTGGTATTACAATATAGCAGTGGGTTGAGTCAGTTGCTGTGGGAGCCGATTACAGGGATAGAGTGTTGACAAGGGTACAAGTGAGTAATAGTGGTGGAATAATATAACGACCATAATAATAATAATAATAATAATAGTAACAACACTTTGGCCGACCGCTGATTTGTCCCCCTTAACAAGTGAGACGTCCTTGATTACCCCTTTGCTCTCGACTCCCTACCAATCCCCGCGCTTCTTCTCTCCTTCCAACACTCGGAGACGAACGGCTTGATAACATCCCGTACCTAATTCTTCCCAGTCTCTCCGACAAGCATGCTTACCCTCTCCTTTGTGTCACCTACTAACCACATGTCCTTCATGCTCCCATCCCATGCACTTCCCCATTATACTCCCAGTTAATCTTATTCTGTTAGACTGGTATTTTTGGCACTCTCATAGAAAGTTTTTCAGGGCCTCCACTACGGCTAAATTATACCTTTGGCATGCCTTTTCACAGTATTTCCCAATTCTTCCCCTGAGCTCCAACGACAGCTACATCAGCTTAAACAGCAGTGCCCCCCGAAGGTATTCTTCAAAATCGGGCTTCTTTTTATCACACAGGCCACCCAGAGACCTGTTTGATTTGACCCCCTCTCGTCATTTAAGGTAACCAACCCACCACGACTCTTTCTCTGGCAATTTATTTTTCTCTGGTTTGTCCCAACTTCTAAGTCCGAGATCTCCAGTGAGTAGTTCTGTATTAACTCCCTCACTTAGTCCATCCACCCCGTCTTTGTGTTTGAATTCTAAATATTCCGGAACATTTGTTTACACCAACTGAAGGGACTGAAGCAGTGGAGTAGCTTATCAGAGGAAGGGTGCTCGAGGGTTGCAATAGAAACTGGCGAGCTGGAATTAGGACCAAGAGCTCTTTAGACGGGTTGTACAAAAAGATGCCCTAAAATTTGAGGAGTGCCTAGATGGATGTTATGGGCGTCTTTGTTATTGTTCAAAGTGAGATCGAAGTCACTTGGGGGGGGGGGGGGGGGTGGGTCGGTGAAGAGTGTGCTAAATGTGTAATTCAGAACACACTGGAACAATTCCTTCTAGAATGCCGCAAATATGTGCCTAGTAGAATATGACTCTTTAGAATACTAATGGAAAAATGGGATGAAAACCTGAAGCATAATTGGATGGGGAATGACATGAGGGAAAGGGTCAATTTTATAGTCAGGGAGATCGAGAAAGCACCAGTGGGAGGAGTTATTAAACAATTTTTGAGTGAATGCCGGGCGATTAGGAGGGAGGGTGGAGAGATAGCTCGGCGGGGGACTGGGCTAATGTAGGCCCCATTGTTAGAGGACCGCGACAAATCAGCGGAGGGGCGACGAATTATTATTATTATTATTATTAACATCGACTGTCAGGGAGATTTATCAGATAACAGAGTTTCATTTAGTCTATCCTGTCCTTGATCCTCATCCACCCAAGATCAACCCTGTTTTCTTCTAGTGTTGCGGCATTGCTCGACCTCGTTATCCATCGGCCTGCATCGTTCTGCGAAGTTTCCAGGCTCTTTAAAGCCGTTTGGTTTAGAGGTACCACTTCCGCACCACGCGTTATACTTGGTACACTCACCATTTCCCAAATGATTTTCCCCACGAAAACCTTATTGAAACTGTTTCTCCCTATCCTATAAGGTTTATTTGGTAAAGGATTCGCTTCACTTTCACATTTAGTTTATTCGTGTGGTTTCGGTAGATGTCTCGGCTTCCAGCAATGTTTATACTTACCCCCCCCCCCCCCCAATACTCGTAGTTCTACACTAAGAAGCTTGCTGCTATCTTCTGGAAAACAGACCCCCCACCCCCCACTCTCCACCTTCGTGTACGGTCTCACTTTACAACTCACGGGTATAACTTTGCTGTTGCTTTCATTTAGTTAGAGTTCCCATTTGTTCCCATATCTCCCAACAATTGCCTTCATTTTTGATAGCCCACCCTTCGCTTTCTGACACTAGTACCATAACATCTGCAAAACATAGCCCCCCGACGAGCCGTCAGCCTAGAACAGTCCTTGTTAAATTCAAGAGTGTGTGAGTCTTTTTTTAGGGCAAAGAGAAATTTAAGCACTCAACGTTAGCCAACCCATTAATCTCAGTTTTAAGGGGTCGTCCAACCTAACTTTGGTCAATTTGTTGACATTTTTCCCAATGCCTCAGAAACAGATAAGAGAAGTAAGGAAAGGCAAATTATATATCAAAATAATGAGTAAAGTGCATAGAAAAGGTACATATAATTTTTTTTAGGAAAAAAGTGAATTTTATGATTTTGAAGAAGATTAATTTGCCAATGGCGTAAGTAACGAGCCGGTAAAACCACAAAATAATCGGTAATTCGAAAGCCTTGTCCTCAATATAATGATAACATACCACAGACTCGGAGAAAGCATTTTTTTGACACACACTCTGGTGGGTTTTGATGTTTGAATGTAATAACACCAACACAAATTTTGGATGTTCCGGATGTGGCCATGTTTCAATGATGTTTATTCCGGTCATGTGATTACGATGTGGTTCTTGCAGAAATACTCAATTTGGGCGATCGTAAGAATGCAAGGACGTGACCACGCCCTTTATTTGTTCGAGACAGTGTATGAGCGGATTTGCAAACAGGTGACAGCAAATACTTGAGCTGTTAATGTCATAACTGCAACATATGGTTCGAAATTCCCTCTCGTGTTTACAGGCCGTCTGAACTTTTTTGTTGACAAAAAATCTGATTTATTGCGCACTAGAAAGACAACATGAACCACTTGTAAAAAAATAACCGAGTGTATAAAATCGGGACGATACACATAAAATAAGGCAATATTCATAACAAAGTAAGCAGAATGCTTCAGAAATCACTTTTTCACGAAGTATATTCCAAGTGACCTGGAACTATATTGAGCGTGTTGATTTCCCCCGATGTCGTGGAGTTATTTACTTCCTAGTAACCATGGAATTTGTCGCGGCTTTGTTTGAAGTCTGCAAAGGACCGATTCAAGATGGGTTGAAAATGATGCATTCGCGCTTTTAAATAAGGTGCGCTTGGACGATGCTGAGAATTTAGTTTTTTCTTGCAACCAACCGTACTAACACAAGCGTCGATCAGTGTCTTTTGTCAACGTTTTACACTGACAAATGTGACAATCTCCTTCACCGGAAACTATCTCCCAATTTGCATATCACAATAAACATAACCGCTGGCAGCGTGACCGTGTGGTCAAAACCGAAACGAATTATCGAATCCACGGTCAAAATTAGCTGCAATTGGCTTTTAAACAAATGAAATACACGAAATATTCGCAATTTTTTCATTATCCATGCCGAGTTACTTTTTAACCAGACCACATGCGTTCAGTTTCGTTTGTCGGCATAAATGATCAAACTGATATTGTTTGTGGTAATTAATAGTACGAAAAGGCGAAAGAAGCCAAATATTTCCCATCATCTATAAATTAATTAAAATTGATAATTCCTTTTATTTTACTGAAATTATGAATTGATAAGGTGGGTGTGTTGCGATTATTATGCCCCAGACCTGGAAGTTGTAAAATCAAAGGTGCATCTAGGGCCGTGCAGTGGTGACTCTGTCCTCTTAGTCTTACCCATTCATCATTACATGTACCAACATTCTCCCTTGTATCTCAACCACTGCTACTCAAATTTGAAGGATATTTGGTGTTGTGATCGAGCATCATGGGAAAACAATGCCTGTGTAGCTGCTGTAGCATGTGTTTCTTCCCACATTTTTTCAGAGTTGCGGTACTTTTTCACTCTTTTGAGTTAGAAAATTTTGTTTATAACTAGTTGATTTGTTACAATTTGTTGGAAAGTGCCTGCTGATACCCTCAAATGTATTGCTACAAAATATTTCTGGTGAAGATTTCGTTCCTATTACTTATCAAGCAATAACCTAATGAATATTCTGTATAAAGCCACCAATCTGATGTTTGACACTTTTATCGGAGCGGTTATGAAGGCTTATGGAACTCAAAATGTTGATTATGGCAGGACTTTTCTATTCACCCATTAATCGATAAATTAAGTGTTATAGTTGGAAGTAAGAAGCATGAAAGGTCCAGAACTTAAAGTCTAAAAAGAATGTTTTGCAATGTAACATGATTTTTGCAGATACACTTATTTGGAGGGTTACCTGTCTGATAGTGTTTGGAACATGTGTGGCCAGGATCTTCAAAAAGAAAAAAGAGTTAAACTTTGAGAAAAAGGCGTATGCCTTGAATGCTGGAGGTAGAGTCATACAAGGAAGAGCCCCACCCCCCACACCCCCAGGAAAGGTTTTATGTCAAATGGAGCTCACTTGTCACCTTTTGGGGATTGCTTTGTGGACTGCATTCTTGAAAAAAATATGTGAGACCCTCTGGATGTGCCCTTCTGATATCAATATGCCAATAAGCCTCCTTGGGGAAAGTACATGCAATAATGGTTATGTAAGGTTGATTTGATGTGTTTGGAATAACAATGTACTTTAAGTACATTAGATGGTTTATTGTAGTGACAGGTTACAGTTACCCTTATTTCTTCTCCAACAGATATCATGAGTTTTTTGGTGTCCAAGAGTAAACAAAGCCATTATACTTATTGATAAACCAGACAAATTTAACTATTTAATCACTATCAAATTGATGCATGGGATAAAATGGGTTACAGTACAAGGGGTTTGTAAATATATTTATTCATCTACAATGTATGACTTTGCAGTGCATTCTACATAGGAGAATATCATAGTTTCTTTCCAAACCACCACAGTGACACATACAAATTTATATTGGGAGACACTCTTTTGTCCTTCCATACTTCTTCTGGTGGACTCCTTCATGTTGACTTTGTTGAACTCCCCAAATCAAAACATAAACAAAAGAAAATGTCTGCCTTCAATCAGTGAGCACTCCACTTATAACATTTGGTCTCAATCTTTATTATTTTCATGAATTAGGAAAAGATTTCTTCGAGTATGTACTTCACTGTTTATAGAATACCGCTGTTATTTTATTTTGAGGTATTTTATTGTAAAAATTTTGTTCTCTTACTATGCCATAGCAGACTTTAAGGTGGTGCTATTTACACATGGCAACAGTTCCATGGCAAATTTCAGTTTCCACACGTTCTATGTTTCATTTCAAGAATTTCGGTATATAATTTATTGGGGTTATTCATTTTGGGCCTTTTTTAGACTTGAAAGAAAATTGCTTGAAATTTGACCAAAGTTAGGTTGGACGTCCCCTTAATATCAGTATTCAGTCAAATATCCCCAGCATATCCCAGCATACTGCGAATTCAACAGAACTTATCGATAAAGAAATCATCGACCCACGTCACAAATAACTTGAAACATCTCAGTATGATAACAAGACTAGTTTTTCTATACATTGTTTTTTTTTGGCCATTCTAATGCCCAAAGCTGGTGCCACTTTCTACTTTTTTCTGAGCGTCAACGCGGTCTTTATATGACCACTTGGTGTCATCCCAACAAGCCGAATCCCAACAAGCCCAATGGATAAAATATCCCAACAAGCCGATCCCAACAAACCGAATCCCAACAAGACGAAAATATTTTTCATTAATTATTACAGAAATTTAGAAATAAGAAACAAAATGTTTATTCTTATGATGTTTTGTGTGTTTTTTTCAGTTTTTTTTTATTTTCATGCATTTATTCTTTTCTTGTTCATTTTTTTTCTTTTCTTCTATTGAGAGTAAACGTACCCACATTTACTTTATCAAAATTATGCAAGCGTTGATGAATGAAAGGTTTTAGCGCACCGAAGGCAAACGTTTCTTTTCAAGTCAGGGATATATGTTTTTTTATGAAAAGTTTTTTTGGGGGAAAGTTTGGTGTGTAAGAAAAATGTTTATATTTTCAGATAACAGCCTGTTGCAACAATACGCAAATCCTTTGTTGACTGAAACCCCTTTGTCTGACAGTAAGCTCCCCTTTGACTGACAGTAAGCCGTGTTAGCAGTTTATGGTGCAATAATCACTAAAACAGTACACTGTGTTCAATAATCGTAGTACAAACATGTCGGTTATCTTTGAGAAAAACTTAAAAAAGTAGATTTTGCCGACAAAGTTGAAAAAACAATTTGGAAAGAAGTCAATTTATATAAATTCTGATGCAGGCTCCTGACATTAAATCTATATCGTGTTCTTCCGCAACCCGTTCAGTGTCACAAGTGTCAGAAATTTGGGCACTTGTCCCACAAATGCAACGGGGAGCAACGATGTATGAAATGCGGTGACAAACACATCGCGAAGACATGTAGTGCTACAACTCTGAAATGCCCCAATTGCGGTGGTCAACACCCCAGCAACAACCGGGGGTGTAGCCACTTCAAAAAAGTTAAAACAAACATCCAGCTTAAAGCTCTAAATGTAAGTAATGTCGAGAACTCATCCTCCCCTTATTCCACGTGTACTCTAATGGCTGGCTCTATTTTCAGCATAATGAAGAAACACTTGGACACCAGTCTTTCGGACGTTTGCAAAGAGATTAGTAAAACAGCCTCTAAGTTATATAAAACTCAAATATCTTACATGCTATTAGAAGCGGCCGTCAACAAAATATAATTATGTAACAATATTACAAATAGTAATTAAACTTAAATAAACTTAGTACAGTTATTCCTAAACCATTCATGGATACACTAAAAATAGTCCAGTGGAACGTTCGAAGCGTAAATCAGAAAAACTTTCAAATGTCACATTATTTCAAAAATATGAACGAAATTGGAATTAGCGAAACATGGCTTAAACCAAACAAAAGATTCTCGTTATGTGGTTTTGATATTATTAGACGAGATCGCACCGTCCAAAAGGGTGGTGGTGTCGCTCTGCTAATAAGGCAGGAGATTAAATAGAAAACAATACCATGCGACCACCTCAATGCTGAAATGATTGCAGTTGAAATTGAACTTGACCACAAACACGTGGCCATCATATCATATTACAACAAGCCACAAGCAACAGTAGACAGTAAAGTATTTGAATTCTTTACCAAAAAGTATAAGCACTGCATATTCTTGGGTGATGATTTCAATTTCAAACACCAGATATTCGGTTGTCATAAGACTGAGCCCAATGGTGACGCCCTTTTCAACATCATTGAAGAACTCGATCTATTCGTGGTAAATAACGATCAAGACGTAACATACATAAGCAAGAGTCCACTCCATCAATCAGATATCCTAGACTTGATTATCACCAGCAAATCGCTAACCAGCCAAATGCAAGACATATTTGTAGGAGATGATGAGCTAGGCAGTGATCACCTGCCGGTTCACGGCACTTTGATATGTAATACTGGTCCCTCAAGGTATCCTCCCGTGAATAGGAGGAACCTATCAAAATTGACTGGAACCTCTTCAGAAACATTATCGAAGTAAAAATAAAGGCAAATGACCCCTTAAATACTCATGAACTAGAAAAAACCTGCACTCATCTTCACGAGGTTATCAACAGTACACTAGATGAAATTTGTCCCAAGCAAACAGTAAAGACGCGGATAAACAGAATAACCCCAACAACTCTTCAAATAAGCAAACAAAAAAGAAAAGCCTTCCGGGCTTACCAATCAGAAAATGATCAAATGAAAAGAGCAGAACTTAAAACCGCGTATAATCGCTTACATGGAGAAGCGAAAAAAAACCATAGCGAACGACGATCGCGTGAGATGGGAAAAAGCAACAGAAAACCTAAATGGGCTGAGAGAACCTAAGAGGTTCTAGGATACATTTAAAACTCTACTGGCCAAAAGAGCAAAAGCGCCAATAATAATGCGCTGAAGACTAACGATGGAACTATGGCCTTGGACGGCAAGGCAAAATCCAGCGCTTTTGCCGAACTACTAAGGAAAGCGCACCGTCCACAAGAAGGGTACAGATATGACAACGATTTTAAAGTAAAAGTAAATAAATTTGTCTAAGATAACAACTCAATTTTCAATGAACCGAACTTCGACCAAAGCATGAAGACGGGGACGACCATGAATTAACCGAACCAATAAGCATAGAAGAGGTCATGGGTATAACCAGAAAATGCAAGTCATCTTCGTCCCCAGGAGAAGATGAAGTCTCTTACAAAATAATGAAACAGTGCCCCGACATCTTCAACTGTAGACTTACCAAACTCCTAAACTGCTATCTCTCCTGTGGGTACTTCCCAAAATACTGGAAAGTGGCCACAGGAGTAATGATACCTAAACCCGACAAAGACCTTACCAACCCTTCTAACTACCGTCCAATCAGCTTGCTTAGCAGTGTTGGAAAAATATTTGAGCGGATTCTCGCTACGAGACTTCGCAGCCATCTCGAATCAATCAACTTTTTCAACATATGGCAAAGAGCGTATAGGAGTCAGAAAGAGGGAATATAGACTGGTCGATTATATGAAAACAGTATTTAGTCAAAACGAAATCTGAACAGCGCTTTTCTTGGATGTAGAAAAAGCGTTCGACTCGGTATGGCACAATGGCGTAAGATACAAACTTGCGAAAACGGGATTACCCACTAAAATTCTGAGGATCATATCATCATTTCTAAATGACCGAAAAATGAAGGTGAGGGTTAATCGCGAGGTGTCAGAGGAAGTAATACACGAGGCGGGAACACCACAAGGGTCGATTCTAACTCCGCTTCTTTTCATAATATATGTGAATGACATAGAAAAAGTAGGGAAAAACTGTGTTGAACTATCGCAGTTCTCAGACGACAAAGGCATTTGGACGGCCAGCAAGTCCCGAAACATAATTAAAAATCGTCTACAGGATGCCATTCGCGATCTGGAGAGCTGGTGCGCCCTGTGGCGCATCAGACTCAATGCCACCAAAACTCAAAAAAGTTACATTCTTCAAGAAGCAAAGGATAAAAAACAGTCCCCAGTATCGATCTCCAGTTATACGATCACAAATTAGAAGCGAGCAAAGAGGCCAAATTTTGGGGATTTTTCCTAGATAGCAATCTCAGTCTAAACAGTCACGTAAACTCCATTACGGTTAGAGCTACTAAACGTATCAATTTTCTGAAGATGATCAGAGGTAGAAATTGGGGAGCAAACAAAGATGTGCCTCTCAAGCTCTACAAAACATTTATACGTCCGGTACTAGAATACGGTGCCATAATAATAAGTGACCTGTGCAAAACCAACATTCAGAACCTACAGAAAATAAAAAAAAAAAAAAAAAAATTATACAATATAACTAAATTGCGTGGAATCAGTGAGGATTGCCTCGCTACTCATTGAGAACTTTAGGATAGAGTCTGTGAGGACTGCCTCGCAACTCTGCTGAAGCAGGATTGAAATGCGTTTAATGAGACCTATATAACAAAACCCTCCACATTCTCCAGGATAGTGAATCAATGGTGAAGCTGAAACGAACACCGAACCCTAAACAGAAAAACAAAATAAGCCACAGTAAATTAAAATTACTCAATAGAATTAAACTGCGTGAAGTCAGTGTGGATTGCCTCGCTACTCATTGAGATCTTTAGGATTGAGTCTGTGAGGATTGTCTCGCAACTCTGCGTGTGAGAAGTGGGATCCGAAGAAACACACCCCTTACCCAACCCATAGCAACAATCACACAACAGTCACAATATACAATAGCGGATACCTATCTTTCTCTCTACCTATAACTTTTCTAATTGAACATTGTCAAATTTCTTTGCAACACTCTTATCAAGAAGACGCATGGAAATGGTAGACAAAGCGTAGGAGGAATTGGTGCAACCTATCTTTCTGTTAACATACACAAGAAACCACCAAACACCAGGCAAGGATTGAAACAAGCTTGTCTGGCTGGGGACGAGTGTACATTTTATATAAATAAACATTTGAATAAAGATTTCACAGCCCTTTTAAGGGCTTTCGGTGTGTGTGTCTGTGAGAGGGTGGTTTATTTATTTATTTATTTATTTATTTATTTATTTATTTATTTATTTATTTATTTATTTATTTATTTTTTGTTTTGGGGGTGGGGTGGGGTGGGGGAGGTCATTTGGAATTCCCGAAGGATAACCAGATACCTCATAATCACATACGGTATCCTATCTCCTAGAAGGCTCGATGGATGACTCCCGGTTTTTCAAAACTAAACTGTTGGAGCTTTCTCCACTCCTTTTTTGTAACCTCTATGGTTATATACCGGGGTCGCTACCAAACCGGCGTTGCTGTTTGGTTTTCTTTTCTCTTCTTCCCTTAAATTTGCCATCGCACAACATTATATTCTGGCTCGCCACAATGGTGGGACTCAAACCTCTACCATCGCGAAGCTGGAACCGAATAGAGCCCACTCTCTAATAGTCTCAATGGCGTTGAGGGATTGATTATTCACAATCTATCACTCCAACGTAAACTGCCGGAAATTCTAACCGCGTGCACACCACCTCAGACCCCATTTCAGGCAATAGGAAGCTAGGCCTGTGTGATCCAAGTGAAATAAAATAAGGTTAACCGGGTCGCAAGGGATTTCGAAATCCCACATCGTCCCTGCGCTAAAACCTTTCATTCATTCATTCATTCAACTTTAAATCTGAACCCATTTGAGACAATAGGAAAGCTAGTCCTGTGTGAACCAAGTGAAATAAAATAAGGTTAACCGGGTCGCAAGGGATTTGCAAATCCCACATCGTCCCTGCGCGCCTTCGGCGCGCTAACACCTTTCATTCATTCAACTTTAAATCAATACTCATACAACTGACATAATGTCGGACTGCAAATTGTTCAAACAGTAATCAACCGGCTGAGAGAATACGGCTTACGTCCTCGAAGACCTGCAATTCGTCCGATTTTGACGTTACGTCATCGTCATGCTCGACTGCAGTGGTGTAGACAACATCGCAGGCATCCCTTACACTGGTGGCGACGTGTTTTATTCACAGATGAATGTCGTTTCCATCTTTCATCATCAGATGGCCGCCAGAGAGTGTACAAACGTCGAAACGAACGCTACGCAGATCCACGTGTCGTGGAGCGAAACCATTATGGGGGAGGGTCTCTCATGGTGTGGGGTGGCATCACTGCCCGTAACAGAACTGAGCTGGTCATTATTGATGGCAATCTCAATGCAGCCAGATATCGTGATGAAGTGCTTACACCTGTTGTTGTCCCATTTCTGCAACGTCACGGCCCGGCGTCATTCTACAGCAGGACAACGCCCGACCCCACGCAGCTCGTGTTGTTCAAGAGTATCTGCAGCAACAACAAGTGGATGTTCTTCCCTGGCCCGCAAATTCGCCCGATATCTCACCCATTGAGCACGCATGGGACGAAATGAAACGTCAGCTACGCCGGCTTCCCCATGCACCGTCAACGCTTGTGGAACTCCAAAGACAGCTTATCAGAATATGGAACAACATCCCACAACACTTCCATGCAAACTTGCTCGCTTCCAGGAGGCGTAGATGCACAGCAGTAGTCGATGCAGACGGAGGTCATATCAGATATTGAGTGTGTGACTTTTGTGTTTGACCCTTAGTGTCTGACTCTCCATGGCACCAAGAGTATTCGTCGTAGCGTAATGAAATTTCTCGTGTTGATCACAAATTGATTCATCTGTGATTGAATAACATTTCCATGAATGAAAATGATATACATCTTTTTTTGTGTTATTTTTTAGCGTGCTCACTTTCTTTTTTGGGAGAGTATATGAATTTCTGATAATCGTTTTATATTTCTTACCCTCTGATACACATTTTAGCAGAAAAACCCCAAAAATAAATGGGTTATATAGTAATTTTAATAAAATTCGTCCTGTTGGGATTCGGCTTGTTGGGATGACCATTTTCGACATTCGTCTTGTTGGGATTCGGCCAGTTGGGAATAAACCGACCACTTAACATGCCCCGGGATCATTGTAGTGCTCCAGTCACCTCCTTCGGAAGTGAAAGGTTAAACCATCAACGTCTATAACCACCATGGCTGTGATCCTGGCGCAGGTGTGGAATACGTGATCAGTTACTGGCTATGATAGTATAGCATCCTGCGTGGTGTGAAGTCAACCTAGGCGCGTGAATTATCGATTCATATCCATTTCTTTACTGATATTTAGGAGTCACGAGTCCTATGTTGAATCTCATCCGGGCCGTGGCCCATGCATCTCAGTTCACTCAAACTCTGTGACTCGAGCCTTATGTTCCGCATTCTGGATAAGGCCAATAAACATCTACAATACCCTTGTATAGTGAGGTGGGGGCAGTAATTGTATAGTTGTTCACTCCGACGTATCACTCGATACCTGCTTTACGTCGGTTAATTTTGTCCCATTTTGAATGGTCCCAACTGGATCATCCTAACCAGAACAAACTGGGTATCACGTTTGTATTGACTTGTATTCACTGTTGGTCCGAGGTCTGCTGACAGATAAATGTCCAAAGGCACCTAGATTACAAAATATAATGTACTACTGGGTGATATTGAGTGAAAACATGTTTTCCAATTGTTTGGGCCATATTTGCAGTTCGAAATCAAACAATTGGCGCTAAATATTTCTGAGTCATAGTATCCTCAGAGAGCATCTTACGATGTTGCCAGTACCAAACAACCGCCCTTCTCACCAGCCCTGCAATTCCCAAGTTTGCCAAGAGTTACCATTAATTGTTAATGCATTTCATTAACTATATTATATCTTCCTTCTAAGTACACTGTCTGTGTTCCCTCATTGGAGAGAGCCATTAGTTCTCTCCTGCAGGGGCACATATGTAATGTTCTATGATAATAAAATGGAACCCCAAATTTCGTTGATATTTTCGTGATAGCAACAGAGTCAAGAATCATTCCATTCATTAGCCTCACTCAGTTTATGTAGTATCAAAAGTTGTCAGACGTCTTTGATTGGTTTGTATGGTTACACTTCGCAACCACTGTGGCTGCAATACAGAATATGTAACATAGTAACAGAGAAGATATATATAGTAATTTCGTCAATTGTTGAAACATCGATGGTGCACCCCAGTTAACCCTTAGGTCCCCATACAGCCACAACCTTCCTCTTTTATATTGCTCTGAAAAAGCTGTCCCAGGTGTATTATTTCATTATCGATAAGTTTAAATTGACGAAATTATAAAAAAGCATTTGATGAAGTGTATATATATATAGTAATATAGAGTATGTAATAATGATGGTGGTCATATTCGCCATAATCGAGCTGAGTGACTGAGTGGCTATGCGTGTTCCCACTGTACAAACTGCCTATGTATATATACACACACATTTCTTTTCATAATATAGTATGTAACCAGTATGTCCCCATAGTCTTAGTCACGGCAGCCGCCTTACATGCATTCTCAACAGTGCCAAATTAGTATCGGTAGCCTGGCCCACTCGAGACACCAAACAGGAGGTGCTCAGATAGCAACTAAACACTCTTCTTGCAGTAGTTCTATACGGGTAATGGATTATGTGGACGGTTTTTCACCAGCGAATTTGCTCCTATAATTGCCGGTATTGACCTTCTGATAGCATTATACAGCCCAATCTTGTATATGTGACTCCTTTCCCTCTATATGTGTGTGTATGTGTTTATAAACCCTTGACTTAGAAAGAGGCCGCAATAGAAGGGACTCATCTCTCGAGTATGATGGCATTATAACAGCTCCTTAGGCTTTGGTCATATTTTAGGTTCGTGTGTTTGGCTGGTTTTAAATTTTAAAGTTGTTTGAGTGCAATGTCCCAACTCTAATAGTAACCTGGGTGTGCGTGAGTCATTTATAAAACTGTGACGTCCTTTATCCCTCCTTAGTATATTCTGTAATCTCATCTTTTCCCCTTCCTCATTCCCATTTTCCCCTCCACTCAACTAAGGGGTGATGTCATAGGGACGATTCACACTTCATACTTACCTGCTCCGGTCACTAACTGCCATTGAGTACCATCGATGTGTTATTAACCCTCCTCATCTTTTCGTACTTAACCCGAAGAGGGTTTCCTATTGCAGCGATATTCTGTTTCAGAGCTTCGGGTATTGAGATTACTCGTGGCCCGATTAATGACTTATGCCTCCCCCACCCCCCCACGAAAATAAAAAAAATGTTAAGAAATAAAACTTATTAATAGTCTTATCACTGATTGATTAACCAGCAATATGTTACGGAATCTACAGTGATATCTCTTTATCCCAAGGTGAGTCTTGAACGGACTGGCTTGCCGATTACGTAATATGCCAAGAGATAGATACGCTCATGACGCGACTACGTTACATTTTTATCTTTTTACATGATCTCTACCCAATCACGTCCCCATAAATCAGTTGCTGGGTCTTTCAAATCTAACCCAGAATGTCGGCCATGTTGCTGATGTCTTGTTGTATTCTTGCTGTATATATTTTACTCATATCTTTTATTTTTTTCATACGTGTTTGCTTTGCTTCTTCCTTTTTTCGTCTTTCACTCTGACTCCGAGACTTTGCCAGTTGTCAAACATCTTATATGTCCCTGTTTCTCCCGTGGCGACCTCTGTTCTGGTGCATGCAATAGTCACTGCATACTTGCACAGAAACGGTCCCGCTCCGCCTTACCTCACTTTGAAAATCTTATTTTAATTACTTTAGCATGGATGACATAAGCACATATAGAATCCTGGTAGGTCTGTTCTTTGTGTGTGCGTGTGAGTGCGTACACATAAGAATCAACTGGGCGATTACTGTGGTGTCTTATTAATAAGTAATATTTTCTGCCATACTCCCATGGATTTTTTTGCTTATATACCTTTCGGGGGATGTTGAATTAATCCCTGCCCCCCCCCCCCACCCCCAGTCGAAATAGTACTACTCCATCAAGTTGTGATTCGTCATTAGCCGGGTTTAAAATCTGCCAAATGAACATTCAAAGTTTAAAACCCCAAATCGACATTCTCCAATGTGAAATGATGAACCATGACATTTGTGCATTTACGCATTTACTGAAACATGGCTATGCTCAGTTAATAGCAACTCTGATGTCAGTCTTGAAGGTTTTGATGAAGCACTACGAAAAGACCGACAAACTAGGGGAGGGAGGTATTCGCTGGCACTAAGTCGTTTCTGCTGGAGGTTTTCTACCGATCTCCAAATAATGATGCTGCAATCTGGGATGTTATATATTTGCGTCTATTGAGAGGGCCAAGGATTCTGGTGTTCCCGATATAATAATTACCTGTGACCTCAATGACAACTTACTCTCCCCCTAAAAGGTAAGTTCAAAGAGCTTGCTGAATACTTTAACCTGAGACAGGTGGTGTCCGAACCAACCTTCTTCACAGAAACATTAGAAACCTTACTGGGCATAATCTCTGTCAGTGACTCGATTAGAGTGATATCCTGTGAAGTTGTCGATCCCTTCCTTCCTGATCTAATAAGGAATCATTGTCCAGTGTCAATTGAAGTCGATTTCACGAAAAAAACATGGAAGTTTCAAATTCCAAATTTGGTTATACAATGAAGGTGACTTTGATGGGCTTAACAACACACTTTCCTGATATGACTAGGATACTCTTTTTTTCTAATCCTCACTTAAATAATCTTGTCGAAAATTTCAGTTCCAAAACCTTAGAGTTAGAATCGATCTGTATCCCAAATAAATTACTGTTCAGAGAAAAGAACCTGAATGGATGCACAGCGAAATTAGACTTTTAATTCGTCGCAGGAAACATCTTTACCGTATTGCCAAATCCAATAATCGCCTCGAGGCCTGGGAAAGGCATCGTGTAATAAGAATGAAGTTGTTTCTGTAATAAAAAATCCAAAATAAATAACTATAACAAGATACAAGCTACCCTGGACATTACTGCAACCAATTCTTCTAACTGGTGGAAGACACTCAAACTGCTCCTGGGAAATAACCGAACTCAATTCCAAATTTACTGCATTCCAACAAAATATTATCATTGAATGAAGACAGAGCCGAAGCGTTCAACGACTTCTTTTGTGGAATCTCATCTGTCGGTGATACTCGAGGGTGTTTTCCTCGTGCGATATTCCCTGAACGCCCGACGCTCAGCAATCTACAATTAAGTCCAAGGGATGTGCGCAACTCTTTGATGTCTCTCAACATCTCAAAGTCCCCGGGGTCTAATCGAATAAGCCCACTGCTACTGAAATATTGCCCTTCCTTGGTATTTTGCTTGGACAATCGTACTTTCCCGCTCACTGGAAAAAGTAAATGTCACCCCTATCCTGAAAAAGATCCACCTAACATATTGTCAAATTACCGCCCAGTATCCCTGATCAGTTGCTTAGAAAAAGTTTTTGAAAGATGTATCTTCAAAACAGTGTGGTGTTTCATAGACGAAAACAAAATCTTAAGTCCCTACCAGTCTGGATTTACTGCGAGTGACTCAACAGTTCTACAATTTACCGATATCTATGATGCGTTCAGCTGTGAACTCGATGAAGGCAAGGATGTACGGGTTGTATTTTGCGATGTCCGTAAAGCCTTTGACAAGGTCTGGTATAAAGTATTGATTCATAAATTGAACAAAATAGGTATTACAGTAGAGCTCCTTACTTTCTTCAAATCCTATCTCAGTGAACGCCTACAAAGAGTTGTAGTAAATTCTAATTCATCTTCCTGGAAAGAAGTTGCTTCTGGCGTTCTACAGGGTTCAATTCTTGGTCCCTGCTGTTCCTGATCTATATTAACGACATAACTGCAGTCCTAACAAGCAGCATGTGCTTGTTCGCAGATGATACAACTCTTTACTTAGTTGTTGAAGATCCACACCAGGCCTCTTGTATTTTGAACAACGATTTAGCCACAATAGAACAGTGGACTCATTCATGGTTAGTAGAATTCAACCCTGGATAAACCGAAAGCATGATCATATCACGTAAGAGGGCCCAGGTTGATTACCCTCTCCTCGTAATGGCTAATATCCCCATTAAAGAAGTCAAAGAACATAAGCATTTAGGTGTAATCCTCAACTCCAATTGTACTTGGAATAACCACATAGAACATATCTGCGCAAAAGCCTGGTCTCGCCTGGACCTTCTTAGGAAATATAAATTTCTTCTAGATCGTAAAACACTTGAGAAAATTTATTTTGCTTTCGTGAGTCCCCTACATGAATATGCGGATACAGTTTGGGACAACTGTACAGAAAATACAGGAATCACTGCAGACAAGGCGAGAAAAACATAAGCTAATACAATATTTTAAAATGTATCATTATCATAATCTTGTACCGTCTTATATTTCCAATAGAACCCCCCACCAATATCGCTGAATCAAATACGTGATCTACGTCATACTCAAAATTGCCGTGTCCCTTTCTGTCGAACGAAACATTATCAACTATCATTTATTCCATCAACAACGAAACTATGGAATGATATCCCTGCCAACATCAGAGAAAATAGCCTCTTAACAGATTTTAAAAACTTTCTAAATCAGAAAGTGCGACGACCATCACCATTCTTTACATTTCGATATCCCGCAAAGCGCAGATATATCACTGCAGACCACGATTACGGTGCAGTCATCTTAATGAGTACCTCTTTGCTGACCACCTGGCCACCTCGCCAAATTGCATATGCGGTGAACGCGAGACAACTGAACACTTTCTTCTAAAATGTCCAAACTAGAATCGAATAAGAAGTGATACACTGTGCTTACTTCCTTTCATGGTTGACTGACCCAGAGTCCCGTTGGCCGGAGAATTGCTTGTGCTTCTTGTCGTAATGTACAGAACTTGAAGTGATTCATTGGATGATAGTTCTGCTTTGCGGGTGGTTTGGTAGCAATTTCCTCTCCACGCGCTGTAGTTATCCAGTAAAATACTAGACGGTTTGCTGAACCACTCCATTTCTGATACTTTACATACAAATGGTTATTAGTTTTTGGTCTATCACAGAATACCTAACTCTACCTGATCGGATGGGAGTAATACTATGTGACCTTTTTATCTGTGGTGGTTGGATTGTAGTTCTTGACTATCACAGCAAATGGTAGAAAAACACATTTAGTTTTTAGAAATTCGTGGCATTTCTCTCCTATGTAAATATACGTGCCTATTTGAATACAATTGTCTCATTCTGACATTCTTATTATGTTTCTGTCCTGAGTCAGCAGTCAATACTTCTTGATAAACATTAATGAACGTTACTTACCTAAGATAAACTATCGTAAAACCCGACAATTATCCAGATACCTCAATTGAAACAAAGTAGGGAATGGAGGTGTTTCAGCTGCATGCAGTTATTTATTTATACCCATCTGACCAAAAACTCTGTTCTACCATTTCTTCCCATTTTCTTCCTATCTTCATTATTTAATTAGCAACATAAATAATTATCTCTTATTTCCCTCTTTACTAAACCTACTATCAAATCATACCTATAACTTGAAAGTGTGATGAATAATTCATCATTATAAAGTTTGGACGGCAACGTTTATTGCATGTGTACCTGTCTTCTCGACTGTATTATTTGTCAAGTGTTCTTCTGATGGAAACGACCTCGTATAAGCTTACAGCTTACTGCTGGATCCAACTTACTATAACTTATATAATTGTTTTTATTTGGTCACTGGAAATAAATATTGTTTAAACCAAACATAGCCCTGAAATCTTCAGGCACCCAACTGATACCCCCTCCTCGCTGTGCAGGAGTTCATCTCCCAAATCTTTGATGTACAATGCAAAAAGAATTGACGAAAGGATACACCCCTATTTTAGGAGTATCTCCACAGGAACACGCTTTGTTGTTATGTTACCCAGGCTAAGTTCACTTTGTACATCTTTGTATAATGCTTTTGGACCCAAGCCTAGGGCCTCAAGCTTTCGCCATATACCCCACTCCCCATACTCTATTGTATATACTCTCCCAAAAAAGAAAGTGTGCATGCTAAAAAATAACACCAAAAAAAGATATATATCATTTTCATTCATGGAAATTTTATTCAATCACAGATGAATCAATTTGTGATCAACACGAGAAATGTCATTACGCTACAACAAATGGAGAGTGCCATGGAGAGTCAAAGACACTAAGGGTCAAACACAAAAGTCACACACTCAATATCTGGAATGACCTCCGTCTGCATCGACTACTGCTGTGCTTCTACGCCTCATGGAAGCGAACAAGTTAGCATGGAAGTGGGTTAGGGTAGGGTTAGGTTAGGGTTAGGGTTAGGTAGGGTTAGGGTTAGGTTAGGGTTAGGGTTAGGTTAGGGTTAGGGTTAGGTTAGGCTAACCCTAAACCTACCCCTACTCTACACCACTGCAGTCGAGCACGACGATGACGTAACGTCAAAACCGGACGAATTGCAGGTCTTCGAGGACGTAAGCCGTATTCTCTCAGCCGGTTGATTACTGTTTGAGGATGTATCCGTCTCAGGTTAGGGATGTTCCTGGCTGTCGTCGTTGCCGTTTGTTGCTGGTTCCGGAGATGGACAACACGGATATACCGATCTTGTGCAGGGGTGGTAACTCGGTCTCGAACGTCATCATGTTGTGCATGTCGATGGACTAGCCTGTCTACAGTGTTACGGTGGCAGTTCAAATGCTGGGCAACCTCTCTGTGTGTTCTACCAGCTCTAATCATACCCAGGGCAAGGAGACGTTGATTCATTGTCAATCTTGGCATGCTAATGTGGAGTCGTTTTAACAGCAGCGCAAGTTTGAATGTGAACGATAGGAAGGCCTTACTTTAGTGTTTAAATACCCAAGGATTCACACTGCTGCATGAATTTTCAGACTCTCCACGTGCAAAACATGCCTTTTCACAAACGTGCAGCACGTCATTTAACGTTAATGCAATTTTAACGGGGAAAGCTGTTTTTGTGTTCAAAATAACTTATTCATGAACAGGTTAACACTCTTTACACCTACGAAATTATTTTTTTGGAGTTTGATCAATTTCTGCAATGCACACTTTCTTTTTTGGGCGAGTATATATATGCCTTTTTTATACCCAGAAAGATCATAAACATCCTTTTCTTTTTGGCTTTCGCAGATTCTATCATTTGGGATAGCGTGAAAAAGTGGTCAGAGACTCTCCTTCCCTTCCTGAAGCCATTCTGAATCTCTCCCAAAAAATCCTTCGCTTCGATCACCTCCTCTAATCTCCCATACAGGACTTTACAGAAAACTTGTCCAACGTTGCTACTGACAGATACCCCCGATAATTAATATGTCCATGTCCCCATTTTTGTGTATAAATGTGATCTTGCTTTCCCTCCACTCTTTTATGACCTCTTGTTTTTCTATGGCTAAAGTGAAGAGGGCCGATAGGCATTTACAGAGTTCCTCTTCCCTTATTTTTTAGGAACTCATCAGGAATTTCGTACACCTTTCCCACTTTTCCGTTCCTTAATTTTAAGACCACTTTTCGTACCTCCTCGGCTTTAATTTCGATATGTTCCGCAGATGCTCAACTGCTCCTCGGAAATCACTTAGTAACTATTTCCACGCTCCATTTCGTTTCGATTAGGTTCAGCAGCGCTTCCGATTTTTTGTTTGTTTTTAGAAGTAAACACGCGGCAAAACCCAAACAAATGGGTGAAAGGTGAGTTATAAATCTCTATAATGAATGTATTGCACTCGACAAATTACAAATCTCTGAGCAGATCATACATACGAGTTGGATTTATGCAAATCGTGGCTTTGAACTGTATCCTCATGTTAATCCAATAGTAAGGTTTTGAGCGATTTTTCTTCAAAACCACTTATTATACCACACCACCGTAGTATTTCCCCCTGATTGATTCTTATTGAATTTACAGAGAAACAATGTCTGATATTGTTTTCTTCTTTCTGTAAACAGAGTTTGAAATTTAATTCAAAATGTTCCACTTCTCATCTAACTTCCATGTTCATGATCACTTCTTTTTGGTTTCCCTTCGCAAATGATGGACAAAACATCTGCACTATTCTGAAATAGTTTCGCATTAAGACCACGGCTGATTTCAACAATTTCAACAACTACCCTGCTTTTTAGGATCTCCACCGACATCTTGGCGCAAATTGGATCGGTGTTAACTAAGATTGCCCTGAAGAACCGTGTCATTTCACAGTTTTTTTATCATTTGCGTTGATACTAATGTTCAGGGTTCAATTAAGTTACATTCAATCTACACACATATAGGTGTAATCGGTGGCTTGTTTGTTTGTTTGTTTAATTAATTGGGTTAACGTCACTTTCAACAGCTAAGGTTATACCATGACGGTGACAATTCCCAAAATGAAGGTTGATGAAGCATTCTCTATCGAAAGGTTATTTTCATTGAATACAAACTTAGGTTTGTTATCTATAAATTCAAGTGCCGATACACCAAATCGCAGAGAGCGGAACAGTGCCTTTCCAGTTTTTGATGTTTCGTCCTCCCCGGGAACAAGAATCACTATTACGCTATCTTGATGTCTTTCGATAGAATGTAGAAATGCCTCCTGGCCGGTCGCGTGCCTCATCTTGCAATGGCAGCAACGATATTTCTGGAAAAGAACAAGAGGCTCTGAAGAGCCTGTAATCTCTCACCTGGCAGAACTACATATATTATTCTAATCAAACTCAAAGAATGCAGCTGGCTGCCATGCTCCTTCATCTAAGTGAAACAGAATGGTGATTGTTTTCAGAGGACCTTCCTTACAATTATTTGTGCCAAGTTTGGTTCACACTGGCCAAGTAGTTTCAGATCAGATGAAAATGTGATTTCCCATAGGGTTTCCTGGTAACTACGAGCCGCAGTTGTGGCCCTGTTTCAATCCGATTAACATTAAATGAGGATCGTTGGTAGAGGGTGTCCCAGTCATTAATCATGTGAAGTTTCAAAGCATTTGGCCTTGTAGTTTCAGAGGAGAAGATTTTTGAAAATCCACCAATCAGAATCAAAGAATGCCTCTGGCGGCCATGTTTTTCCTCTGACGGGAACAAAATGAGAATCGTTTGTATAGGACCTCACATAAACCATTACTGCCAAGTTTGTTTCACGTCGGCTTAGTAGTTCCAGAGAAGAAGATGAAAATGTGATTTTCCATAGGGTTTCTATGGTAACTATAAGCCGAACGTTTGGCCATGTTTGCAAACCGATCAACATAAAATGAGGATCGCTGGTAGACGGTATCCCAGTCATCAAGCATATGAAGTTCCAAAACATTTGGCCTTGTAGTTTCAGAGGAGAAGATTTTACAAAATCGACCAATCAGAATCAAAGAATGCCTCTGGCGGCCACGTTTCACCTGACAGGAATAAAATGAGGAACTGTTGTAGAGAACCTGCCATCGACCATTCCGGCCAAGTTTGGTTCATATCAACTCAGTAGCCCCAGAGAAGAAGATGAAAATGTGATTTCCAATAGGGTTTCTATGGTAACTATAAGCCGCAATTACGGCCATGTTTGCAACCCGATCAGCGTTAAATGAGGATCGTTGAGAGAGGATGTCCCAGTCATCAATCATGTGAAGTTTCAAAACATTGGCCTTGTGGTTTCAGAAGAGAAGATTTTTGAAAATCCATCAATCAGAATCAAAGAATGCCTCTGGTGGCTGTTCTTCATTCGACAGAAACAAAATGAGGATCGATTGTAGAGGACCTCCCTGAAACCATTCCTGCCAAGTTGAGTTCACATCGGCTCAGTAGTTCCAGAGAAGATGAAAGTGTGGTTTCCCATAGGGTTTCTAAGGTAACTTTCCATACATTATTTGTGCCAAGTTTGGTTCACACTGCCCAAGTAGTTTCAGATCAGATGAAAATGCGATTTCCCATAGGGTTTCCATGGTAACTATGAGCCGCAGTTGCGGCCATGTTTGCAACCCGATCAACATTAAATGGGATCGTTGGTAGAGGGTGTCCCAGTCATCAATCATGTGAAGTTTC
This sequence comes from Pictodentalium vernedei, assembly GCA_031216915.1. NCBI lineage: Eukaryota > Metazoa > Mollusca > Scaphopoda > Dentaliida > Dentaliidae > Pictodentalium > Pictodentalium vernedei. The sequence continues at coordinate 650,572,055 of CM062297.1, forward strand.
AAAACATATGGCCTTGTAGTTTCAGAGGAGAAGATTTTTGAAAATCCGACGGGAACAAAATGAGGAACATTTGTAGAGGACCTCCCATAGACCATTTCTGCCAAGTTTGGTTCACATCGGCTCAACAGTCCCAGAGCAGAAGATAGAAATGTGAAAAGTTTACGGACGACGGGGACACAGGCCGACGACAGACGCCAAGTGATGGCAATTGCTCACATGCCCTTTGGGCCAGGTGAGCTAATAAAAACGGACTTTTCCACCAAAAAGAAATGGAACAATGGAAAAAGAGAAGTGGAATCCACGTGTTTCTATAACAATGATTCAATATAACACATTACTTTGAAATCCAGAAAACAGTGCCCAAAGTACGTTTTTAATATACTAGAATATTGACAAATGTCACATTTTCACGACGTCTGGACTATTTTAAGCGATAATAAATCTTACTATTCTATCAATAAATTGTAGATAATCGCGTGTGTACTCGGCGATCAGTGCCTCGTTTAGAGTAAAAAAGAGATCTGTCAAACCCGTGTCCACACACAGTCATTGAGTAATAAGCATTGATGGTCGCCGCAAATGGCTCTGTCAAACTGTGATATATAGTTTGATGAAAATTCCCATTTTTGGTGCGGCGCTCGCCATTTTCGTTGGAAATCAGCTGCGACTGTCAACAAAAAATCAGTTACGGGCACAAAAGATCGTTACGGAGCAGTTGAGCACCAGTGTGTTCGATAAATTTTCCTAGATCACATTCTGGCACTCCTGTGAGTTCCCCATGCCCCACCGCTTATCGTTTACCCTTTCCCGGTGCTTAACCCTTTACCCAACGTAACGGCCAAAAGCGGCCAGCGATTTTCTCAAAAATCGCCAATTAATTTTCAAAATATTTTCATTTTTTGTCTCAAAAACATAGGTTATGACCCCTCGTTGGAACGAGCTCGTCGAGCTCGTTCCAACGAGGGGTCATAACCTATGTTTTTGAGACAAAAAATGAAAAAAATTAGTTATTCAAGAATTTTTTTTGGAAGTGTCGTCTGCTTTTCATGTTAGGTAAAGGGTTAACTAGTTCTGGTGATATTTGATCTTGATCGTCTATTTAATACTCGAATACTGTGAATTACTTTCTTTGTTTCATTTATTCACCCATTTCCAAAATACGTTCGAGTTCGATTCCCCCTAATCAGACTGCCGTTACGCATTCTCCGATTATCACCTTTAATCCTATTTACGTTATTTTGTGCTTGTTGGTATTCTCCCTTTGCAACCCTGGCCTCGTTGCTTTCTTCTTCCTTGAGTTTTATATTCTTCCTGTCCGAAGCACATTTGAATTTTCTGTCCTTTAACGCCCTTTTCAATTCATCATTCACTCTGAACCCAAGTTCTTTTGTTGGCACCCTAATCCTTCCTATACTTTCCTTTCCTGCCTCCACTAGGCTCACAACTGTGGCCTCTGCCATTTTCTGGACACAGGACTCCCAGGGTACATTCGCAAGCTTTGGTTCAAGCTTTTCTTCGAACTTCGCCAAGTCAGCATCCTTTCTGAGTTCCCAAATCTCCTTAAAGCTTCTTTTGCTTCTTACTGTGCTTTTGCCTCTGGTCGCAACTGTAAGCAAGTTATTTATAATTATAACATTAATAACACTTTGGCCGGCCGCTGATTTGTCGCGGTTCTCGGGCGAGAAAGGCTTGGTTACCCCTGTGCTCCCAACTGCCTCCCTATTCCGACGCTTCTTCTCTCCTCCCAACGAAGACGGAGACGAACTGCTTGATGACATCCCTTTCCCCATTCTTCTCTCCGATTAGCATATTAACCCTCTCCTTTGAGTCACTCACTAACCACATGTCCTTCATTCTCCCAACCCACTTTCCCATTATACTCCCAGTGAATATTATTCTTTTAGACTGGAATTTTGGGCATTCTAGAAGAAAGTGTTCTAGGGTCTCCATCATGCCTAAATTACACATCTGACACTCCTTTTCACTGTTTTTCCAATTTCCTCCCTCAGCCCCAGGGACCGTGACCTCAGCCTAAGCAACAGTGACCCCCACAAGTCCCATCAAACTCCCTTTTACACCCATCCCCCACTTCTACCTCTACCACCTCTTTCCATAAATCAATATATGTGAGAAAATAGTCGATTATTGTTCTTCTGTCGTTCCTCTCCCATGTTCATTTCCCCTTTCACCTCGCGTCCCTGTTCAGTATCTTCACACTGAGCTCATTTGTGAAGTCCAACAGCTTCCTTCCACCCCTGTTGACTTTCTTATCCCCACCTTGTGTGCCTTCCTCCTTATCACTTACGTGTCCATTAAAGTCGCCCATCAAAATTGTACCGAGTCCCCTATTTACTAATTCCTTGATATTGGACCTAAGTGTTGAGTATATTGAGTCATTCCACTCAGGTTGACCTCCCTCCACCACACAGTACACAATCCCAAGGGCAACACTTTTGTGTTTTTAGATTAACCTTTACCCATCCAATTTCTTTCGATACCTCAAACGAGGTGCTGACACCTACCAGATCTGTGATCAACGACCGTTTTAAATCCTCTTTAATGTACATGCCTACCCATCCCCCTTTTTCTGCCCTTCATTTCGTCCTACACCTATTCACACACACTACCTTACTTGGTCTACCCGTTCCTAGTGTCTTAATTACGTCTCGCTAAAGCCCCTGGCATCAAAGTCTCCTGCCTCGACCAATGTAGCAATTTCACTTATTTTCATATGGAGACCCTGGGTGTTGATACACTCCACTTTCAGGGCACCGGGATTCCTTGACTTCCCCTTGCTGATTCTATTGTTTCCTGGCGGTAACCTCGGTAATCGCGTTCTCCCCCTCGCTCTTGTTCACTCACACGTGTCCACTCTTGCTATTACCTGTCGCCTCCTATTCCGCTCCTCTCCAAAAATGTCCCTACTGCCTGTAGAATTTTTCTTCCAACACTTGTATCCCCATCCTGCTGAGATGCGTTGTTAATACCGCTAATACCTCGCTTGCTTTTTCTGGGTAGAGGCGCCAATACACCAGCTACTCACTCTGAACGAATCCCGTATATTTATATATCATACATAATAGCTCGTTTCCACATTTTCCAATCATGACCGCCTCACGCTTAATAGCTCAATAACTAATTATGAATGACATGTCGTTTGTTGTTTTTTTTGAACCAATCTTACCAATTCTTCAGCTGGCTGGGTGCTAGAATGTTCTATGTCCCATAGGGGACATAGAACATTCTAGCGCCCAGGCGACGAATTCAGCAATTGTTCTTGTATTATGCATCAATGTTGTACATTTTCATTTTTCTTTCATTTCTTTTCTTTTCTCTGTTTCCTCTCTGTTTTATTCATTTTTTTTGAAAACGGGAATGACGTGAAGACAACCACTAGTGGCTACGCTATCTCACTGTGGTGTAACCATGTAGTTGTGAATAATGTTACCTCTATGCATATTTTTGTTTTTGATTGTATCTTTAAGCAATGTCGAGCCCGGTTAGTCCTCGGATGGGTGACCGTCTGAGCGATCGATTCGGACTCCCGCGTTGTGTCCTTGGGCAAGGCACTTAACCCCGATTGTCCACATGGGGGCACGATGACGCCGTGTACGTCGATGGTGCGCATGTCTTCAACCAATCTAACCCTGCCTGTGCTGCAGTGCAGAGTTACGATGTTGGGGAGCTGGCAGCTGCTCGTCGTTGCTCGGTGGTTCTCTCCGGGTACACCGGCTTCCTCTACCCGTAAAACTGCCGAGGTCATGATTAGCCGTTGTGCATAAGTATGTGAATTTAAACACCAATAAATAATAAATAATAATAATTGATTGTAAACATGTTGCACTACTGAATAAAATCAATCAATCACTTTTGTACATATGTTGTTTGTATTCTCTTTTACTTTATCCATTTTCGTCTTCTTATTGTTCTGTGTATCCCAGTCATCCACTTCTTACCGTCCAGCTCAAAACATATTTCTGTTTGCTGTCTCAATGTGACTTGTTCCAACATCACCCATGCAATGAAAACTATATAATGGAAGCAAACCTGATCAACATGACCTTGGTTCTGGAGAAGCGCCCACTGTTGCAGCCGCTCAGAGACGTATCCATTCGCTTATATTTCAACTGCTTAAATTTAGAATATGTTCTACATAGAATTGTACAGAGCTAGAGTGGGTATGTTTTGATCGCGAGCCCGAAGGAGCGTACATTATAAAAAAAAATATTAGATACGGTATCTATACTGTGCTAGTTGCGAATCTCATTGCCTGTTCGGCTGTGAGGAATTTACTATAATGTTAGTACTCACCCTGACTCATGCAAGCCTTATGGACTGACAACAGATCAAATTCAGCTCGAGTGGGAATGAAAGTCCCGCACTCCAGACATGCTGAACATTCTCCTTTCACCTGGGGTCTCTTGCTGTTGTACTTATTTGGTGATATTGAGCTAAATCCCGGACCGTTGTACCCAAACGATAACTACACATTAAACTCAATCAGAATCTGTTATCTTTATGTACAGAGCATCAAACCCTAAATATAGATATTCGTTATTGCGGATCGTGTAATTTTCATGTCTTTGCTTTTTCGGAAACATGGTTAGGAGCTGATGACTTACTATTAGAGATATACATGCTGGGTTTTCATGCTCCGCTGCGTAAAGATCACCTCACTAGAGGCGCTGGGGTAGACATACATGTTAAATCTGAGATACATTATAAACCATGAATGGATCTCGAGATTGACGGCCTTGTGTGCCTTTGGGCCTAACTACTTACCAAACCTAATCCCCTTTTGTTCGGAGTGTTCTACCGCCCGTCTGGCTCTGATCCTATTTTATGGGAACTGATAGGTAACACAACTGATAGAGCAAACTACGCGAAAATCTCTGACATTATAATCACTAGTGATTTTGATGATAACTAACTCTCACATTGCAAGGGCGCATTTAGAAATGTTACCAACAATTTCAATCTCTCCCAACTTATTAGGGACCCACCTACATCTCAGACAATCGTCCACACTCCCCAACTTAATTTTAGTCAGCTCTTCAGTTAGGGTCCTAACATCAGAGGCTTTCGATCCGTTTCTTACGGACCTTATTAGATACTACAGCCATGTATACGCCGAGATAGAGTGCGATCGCCACCCCCTTCCACCCCATCATTGCATTTAATATATGGTTATATAATGATGGGGATTATGGGGGCTAAAAAATGCTCTGAAGATTGAAAATTGGGAGTTTATACTTTCTAACCAATGCCGAGACAGTGTAGTTGAAAATCTTCAAAATAAGCTGCTGCCACAGGCATCCATGCACATTCCATACAAGCTTATTATTGTAAAGCATAATGAGCGGGCATGGATGCATTGCGCAATAAAGTAATTAATTCGCCAGAGAAAACATCTTTATCGCACTGCCAAGCAAAGTAATATGTCTGAGGCTTGACAGAAGTATCGTGCGAAACGAAATTACGTGGCATCTTCAATTGGAAGGGCAAAGGCTACCTTTATCGAAAAAATACACAGCAAATTAAAACGCGGAAAATACCCATTGGTTGAAGATTTTAAAGCTAATCCTTGACAAATAAAGATTCAGTGATTCCGAATTTATTATACCAAAACAAGACAAAGCTGAGGCTGTTAATGACTATTTCTGTTCTGTGGCTGCTGTTGATGACTCCCAAGCGCGTCTTCCATCCCCGTTGTTCCCTGAACGACCAGTTCTCGCTTCCGTGACCATAAATGTCTCGGATGTAGAACAAGCGTTAAAATCATTAAAACGGCGAAGGCATCGGGACCTGACTTAATAAGTCCTCGCCTACTCAAGGATAGCAGAAGCTGTTGGTCCGAGCCGCTCACAGAACTATTCAATATATTACTGACTAGTTGTTACTTCACATCGCAATAGAAAATAGCTAATTTGTACCCCGGTCAAACTTAGTTTCCAACTATCGCCCAATATCCCCATTAGCTGTTTGGGTAAAGTCTTAGATAAATGCATATTTAATAAAGTTTGGCAATTTTTTCAAGACCACAATATCCTAACCCAGTTCCAGTCTAGATTTACAAAGGAGTTCTTCAGCTCACTGACCTGTAGGATGCTTTCAGCAGTGCTCTTGATGAAGGTAAAGATATCCGCGTAGTCTTTTGTGATGTCAGTAAGGCGTTCGATAAAGCTTGGCGTCCGGGTCAGCTATTTAGATTGGAACAAATTAGAATAACAAGAAGTCTTCTAGAATTTATAAAGCCCTATCTAACGGCAAGAAAACAGCGAGTAATTTTAAAATCGGAATATTCAGGTTGGAGGGTAATACGATCTGGTATTCCACATGGCTCTGTACTTGGACATCTCGGAAAACGGAAACACTGCTTGTATCCCGTAAGACAGCAGCAACTCCTCACTCTCCTCTTTTTATGTCCAATGCAAAAATCACCGAGGTTAGTCATCATAAGCACATAGGTGTGATCTCAAACAGTAGCCGTTCATGACACAATCACATTGAACACATTAGCTATAGCGCATGGGCTCGTCTTGGCCCGATTAGAAAGCTGAAATTTATGCCTGATCGTAGCGTGCTTGAAAAATCTATTTTGCATTCATCAGATCGGTACTCGAATATGCTGACACTGCTAGGGCCAATTGCACGCAGACCAATTCTGATGAGTTAGAGAAAATACAAATAGCAGCCGCACGAATTGTAACAGACGCAACCATGAGTACAGATAAAAGAACCTTATATACCGAAACATGCTGGGAACTCTTAATGCCAAGCGCACTAAGCACAAAGTGCTTTAAAATGTTCCATAAATTAGTACCAGCTTACAGTGCCAACAAAGTACCCCCCCCCCCCCCCCACACACACAGTCTCGGTGAGTCAAACCCATAATCTGCACACAAGAAGGAACCTTAGGATTCCTATGTGTCGCGCGCATAATTATCAGTCATCCCTCCTGCTATCAACAATCAAATCATGGAATGCAATCTAACCTTGCTCAATTTAAAATGTATTGCAACGGTCCAGCCCCCCCCCCAACTCTTTCCAGCTAGTAACAAAACAACTCTAGGCAACCTCCCGTTACGACCGAACCAGCATACAAGTAGACCAAGTACACAAAATCTCCCACCTCACAGTTCTCTAACCCAAGTTACCCAGGGGTTTTAAGTGGAGGTTAGTTCGTAGTGGTAGAGTGTACACATATTTCTAAATTTTGTGTGGGTTTTCAGTGATTGTAGCAGTATGCTCATTCCTTACATAGTGAGTGGTTAAAAGTACAGATTTAAGTCACACTTAACTTTGGGTCACAGCTGTACCCCTTTCTCTCTCTGTCTCTGTGTTCAGTTCAAATTATCTGTTGCGTCAGCTGATGAGACTTTCAGCTGGAAAATATACTGAATGTTTAGTATCTTCTTCCCTGTTACGGTTAAGTCAGCAAGCTCTCTAGTGGTAAACCGCAACAAGTCTTAGTCTATGGGTGGCTTCAGCTACCTCATAAGACTCCCCCCTAGGGTGGGGCATTTCTACATAATACTCATAATACTCAGCAGGAAATATAGCGAATAAATATATGTTCAGGTGCGTGTTTGCATGGGAACAAATGTGCTAGCATAAAATTACTCATAGTACATATACTACTAGTTGAATCACAAAGCTCCAAGAGCTCAGCAAGGTAAATGTACATTCCTAAAATTTGTATAACACTGCTGGATACACCTATAAAATACGACACAGAATTGAGACTAAGTATCAACTGTGAAGAGGCACAATCGGACGTTCCCCTTTGATACCACCTGACCTCCAAAACTTCGTCCAACATCGGAGGAGCCAATGAGCTTTCGGATGTTTTTCTGACGTAGCATCTGTGACATATTTAGGACCAATGAAAGCGGAGTGAAGAAAAACTACGTCCAAATGCGGAGGTTGGAGTGTAGGGGACCATTCATTATTTCTTTAGAAACATAGCTGATGCCAGCACATTTCCCATGAAACCTTGCATTATAATGGCTGGATTTAACGTTAATAAATGAACATGCAATGTGCCTTATGTCAAACATTAACAACATTACAATCCCTATCGTAACACCGAGTGTCTCTAAAGTACAACAAGCATTGTAAGATTACTTACACCACCCTATTAAAAGACGACAATTACCGAAAAGTGATTTCAAACGCGAATTCAAATACCGAAATTGGATAAACTTCAATTTGAACGACAGAACGAGGGCACGAATCTAGTACAGTTAGTTATAGCATTATTAACGGTTAAATGACTGATTATTAATTGGTAGAGTGCTGGATGCCCATATTTGGGCTTTATTCTGAAGTGCAGATACTGCAACTTGAAGACTTCAAATTCAGTGGCTGTGCTTCATATTATCTTTGAAGTGACAGTATTTAGACTGTTAGGATTTGCCTTGTTACAATTTATGGGAGAGTGTGGGCACTCTCCCATGCACTTTCTATAGATTGTAACAAGGCAAAGACGTGTGAACAAATTTGGATAGCCAAAAATAATTTAGCACTCTAGCAGTTAACCCTTTACCTAACGTGAAAAGCAGACGACACTTGCAAGAAAAAATCTTGAATAACTAATTTTTTTCATTTTTTGTCTCAAAAACATAGGTTATGACCCCTCGTTGGAACGAGCTCGACGAGCTCGTTCCAACGAGGGGTCATAACCTATGTTTTTGAGACAAAAAATGAAAAAAATAATGAAAATTAATTGGCGATTTTTGAGAATAGCGCTGGCCGGTTTTGGCCGTTACGTTGGGTAAAGGGTTAAGTAAACTACATTAATTAACACTACTAGTATCTGATTATTTAAATAGGGAAATTATATCATTTATATTATTTAACCTTAAAATACTAAATTTTTAAGTGAAACAGTAAGGAATTTAGGTTTTGTTTGCAGTAGACTGTAAGGTAATTATTCCTATTTTATAACAATGAATATATGATTTTAAACTAAATTTAGCTTGAAATATTTTATAATACTCGAGTAGTATGTCTCGTATGTTTGAGGTCCATTCTGGATGATCTCATTTGGATGATCTCATGTGCCGTCATAGTCCAATAACCTGGTGGCGCCATGTTGTGTTGTCATGGTAACCCGCGTGAGCGACCAATTCAATTCAATATTCAATTCAATATTTTATTTCACAGCATACATATACAAAGGAATGAAACAAGGTTACAAAAAACAAAGGTAGATGTACAAATGTATACTGTGGGGAATGACATAGCCTTATGACTGTCTTCCTGTCATCCCCGAGACAATAAAAATAAAGACTAAACAGCAAAATGGCAAATGGCAAATGATGGACTCAAGTAAGGTAAATCTTGACAGCAGGTAGTACATTGTTTTTTGTTAATATTGTATTGATATGTATTGAATATTAGTTCATTGTGGATCAAACTTCCAGATGTTCGGACTCTGGTTATTTAGATCTGTGGATTGTGGATTAACCGTGTTTTAACCGTATTTTAACCGTATTTCTGAATCAATGAAGTAAATAAGCGTCGTTGGTAAACCATTATAATAATCGCACGCTAAAGAAGTGAAGTAAATGACCATAGGTGACAGTATCAACCTGGTTATCTGCTTGCTGGGAGAAAAGAGGAGAATATGATAACACCGAGAGTCGTAACTAGCCGAGGCAGTCGGGACATCTTGGGTTTGAATAGCTGATATTGGCGATATAAGTATTCAGATATTGTTCAGTTAATATTTTTTTAAAGGATGTTCGGGTAAGGGTTTTTATCGTTGTATCAAGGTCATTCCACAGTTTAGGAAACGAAAAATATGGAAGTGCGGCTGAGAACTGAGTGCGAGGTTTATGGATGTTTAGGCTTCCACATTGCCTCGTAGTCATGCCCGAGAGATTCCAGTACACTTGAAACGTATCATTGAAACTGACGGGGAGATTGTTCTGCGACCAGTCGTGCACAAATAAAAGTGAATGTAATTTGTACAGATCGTTAAATTTAAGAATTTTTAAACGTTTGAACAGCGGGTCAGTATGTGAGTTGAACTTTTTGTTCGCTATGATACATACAGCTTTCTTTTGTAAGTTTAAAATTTGTTTTGTAGCTGTTGTGTTGCCCCATATTTGAATACCATAAATTAAGTGGCTTTGAATTAAAGTGAAATAGAGTAGACGAAGTGTCTCGGGCGGTAGAAAATTCTTGGCTCTATTCAAGATATAAATTGCTCTGGATATTTTTGTACAGAGTGTAGATACATGGTGATGAAATTTAAGGCGACCATGTTGTGACGTCATCTCCATAGTGATACGTGGTGTGAGTGCGCATGCGCAGCGCGTATTGTTAGGGTGATACGTGTTTCCGTCGTCCATTTTGTATACTGGAGGCCGCCATTTTGGTTTCTATGGTAGCACGTGATTGCTATGTTACCTAAGGCCTACAATAAGACAGGGGTATGTTCGGAAGGTGTGTTCGATTGTAGAAGAGTATGTTCTGGAACGACTTCCCTGGATAATTACCACAAACAACCCGACAATCCCTCCAAATCACCAAAATCCACCCCAAATCACCGAAATTGACTTTATTTCTCCAATTTATCGGCTTAGCACGTAGTGCTATAGTACTAAGGGGTACAAGGGGGTGCATTCGATTGAACAGGAGTAATGTTCTGGATTAGAATTCTCCCAGAATCCCTTTTTTGATCCCTATCCCATGACGTTTTTCCCCTATTAAGAATAGCACGTAGTGCTATAGGACAAATTTACCCAGAATTCGCTGCTTCTATCTATATATGCAATAGTTTTCAGTCTGGATGGCTATGCCCCGATTATTAAACGTATGAGACACGAGAATGATGATGGTCGAGGAGGGGTTGGTCTATATATTAAAGAAGGAATACCCTACAGAGTTCGTAATGATATTTCGTTCTTTATTCCCCATGTCTTCGAATCTCTGTTTATTGAAACTAAAGATAAATACCAACCCAGAATTATTGGCGTTATTTATAGACCCAACACTCCTCCTAAAGCCGACATCAACCTTTTCTTATCAAAATTAAATGAAATAACGAATGTTTTAAATGCCGAAAATAAAAAAGTTTATATTATGGGGGATCTTAACCTGGACCTTTTAAAAGCAACTACACACTCAAAAACGGAAGAATTTGTTAATCTCATGTTCAGTCAAGGCTTTCTGCCGTATATCACCAAGCCAACGAGAGTAACCTGTCGTTCTGCTACTCTGATAGATCATATCTTCTCTAATAATGTTCCACAAGCAGCATTACCTGGAATAGTCATATCTGACGTGTCAGATCATTTTGGTGTTTTCTATATTGAGGAAAACCCCAAACCAAAAGATACACCACACTTTACACTAAAAAGAATAATAAATGCAGAAAGAATAGTTGAATTTAAAACACTTATCTCGCAAAGTGATTTTAATCCTGTAATGCAGTCGAATTGTCCCAATGAGTCATATGAAACCTTTCTAAACATCTATATGGAAGCCTATGAAAGAGCATTCCCTCTCAAACGTGTTAGCCAGAACAAAAAATTTATTAAAAAACAGCCATGGATGACAAGGGGGCTTGTAATATCCTCCAACAACAAAGAAAAATTCTACAAGAAAAAACTCCATGCTCCCACCGAAAGGAACTCAGAAAACTATAAAAACTACTGTAGAATCTTCAACAAGGTAAAAAAACAATGTAAAGCTACCTATTATAGAGATATCCTAAACGAAAACAAAAACAATATGCGAAGAACGTGGCAGATTTTAAACGAAGCCATCAATAAAGGAAAACCTGAAGCCAGATTACCATCGTTCTTCATCCAGGACAACATCGAGTTAAACGAGTCCCATGCCATCGCAGAAGAATTCAACAATTTCTTCATCAACATTGGAAAAAACACATCCGAACAGATTCAGAAAACTAATAAGTCCTACACAGATTACATGGACAACAATGTCTCCAATAATCTCTATTTAATACCCACAAATCCCACAGAAGTCAACCGAGTAGTAAATAAAATGAAGCCAAAATTATCTAAAGACTGCGATGACATCACAACCTGTCTTCTTAAGCATACGATAACCGAAGTATTGGATCCTCTAACACATGTAATTAACAACTCTTTCCTAAACGGCAAAGTACCAGACAGGATGAAGATCGCGAAGGTGATACCCATATTTAAAGCGGGTGACGAGCACAGCTTTACAAATTACAGACCTATCAGTATACTTCCGGTATTCTCAAAAGTAATGGAAAAACTCATGGAAGTGAGGCTAGAGAGTTTCCTCAATAGGTTTAATATTTTATACCCTCACCAATATGGGTTCCGAAAGCGACATAGTACTATTCATCCAGTTCTTCAGCTCCTTAAAAGCATTGCAATAGAAAATAATAAAGAAGAAAAAAACAGCACCTTAGCACTGTTCCTGGATTTGTCAAAGGCTTTTGACACCATAAATCACGAAATACTATTAGGTAAACTGGAAACATATGGCATCCGAGGTGTCACCAACAATTGGTTTAGAAGTTACTTGTCCAACAGGTCTCAATATGTCACGTACGGAGAGCACAAATCGAACTTAGCCAAACAGAGTTGTGGTGTACCACAGGGCTCGATTTTAGGCCCTATTCTTTTTCTTTTATATATAAATGATATAAGTAACTCAACATCACTCAATCTTTTATCATTTGCCGATGACACCACTGCACACTGCCCGGGCTCCGATAATAATCCCATTACATCGTATTTCAATGACGAGCTCCAGAAACTATTCGAATGGTGCTCTGTGAACCAGTTAATGCTGAATGCTAAGAAGACCTCGTACATCATACTTAATCCAAATAAAGGTAGGAACAAAAATCTTTGTCAAGAGGTAAAAATAAATAACCAAAACATTAACAAAGTTGGGGCCACCGAAACAGAAAAATCTGTTAAATTCTTGGGAATTAGCATTGATGAACATTTATCCTACAAGGCTCACATATCCCGATTATGCTCGAAAATAGCACGCGCAAACTATAGTCTAAACAAAGTTAAAAATATCCTCCCCCACGGAGCTATGAAAACTTTGTATTACGCCCTCATACATAGCCATTTGGTATACGGAATCCAGGCATGGGGCAACTCAAGAGCTATCAAAAAACTAGCTGTCCTGCAAAAACGTTCAATACGAATAATTAATAACAAAAAGTACAATTCTCATACAGATCCCCTGTTTAAAGAAAACCAAATACTCAAGGTTGATGATTTGTTTAGGCTACATGCACTACTGTTCGTGTTTGACTGGCAGAACGGCAGATTACCGGTGTCTTTCAATGATATATTTAAAATTACTGACAATCCATCTGGTAGGAGAACTAGACAGTCAGGCCTCCTATACATAGAAAAAACACGGACCCAAACTCTGGATAAATTTCCTTTATACTCCTTCCCGAAACTATGGAATGCTCTGGACGACACAACTCGTAATATTAGCGACAGAAGCATGCTTAAGAACAAGCTAACTTCCACATTCATTTCCTCATATTCCAGTTATGTCAGCTGCAACAATCCCTACTGTCCTGATTGCACTTCGTAAACTTCTCAATAACGGAATGCCTTATATGTATACAGGGGAAATCTGATTCAACCTTGATCAATGTTATAGTCGAGACTGAGATAGGTATATCTAGGAAGTAATGGATGAGATATGGGGCAGAATAACAGAAGCCAATAGTACTGGTACAAGGCCACAATGGAACAAGACTGTTGTAGAAGCTAATGATAGGACAGATAGGCCATAGATCTGTAATGGCTTTGGAGCTTTGGCGACAAGATGGAAGCGGTTGGTAAGACTACATTAGACCCATTGAGGGCTTTTACATAGCCTAATGCGACACAAAAGGGATTCTCCAAAAGGTATCCGCGATAGGTATCCTCAATAGGTATCCTCAAATAATACAATACCAGGCCATAGGTATCCTCAAATACTGAAATGAGGATAAGAGTCGTATTAAAAATCCCTCATTGAGGGATTTTTAATGGTCCTCATAACCTCAAAATTCAATGAGGCTATGAGGGATAATAAATGAGGACTCATTGAGGGTTTTTACATAGCCCTCATGGCCTCATACGACAAAAAAGGGATTCTCCTAAAGATATCCTCGATAGGTATCCTCGAATAATACAATACCACGCCATAGGTATCCTCAAATACTGAAATGAGGCTAAGAGTCGTAGTAAATTATACCTCATTGAGGGATTTTTAATGGTCCTCATAACCTCAAAATTCAATGAGGCTATGAGGGATAATAAATGAGGACTCATTGAGGGCTTTTACATAGCCCTCATGGCCTCATACGACAAAAAAGGGATTCCATAGCCACAGGTGTTTTGCAAAAAATGGGATACCATGGGATATGGCCATTGGATATAGGATTTTATTATACAGAAGGGAGATAACTCTGCATACGGGTTATGGGAAATCAAGCAATCTGATTGGTTAGTCTTTATCTAGATAAATGAAACAACAAGAGTACTTGGAATAGGGTCAGAACTAACAAGAATAGACTAGAAATTGCTAGATATAGCAATAATAAGGTATACTGTTCCAGTTGATAGGCTCTTCTACGCTACTGGAGTATACTCTAGAACAAAGGAACAGGGTCAGATAGACGATAACTATTGCATATATAGATAGCAGCAGAGAATTCTGGGTAAATTTGTCCTATAGCACTACGTGCTATTCTTAATAGGGGAAAAACGTCATAGGATAGGGATCAAAAAAGGGATTCTGGGAGAATTCTAATCCAGAACATTACTCCTGTTCAATCGAATGCACCCCCTTGTACCCCTTAGTACTATAGCACTACGTGCTAAGCCGATAAATTGGGGAAATAAAGTCAATTTCGGTGATTTTGGGTGGATTTTGGTGATTTGGGGGGATTGTCGGGTTGTTTGTGGTAATTATCCAGGGAAGTCGTTCCAGAAAATACTCTTCTACAATCGAACACACCTTCCGAACATACCCCTGTCTTATTGTAGGCCTTAGGTAACATAGCAATCACGTGCTACCATAGAAACCAAAATGGCGGCCTCCAGTATACAAAATGGACGACGGAAGCACGTATCACCCTAACAACACGCGCTGCGCATGCGCACTCACACCACGTATCACTATGGAGATGACGTCACAACATGGTCGCTCAAGCGGGTTACCATGACAACACAACATGGCGCCACCAGGTCACGTGACTATGACGTCACATGAGATCATCCAAATGAGATCATCCAGAATGGACCTCAAACATACGAGACATACTACTTACTCGAATTATAGGAATTTAAACATTTGATTAACTGAAATCGTTACAATACCCGCCACATTATGAAAATGTTCGGCCTCGAACAGCTAGTTTACCGGTTTTAGAATGTTTTACAGTATATTAATTTTAACATTACGAAAGTAAGAGATAAAAAGAAAAAAAACGGAAAAAATGTCAAATAATTCTCTGTTCTTGTGTCACTTCTTCAATGCTATTCACCTATTCCTCTGGTGCTTTACTCATGTTAAGTGGTTTCTGTAGGTTGTAAGTATATGTCCGTCTGAGTTGCTGTTTCATGTGTCGTTTAGACAACTGGTCCTTCATCCAATAATCATTTAACGTGTAAGTTGTTCCTTTGAGGAGTCTTGCTTATGAGACGTAAGTGGTGTACATGTAATGGTGTTGGCAGTTTCTTCGTGTGGCTGCAATTATTTGTGCTCGATGTCCGTCCATATACTGTGAGAGTGCGCCGGTTAAGTAAAATCTGGGGTCTGCTGATAATTGTTGGTAGTTTT
Organism: Pictodentalium vernedei; assembly: GCA_031216915.1. NCBI lineage: Eukaryota > Metazoa > Mollusca > Scaphopoda > Dentaliida > Dentaliidae > Pictodentalium > Pictodentalium vernedei. The sequence continues at coordinate 650,587,877 of CM062297.1, forward strand.
TAAAGGGTTCAGGTAAATGTACTTGGTGGTTGACTTCAATCTCTTTTGGTGGTTTAGAAAGGTCAATTGGTTCTTATTCATCTTCTACTGATTTTGTATTGTTGTTGCTGTTGTTTCCATCCTTTTTATTATATGTACCCATAATATGTATGGTACACACAATGCCGGCATCCGGGGTGGCCATCCGTCGTTCGTCCATCCTTTGTCCGTCCGTCTGTCCGTCCGTCTGTCTGTCTGTCTGTCTGTCCGGGCCAACATTGGGGGTTTAGCAGATATTATTAATAGGGGCTACCTCCAAATTAAGGTAGTGTTAGGGTTAGGAGTGGGGTGGGGTTAGCCCCAGAGTAGGGCTTACGGTTGGGGAGGGTTAGGTCCCGAGGGGGGGGTAGGGTTGGGGTCGGGGGGGGGGTAGTTTTAGTAGCCCCTAAACCGAAAAATAGCTCCTAATCCTATTGGTTTGCCTAAGGTGGGGTTGGGTCAGGGGTGGGGTGGGGGTTAGGGTTAGGGGTAGCCTCAGAGTAGTGCTTAAGGTTGGGGGTTAGGTCCCGGGGTGGGTGGGGGTTAGGGTCTGGGGTGGGGTTTAGGGTCAGGGTGAGGTAGGGTTAGGGTTGGGTGTGGTTTTTGGGTGGAGGGGTGGGGTTAGGGGTAAATATAAGTTCTAGGGTGGAGGGGTGGGGTTCTGGGTAAAATAAGGTTTTGGACATACAAAATGTTTTTTTGGTAGCCCATAAACCCGAAATGTTGGAGCGTCCGTCTGTTCGTCCGCCGTCCGTATCCATTTCTTTGGCATTCGATAACTTGAAAAATATTGCTTGGATTGTCAAGTTACTTTATATTTGTGTTCAGGTTACAGATGTGCCGAGCTGTATAGTTTTTGGTGTAAATCTGATAATTTGCCCCTGAGATTTTAACCCTTTATCCTTCAAAATGAAAATTCCTCCAATCCCTTTGCCATTCGATAACTTGAAAAATATTGCCTGGATTGTCTAGTTACTTTATATTTGTGTTCAGGTTACTGATTTGCCGAGCTGTATAGTTTTTGATGTAAATCTGATGATTTGATCCCGAGATATTAACCCTTTATCCTTCAAATTGAAAATTCCTCCAATCCCTTTGGCATTCGATAACTTGAAAAATATTGCTTGGATTGTCAAGTTACTTTATATTTGTGTTCAGGTTACTGATGTGCCGAGCTGTATAGTTTTTGGTGTAAATCTGTTATTTTGATCCTGAGATATTAGCCCTTTATCCTTCAAATTGAAAATTTCTCCAATCCCTTTGGTAACTCAAAAAATATTAATCCGATTGTCATGTTACTTTATATATGTATTCAGGTTACTGATGTGCTGTGCTGTATAGTTTTTTATGTAAATCTGATAATTTGATCCGGAAATATTAACCCTTTATTCATCCAATTAGACACTCCTCCAATCCATTTCTATATGTACCCATACCATGTATGGTGTACATAATGTCGGCATCCGTGGTGGCCCTCCGTAATACAGCTTTCTACTAGTTGCGCGTATGGGTACACATCTGACGATTTCATCGGCCTATTTTTGTCATTGGAAGAATCAGATGAGTAAAATTGATTCCAGAATAATGTCATCTAAATCCGCTGTGCCCTGTGAATATTGCTGTTGTGATGTTGTTGCTTGCTGCGGAGTTGGTCCAATGTTGTGATCTGCTGTTGTATTGCTGGAGTGTGCAGTTGAAATGTAGGGGTTTGTTGTGAAGTCTGTTGCAACATTGGCGTCTCCTGTTGTATTTCTGGTGTTTGCTGTGGAAGATGTTGTGGTGTTGTTTGTAGTGGTGGTGCATCTGGAGAGTTTGACGTGGAGTTGCAATCAAGGGAAGGTGGAAAAACTTGAATGGGTGCAATGTCTTTCCATTGGTCTTCCTGGTGGTCAGTTTTCTTATCTGTCTACACTTTCATTACCGTCGACTTCACTTTTTGTTTTTCTTGGTTTACTATTGCCCTTCTTTTGTCTGTTTGTATATGATTTGGTGCATAGAAGCTGTACTTTCTGTATGTTCTTTCTGTTTTGTATTGTTGCCTGTCTTTGCTATGATGAGTTTTATAGTTGTCTGTGTACTTCTCACGTGATGTGTTTTCTGCTTTTGTTGGAGATGGTGACTTGTTTCTGTGGTGTAAATGTCTTCTTCCTATGTGTCTTTCCATGTTTCTTCTTATGACAACACAGAATTCGTAGGTGAAACATGGGCAGTTGATGACCTCGCCATGCTTTTCTCTCTAATGCCGTCTCAACTTTTCCCTTTCTCTGAATATATCACTACAGCCATTACATCTGCATGAGTGCTCCATTCTGAAAATACAGAAAAATGAGAAAAACGCCATAAGTTTTCTTGATAATTTTTCCCCTCTCTTTAGAGAGAGAATCTCCACGAGCTGGAAATACACCTATACCTTTCGCGTATTTCAGATACATTCCTTTATCATCCGTTTCGACTCGACACACAACTCCTCTTCGCTTCAGAGACAATACGTTCCCCATTATTTTCTGCACACCAGAACTGGCCAACCCTATACCCAAAGCCGGCATCATGGTTTTGGTGAGAATGGGTAATGCCTTGGTGGCCAATCCCGCCAATTACTCCTAAGAAACCACCTTTAATTTTCAAATTATATCTCAATTGCGCAGGACTCAGTCTCACGGTCAATCCTCTTTGATTATTTATTTATTTATTTATTGGTGTTTAAGGTCACATACTTATGCACAATAGCTAATTGGGGCCGTGACAGTTTTACGGGTGGTGGAAGCCGGAGTACCCGGTGAGAATCACCGAGCATCGACGAACAACTGTCAGCTCCTCAACATTCTAACTCTGTTCAAGCTTCATTCAAGTAGGGTTACAGCGGTTGAAGACATGTGCACCATCGATGTGCAGTACGCCTTAGTACACGGCGTCATCGTACCCCCATGTAGGCAGCCGGGATGAAGTCCCTTGCCCAAGAACACAACGCGGGTCGCCCCGGACGGGGATCGAACAATCCTCTTTGATTACGATGCGCTTTGGCTATTCTATTAATTTGTGTGTTGGTCCGAGCGATTTTGTCACGTCCATTGCTGAAGTCTTGATGACTAAATTTCAATGTCACAGCTTCTCTTCGATTTTCTAATGCTCTGCGAAGTTTGCCTTTCTGACCTTCTGATATGTTTACGTTTTGTATTATGTATCTCGTCATTTGTTGTTTCTTTAATTTTAATTTTGTTAATTTTTTTTTAATTTAATTTATTTATTTTTTTTACTTCCTATTACATATATAAATTGATTTAATTCGTTTCAAAAAAGAAGTTTGTTAATTTAATTCATTTTCCTATTCTGCAAAAAAATATTTTTTTGTTTGTTTAATAAACTATTTAACAAAATTTGTTTTCTTAAATTTCTCTGATGTGAAATCGCATCGTCTCACGTTGGCGGTGAAGATCTAATAGTTCTCCATTTTGATCCGTTAATTCAGCGTTAATACTGTATAAAGTATGAGTTATCACAGGTAAATAGACTAGATTTTGAGGTCGGTCTATAATCTTATAGCCCGAAGAAACATCCGGAAAAAACTAGATCGTGAGCTGTGTGCCACCGTTCAAAAAGTCCATAGCCAGACCATGAAGGGGTAGAGATATAAATCAAACGAATACATATCTAGGTTTTATTTTTTAACATAGTGGCCATTCACGGACAAACATTTTTGCTAACGCTTTCCTAGAGCTTCTATCCCTTCTTTGAAAAAGTCTGGTGAAAACCCCTCCAAAACAGCATCTTTCGTCTCATCATCATCCGCAAACATACGACCACGGGGCTGTTTCTTCAGGGTAGTCTGCAGGAGCCACGTCCGGAGAATAAGGCGGGTGTGGCAACAACTCGAACCCACAGAGGATGGCTTTGTTCATAGCCACTGTTCTCTTGTGAGCAGGGGCGTTATCGTGGAACAGGCGCACGCCTTTCGTTACCTTGCCTCATCTCTTCTGGATAATGGTCGCTCGAAATTCCCCCTAAAAGTGATGCATAATAATCACCGTTGATGATGCGCCCTCGTTCAAGAAAGTCCACCAATAGAATTCCAGTGGCACCCCAAAAGACCCTGCCCACTGATTTTGTGACCCTGTACTTCTTTGGTGTCGGTGCTCCTGGGTGCTTCCACTGACAGGACTCGGCCTTGCTTTCTGGATCGAAGTGTGGAACCCAAGTTTCAGCTTGAGTAACGAGTCGAGTCAGGAAGTCCCCCGTGTCTTCGTTGAAAAGGCTCATGATCTCCGTGGACGTCTCCGTGCGATTTTGCTTTTGCTCTGGGGTTAGCAATCATGGTACCCATCGTGCCGAAACCTTAAACATGTTTAGGCGATCGTGGACGATTGTTTCACTGGATCCAGCAGACAACTTCACTTCTGAAGCAAGGCGTCTGACTGACACACGTCTGTCCTCCGTCACTAACCTATCCACAGCATTCACATTTTCCTCTGTCAATGCAGTTGAAGGCCGCCCACTGCGGGGATCGTCTTCAGCGCTCTCTCGCCCAGCCTTGAAAAGCACGGCATACTTTTTGACTGTGGCATAGGCAAGAGCATTGTCACCTAATGTCGCTACACTGTAAAACATTACCGTAATTCTACGGTTGACTACTGTCAGATGACTGTCAAATACAACGGTCTCGAGGCCGTAAATGAATTTTAACGATATTGCCGTAGAAAAACCCGCGAATTTGATCGAATGAACGTATTTCTCCGGTAACGCTGTACAATTAGGTCGCACGGCGGTAAAAATGGTGAATTGTGGGATCGGCCTTGCCATTTGCCACTCTGGAAGTCGCCATTTCCAAGAAGGACGCCCGATACTTTTGAAGACGAACAACAACGTATTACTGTCAATTTGTAAGTTTGTGGCCAAGTAAATCATGTTCCTTGCAGTCTTGGACATGAAAATCAAAAACAAAAATGTCAATTTTTTATGCGTATAATTGTTTCGGTAATTATGCAGAATAGCAGACTGTTCGTACTGTGTCACCGATGTTCGATGGATCTTTTGGCTTGTGGCCACGGATCTTCACTAAGGCCGGCATACCAATATGCTTTTATTGGTTTAAGGTAAAATGCGGTTAATGGTGGCTGGAACCCTGCCTCCGGTCATTTTGACCGTAATTATTTTGATGGTAATTTTTACGGGAAAATAAGGAAAATGATGGTTGAAATGTTTACGGCTACATGACCGGCAGCTAGTTTCCAGGCATATGACCGTACAAATAACGGCAAACCGTGAAAAGAAAAAATACGGGAATATATGGCAACTGACAGTTAATTTTTTTACGGTTTGTCGTAATGCTGACACCCATATGCCTGGAACCTAGCTGCCGGTCATATGACCGTAAAAAATTAGGGTATTTTTTTTTACAGTGTACCAGTTCCTCGTGGATAGCCTAGCACCATGAAACGTATTACTGATCGCTGCTGAATTTCGTCCATGGCTGACATTGTGAATGACCATTTTGAATTTAATGTCTGAGTAGAAAAATATACAATAGACAACTGGTTAGTTATCACTCCACTTAACATCTGAATGATACAATATTGCTCTCATAACATTGCGTTATCCAATATCCTGCTCTTTCATAGTCAGACTATGGACTTTTTGAACTTCCCTCGTAACTTCCAGAGATCACGTCCACGTTCAGCAAAATGCTTTCGACAGAGAGAATGTCCACCACATTTTCCGATGTTGCATGTCCTCCGTACGTGTTTCGATCGAATCCCAACATCTTTCCAAAGGTGTCATCTCCTCTAAAATCCACTCGATAACCCCGTCTCATGTCCAATATATTTTGCAGAGTGTTGACCTTGGCAGTTGTGTTGATGGCAGTTCCGTCTGACCATCAATCTTTATTCTTGTCTGAATGAGTTCGTTCAAATCGACTATGTCATAACTGCCTTTGGGAATGCGAATCATGAACCAATCCGTTCCATTCGAATATTTGAACATATTATTTTTCTTTGTGATGTTGGGAAACGAATAGTACGTCTCCAGATTTACCAGTGCCATCTCGTATCTCCCTCTTTATTGTTCTCAGGAAATATTATTGGATTGTCGGTTCTGGTACGAATACGGTAGCAGACTTCCAGGAACCAATGGGGGGCCTGCTGTCAACTCTATGAGTTGATTACATATGTGTTTCGTGTTCTATACATCTCAACCTTCATTTTGATGTATAATTTGTGTATATTTCATTTGAATTTAAGGAATATCAGAGGTGGGAAATTCAAAACAAACAAAATTCTCTTACTGCACCTTAAGGCTGTGTCCAGGCATATACGGCAAAAACGTGCTGACTTGGTGTTTGAAATTTTACTAATTCCTTAGGTAACACGGGATATTTTTATTTTTCCAACTCTCTGAAAATACACTTAAATCTCTCTCTCTCTCACACAAAAGGAGTGTAATGATGTATATTGTGAATGAGGAAGGTTTAATAAAATGGTAGTCTTGTAGTTAAGTACAGAGTTGCGATGGATGAACTGTGAGGCCTGGACGAGAAGTGTGTACTCAGTCGGTGACACGTGGTGTCAGAAGTAGGATCAACTGGAATGATACCTTAGTGGATCATTGTGATGTGCAAACTGCGCAGGGATTGGTGTGTAATCGGCCGGTGACGTGGTGTCAGAAGTAGGATCAACTGGAATGAGACTTTAGTGGATCATTGTGATATGCAAACTGCGCAGGGAGTGAGACTGGAAAAAACTGTTTTTTCTGCATTTTAACGTTTTGATAACTGATTGTTGCCATAAACCTTGTGATATGCCAACTACCAGAGGAAAGGAGCAAGAGTAAGAAACAGAAGCAAAAATGATGGAAAAAATCGCGGTGATGTTCAGATGCATGGGAGAGGACAGAAAGGCAGAAAGAGAAATGATGAGACAATGGGCTATTGAAGAGGAGTAGCGACGCCGTAAGCGAGAGCAGGAACGATTAGTGTCAGAAGAAACTGAATGGAGAAAGTAGATGGAGCAGGCTGAATTGGACAGACGCATGTTAATAGAGGCCATGACGTATGGTGAAAAGCGAACAAGAGATCATTCCAATGAATGAAGTATAACATCATTCGCGAATGAACTGAAACTTCTAAAACTGACAGAGGGAGAGGACATTGAACATTTCTTAACAACATTTGAAAGAGTATCAACTTCGTGTGAATGGGTAAAAACAACTTGGGCAGTTCGGTTAGCACCCCTGCTCACAGGAAAGGCTTGTGTTGCTTTCGTCAGTATGGATGTTACGGAAATGAACAATTACGATGCAATAAAGAAAGCTATATTGTCTAGGTACGATATTAATAATGAAACATACCAATAACGATTCAGATCTACCCGAAAGAAACAGGAAGAAAGCTACACAGAGTTCGGAACACAGCTGAAGGATTTGTTCACAAAGTGGGCCCACCTTGATGCAGTGACAGTGGGTAAAATGTGTGACACTATAGTAAGAGAACAAATGATTGAGAAAATGCCCTTTGATCTCCAAGTATGGCTGAGAGAGAAGAAGCCTACTGCACTGCGAGAAGCTAGCTCTCTCGCTGACTTTTATGTTCTTGCATGAAAACCCAATGGAACCCAGGAGAAGCAATCTTATTTGTGCAAACAACTTGGACATCTGGCCAGCGACATGCAAATCGAGAAGTGCCAGTTCAAATGGAGACACGGGACGTGAGAACAACGAAAATGAAATGAAAATGCGGAAAGACATTAAATGTTATAAATGTGGGGTTTATGGTCACAATTCAGCTGAGAAATGGCTTCAGGTGGATGCCATGCATTGCACAGGTTATGTCGATGGGAAGAGAGTTGACATGCTTGTCGACACTGGTGCTGCTAGGACTATGATTGACAAGACTTTAGTTCCCGCAAATAGAATTAATCATTTGGAGAGACTTCCAGTAAAATGTGCACATGGAGATGTTGTGGAATATCCAACTTGCGTAGTTGAAATTCGTGGCAAGATCTGCAAAGTCTAGACTGGGATGTCGTCGAAACTTCCACGACTTGTCTTGCTTGGGAGAGATATGGATAGTTTAATTGGACTGTATGGCATGAAGAAGATAACTTTCTTGTTGAGACTAGAGCCCTGCGATTGAGGGCGTATCAACAAGAGGTTATGAAATTGGCAAAAGACATGAATGGTGCGGCGACTAAAACAGTGTTTACAGAGAGTGGGGACTTTAACAAAACCTTTCCATTTGCTGATGAATTATTAGATAATGGCAAGAATCTTCGGAAAAGTCGCAAGGAGAGACGGGCTGCAAAAAGAGCACACAACATACAGCTGTCAGGAAATTCTGCTCAGTGTGAAAGAGACGAAGCAGGCGTAAGTGAAACGTACAATGAACTTGGAATTATAAAGGATCCATTTTAAGCGCTGCTGGAGACAGACTCATCACTAGAGCTCATCAGACAGTATATAAGATGGGATAGAACCCCACCTTAAGGACAACATTTTCCAGAAAGAGATGGGTTGTTGTACCGGTTTTGGCATCCGAAGAAAGGAATTGTCAATAAGACCACTGAGCAACTCAGAATGTCACAGATAGATACTGGAAATTGCTCATGATATCCCATTATCTGGACATCTCGGGAGGCAAAAAACTATTAACCAACCGCCTACAGCAAAGATTTTATTGGCCAGTTCAATGATGTTCGGGATTACTGTAAATCATGTGCTGTTTGTCAGAAGGTTGCTCCAAAGGGCAGCTTGAGAGAGCAAGACTAGTACCTATGCCTTTGGTACATGTACCATTCAAGAGAATTGCAATAGATATTGTTGGACCACTTGAAAGAAATAAATCAGGCTACAGGTATATTTTGGTCACGTGTGATTATGCGACACGGTACCCTGAAGCTGTCCTGCTGAAATCGATTGATGCAAAGCATATTGCAGAGGAGCTCATCAAGATATTTTCTCAAGTTGGAGTACCAGAAGAAATACTGACAGATCAGGGGGCAAACTTCCTTTCAACATTGTTAGCAGAATTATATCGCATGTTGAAAGTATGACCCATCAGGATGAGCCCGTATTTTCCACAAACTGATGATCTTGTAGAGAGATTTAATAAAACTCAGAAGTCTATGTTGAAGATATTTGTGAAAAACGATCCAGATAACTGGGACAGATTGCTGCCATACCTGCTATATGCATACCAGGAGGTTCCACAAGAGTCTACAGGATTATCCCCATTTGAACTACTGTTTGGGCGTAAAGTATGAGGACCACTGGATTTCATGAAGGAGGCCTGGTAAGGAAGTTCCAAGATACCTGAAATGTCATATCATATGTCTTAAACACGAGAGAATTTCAACTTGGGGACAAAGTTCTTGTCCTACTGTTGGCGACTGGGAACAAACTACAGTCGGAGTGGAAGGGGCGTTTCCCCGTAAACGTAGAATTGGGAAAGTTGACTTCGAGATTGAATTGTCAAGCAGAAAATGCAAGATTTATCACGTCAACATGCTGCGTAAATGGGTTGAAGTATCGGCACTTCTATTTTGGGATGATGGCAAAACTGACCATGACACCCCAAGCGTCTGTCTGAATCCTCGAAAGATGAAGGAGGAGGACTTAAAACTAGGTGATAGGTTAGCATCTATCCATAAGGTAGAATTGTTGACTCTGCTGACAAATTTTGGGGATGTTATCAACGAGGACTTAAAACTAGGTGATAGGTTAGCATCTATCCAGAAGGTAGAATTGTTGACTCTGCTGACAAATTTTGGGGATGTTATCAACGATAAACTAGGACGAACATCTCTAGTTCATCGTGAAATTAACACTGGAAATGCTACATCAATTCATCAGCGGCCTTATAGACTCCCAGAGTTAAAAAAAAGGAAAGGGTACGACGTGAATTAAAAGACATGTTGGATATGGGACTGATCAGACCCTCCAGAAGTGAGTGGCGCTCTCCGATTGTACTGGTGCCAAAACCTGATAATAATGTTAGATTTTGGGTGGACTATAGAAAGTTGAAGAGTGTGTCAAAATTTGATGCCTACCCAATGCCTCGGATTGACGACATCCTAGACATACTGGGCAAAGCGAAGTATATATCCAAACTGGATTTGTGTAAAGGATATTGGCAAATTCCACTGTCGAAAGCATCAATTGCAAAGACTGCTTTATTCACTTCACCATTCGGGCTTTATGAGTTTGTGGACATGCCTTTTGGTTTGCACGGAGCTGGCGCAAATTTTCAGAGAATGATCGATATGGCCCTGAAAGGTATGGAGGGATTTTCATCTAGTTACACCAACGATTTAGTAGTCCTCTCTGAAACCTGGGATGAACACTTGAGACACCTTGGAGAAGTGCTTGTGCAGATGAGAAATGCAGGGTTAACGGCAAATCCTTTGAAATGTAAGTTTGCTGCCACAGACGTCGTATATCTAGGTTATGTTGTTGTAGAGGGGTCAGTGTACCCAGATGAACTGAAGGTCAAAGCCATACAGGATTTTCCGAGACAGCAGACTAAGAAGCAGATCATTTCATGGGTTGGCAGGCTATTATCGTAAATTTATTCGAAATTTTTCTGAGATAGCCGCATCCATCACTGACGCCACCAAAAAGCGACTGCCAGAAGCTATTAAGTGGAACGAAGCATTAGAGGCCGCATTTAATAAAGTAATAATGACATTGACAAGCAGTCCAGATCTGAGAAATCCAGATTTTTCAAGGAGCTTCATATTGCAATGCGACGAGTCAGAGAGAGGTATCGGAACTGTACTCAGCGAGAGGAGTGAAGATAGAAATGAGCATCCTATTGCGTACATGAGTAGAAAACTGTTGCCGTGCGAGTGTAACTATGCAACAAAAGACAAAGAATGTCTGGTCTTAAAGTGGAGTATTGAGACCTTTCATGTGTATCTGCATGGGAAAGAGTTCGTGGTATGATCAGATCACAACCCCTTGAAGTGGCACAACCAGATGAAAGACTCTACAAAAAATCTACAAATTCCAGTTAGATATTCACGTGATATGTTACGAGGTGTAAATCTCAATACCTGGATATGAATTAAATTCTTTTCACCTTTCAAGGGCTTGCACGATATCCTTTCATACATTGATCAAAGTTCTTCTATTGCTTAACTGTAGAAGGTTAATTAATTTTCACATACTAGGCCTAATAGTATAATACCGCCTTATATAAAGTTGTCGAAGATTATTGCAGGGGCAGATAAGAATAAAATGATACTCATCTTCTACATCATTTAATGAACAAAACTGGCAGAAGCGTTCTCTATGTGGTAGTCGTCTACCTTGCCCATATCGGCCGATTTCGACTCTAAAACTGTGTAAAGACAGTCGTAGACGTGTTAAGGTGCATCGAAGTTTCTTACTATATATTAATTCTAAATAGCGTTCATAGCCAAATATGTTTTAATATTTTTATAAAGATTGGTTATTTCCTAGTATAGAATGCCATTTCTGTATAGCAATATCGAGGTTGTGTCTTTTAAACATAGCAAAAAACTCTTCAGGAACCACCGTAAAAGGGTTTTCTAAAATAAAACCGAATCCCGGGTCTAATAATAATTTTTTAAATTTAGATACCCAACAATCCACACCCCGATCACTAAGCTCTACTAATGACATATAAGAAGACCGCACTGTAAGATTTTCTGAGTACAGAATTTGAACCAATATTTAATTATTTTCATGTGACGACCTACATACATTGGGTATCTACCAAGTTCCCCATACACAAAGGCACTACATGTTGTCATTTTACCACCCAATATTCTTTTACAAAATTTGAGATGCATTCCTTCTATTTCCTTACATTTAATGAAACCCTAAATTTCGGAGCCATAACTTAATATAGAACCAACAAAAGAATCGAAAAGCCCAAATAGAGTTTTTAACACAATTGGATAACTTCTAACGTTATACAACAGCACATTCATAGCCTTTAGGATCTTCCCCACCTTTGCCTGAGTATTGGACTGAAAAGACCAAGTACAATTAAATAGAACTCCCAGATAGATGAAATTATCAACAATGTCCAACGAGGATTTATGATATGTCTACGTTTCCGTAGTTTTTATTTTAGCTCGTTTAAAAAAATCATTACCTTCGTTTTAGCAGAACTAACCTCTAGGCCCCACTTGCTGCAGTATGCAAGCAAATTATCCAAACTGGCTTGAGACCATTTGGAGACTCAGCAAGTAGGCTATAGTCATATCATAGGGCGAACAATAACAGAATATGGTAATGTCACCAACAGTCAAACCACTGTTATTATAACTAGATAGGCATAGCTGCAGATCATCAATAAATAAAGAAAACAGTAAAGGCGATAACCAATAAAGCTATCAAATAAATCCGAATAGGAGTCACTGTGTCTCACACATGCCTAAACGTTACTATACACCGCACGGACTGCATTCAACATTCTGCCACCAATGCCATACTTGAACATCTTGTACCAAAGGCCGTTAATGTAAACCTGGTCGAATGCTTTTGTTAAATCTATACAGACACAATACAGGTGATTGTTATCGAACAAATATTTCTGCACCATACTGTACAGAGCGAAAATAGCATCTATTGTCGATGACTTTTCTGGAAACCCAAACTGAGCCTGAGCATCCGATAAAATATTATTTGCCTCACACCACTTTCCAAGTCTCACATTCAAAATTCCTGTATACGATTTGGACACACAGATAACTAAGGTCAAATTATTGACTTGTGTATCGTCTCCCTTTTTAAAAATTGGGACAATGACACCTTCCGCCCAACAATTTGGGAATTTTCCCGATATAACAACAATGTTAAAGAGGTCCTTCAAATGCCCCAATAGAATTTCGACTCCATTTTTAAGGAATTCATTCAAAATATAATCATTATCTGGTGCTTTTTCAACTTCAATCGCTTAATTCCTGCTAATACTTCTTCTGGCATTATCGGTTCTTTCAACTCATCAATGCAATATTGTTAACAAATTCATCCCTCCTATTGTTTATAAATTGTTCAGCTTCTTCAACATTCACTGTATTAATTTCAGGCGCAACATGAAAAGCAGACGACACTTGCAAAAATAATTCTTGAATAAATAATTTTTTTTCATTTTTTGTCTCAAAAACATAGGTTATGACCCCTCGTTGGAACGAGCTCGACGAGCTCGTTCCAACGAGGGGTCATAACCTATGTTTTTGAGACAAAAAATAAAAATATTTTGAAAATTAATTGTCGATTTTTGAGAATAGCGCTGGCCGGTTTTGGCCGTTACGTTGGGTAAAGAGTTAAAAAAATACTCGTAAAAATCCTTCACTGATATACTTTCAACCTTATTTACTCCCTTCTACCGGAAAAGATTCCAGAATTCCTTAGGTTGCGTCCCCTTTAACTTTTCTATCTCCTTGATTTTCTTTCGCACAAACGCTCTCTTTTTTGTATGAACTAAATTTTATATGTCTTTTTACTCTCAAAAAATTTTATTCTGCAAATTTCGGTTCGGTTTCTATTGAAGCAATGCAATGACTGTAAGATTAATATCCTACTTTCTTGACAGCTTCTGTCCCACCATGCTTTATCACCATCAACATTTTCATGCACCCTTATTTTCTTTTTACTTAATTTTTTTTTCTAAACACTGCGTCAGCAACTTCATTAATAATCCCGTTTGCAACAGTGCTACTATAAGCTATAAAAATAAAATCTTTCAAAATGTGACGTAAAAAACACGATGTGCACGGTGAAGTACCATCTTCAGTAAACAGTTTATATTGCGTGCTCATTGGCGATCGATTTGGGTATCATGGCGGGTAGTATCAACTTGAACGCGATCCAGACAAATCCCGAATATGTCTTTAGTAATCTACTAAATAATAAAACAGAGACATTTTCCAATGACAATGACACTTCTTTCTGCTTAAACAGTATAGGAAACAAATATTTTCTTTCGAAAGAGCTGAGTACTGAACATAATGATGCGCGAAGGTCTTTCGCTGCTTTCCACATCAATTGTCACAGTTTAAATGCTCACTGGGATCCTTTACACCACCTGCTCTCGGGTGTCAATAACGCAGAGAACACATTTGATGTCATTCATCGGTCTCACAGAAATCTTCCAAATCCCTGCAAAAGTATCTTTGGAAGGATACCATCCTTTACTGAAAAACACAGGCCCAGTGATGACGATAGGCACGGGGGAGTTGGTTTGTTTATAAAAACTGATATTACTTTCAGTGTTCGCCATGATCTCTCTATTTCCATACCCCATGCACTTGAGTCTATGTTTGTTGAACTGAAGTTTAAGCACTTCACAAGAATAATTGGTGAACTCTATAGACCCAACACAGCCCCCGAAGCAGATATAAACCTATTTCAATCCCAAATTAACTTCATAACTGATTTAATCAACAAAGAAAAGAAAACTTCCATAATTATGGGCGACTTCAACATTGATATTCTAAAAGTAGGCTCGCATTCAAAAACCGACTTATTCATCGACCATATGTTCAATGAGGGCTCCGTACCTGTTATCATCAAGCCAACAAGAGAAAAAGGTAAATCTGCTACTCTTATGGGCAACATCTTCTCCAATAATGTCCCTCAAAACTTCAAATTCGGAATAATCCTAACAGATGTATTTGACCATTTTGGAATTTTTTTTTAGGTTCTCACAATTTGATTTTAGGCATCGGTGACCATTCCATCAGGAATAAAAAATAAATATCGCTCTCCCTCATTCGTTTAAAAAAATGCATGTGAATCAATTATTTAATTTTGTTTGGAAAAGATCCATTGTCATCAGAAAAGTTAAATGCTATTCAATATAATCTCAAAAAGGGTCACATTTCAAGGTTTCAGACAGAAATGTTCGATGATGAGAAGAAAGGTAGGAGGGTGAACAAATTGAGAACATATCGCACATTCAGAGATAATTACGATTTAGAGCATTACTTGATCTCAGTTAAAAATTATAGTCTACGGACCATGTTCAGTAAAAATGTGGTAGAATTAGAAGAACACTTTATAATGAAATGTAAAAAATGTGTAGATGATCGCAAGTTAGACAAATGCAAAATGCTTGTCGACGTTTCCAATCTAATCAAACATACCCCCCCCCCCCTTCCCCCACCAAGGATCATATACAACACCTGCAATGATTGGTTAATTGTGCTCTAAATTTGTTAGTAAACGGCACATTGATTTGTTGGTCATCATTTATGATAAGCAGAGGTACACATCCAGTGAGAATGGAAACATGGTTCAGTGTTTTCTAACTCCACTGTCTGGTCTCAGGGAAAACGTATAACATTGTAGCAAGGAATCATACAACATTACTGTTTGAACGTGCGAACAATTCGTATTCTGAAAGAAATTTGAATTATTCAGCATGTATTTTTGGCACGGAAGTCATATACCCGGAAACTAAATGCATTTTACCATAAAACAGTCAAGTGATTATCGTAGTTTATATCGACTAATCCGTTGTAATTTGTCTTTAATTTTTGGGTTACCTGTTTTCGTTGCCAGCATTTGATGTTCAAACAAGAATAGTTAAAAGAATAATACGACTTATTTTGTGAAATAGGTGAAGACAGATGGAGAAATTGTCGTTGACAATTACATAACTAGGAGTGTGTTCGAGTAACAGAGTGTGCATTACTGCCTATAGAAGTCGATATTAACCCTAACGTCCAAAATTCAGTTTTATTTTTTTGTCTCAAAACATAGCTAAAAGCCTCTCATTGGAACGAGCTCGTTTTTGAGGCCAAAAAATTACAGAAAACAGTAATTCAAGAAATTTGTATGGCGGTCAGGTAAAAAGTTAATAATCGTCATGGGCGTTAATTTTGAATGTGGTCGCTTCGAAAACAGATACACCAACATGAAGTACACTTCAATTGCCACACTGTTGTTTTGTTCGATAGGCAAAAACACAGGACGATAAGATGGAAATATTTCTTTTAACTTCAACCTTCAATGATAGAAAAGTAAACGCGAGCACAGCATGACCAAAGGCAAACTCAAAACCTTGACAGCTGGGATTATTTTTTTCGCGCAGAAGTTATTTCCCTTCGATTAGATTTTGATCGGATTTTTTCTAAAATCTTAGAAAAGCTCATACCAGTAAGACTCATTAAGTTTTTAAACAAATTTGATAGCTTCTTCTCCTATCAATACGGCTTTGGGAAACATCACGGTACACAACACACAGTCATGCTGTTGCTAAAATACATAGCCACAGAAAACAACAAGCCTATAGTAAAGACAGTACTCTAGTCCTATTCCCAATCTATTGAAGCCTTTGATACCATCAAAGGCTTTAGATGGATCTGGGAATAGGACTCTTCACGCTTTCGGAGAAAGTCGAAGCGTGATGAGTGGAAAGTCGAACGCGAATAATGGTAGGTATGTCGTGGAAAACTGCCGCCAACATGCATACACTATAAAAACTCTTTGCCAATTTGACCACCATAGGGTGACAAGCTGGTGGAGCCACCGCAAACCCACACTCCCATAATTCGCATCTCCAGAGACTGAAAAAAGATTTTCAGACTTCAAAGAAAAACTGCCGCCAACATGCAGACACTGTAAAAACTCTTGGCTAATTTGACCATCAAAAGGTGAAAAGTCGGTTGAGCCACCGCAACCCCACACTCGCATAAGTCCTATCTTCAGGGCATGAAAAAAAAATCAGACTACTTCTTCGCAAAATAGAAACCGGTTTATTATATACCTATATTTATAGTGCGCGAGAAGCTGTCACCTCTAATCCACACATGTACCTCATAGGTATCAGCTGTACTCTTATTTGTGCGCTTTTGCACGAACTCCCAATAATGTGTAATCCACGGTACAAAATTTGCAATTGGGGTTATAAAATCACGTGATTCATCTGAAAGGTACACTCAACTCTTCTATACGAATCATCGGCTTATACATAAAACTGGTTTTAAATAATGTCCCACTCAGAACAGAGCCGAATAATTTTTAACTTCTTGCCTGAATCATTAACTAATGGCACCCATAAAAATAATTCTTTCATTGCTGGTTGGAAAATCCAAAAGTGTTATTGTTACGACAGTGTGATAAAAAAATGTGGCTCTGAGAAAATAGGCTACCGTTAACGACATTAGCAGCACGGGAGTGGGTGATCGTACCAGCTAGATCGACCATCCGTGCCTTCCAGCCTGTTTTGCACGCGCTAAGGGCAGGCCCACATCCCCTCGTCGTTCCGGGGTCCAGTGGCTTTCATGCCTAGTTAGACAGACACGTTATCGTATGGGATATACCTGAAGTAAAAGAGATGAAGTGTACAAACCAATGCATGTGGCTAATGTCTGGTTGTAGTGACGTGTGCGGTATTCGAACATTGTAAGCAACACCGCGCCCAAATGAAAAGAGGTGCCACTGAGCCAAACTCCTAATGTAATTGTGGTGTGGGGACTCAGTCAGAGGGACGTTTATGTTGGCCCAACACTGTGGAGCGGGTTCAGCACAAGCTAAAATATAGGACGACTCAGGCGCGATTACAATTTGCCGCGGCGCCCTCGCAGTGGTCCAAACTCTCATTTAAAGAGATGTCTCTCAATGGCTATACACCCCAAATCACGTCTGCCATGGATGATCTTATCGAAGAGATGCTAGCGGAAATGGCAGACCCCACCACACACCACCCCACCCGCTCCAGTGAGACATCAATTCGTCGACTTGGATACCCAGCCCCCTCCCCCATGGGGATATCTTCCCACGAACAGAGGGCCAAGATGACGAACGACGCCAAAACTTGAGTTTGAAATTGATGGTGCCACTGCGTTCTTCACCACATGGAGGGTTGAGAGAGAGGATCCGTTCTGTATTGGCGACATCCACATTGCTGACGGAATCAAAGCGATGACAAGCCGTACGGCTATTGATGCTCGAATTATAGATGAGAGAGCAGGGCTGCTCATCAGACAACTCCAAGAGGGCGAATACGCGCTGAAAACCAAATTCTTCCGAGAGATGGGCGAAGGTGATTGATTGGGTAGTCGAAGACAAGTTTGATCCCGTGAAGGCACAAAGGAGAAAAGGCCAGGAAGTCGTTGAACTTCCAAAACTCCAAGACAAGCGCACTAACTGGGATCGACAGCCCGTACTACCAAAATGTCTACCCTGTTACTGTGGTCTATGGTTGTATCTCCTCAAAGAGCCAGACCAAGAAGAACCTAGCAGCACCTCTGGAAGTTGGGGGATCTGAATTGGTTCGCCCAGAAAGTGGTTGAACACTCTGATTGCGCCTCAGGGGGCAAGGTCTCACCCAGCTCAGACGTTAGAAAAACAGAGGTGGGAAGAGAGGATTCATGAAACTTGTGCCACAGTGGGGGAGGACAGTACTCTAAAGGATCCTCAAGCCGGCCATCATCGCGGGTGGGGAGATATACAACTCTGGCAGAAAGCAATCCTACCGAAGGGAGCCGGTAGAAATCATCTCCACAATGGACACGACTGATCCAAAAACCACCACTTGCCACAAGGCCCACATCTAGGTGAGTGACGTGTGAAACACCATAAGACAAAATTCACCCAAAATGAACATACCGCGGTATAGCACTTGGGTTGTAATAATCGTATAAGGCTGTAAGCGTGATAAAACATTATAGTATTGGGTGACTATAGTAGAAGCTAATTTAGAGGACAGATGATGGTGACTATGGGTAAGTCGGCATTAGTGGTCTTAAGAGCTATAAAGGTCTAGAAACCAGAAGCTGCTCGGGTACTAGGAACCATAACTATCCTCTAAAAGATATCCTCCAAGCGGTATCCTCCAAATGGTATCCTCTAAGCGGTATCCCCAAAAGGTATCCTCCAATAGTACATCATCATGATAAAGGTATACTCCAGTACCTATGCGGAGGATAAGAGTCGAGAGTCTATTTTCATCACGATGAGATTGAAATATACGTCCAACGCTCATTTTTTATAGATGCAACTGAAATTTACGGTTGTAGCGATATTTTTGAATATTGTTGCAACAATATTTTTGTTGTTGCAACTGTAAAAAAAAGCGTTGAACCTGGAAAATTTCCACATCCAACGGCGTCCAACGTACAATTTATACGTCCATCTTGTATTTTATACGTCCGACGTATAAATGCACGTTGGACTTGTCATTTCATCGCGATGAGATTTCTCCAAAAACGAAAATAGCGTTGCAACCGTATTTTATACAGATGCAACTACATTAAAAAATAGCGTTGCAACTATAAATTCCGGGTGCATCGATACAAAATATACGTCGGACGTATATTTCAGTCTCATTGCGATGAAAAATGCACGTTGGACGCGCATTTTTCAGTAAAAATACACGTCCAACGTAATATTTTAGCCAAAATATACGTTCGACGTGCATTTTTTATCGTTGCGCGTGGAATTTATGGTTGCAACGCTATTTTAGAATGTAGTTGCAACTGTAAAAAATAGCGATGCACCTGGAAATAATGCACGTCTAACGTGCGATTTACACGTCCGACTTGTATTTAATACGTCCGACGTATAAATTGCAGGTTGGACGGGAATTTTTCATCGCGATGAGTTTTCAGTCCATCTTGTATTTTATACGTCCGACGTATAAATTGCACGTTGGACATGCATTTTTCATCGCGATGAGTTATCGTTAAAGAGAAAATAGCCTTGCAACCGTATTTTTTACAGGTGCACCGACATTCAAAAATAGCGTTGCAACCATAAATTCCGGGTGCATCGATAAAAAATACACGTCCGACGTATATTTTTCATCACGATGAGACAGAAACACGCGCCCAACGTGCATTTTTAATTCAGCCAATGGGAAAAATGGACGTGCACCCGATTTCTAAAAATAGAATACAAGTCCGACGTATATTTTTCATCGTGATGAGACTGATATACGCGTCCAATGTGCATTTTTGATTCAGTCAATGGGAAAAATGCACTTGCAACCGGTTTCTAAAAATAGAAATACACGCCCCACGTACGCTGACCAATCGAAATTTGTGTTGTAAATGTAACTTGGCTCGATTTAAGGTGAAACAATGATATGTCTGCTTACATTGCGTTTATTTGCAAATCTGTTTCATTTATTTAGTTAAGTTTATAATCGGTACATTGCCGTCATGTCGCCGAATTTAAGTAACGGGAAAGCCCCAGAGGGTAGGTATACAACGAAGGTGGGTAGTATAATGGATACCTTGGGGAATTGCCGGATCGAAGGTGGGTAGTATAATGGATACCTTGGGGAATTGCCGGATATCAAGTATGATGGTGAATTATTGACGATTTCTAAATTCTCTACAAACGAAGTTCGATAGTTATTGACACTTGATTGTATTTTATGGGGAGGATCGCCTCTGCTGATATTTTTGTTAGTAGGGTTGGAAGGAAACTTAACCTTTCACTTGCAGCGGTAGCCTTTATGTATAATTGTTTGTGAAATTACCGGGGGGGGGGGGGGAGTGCCTTGTAAAATACTTAATTGTTCCTCTATTGTTGTGTGTGTGGTGGTGGTGGTGGGGGGGGGGGGGGGCAATACAGCTTCTGTATATCTCGTGTATACGGGGTACACGTTCCCTTATGATAAAATCGGGTTGCAAACTCTGTGCATGACACACCAGAATTTCCCTGGTGACAGCGTCCCAGTCACAATGGTTTCACAAACCTAAAGAAGATATATAATCGGAGTGGGGGTGGGTGGGTAAAGTGACCTCATGGATGGTAGCTAGAAGGTATGATAACTGTCGCTGCCATGTCTCGTATGTTTGAGTACTCATTGGCAGGACCTCGGTGCAGGACCTCGGAAGTGACGTCATGTCACGTGACCTAGTGGCGCCATGTTGTGTTGTCATGGTAACTCGCGTGAGCGGCCATGTTGTGAAGTCATCTCCATAGTGATACATGGTGTGAGTGCGCATACGCAGCGAGTGTTGTTAAGGTGATATGTGTTTCCGTCGTCCATTTTGTATACTAGAGGCCGCCATCTTGGTTTATATGGTAGCACGTGGTTGCTATGTTACCTAAGGCCTACAATAGGAAAGGGGTATGTTCTGAGGGTGTGTTCGATTGTAGACGAGTAAATCTAATTACCACAAACAACCCGACAATCCTTCCAAATCACCAAAATCCACCCGAAATCACCGAAATTGACTTTATTTGATACGGATTTCCCATTTTATCGGCTTAGCACGTAGTGCTATAGTACTAATGGGTACATGGGGGTGCATTCGACTGAAGTGGAGTAATTTTCTGGTTAGGATTTTCCCTGAATCCTCATTTAATTACCCAAATAAACCCGTCAAGTTGTATTATTTCGAATTCTTTTAGAATCCCTTTTTTTGGATCCCATGACGTGTTATTTCCCTATTAAGAGTAGCACGTAGTGCTATAGGACAAATTTACCCAGAATCCATTATTTAAATTACAAGTAGGACCCATATGTGTACATGAAAGCCATGAAGCTAAGTTCCACCATATACTCATATGAGGATCTACCCAACAGATGTGTCGTACGAGGTCTAATTTACTATCCCTCATTTTGATTTTTCTTTGTACTTCGATGGAAAGTTAAAAAAATAACAACACTAAATATAAATTTAAATTTCTTTTATTCAACAACAAAAATACATCTTTTTATGGTATGTAGATTGTCAGATATTCATAAACAAACTTTCTGCAGATTGGACATCTTCTGAGTGGTTTACAGCAGTCTTTGCACAGGCACAAATGGTTACATGGTCGCGGAGCGACATTGGCTTCAACTAATAAACACACACTACATTTTGTCCTCCGTGAATCTTCTTCTTGAAATGATGTGTCCATTTCTTCTTCTTCTTTGATGGCCATTTCTTCTTCTTTTTCAACGTCCATGAATTCAGGTGGTAAATTATGAATGTAATAACAGTCTGGAGAATATTTTCTGTGTTCTTCTTTAACATCATCTTCTGTTTCCCAGAAACGAACAATAATACCACAATGAAAACATTGAGTTCTGTCTCCTGTCCCCAAATAAAAGAATCCAGCTTTTGTCAGTTCATTCGGGGTTTTCACACTTTCACTTTGTAACATGAATTGAAATGTCTTGAGACGATTTTTCTCCAATGCATACTTAATGTGTTTTGGTGGTCTTTGTTCTGTTGTATTTCTTATTTTTTCTTCTCCGCGTAATAACTGCTCCAGTACTGGTGGCGGAACATCACGAAAATACGTTTCGAATGAAACGCGCATTCTCTCTACAAAGTCTCTTGGATTTCTTGTTTCTTGGTTTCTTGATTGATAAGCATTCAGTGCCATCCTGATCAAACATGGAATAGTGAACATTCTTCAATCCTTTTTATCTTCATTCTTCTTTGGTTTTCTTTGTCTTTTTGGTTTGGGTTCTCCTATATCAAGACTTCTCTTCTTTGCAATATCCACTGCTCTGATCACTTGTTCCCAATCTCTGATGGTAAACTGGAACTCAACGTCGTTCTTGAACAGTTGAATCTGTAAATCGTTGTTAAGTTTGAAGACGGTCACATTAGTAGACATCCTTCTTCTTTGGCTGTCGAAACACAAATGAGCTGAACACCAAGTGCACCAGTTTTTATAGTTTTCCTTCAATGCAGCGACACCTAGTGGCTGGTTTCCTCCATGACGTCATTAACCAACACATCATTATCCATAAGATCAGTGGTAAACATGTTGGATATGGTTTCCATCGGTACACCGCGACCGCGATGTTTCAAGTAAAACGGACAGTATTGTCTACACACTGGTAATGGTCCTTGAAGGCGTTTTGTATTATACTTCCAATATCTGGAATTCTTCTTCAGGAAATTCTCGAATGGTCTGTGTTGTGGTGGTAATCCATAGGAATCAAAGTATTCTGTGTTGTGGTGACTCACACAGGGAGCCACCCAATGTTCTCCTTTTCTGTGGTCTGGATCCGTGTTGCCTATTAAAGCCACTGGTCTGTGATCTGGTAATCTTCTTGGTAATTTGTTTCTTGAAAATACACCCAAACATATTCTCTTCAAACAACTATCTGATCGAAGTGCATTCTCTAACTGCAACGTGTTCATGTTGAGTAATCGAAGATTACTTGTCTATTCTTATCCACTTCCATGATGTTCTGGAATTCTGCATACACCAGTACGTTGATTGTGGTCGGTAATGGGTTTTCGAAATGGACTTCTAGTTTCAAGTTTCCTCTCCTCACCAGATCGAAGTGTTGTCCATGTGATAGATCTGGAGTCAGGTCGAATACGAATAGGGTGTATCCATTTATGTACTCTTCTCGGCTGATGTGGTTTCCTTCATTCTCATACATTTGTCCAGTTCCTTGGAACAGAGTTGCATAACATCTCGCCACTTCTTGTTGTTCGAATCTAGGTTGTAATGGTTTGGCTGGAATCTGCTGCCCATCCACGTACAATGCCAAGTAATTGATTTTGTAGTTCTTGAAATTATATGGATTCTTTGAAAAGTTTCCATTGAAAGCATCGTTGTCTACACATCCCACTACGATGCGTTTAGGTAGTTGGCCTAAAAATAAGTTTTCTTGTGTAATGCTCAGATTTCCTTTCGGCACTGAAAACACCTTGGTTTCCACACGGTCGATAGGATATTTTGCAGTTGCTTTTGTTAGTGCTTTCTCGTGAGCCATTCTCACGAATGATTGGAGTCTCTCTTTGCGTACAAACATGGATACATCTAGAATTTTGATCTTGTATGTATCGGTATCGGCCATCAATGCGAAAGCATCTTTGGCTCTATTTATTTTAACATGAACATTAACTCCATTCAGCAAGTAAGGAGTTTGGAAAAACATGTCCAAATGCAATCTTCCAGTCATGTCCACGATTTTACTTTTCTCTATAAATTTCTTTCGAAGAAGAAATCCCTTGTTATTATCTGTCAAATCTTCCATGTGTCCGGCCGTATCCTTGTACCATAATGCATTAGTCAGTTGTGACTTCTTGGCAGCTGGTCCATAACTCAACAAAGTTTCTATGAAAGCTCTGTAGTGATAAGTGTTGTTGGAAGGAGATACCAGTTTTTCATTCAAGCTGATATCGATTTGATTAAATGAGGAATGCATCCATAAATTGACTGGGCCCACTTTGGCATCGGGTGCAATTAATGCCCCATTGGAATCTACAACCGTTGCTTTAACAAGTATGTCTGTGCCAAATTCAAATAATCATCTCCTAATCCTGCAATGTGGAATTCTATTGGACCACTGTTTCCTATAGTCGCCAAAGGCCTGTGTTCTACCCATTGCCCATGTTCCACACTAGTCTGTGTTGGTGGTATGGAAAACAAGTCGAGTTCGCTGTTGACACACTCACAAGATTTTTCATTAATGAGAGACATCATGCACCGAGATGGTCTTCGGTCTGAACAGTTCTCCTTATTTTTGTCGATTTGCTAGTTTTGCGTGGTGCGGGCCTTTTTATACTTTTCCTGCCGGGTGGTTTTGAACCACCAACCACTTCATTCCAAGCTCCTGCACCAGCCTCTTTGACTCTTTTGATTGCCGCCTTTTTTACATTTTTCCCTTCAATGACATCTTCGGCAAAGGCTGCTCCTTTTCGCACGAGCTGTTTCCCCACGGTCCTGGCTGTAGTTTTCAATAAAGGTAACACCATATCCTTCAGTCTTCCCAATATACTTCCCAAACCATATCCTCTCTGTATTTGAGTTCCAGAAAAAGCTGGTAGACCGTTCCCAGCTTGTATCGTGTAATATTCTTCGTATAATTTGGACTTACAACAGTAAGTCATGTTTATGTGAAATGAAGAGATCTACGATTTCTGAAATGAAGTGTCACTGTCACTTTCCGGAACTCGAATGGTACTATGGCTCCTGTGTCACCCCTTATATACACCTAGACGGTACTGAATTTTTTTCGTTCTACTGGTACATAATACACATTCTCAAATGTTTTAGAGATGATATCCCCATATTTCCCACGCACGGGTACGATACGAAGAAGTGGTATTCTTGTATCTCCTGCGACTTGGTCACGAACCAAGTCACAGTATACATAGAGTGAATAAAATCCTTGGTTGACATCGGCAACTCTGGAAGAATTGTAAGTTCCTGATTTAAAAACACACTCATTAAATCCCAAAATATTTTGAAGAGTAGGGCTCAATGTGACCACGACTCCATCACGTACCGTGATACGAACTTTACCAGTCACTTCATCCAGTTCAAAAGCTACCTTATCGTGACGAGGCAAGAGTAATTCTTTAACACCATCGACAGCTCGTATCACATCAATGGGATCCGAATAACGACCTTCCTTGAGAGTAAGTCGGTAATTCTTTTTCGAAGACCAGAACACTGTAACGAAAGCTTCTTCTCTACGAATATTGAACCAAGTATTTGGATACTGAATCTCTGCCAGACCTACTTCCCAATCTCCCGTGAGATTCACTGGTTGTGATAACTGAGTGGTGTCCGTAGTCAACGTGTTTTCTGGAAACACGTTCATAGAACTATTACTTGGTAGAGTCAAATAAAACATTACTTTTTCTTAATGGTTGGATTTGGTAACAAATATCCTATGCTACTACTCAAGAGAGCAGTCCACAACTTGCTGTCTGTGTTTTCAAGAGTGAGATTAACGACACTGGTAATGATGATGATATACAAGATGATTATTTGTGAAAAATAAGTGATCTCGCTCCTTGGAATTCTTTTACCAAACAGAGGTCAAGAACCATTCGACCCTTCTTCCATTTCGAAGAAACTTCAGAGGTTCACTTCCTTTTATAGGTGAGCTGACTCTGTTTGATCCACGAATTGAACGAAGTTGGGTATCCCAACCACTTTACAAACAATTCCCTTTTCTTACCTCGACCACGTTTCTTGAGTACGTGTTCGATTTTGTAAATAGTTTTATGTGAAACTCACTGAAGCTCTTCAGTGTAGAATGACCCTTTCAATATTTCTCCATTATCATCTTGTAAGATGTATGTGACTGGATGTCCTTTCTTGATGGCTACTACTGTGAATAACTCTTCGGTCCAGTTGGGCAAATAACCTTTCTCAAAAGTTTTCTTAACTTTATTGATTCGCACTCTGTCTCCTACTTTGTACTTTGGTGTCTTGTGTTTTATGGGTTGCCCATACAACCTTTGCCAAACCTCTTCTTGATTTTCAAAGTTCACGGCAATGGGGGCCATACCTATACTACGATGATGAGAATGATTATATGATTTCACCAAGTTTAAAGTGGAAAAGTTAGTGTATTGTTCTTGGTTAAATATTTCCACATTTTGGTTTTCAAAGTTCTATTGAATCTTTCTACTATGGAACATTTTGTTTCCACATTTTGTGTAGTGAAAAAGTCGACTTTGTGATCTTTGAGAAAATTCTGAAATTTTCTGTTTAAAAATTCTTTGCCTTGATCAGTTTGTAATTTTTCTGGTTTACGACCTTGTTTGAAAATTTTACTAAAAGCTTTCACGATGGAATCACCAAGTTTGTTTTGTAATAGCATCACCCAAGCATATTTACTAAACACATCTATACATATCAACAAAAATTTTATGTTTTTGTTGAATTTACTTATGTTTGAAACATCTACCAAGTCAGCTTGCCATTGTGCATCTATACCACTAACTATTACTTTCTTTCTAGGAAATGTACGACGAACAGGTTTGTGAAGAGTGTATGTGTCTCGAGTCTCTAACCATTTTTACAACTTGTTTAGTTTTTTTCTTGGACGCTCTACGAAGAGCGTCTACACCACCAAAACTACCAGGCACTTCAGAATCATAGTACAATGCTTCCATGACTGCCTTGTTCAAGTGTCAACTCTATTTATACCTTAATTCGGTCCACTTTGGCGTTTCTGTTTTCTTTGGTTGTTTTGGTTCCGACTTTATCGGAGCCAGTTTCATAAAATCCCAACGTTCTTTATGACCAATAAATTCTTGGGGTATGTTACTATCTCTCAAAGCTTCGGCCAACACTTTCCATCCCTTTGGTTGGAAAGAGTTTCGTCTTCTAAGTAAATCGTTTAGAAGATCTGTTACATTCGACCCTACCACTGTTTGATCTTTGTAGACTAATTCACCCTTCTCATTCCAAGATATATTTGGGTCACCTCTAATACGATTCAACAACAACTTTCCCTTTCTCTTCATTGTCATGGGTACAGAATCGAGAATGTCTTCGCCTTTATTATCTTTCTCGAATTCGACTTTAATTGGTCGAGGAGCCATTACCTTTTGCTGAAATGTCAAGTATCTTTGTAAAATTTGATTATATTGAGTCATCTTTTCATCAGCCAAAAGAAAAGGGGCATCGAGAATATCTCTCATTTCTCTATCCAGTGATGAAACAGCCAGTTCATTCGGTTGTCTTGGAGTCTCTTGTAGACGTTCCAATAACCTTAGTTCTACCAAAGCCATCTTCTTTGCATATTCCATCATCCAAATATACCTTTAACAGCACCCGATAGTACAGGAGGTAGCAATGCCCCCAAGAATCCCCCTTTCTGCAAGATTTGTCTCCTCTTTTTGTCAGAGATACCTTTATTTGCCACTGCCCTCACTAATTGTTTCTGACGGACGAGTTTGGTTCTCTGAGCTTTGGTCAGAGGTACTGCTCCCTTCAGTATATTCGAGGCACAGTCACACAAACAAGTTATCAATTCTTTGTCTGCTTGTTTTAGTATGGATTTGACGAGTGCGGGTTTCGATTTAATAAGAACCTTGAAAAGAGCGATGTTGCACTTGAGACGGTCAGACATGCTTCTGACTCGAGTCAGACATGTTGCTCCCCTTTGATACTTTTCGGAGGTACACATATTGGTTTTCCCCAGGAAAAATTTGACTTCTTAATCTCATGTGTTCAGGAGTATCTTGTTTGAGATCTATTAAAAGGTAACCACATGGTGTCGAAGTGGCATCTTCGAAAACTTCTCTCAGAAACTTGGAATTACCAGGATACATCTGTGCTGCCAAGTGTGAGATCTAAGAACGATGCCTAGGATTTTTAAACAAGATCATGTAATGACTATTGAGAGCTACAGTCCTATGGACTTTATTTTTATGGAATAAATTTTGAACAATGTAGATCACACTAATGTTACGGTGATGACTATCTTTAGTAAATAATCTAGACACTCGAACATCTGCATCGAGCATCAGATCATCCAATATGACTAAACTATCAGATTTTAATTCTTGAGGGAGACCCTCTACGAATTCTACTTGGGGTAAATTATTGTATAATGGTTGCCATTCACTATAACACCAAATGCTGTGACTTGGAACAGGTGATATAATATTTTGAATGTTTTGAATAACCCGATTTACAAAGGATGATTTACCACTACCCGTGGGACCACACAATAAACAAGTGAATGGATGCTTCCAACGAGGATCCATCTTTGTTGTTCTATGTGGGTACTACTTCCCTTTTATACGTTTTGGGGAGGTGGCCCCCACTGAACGTGGGGACTACTCCCCATTTTATACCTTTTGGAGAGGTGGTCAATATGACCGTCATCCAAAAAATATTTAAAATTGGTGGCCCTCTGAGTTACTGGCTGGGGACAGTTTAAGTTTGTTTGATATTTGTCAAGAAGATAAACATCAAATAACTTAAGCATCATTACCACCTTTTTTTCTTCTTTCTTCATTTTATACTTTTTTTCTTCTTTTTTTTTATAAAAATCATCTATTTACAACATCGATTTACATCTTCAATTAGAATCTAATTGTAACAGGTTTCTTGATGGTCATAAATTCAATCACCAAATCCATAATACAACGTCTCTGTTCATTTGTGAGAGGTTTCTCGAACATATCTTCATATTCTTTCTGTCCTGGTGGTGGATTCATTCCAGAAGTATTATGGTGCCACAGTAGATGAACATCATTCTTGTTAACTCTTTCAAGTGCGTCACTAAAACATGTTGTAATCTTCTCTTCTTCAGAGATCATTAGGCATACATTATGCTGAATCTGACTTGGGTGATCGACTGTACATCCATAGCATTTTTCTTTCACTACAGCGTCAATGTTCTCTTCGACATGATGAGCATATGCCAAGCAAAGTTCATGCTGCCAGCGAACTTGCCTGAGTTCACTATCAATTTCATCAACGATCAATGGTCGTGGTTGGGTTATTCTCACTGTGATCTTCTTCTTCAAAGGTGGTTCTTCATTTGGTTTTTTGAAGTCTTCATGGTTAGTAGGTTTAGTGTCTTCAGGAACTTCAGTTAAAGTTGTTTGTTGGGTTTTGATGGCTGCATCTACTTCTTCTATTTGGGATTTCAAGGCATTCCATTCTTCTAAAGATAGAGCAATACCAGTCTTCGTAGGATAAGGGTTCTGGTCTTTTCCCTCAAAGTATCTTCTGAGATGAATTTTCAGTTCACCCTGGTACTGGGTGACGTTAGCATAAGTCTGCTTGGTGCCAATTCAGAACATCTTCTCTGGTCAATGGTTCGATCGTGAATGATGCCAAGTCCATGCTTTGCCTAATCTTATATATCTTTGACGGACGTGATTGAAAACATCACACCAGTTCAACAAATTTTGATTGAGTTTTTGATTCTTGGTTGGAGTTTGTGTTTGTTTCCTATAGGATTATAGGTTAAAGTTGGAAAATTTAGAAAATTAGTATAGAAGTCAATGGGAAAGAAGCACAATGAAAATACAGAAATTTGATTGGTTGATTAACTTCGATCTGATTGGTCAGTTTGGCGATCAAACTGCAATCTTGATCCTTAAACTGTGGGATATGGCCCTCTGCATTTTATACTGGCTTGGGACAGGTCAAGCTACAAACCACTGTCTAATGGAGATAAGTCAAATAGCTCGAGTGCATTCCTACCCCCTTTAGTTCGTATCCTCTTTGAGAGAATTTTTTTGTTCATCAAAAAAGAAAACGAAAACAACATGTCCAACTTAGCAATTCAGTTTTTCTATCATAAAGAATTCTCATTTCTTTTAAATATTCACAACAGAGAATTTCTTAGTAATGATGATGATGATGGCGATTTATTCCTTTGGTTATACAATAGGGGTAGCCTAAAAGACACTAGAAATCAACTTTTAAAAAAATGAAATGAAACTAAGAAGTAAAGAAGTATCATCTGGTTCCAATAGGTGTAACCTAAAAGATACCATGAAGCAACATTTTTTAAAAATAAATGGAACTAAAAAGTTTTGAATGAAACTAAAAAGTTTTGAATGAAACTAAAAAAGTAAAGAAGTATCATCTGGTTCCAATAGGTGTAACCTAAAAGATACCATGAATCAACATTTTTTTAAAATAAATGGAACTAAAAAGTTTTGAATGAAACTAAATTTTGAATAAAGAAGTAGCATCTGGTTCCAATAGGTGTAACCTAAAAGATACCATGAATCAACATTTTTTAAAAAAATAAATGGAACTAAAAAGTTTTGAATGAAACTAAGTTTTGAATGAAACTAAAAAGTAAAGAAGTATCCTCCACTTCCAATAGGGTTAGCCTAAAGTATACCAGGAACATGATGATGATGACGATAATGATGAAAAAACTCTCTGTATTAGAATAAATAAAAAAATTGAAAAATCTTTACACTAGAAAAATGTATTGCCTTGTAAGACTTGCCATTTAGAATTTTTTTTTGAAGACTGCCATATAGGACTTTTTACTTAGAGAGAAAAACTTGCCATAAAAGACTTTATGAGGACTGCCATAAAGGACTTTAGAGGATGCCATAAAGAACTTTTTACTTTGAGAGAAAAACTTGCCATATAGGACTTTATGAGGACTGCCATAAAGGCCTTTAGAGAATGCCACAAAGGACTTTTTACTTTGAGAAAAACTTGCCATGTAGGACTTTATGAGGACTGCCATAAAGGACTTTAGAGAATGCCATAAAGGACTTTTTACTTTGAGAAAAACTTGCCATATAGGACTTTATGAGGACTGCCATGTACGACTTTATGAGGACTGCCATAAAGGACTTTAGAGAAAAACTTGCCATATAGGACTTTAGAGAATGCCATGTAGGACTTTATGAGGACTGCCATAAAGGACTTTAGAGAAAAAACTGCCATAAAGGACTTTAGAGAATGCCATATAGGACTTTATGAGGACTGCCACGTAGGACTTTATGAGGACTGCCATAAAGGACTTTAGAGAAAAACTGCCATAAAGGACTTTATGAGGACTGCCATGTAGGACTTTATGAGGACTGCCATAAAGGACTTTAGAGAATGCCATAAAGGACTTTAAACATTTGATAAGCCTAATATGATTGAGTAGACCACCTAAAAACCATTTCGGTTTTTTAGGAATTTTTTGGTCAACTAAATAGGACTTTTTGTAGGCAAAAGCTAGACTTGGTTCAGGTTGTAGAAAAATATGACACTCACTCAATTGTTTCTTCTTTAAATCTCTAGTGGTATGGTGCTAACTCCATCTTCTAAAACTCTTCGTTTTGAGTAGAAATATGATAGTCCATCTCTGCTCTGCTGGTAGGTATACATAGTGTTGTCATTCATCACAAATCCTCGGTTGATGCCAGATCCACTTTGTTGAGTCTTCAAAACTTGCAAAATCTGTCTTCCTTCAAATCATTGTGGCGTTTGCTGATTCCCTTACAACTGAATTTATTGGTGGCACCGAAACAATAATATGTTTTACTACACAGTCCAACAATACCGGTTCCTTGCCATTCTACCTTGAACAAGCCTGGAGTTCTCCTGTCAAAACGCTTTCTTTCTTGGCAGCATGAGGGTGACAGCCATTCTTTGCCTTCTAATTTGGTTTTCACGTAATCATCTCTGTGGAAATCACAACACTCTGATGGAAACCACTTGTGATTCTCTTGGTAAAATTCTACTGTCTTCTCTGGTTTCACTAATTCATCTATGGATGGTGACGAGGTACATAGATATGCAGAATGTGTGTCCATTTCAGCATATTCGAAATCTTGGGGGTTGATAAAAGTATCGATGACATCATAATAGAACTGAAGCATCCGGAGTTTCGCATACTGGTAAACAAAGAATCCAATGTGAAGTGGCAGATCCAACCTGATGGTCTTCTTGTTGAGTTCGACTTCATATAATGTTTCATCTAATGGATTCAAGGCTCTGAAGGACATGTCATTTACAGCTTTGGTAACTTCTTCGTCGTCGCAATAGCACACACGTCGATGCTTCTCTTTGTTGGTGACGGTTTTGCCATATCCAGAATTTCCCAACAGCTTCATGGTGTCGGCAACGATCGACTTGTCAGGGTCAACATCTCCTTGTCTTCTTGCTTCAGATACTTCATCTCCAAATTTTTCAAAACATCTTCTTGGTTTATGTTGGATAACTTGATAGACGTGATCAACTTCAATACCATGCTGGAGGTACCACTGCAGTAAAGGGGTTGCAAACAACATTTTTTCTCCTCCATAGCTTCCGATCAAACTTCTACGGGGTTTCTTCATGATTCCATTCTTCTCGGCAAAGGACTCCATGTGTTCACCAATATCATCTATGGAAATATCTGTATTCTTGAAGATAGGTGTCATCTCTTCAAAGTACTCTTTCAGGTGATCTGGTACATGTATATCACATTCGACCAAACCAAACAGTTCACCGGACTTCACTTTGTTCAGTATTTCTTCATCTGTCATCGCACCATCTATTTTGTCTGAAAAGTTCTCTTTCAGGAAGGCTTTGAGTGTGGCATCGGTCTTCTTCATCTCTCTCCACTCACACTCCCAGATTTCAATAAGTTTATAGCCCAAATCGGTGATGTACTTTGCATTGGTACGGGTGTCTTGTAGCAGTTCTTTCATCGGTTTATCTCTGACTTCATTATGGATGATAGGAAGGCCATTCTTATCTTTCATGCAGGTATGTCCGTGCCAGAAGCAGCCATGGAATTGGTATACAGTCTGTGTCTCTTTGCACCAACCATCAACAGGCAAC
Organism: Pictodentalium vernedei; assembly: GCA_031216915.1. NCBI lineage: Eukaryota > Metazoa > Mollusca > Scaphopoda > Dentaliida > Dentaliidae > Pictodentalium > Pictodentalium vernedei. The sequence goes on from CM062297.1 coordinate 650,620,829, forward strand.
TGTCTTCGACCAATCATTTTTTTCAGCTCCGTTAAACTGATGTCTGATGTGGAAGTCATCTCTCATTGATAAAAACTCTAAACATTGTTCAGCCATTTTACCATACTTCATTGGATGTTCTGGTTTAAACTGGTTTTCTTCACGACGTCTAATACTCCAACCCGTTGGCATCTCTTGCATTAGGCACCAAAGATATAATGCATTCGCATCAAAACCTATAATACTTCCACATGGTTTTGCTTCTTTGCCATATTTTGTTTCGCATACTGGTAAACAAAGAATCCGATGTGAAGTGGCAGATCCAACCTGATGGTCTTCTTGTTGAGTTCGACTTCATATAATGTTTCATCTAATGGATTCAAGGCTCTGAAGGACATGTCATTTACAGCTTTGGTAACTTCTTCGTCGTCGCAATAGCACACACGTCGATGCTTCTCTTTGTTGGTGACGGTTTTGCCATATCCAGAATTTCCCAACAGCTTCATGGTGTCGGCAACGATCGACTTGTCAGGTCAACATCTCCTTGTCTTCTTGCTTCAGATACTTCATCTCCAAATTTTTCAAAACATCTTCTTGGTTTATGTTGGATAACTTGATAGACGTGATCAACTTCAATACCATGCTGGAGGTACCACTGCAGTAAAGGGGTTGCAAACAACATTTTTTCTCCTCCATAGCTTCCGATCAAACTTCTACGGGGTTTCTTCATGATTCCATTCTTCTCGGCAAAGGACTCCATGTGTTCACCAATATCATCTATGGAAATATCTGTATTCTTGAAGATAGGTGTCATCTCTTCAAAGTACTCTTTCAGGTGATCTGGTACATGTATATCACATTCGACCAAACCAAACAGTTCACCGGACTTCACTTTGTTCAGTATTTCTTCATCTGTCATCGCACCATCTATTTTGTCTGAAAAGTTCTCTTTCAGGAAGGCTTTGAGTGTGGCATCGGTCTTCTTCATCTCTCTCCACTCACACTCCCAGATTTCAATAAGTTTATAGCCCAAATCGGTGATGTACTTTGCATTGGTACGGGTGTCTTGTAGCAGTTCTTTCATCGGTTTATCTCTGACTTCATTATGGATGATAGGAAGGCCATTCTTATCTTTCATGCAGGTATGTCCGTGCCAGAAGCAGCCATGGAATTGGTATACAGTCTGTGTCTCTTTGCACCAACCATCAACAGGCAACTGTCTTCGACCAATCATTTTTTTCAGCTCCGTTAAACTGATGTCTGATGTGGAAGTCATCTCTCATTGATAAAAACTCTAAACATTGTTCAGCCATTTTACCATACTTCATTGGATGTTCTGGTTTAAACTGGTTTTCTTCACGACGTCTAATACTCCAACCCGTTGGCATCTCTTGCATTAGGCACCAAAGATATAATGCATTCGCATCAAAACCTATAATACTTCCACATGGTTTTGCTTCTTTGCCATATTTTGTTTCTCTGATTCGGGTAACATCTTTCTCGTGGTATCGGTTGAAGATAATTGAAGGTCCACCAACGATATTATCTTTCACTAAGTGATTCAGGTCTTTGTTTTTCTGGTTAAATAATGTGAAGTAAGTGTCATCATTCATGGTCTGGAACAGGTATTTCAACGTGAGGCCCGTAACACTGATACCATCTTTAAACATGTCGATGTGGCGTTCTTTGTAGAAAGCAAACTGCTTGTCAACTGCTTCAAGGAATGGTTTTACATCTCGGTTATTATACCAGATCAGAAAATCACGGAAAGTTGTCATCTCCAGGTCGTTCCATACATGCTGGCAGTACTGGAATTCTTCATTGGATATATTTTCTTTCTTGAGAGAACTGTAGAAGGCGTCATGGTCTGGTAGGTGGTCTTGATCCAATTTGTTCAAGCTGTCGATCCATTCATATGGTAAAAATCCCTTCGTCACGGAGCAGCCAAATGCTTTCAAAAACTTGTCATAGCTGAATCCTGGAGCGAGGTAGTTGCAAATATCAACAAACTTGAAAGATTCTGTCGAGACGCACATGTAGTTATTCGATTTCTTCACTGCAAACTTGAGTGGATTCTGTCTCTCCAGGTATGTCATCAGTTCACGCTTGACTACATTCATATCATATTTTCCAGAGTTGAATCCGATGACGGGCATCTCTTGCAGGTAGTCTTGAAATTTCTTCTCCAACTTTTGTAAAGGGTGCATCTTGGATGTATCTTCTCCAGTAGCTCTGGCTTCCGCTTCCAACGTTTCATCAATTTTCTGTCTGAGTTTAAACAAGGTCCAAGCATGATAGGTCTGCATCAGTTGGTGGCAATGAGATGAAATAGCTGCGAGGTATGTCATCATTTCTTCAACAAGTTCTTGAGAATTTCCATTTGTAATAAAACATTTCGGTTCTTGGTATTCTGGAACATTACTACATACACTCACACTCAATGGTCGGTGTTCTGCTTCCCATATCAGTTTATCACTATCAGCAGGTAGACTGGATTTGACAAAGTAACTTTCAAAATCAAACGTTGCACGGTATGGATAAAACTTCTTCTCTTCAGGTACTTCTATACCTTCATCTTCTAACAGATCAAATATGGACTGGGATGGATGGTATACACCGCCAACATACTGGTAATTTACTTCATCTGTACAGGTTTTCTCGTGACGATTGAGTAGAAATCCATTTTTCCATAATTTGCCGCATTTGCGGCATTCAAAGGATTTGCAGTATTGGTCTGTATCGATGATGTAGCTAAAATGGTTCTTGTAAACGTTCACATACATGGTATCTTCATACTTTCTATGAGATCTCTGTACTAATTTGGCAACAATTTGGTCATCATCATTCTTGACAAGTTCATATACTTGGATATTTACTTCAAAACATTTCTACAAGTCAGGTAAATCGGCTAAAGTTACTCCACGGAATTCATTCTTTGGCTTCTTTGTATACTTGTTGTACATGGCATCTTTTGTAGTGTTCAAATTGTGTGCCGTGGAACCACTCCATAAAGCTAAACAGCGGAAAATACACAGGTTGTCTTCGTAGGTAAACTGGTGATTGTTATCTTTCACCAAAGCATTTACTGCTTTGTTCTGGAGAATGTAGTCAGGAAGATCTTCTACCATTCCAATTGTCAAGAAATACGGTAATTCCAAGTAGGAAGATCCTTTCAATGGTTCGTTTTTATTTATGTGAATTTCGAGTTTCAACACCTCATCGAACGTCCAATTACTACCTTCATGTTGATAATTCGCGAGAGACGTCGACATCTTGTCTTTCATCTTTTAGAAAACGTCCGATAGATCTGAACCTCGAAATACGGGTTCGACGTTAGATCTGAAATATGCATTTTTCACGATGCTCTCGCCAGACTTCACGTCGATTTTATTCATTATGCAATGGAGTATCATCTTAATTTTAATCCCACGTTCATGTATTCGCGAAACAAATCCAATACTTCTTTCTTCACCCGTTCCATGAACAATTTCGGATCGACTTTCTTCAACGAGGGAATCACGTCGAAAGTTTTAAAAACACCTTTGATCGCACTCTCCCGTTCTATGGGTTTCGATTGGAATAGTTCTGCAATGAGTCGTGTTACATATTCTTCTCCTTTCTCTTCGTCGATTGCTCGTTGAATTTCGCTCGATATATCTCGTTTGTCTTGAATCTGAAGTGCATCACTCGTTTTCGTTTTTCTTTTCTTTTCTTTGGAAACTTGATGTTCTTCAACGGCTTTTCGTTTAGTCGTCTTCTTATTTTTCACAACCGATGCATCTTTTGATGTCATTGCTATCAACATTTCATTTGCCTTTCTAGCGTTTCACAAATATTCTTGTATGACATCAATTTTTTTTGATTTAGTTCTATGATTTCTGAAATCTGAAATTTGTAATAGTTTACAAATCTCGTTTAACTGAGGTATGGTTTTCTCATTTAAATTTACCATTGTTTTATCTGTTTGCTTTATTTGTAAAAATTTTTTTTTTTTTAATTTTGTATTGAATAATTTGTTAAAAAAGTTTTGCTTTTTTACTCTTTTTATATATATATAATAAAAGAAAAAAAAAAAGTTAAATTTTAAATTCAATTTTTTTTTCTTTAATGTGTTTTTTTTTATTCAAAAACAATTTAAGACTGCTTTTATTTCTCGCTCACAAACTGAACACGTTTTCTCGTCTTCGGAATAACATTCTCTACAGTGACGCAGGTGTGCGCACGGTAGAAACAAGACATTTGCGACACCTTCGCAGACCAGACACTTGGTGGTGGACGTTTTACTCAGCTTGTTTTTGACGAGTGACGATAACTCGTCCGCTTCCGCCATGAATTTGATGAGATGTTCTAAAGTTATGAATTGAGACAGGGTCTTGTTCGCGATGTTTAACACATTGTACAATTGTTCCTTGGTGTATCCAAGTTGTAACATATCCATCAATAATTTTTGGTTTTTATCTCTATCCCTCTCTTCGTCTTGGATTTTGATCAATCCCAATGTTAGGATCTTGTTCAAATAATCGCATCCGTTTTTTCAATATTACTTATGTGTTCTAGTAAAGGTACGTCGTGAGGTTCCCAATTCATCAAATGTATGTCACAACAAAACCATTTGACTTTGTCGCCTTTACCCACGTAAACGAAAACCGCGGCGGCTAAATCTTCGGGTTTTTGAGCAAGATGCGAAGGCCAATTTTTAAACATTTGAAGTCTTGCATGTTCTAGACTATAATTCGGATGTTTGGACTTGATCATTGTTTTTACCTCAAAATTGAGTTTGTAAGAATATTTTTTTTTTAACTTTTATTTATATATAAAGAGAAATAAAGAGAAACTTTTTTAACAAATTATTATTTAAATACAAAATTTAAAATATACATTATTTGCAAGAATTCATAAAAACCAAATAATCGATCATGACAACAACACCTAAAAGATGCGAATTGAAATTGAAACGAGTCGAAACGTGTACGAAATTAGGTTTTAAAATCTATACATTACAACAACACAATCCCATCGAATTGAACGAGGTCGAGACGATGGGCTTAGAGTGCTACTATGACAAATATCATATGTGTTTGAAATTGGATGAAGCCATGCTCGATTTGTTTTGCGAGTATCAAAGTGATCTGCTGAATAATATCATCGTCGCTGAAGACAGAAAATTCGACAAGGACGATTTGTTGTTGTTCTTTAGAAATTACATATATCCAATAATCTCACTTGAACTCTTGGACAAATCGGGTGGTGAGAGCGCGTTCACCTATATAAAAAAACTTAAAAGAGTAAAGATAAACATACAAGACATTTTCGTAAGTGAGAAAATGGCGCATGTCAACATGCTAATAACGGACTTGGAAATATAAACAATAGAGAGATTGAAATGTTAAAATTTAACTTTATATATATATATAAAGAGAAAAAAAACTTTTACTAAAAAATTTTTACATAAAAAAAATTAAAAATTAAAAAAACAACTTTTTTATATATATATAAAGAGCAAAAAAAAAAAACTTTTTAAACAAATTATTATTAAAATACAAAATTTAAAATATACATTATTTGCAAGAATTCGTAAAAACAAAAAAACTAAATAATCGATCATGAGGACAACAACACCTAAAAGATGCGAATTGAAATTGAAACGAGTCGAAACGAATAAGAAATTCGGTCATAAAATCTATAGATTACAATGACACGATCCCATCGAATTGAACGAGGTCAAGACGAAGGGCTTAGAGCACAAATACGACAAATATAAGATGCCTTTGAAATTGGACGAAGCCGCGCTCGATTTGATTTATGAATACCAAAGCGACCTGCAGAACATCGTCATCGCCGAAGATAGTGAATTCGACAAGGACGATTTGTCGTTGCCCTATGGAAATTACATATTTCCAAACATCTCATTCGAACTCGTGAAGAAATTGGGTGGTGAGAGCGAGTTGACCGATGTAAAAAAGACTCAAAAGAGTAAAGATAAACATTCAACACGTTTTCGAAAAAGGAGAAGACACGAGTGTCAACGTGCTAATAACGGACTTGGAAATATAAACAATAGAGAGATTGATTGTTAGCGAAGAAAAATGAAAAAAAAAAAAAAAGTAATGAGATCATCTTTTGATCTCATTTTTTTTTTGTTTCTTTGCACTCTGTCTCGCGATATTCGTCATTATCGTCTAATTGTTTCTCCACCTTTTTATCCATTTTAAATATATTATTTTATACTTTCTATGATTTTATATTTTATATAATTTTATATTATAATAACATATTCAAAATCGGTATGTTCTTAAATGGCAAATTCTCACCGAGCAACAAACCCTTGCCGAGTCGCTCGACGTTCCGTCCACTCTTCAGATAGAGACTGTTTCCTCTCAGAGAGTTACCACCTCTAACGGGTTCTAGATACAATCCTTTACCGCTGTCGTCTACGTGGACGCGACACACTGCTCCTCCCTTCTTCAAAAACAGTCCGTTGCCACCCATTAATTTCTCAACAGCCGAACTAGCGAGTCCCGTGAGAGCTCCCACGCCGAGAGTCTTTCCGAGAAAGGGTAGTGCCTTTGCGGCAAAGGGTAATGCTTTTGCGGCTATTCCTGCCAATAGCGGTAGGAAACCACCTTTCATTCTCAAATTGTATCTCAATTGAGCGGGACTCATTCTCACCGTCAACCCTCTTCCATCGCGAATCGCTTTCTCCATCCTTTTGATTTGACTTCTGGTCCAGGCGATCGAATCCTGACCGCCTCTTGTCAGATCTTCGTGAGTGAATTTGATTCTCACTGCCTCACCTCGAGTTGTTAACGCTCTCTTAAGTTTCTTCCTCTGTCCTGCGGATATGTTCACGTTTTTAACCACGTATTCTGTCATAATTCTGTTTTTTTTAAATATATTTACTTCAATTGTTTCTTGTTTAATAATTATATTAAAATAATTTTGTAAAATTAATATTGCGTTTATTTTATTTTTGTTATCTATATATATACACAATATTTTTTTTTTTTGCTTTTATATTTCTCTTATGTGAAATCGTATCGTCACTCTCTCTCCGCAAAGATCAAACAGTTCACCATTTTGATCCTTCAACGTGGTTTTGAGACTATACAATGTATCCAAAATCACTGGTAGATAAACTAAATTTCGAGGTCGCTCCACGATCTTATAACCCGGCGACACGTTTGGAAAGAAAGAATAGATCGTCGGCTGAGCGCTACCATTCACGTAGCTTCCAGCAATCACGTCCACGTTCACCAGAATGCTATTGACAGCGAGAATGTCGACCATATTTTCAGATGCCGCATGGCCTCGATACATCTTTCGATCGAATCCCAACATCTTGCCTATAGAATCGTCCGTGTTGAAATCCACTCGAAAATTATCTTCCAAATCCAACATCGTCTGTAAGGTATTAGGATTGGGAGCGAGTCTGATCTTGTTGCTTCCCTTTCCATCCGTCTTCATTCGTGTCTGAATGTAATCGTTCAAATCGTCTATGTCGTAACTCCCTTTGGGAATTCGAATCTCCAACCAATCCGTTCCGTCGGAATACTTGAACGAGTTATTCTTTTCGGTGACGTTGGGAAAGGAATAATAAGTCTCCAGATTCACCAAAGCCATCTCGTAACTTTTCTCTCTATTCAATTCGATGGAAGGTTCGAATTTCGTAGCGAATCGAGTCGAATCGCCACTCACCACGATTTGAATGGATTGTTTCGCAGCCGTATTCTCGGCTATCCGTCCTAACAATTCTCCATGTTCGAACATTATATTTAATTTTATTTTTTTATTCAAAACTAATTATTTGAAGATTTATTATTTTCTAAATTTTTATTTTCACGCTCTATCTTATTATTATCATCGGAAACATAAAACTTGTCGAATCCGCACCGATATTTTCCACGATTAAATTCGCTTGTCAAATCGATCACGACGAAATTGTAAAGTCCACCATCCCAAACCCTCTTGCAGAATCTCCTGAATTCCGCCGCGCTCATGTCGTTTGCGACGTGATCGCTGTAGATGTGATTGAGATTCTTGAGATCTTGGCAAAAGAGACATAGAAAATTAGCGTTCTCCCTTATCGTCTGTCTGTGCAATCGAAAATAATTCTGCGACAGGTAGAAACAGTCCACGTTGCTGTGTCGACCCCTAACGTAATACGATTCGCATCGGTTCTGTCTCTCCAAAAGCAGATCGTCGAAAATCATGAGATTCTTATCTTCCGATTTCAGTTCTCTAGGATCCGGAACGTCGCTAGCGTTCTCATAAAATCGACACTCGACGTTCAAAGATGCATTTCTCTTCATCAGCTCCGTCGCCGCACCGTCCAAAATGGTCGAGAGTGGAGCTCCACTCTTGTCGAATTCCTCCCTACTGTCAAAGATTCTGGCTATGACGTCCTTGGGCAATCTGCGATCCATGCACTCTCGAAGCAGTCTGTATTCAGGTTGAAACAAGCTCTTGCCAAACACGAACAATCTGTCGTAATCCAACCAGTCGGGTCGGGACAACAGATTCATCAACAGATTGGTCTTTCCACAATTCGATTTTCCCACTATCAAGCCTCTTATGCTCTTGGGAAGGAACTCGTTATTCGACCTCTTGGTCGCGGCGTCGTTCCAAGACATATCTTTAATGTTCATCTTTGTTTTATTTTGTTTGTTTGTTATTTTAGATTCTTTTCAAACGCAATTTTTTATGTTTTTCAAACTCTGTTTTTAATGTTATTATTTATTTATGTCGCACCGTCGCGAGTTCTCTTCAATCCGGATCCACTCATCATTTTGGCTAAATCTTGTATGGGTACCACAGCATCCTTAAAATCTTTTCCAACTTTTCGGCGTTCGCTCTAACGCAGCTCGCTTCGCCGGCGGACTGATCAACTTGTCGATCAACGCGTCGGCTGCCCTCTTGCCAGCCACAGAAGCTATCCTACCACTGGCTTCGGAAGCGGCTTTCTTACCAGCATCCAAAGCCGTCTTCTTACCGACCTCAAACGCCGTCGATGCGAGTTTTCTACCCGCATTGCTCGTGAACGCTCGCATTATAGAATCGACGATGCCAGAACCGCCTTGAACGTAAGTTCTGACGTATCCCCTGTTCTTTATCACTAACATATTTTATTTTTATGATATATTTTTGTTTTTTTCACTGGGAAATCTTTTTTTGCCGTTTAAATACTTTTATTATTCTAGTGTAAAAATTTACTGTTTTATTTTTGTTTGTTTGTTTGTTTCTCTCTACTTATAATATACACATCAATCCTTCAATTCGTTCATCAGCCTTTTATACTGGTTTTTATTCAAAACCTTCTGTCTTAACAATTCGTCAGATATAGCAACTATCTGATTATCTAATCCCGTGTTACCAGCCCGTCTGCTCGCCATCAACAAACTCAATCTCTGAGACAGAGCGTCGGAATCGCTCGGAAGAAAAGTGGTTTTCACCCCTTTGCCAGTCACCGATTCGACGAACTTCTTGTTCATATCCCATATGGGTTTCACCACTTTCGTCCACTTGTAACCTCTGTTGGCTTTGGGTCTCGTCTCTCTGGCATCGTTATTTCTCTTCATGGCGTGGGTCTGGACCAGAATGTCTCCGTAATTGTCGAAATCCTGTTCCGTGTAATCGCTGGGCTTGTCGTAAAGGAGCAATTTGCGCAGACCATCAGTTACTTTATGCTTATTCGAACCCACGATCAATTCATCATCATCCATTTCCACTTCTGTGTCGCCTACAAAAGTTCTACCGTCAGAATCCTTATAAATGCCATACGACAGATCTCTCTTACCGCCATCATCATCGGACGATGCGACGCTACTAGTGGCGATAGTCGAAGCTGTATCGTCGCTCTCGCTCAAATCTGTTTGAATTCCCGTAGGAACGTAATCCGGTGTAGATTGAACGGAATACCGATTTCCAAAACTAGGAGGCAACGAACCCATTCTCAAAGAACTCTCCTTTATGGGTCTCAATTCTTTGACCATCTCCTTCCTGCTTCGCTCTTGACCCTCCGTCACGGGTTCAAATATTTTTGTAGCTTCGCGTCTGAGTTACAAATCACCAAGACGTCTGCTTCTGTCAGCAGACTGAATGCCCTTCTTAGCACGTTCATACTGGTCTAAAATTAGATCTCGGCGTCTAGGATCCATCTGTAAAAACATCTTTCGTTTTTAATTGTTAATGTTCCTTTGAGTATGCTAATATAAGTTATTTATTATTTTCAAAATTAAATGTATAATTATTTTTATGTTTTATGTTTTAAGTAAATAAAAATCTTCCGTCTTTAATATAATAACTAAAACCAGTTGAGAAAAAAAACATTTACAAAATGACACCTCGATAAATAGTTAAAAATATTAAAATAGCATCCGTTTCAAACGTGTTAAAAATCAGAAAGAAATAGTTTTTCAGATAAACCATTTAACTTGACAAGTAATCTCATTTGAATAAAAACCTGTAATACATCTCAGGCGTGACAAAATAGCGTTCTCAGTAAGTGTTTATACAGTAAATGTCACTTTGACATGCAACCTGCTTGTCAGTTTTGATAAAAACACAGACTGACAATTGTAGACTGACATTCGAATGAAATGGTTTAACACGCCCAAAGGTGCACAGGAGCTCTATTTATCATTTTTATTTATTTCCTAGGATATTCCCCCACCCCACGTCGAGGGGAGATAACTCCGTATGATCGAGTTTACGAGAATCGAGCGATCCGATCGGTTGATTGACGGAGAATCGAGCGATCCGATCGCTCGATTAGCTGAGTTTGGGAATTCCCCACTATGGGAATTCCCCTAATGACGTCATAAATGGGAAAAACCCACCGCCTCAAAACAATTGCGGATTCTACATCAGTGATGTAGAATCCGAGGCCGTTTTTTTGATGATGACCCAGAATTTTTTGCTCGCGTTCGCCAACGATGGATCGATGGTCTGATCTGCGATGGGAACGTCGACAAAAATTTTTAAAGTAAAAGATATAAGTGAAGATGTACAGGAAAAGTGAGGATAGCACAAACCATTAGGGTTTTTTGTAATACTACGGGATATGAGTAGAACACCAGGTTATCTACGTTACATCCTCTACTCCCTTACAAAACATACCACACCACACTTGAAGACTAGTAGAACAGGGTACAACAGTAAGCCCTATATTACCGTACTAAACAACCATCCATATCCAAACATACTATATGTCCTAGCAATACGCACTACCTATACCAACTGTAGGACATTATAACGCCTAAGGCAGGTTAGTAGTACTAAACATTAACAGTAGATCAACAGGGGTACCGACCGTAAATACTAAACTACCGTTTAAAACTACCAAGCATTACATCGCAATACCTCATGGCCTAGCATTAAGCATTACCTATATCAGTGGTGGGATAATACAAAGCATCCGATGGGTCAGTAGTACAAACGACTAACATTAGACCAACAAGAGAATACGGCACTTGACAACACTGTGTACAAACGGTTTGATAGTATGACGGCCTGAGTGGATCACTAGAACTGAGAACTATCACTGAACGAGCAGGTGCATAGACTGCATCCTATACTACCACATTAGACAATCGTGCATTACCCCTAAACACCTCACAATGCCACCCGCCTTAGCATTACGTACTAACTACATCAGTCATAGGGTAAAACAGAGCATTTGGTTGTTCTAATGGCTAAGAGTAGTTTAACAGTGGAACACACAAGCACGGCCCACCAAAAGCCAACCCCATGTTCTGTTAAATCTCATTTGCATCATCCCACTATCGCTATCCTACCTTTGAAACCTCAATCTTACAGCTATCTGGATCTCGGCACTCCAATTTTCCGAGATGAGGATCAGAGTTGTGGGAATTGCACATTGTGCATGTTCATATAGGCAAATATTGGCACATCCAGCATGTGCTGCAGGTGAGGTGTAAACTTTCCTATACGCTATGTACTATCACAATTTTAGTCTCAGCATATATATAATACCCCCCCCCCCCCCCCTGACGACAAGACTAGAATGCAAATATACCCCTAGCATGACTCAGCATTCCAAACCATCGATAGAATAGTACACAGCAATACGTGCCTTCAGGTGGGTTAGTAGTATTAAGGGTTAACTCTATACAACCGCACCAGACAACAGGCATTTCTCTACAATACCATCTGCCATAGTATTACGTTCTACGTTCTATCTATACTAATTATAGGCGAAATTTTTCCGTACAAGAAACCCGACACACCCTGGTCCAAATAAGATCATATCAGACTTATAGTGGGCAACAACAGTGGCCAATGTGTCTATGATATTGCTACTGACGTCACAACGTCATTAGCAACGGCAACCGATTCGCTGCGAAAACGTTCAAGAAAACTCCACATCAGGTTTCCACCACACACGTATATCATATACCCAAAGCCAAATACATACATGTGTGCCTTTCTATACTATTGTATATATACTACTCAAAGTTTACTAAGCACCAAATATTTGACACATCATTGTGAAATTTGCTTTTGACATATTTGCGGATATGATTGAGGAATGTATTGAGATGGTCCCCAATGTTTACATTCGCTCTCTTGACAGGCAGTCTTTTCGTGACAGTCATGGAAAGCATGTCCCCTTGATTTTCATGATGTTTTCGTGTACTGTCTACATGTACATGACATGTGTAGGGTATTCAATCTTCATTTCAACACAAACCTTGTGATTTAATGATTGAATATCTCAAATGCAAATGTAAGAAGACATTTGTCTAAATCAGAAATGTGGCGGGTTGTAGGGATGGTGGAGCAAGGGACTACCCATCATCAGGTTGGTGAAGCCCTTGGTCTGCACCATACGGGGATCACCAGAGCCTGGGCAAGATTTCAGCAGTATGGCACACCAGTAAGACCGCATGGTGGTGGCAGAGACAGGCCAACATCTGCAGCTGAAGACCGTTTTTTGATCATTCAGGCCCGTAGGAACCGCTTTGCCACAGCAACCCAGCTTCGAAGTGACCTTCAGAATGCATCCGGGGTAAATGTTTCGACGCAGACTATCCAGGCAAGGTTGCACGAAGGTGGTCTCCGATCGACAAGACCATTTATTTGCATTCCGCTGACCCAGAACCATCGCCAGGCACGATATGAATGGGCCTTGGACCACGTTGGATGGACCAGAGAAGATTGGCGACCTGCCCTTTTTACAGATGAATCAAGGTACTGCCTAGACAACAGAGATAGGCGTTCTAGGGTATGGAGAAGACCAGGAGATCGATTACATGCAGCCAACATTGCTGAGCATGACCGCTATGGTGGAGGGTCAATCATGGTCTGGAGCGGCATCAGCTGGGATGGACGTACAGAGCTCTGTGTCCTTGAACGTGGTACCTTGATTGCACAACGGTATATTGATGAGGTCCTGGATGTCCACGTCAGATTGTATGCAGGTGCAGTGGGTGATAGTTTCATTCTGATGGTCTTTAATGCCCGTCCTCATGTTGCCCATGCTGTCGGGGAGTACCGACAGAGGGAGGGGAATGAGCGTATGGACTGGCCAAAAAGACCCCCTGACCTCCATCCGATCGAACCTGTCTGGAATGAGTTGCAGCTTGCAATTTCAGCCCGTCCAGTCCATCCAAGAAGTGTCCAGGAGCTTGGTGCCATGCTGGTCCAAGAATGGAACAACATCCCAAAAGGACCACCAGTAACCTGATTGGGAGCATGAGAAGGCGTTGTCAAGCTGTAATTAACAGTAATGGGTCCCATACTCGATACTGAAGCCATACCAGTTCGCTCCGTCAGCTTTTTGGCATATTGAAAAATTTCCTGTTTTACCAATAATATCCATTTTCCATGGTTATCGTATTCAAAAGCTAAAAAATAATGTCAAACACAAATCATTAAATCATTAAAGATATAATTAAATAAAAAATATATACACTTTTCATTGCTACTCAAAGTGGTATATGAAGTGCCTATACTAATTGTCGGACCCAATTGGACGGATCGTAAAACACGCCCCGTGCCAGCTCCACCCAAAACCCGGTTCCTGTGGGAATTTCACAATGGCGCTCCCCAACAGATCGATCTATAAAGGTCGTGTGGACGCTCCTTTTATACCCACATTCATCATATTGACTTACGCCGAACAAGGTTATCAACGGTTGACTTTATACATGGGTTGTGTTCATGATATAGCCATTGATGCTGAAAGTGACCTTAAATACAAATAAATAAATAAATAAATAAATAAATAAATAAATAAATAAATAAGAACGAACATCACACCTTCATGGAAAGAACCCATCGATCCTTTTTTATATTCCGATTCGGGAAACAAAGTGCTCAGTTCCTAAGCAACCGGGGTTGGAACCAGGGGCACCCGGTCGAGCACCACCCCCTCTACATCGTGTCCAAAGGTATGTTACATCCGTTCGTTGGGTCTATGGTTATCGTCACCGATGGCGACCCATGGCAGAAACTCTTCAAATGGGGTATGCAATACCCCAATGATGACGCTGTAACTCCCAACGCCTTTCAAGTGCCCCAAAATAAAGAAACTATCTTGTTTTGTTGACATTTTAAGGAAACTCTCTCGTGGACCAACACCAGCACCCACCCCCACACGAGAGAGGGTACTACATCACGCGACTCCCTTACTCGCCGTACCGATGATTTTGAGCATCATGTTGCCTGTTGCGTCCGCTTTTCAATATTTTTTTATCAGTTCCTGGTAACAATCTGGGAAACATGGACGTAGCTAGAAGGTTTTCTATAGGGTGGTAGGTGGTTAGATCTATAAAAATTCCAACTTGGGATGGATACACAAAAGAGTTCCCCCAACCCCACCCCTCTTTTTCAAAATGTTGACTCCGAGTCACGGACTGTGTGACTGCATCGATAGGTTTTAGGGCATTCTAAGAATATTTCCAAGCAGCTTAAATAACTGCAGCTAAATGTCTTTATACATAATCTGGGGTTTTAAGATAGCACAAAATGACAATTTCTTGTAGTACTCAAGTATGTAAGTAGGACCTATCAGCCTACTCCGCATATGTGTCATGACATGTCAGCAATACCATATACCAATCAAAACTTTCAGTTTTGTTATATCCGTCTTTCACGAGAGTACAGAGCCACAAAAAATGTGCACAATTTAGTAACTTTGAAAATTCCAGGACACAGCATCACAGGGGGCACATTTTGAGTCCTGTCTGTGGGAGTCGGCGGTTGAAATTTTCACAGAAATGCAATAACGCATTCGGAATAAAACCTCGGAATGCTTCGAATTTTCAATTTGTTGGAATTTATGCCTGAACAATTTGCAACTATCTCGATTTTGGATATATAGGGAGTGGCAACCTGTCCTGTTTGGCTTTTCCATTACTTAAGTTCGGCGACATGACGGTAACATACCGATTATAAACTTAACGTATATTCGCGAACGTTTGCTAATAAATGAAACAGATTTGCAAATAAACGCAATGGAAGCAGACATACAGTTCCGCCTTAAATCGATCCAAGTTACATTTACAACACAAATTTCGATTGGTTAGCGTACGTGGGGTGTGTATTTCTATTTTTAGAAACCGGTTGCAACTGCATTTTTCCCATTGGCCGAATCAAAAATGCACGTTGCACCCGTATTTCAGTCTCATCGCGATGAACAATTTACGTCGGACTTGTATTTCTATTTTTAAAAACCGGGTGCACTTGCATTTTTCCCATTGGCTGAATCAAAAATGCACGTTGGACGCGTATTTCTGTCTCATCGCGATGAAAAATATACGTCGAACCTGTATTTTTTACCGATGCTCCATGAATTTATGGTTGCAACGCTATTTTTGAATGTTGG
Source organism: Pictodentalium vernedei (assembly GCA_031216915.1). NCBI lineage: Eukaryota > Metazoa > Mollusca > Scaphopoda > Dentaliida > Dentaliidae > Pictodentalium > Pictodentalium vernedei. The sequence goes on from CM062297.1 coordinate 650,636,655, forward strand.
TGCACCTGTGAAAAATACGGTTGCAACGCTATTTTCTCTTCAACGAAGACTCATCGCGATGAAAAATACATGTCCAGCGTGCAATTTATACGTCGGACGTATAATATACAAGCTGGACTGAAAACTCATCGCGATGAAAAAAAACACCTTGCAATTTATACGTCGGACGTATTAAATACAAGTCGGACAGAAAACTCATCGCGATGATAAATACACGTCCAACTTGCCATTTATACGTCGGACGTATAAAATACATGTCGGACGTGTAAATTGCACGTTGCACGTGCATTATTTCCAAGTGCATCGCTATTTTTTACAGTTGCAATTACATTCTAAAATAGCGTTGCAACCATAAATTCCAGGAACAACTGGGTGCAACGATAAAAAATGCTAGTCGAACGTATACTTTGGCTAAAATATACGTTGGACGTGTACTTTTACTGAAAAATGAGCGTCCTTCGTGCATTTTTCATCGCGATGAGACTGAAATATACGTTCGACGATTTTGCACCCGAAATTTATGGTTGCACCGCTATTTTTTAATGTAGTTGCGCCTTCAAAAAATACGGTTGCAAGGCTATTTTCGTTTTTGGAGAAATCTCATCGCAATGAAAAATACACGTCCAACGTACATTTATACGTCGGGCGTATAAAATACAAGTTGGACGTATAAATTTTACGTTGGACGTGGAAATTTTCAAGGTGCAACTCTATTTTTTACAGTTGTAACCACATTCAAAAATATCGTTGCAACCTTAAATTCCAGTTTCATCGATACAAAATGCGCATTGGACGTATATTTCAATCTCATCGCGATGAAAATAGACTTTCGACGCAAATGGTACACCATACATTTGCTCGATGAGGTTCGAGTTGCACGAGCAAGGGCCACATTCAAATCAGTACTCGATATTTAGCTTACCTACTCGATAACATTCAAATCGTCTGAACAATACCTGTTACTGCTCGATTGCCTTTCGAGTTTAGGTTTCGCTCTACAGTTTCGTACTTCTGCACAAGGGTGAATTTTGAAATAAAAGGCCTGTCCTGAATCTGGCCCCACATAAATTAGGTATGTATTTTTAGTATTAGGTATTTGAAAGCATGAGACTACTTGTTGGCAAGTAGACTTTAATGTTTTGGTCACTGGATGGAAGCCTGATGCATAGTATCATGACAGCATGGGATTTCTGTGAAACAGTGGCTCAGAAAATGAGGCCAACTTTTCAGACGTCATTTTACACGGGATTGCTTACAGGTGTGTAGCCAAAAAATGAGACGGAAACATAGAATTTTTTTTCTCTTTTTGGTAATTGGAGATGATGTGCTCCAGGCCTGGGTAGGTATTGAAGCTGGGAAAATTCTGCTTTTGTGGCTGCCAAATTCCTGGAAATGGTTGGTTTTTGGCAATCTTCCATTCAATGTTCGGGTCGGGGCTTCATGTTGTACTGAAAGTAATGCCTCCCACAATTATATGTATCAGTTTAATGTTATCATGCTGTATTCACTAGGTTCAGCCAATTTAGAAAATACATGTCAGGGGTAATGCAAACGAGTTTGGCTTCATTGTCAGCGGAATAGAACATATGGCACATCATTTTAGAAAATGCCTTGAAAACTGTGGAGCGGAATCTTATGGAAGAATCCTTGGTTATACACATGGGAGATAACTCTGTATGGGTAGATACAGATTACGGGAAATGAAGCAATCTGATTGTTGGAAGGCAGAGGTCGGACAGCTAGGACTAGATAGACTGCTATGGTTTGAGTAGATAGAATAGCATCCCTAATATGTAGAAACCAAGGATTTAATAGGAAATCCGAGCCAAATAAAGTCTATTTAGGTAATCTGAGGACTGGTGGGGACTAGTGGGGACTATTGGAGGATACCTACGACGTAATAAAATACCAATGGATGCTAGTTGTCGAAAAAACCTTTGGTGTCTACATCTACTCCGACTACTTCTATTCCTCGGTCCAAAGTGCACCGTTTGGGTACATCTACTACTTCCCTTCCCTAGTCCCAAGCAGGGCCCGGCCAAACTTCCAGTCCGGATACATTTCCTACTACTAATAAATATAATGGCTAAGAAGATATTAACCAAGAAAACGAAAATCTCGAAGAAACAATGGGTGACGGACGGATGGCAAACGAATTACAATTAAAAAGCTTCTTTGAATACGTCAGAGCGAAGATAGCAATATTGTACCGCTATTACTGGGCCATGTTACCATTTTACATTGTGAGCAAAACAAATAGCTATTCTTCCGACAAGCTGCTTTCAACACAACTTATTACGGGACTAATTAAGGGAAGAAATTCATTTTGTGTTCTGTGACGTATCTACAAACCTACTGTTATAGGAATAAGGGGCTATTATCATTCTGCTTGGAAAATAACCTAAAAGGACGAAGTAGGCCTATGGGCCAAATTCAAGAAACGGAATTATCTAAGCAGAGGTACCACAAGGACCACAATGATCAGTATTCCTGTTTAAAATATATTTATTACTTTCCAAAGTGTGATTTACTGGGATTTCGCGTTTGGTTATAAACGATAACTTCACAAGTGAATTATGCAATCAACAATTGTGTCATGTATCCGTGCGCGCAAACGAAGACGCTTTTCTGAATAGGTGTAATGGGGACTACATTGTTTTTTGTTTTTATAAATAATATAATTATCGTTGATAACAAAAAGTAATAAACAGAGTAATCGCTTGACTGGACTGGTTACGTGAAATAATTCATCCGAGGCGAGGGACTATATTGTAAAACACTCGTGCGCATTCGCGCACTCGTGTTTGTACAACGTCCCTCACCTCTCAAGAATTATTTCGCGTAACCAGCCCAGTCAAGCGATTACTCTCTATGTTAATGACATCAAATGGAACATTCCACAATACGTCGAGAGTACATTATTGTCTAGGATAGTGGAATATCGATATATGGCAAGTAAGATTATGAACTCGGAGCTTATAGAAATCGGAAATTAGTTAAAAAATGACAGGTATATTTCAGTCTTGAAACAAAAACAGTTGCCTTAAGTATTTCACGTAAAACTGTTCCTCATCGACATTGCTAATAAAGAAATCACATACCATAAGGACATCGGATAGCAACGAGAAAGCTATACAACGTCTTAATAACAGTAAGGTTAAACTTGAACATAACAAATTCCTAAGAAATGATTACAGCATTGATTGTAAGGGTACATCTGAGGCTGTGCAAGATTTCATGTCAATCTTGAAATCAATCAACAATTCTGCGTGCATGAGATTACCGGTCCGTAAGGGTAACACAATACGTAAACGACGGTGGTTTGATGATAGATGCAAAACTTTGAAAAATGATTTAAACAAAGCTATAAATCAAACGCGGCATGAACCATTCAATGATAGTTTACGAATCAAGTATTTTACAATAAGGAAGGCATACAAAAAGGAAACAAAGTTTAAAAAGAAACAATTTTTTGTGCGTTGTACAAACAATTAGATGATTTGGAATCTAGCGACCCAAAACAATACTGGAACCGTATTAACAAACTGCGACAAAAGAAGAATTGTGACAATCAACTTAACCCCGACACCGCAGTAGAAGTTTTCTCCAAATTGTTCTCTAAAATTGGAGATACTGCCGTTATTAATGATGATAATTCGTTTTATTATCCGGAAATAAAAATAAAGTTGAACAATACTCCTATCACACCATCGGAAATACTTTCAAAGTTGCGCGAACTGAAAAGTGGGAAAGCATCGGGTCTTGACAATATTAGTAACAGTTTGCTGAAGGCAGTTGGTCCATGCATGACAGAAAGTTTATCAAAACTCTTCAACTAAGTTTTAACTTCTGGTTGTTATCCGAAAGATTGGAGTAAGTCTGTTCTTTTCTTAATATATAAGAAGGGTAATCGCAATGATCAAAATAATTATAGGGTCATTACAGTAAGTTCGGCTATCGGAAAATTGTTCAACAAAATTATCAACCAAAGATTATCTGAATTTATAGATGATAACAATATTATTGGCGAAAGCCAGTTTGGATTTTGCAAGGGAAAAGGGACCGCAGATAGTGCCTTTGTTTTGAAAACGGTTATTGACAAATACAAATCTTCAAAAAGACCACTGTATGCTGCTTTTGTTGATTTCCGCAAAGCATTTGATTCGGTGAACAGGGAATTGTTCATGCTGAAACTTCAACATATAGGTGTGAGTGGTGAAGTATTCAGCGTGATCAAATCTATGTATGAATCAAGCTTTTATTTGACTAAAACGTCTAGTGGGTTGGGACCAGCCACCCTCTCTTCTTTAGGTGTCCATCAGGGGTGCATCTTATCTGCCTCTCTTTTTAAAATTGTTATTGAAGACATAAAAGACATTTTCGACAATTTGTGTGATCCTGTGTGGATTCGTGATTACAAATGAAATCATCTACTTTTTGCAGATGATCTTGTAATGATATCTGATAGACAGCAAGGGCTTCAACAGTGTCTCAATAAGCTCCACAATTATACTGAAACCAGTATGCTGCAAGTAAACGTTGGAAAAACAAAATGTTTAACATTTGTATCTGCGTCAGTTAATGGAACACAAAAGCAACCAATATTTTTTAGCGGAGACAAGCGTATTGATATGGCTGATGAATTTATATATCTAGGAATAAAATTCTCAAAAGATGGTACATTCTCTAAAGCCCAAAATGATTTGGTTGTTAAAGCCCAAAAAGCTTTATACTCACTTTTTCGTGCATTTAATGAAACGTCACGGGTTCCAATAAAGACAATGTCAAAGCTTTTTGATAAATTAATTTAACCTATAGCTTTATATCACTGTGTGGGAACGATTTTCTACTTAACCGGAAGCTACAGATTATCGAGGCGTGAATGTTTAGATTTTTGCCAAAATATCAGCACACACTTCGAAGAAAAACTCCGTAAAAGAACTGAAGGTTCTGTTTTACAGCAAGCCTTCAACGATTTCTGGTAAGATAATACAATGGATTATCCTTCGGCTTCTATTATTTGGTCAAATGTTAAACCATTTTTTTAAAAATAAGTGAACTTTTGAATTTAATCATCCTAAATTTAGAATATGAGAACGTCTGGTGGCGTGAATAAATTAGAGGTTGATGCGAAATGAGTTTAAAAGCAAACTATTTTTCCTGTTTTAAACAAGTAAAACATGCCTGCAACCCGGTACATGCATCGTTTCTTCCTCAATGTCTGTTTTAAACATATAATTCATTCATTCAGAAGGGCACTACGTTGTTGATATCTGTCCGATTAGCTGCTGTAGAGTGTAATCATTAGTTTCTGCAAATTCATAAAAAAATGTCCGGTTAGTTATGATTTATCTTATACCTGTTTGCGATAAAGGGTGTGTAATAAACTTTGTCTTTATTACACGTGTGTGTAATATAGATTTAGTGAGTTCACTATATGCACGTGACTCACTATATGCTTCACTTAGCAACGCTCGACTCGCTTCGAAATTAGGTTACGTGATATAAACAGTATGGTATAACACGTGTGGATTAAAGTTGGTTGGTTTAAGTTATTTGAATCATTGAATGTATTTTCATCTCAAATAAAATTGCCATATTTTACTCCAAATCTTACCCCCTTCTTGAAGCCAGTTGGCTTTTCACGTGTATTCTGTATCCATACGCAAAGGCAAATTGAAAACTACTAGCTCGAAATTCCGCCATTTCATTTCATAAATGACCATTAGCTCGAAATTCGGCCATTTCATTCCATAAATGACCCGGAAAAAACATTAAAATCATCTTTCAATGTCAGTATAAGATAAATACAACAACACCATAGTGTGTTTCGAGATGGCTTGTATCTCAACGAGTTCAAAGTGTTATATTCGCGAGGCTCTGTCGAGAGAATATACCACTTCGAACTCGTTGAGATACAAGCCATCTCAAAACACACTGTGGTATTATCGTATCTATACGAAACTAATACTGTTGATATTGGTGTAAGTATTGATATTTAGTATAGGTTACACCATAGAAAGCGAGTGAATTGAATATACAATTGCGAGGGTGCTCACGAGCGCTTTGCTCAAGTGAGTACTCCCGAGCATTTGTATGTTCAATATCACGATATGATATGGTGTAACCGACTTGTCACATACGGTTGTTTTCTTAGACAAACAAAAGGCACGACCACAACACGAAAGTCTCATTGTCACTTCTAGCTAAAATGAACTGGATTCTTTTCAATCGAGACACCAATATTGTCGTTCTGCGCATTAAACATTCGTAGTTTTTGAGTTTGTAAAAACATTCGTGACTTCGCGGGGTTTTTTTTCGGCTTGATGTGATATTCAACGAATCCGTTAAATACAGCATGTGCTCTTATCAACTCTTCGGGATATATCACTTGTTTGAAACAAAAGACTGATGTCATAAGTATGTGCCAATTGTAGATACAGCAACTGTGAGCTTTTTGCCCACCAGTACATATAATATATCACAAAATAAGTTAAGTCCTGAGCTCACATATACAGACTTACAGCTGAGCCAAACAGAGTTATCAATTAACTTAAATTTGAATGGACACTTTGTTGAAAAATTGCACTGATTGCATCTATACAAAGTAATTATTTCCTCCATTGATTCATCAACTGGGGCAATCTGAAATGAATTGTCCTTTATACCTGAAATATAACAAAACGAACCTACCATTAGGTAAGAACTAGTACTTTCACCCAATTTATCATCAACATAGGTATCGACGATTTTCTCTCGTAATCCGTCCGGTCGTGAACTAATCGGACATGTGATTTTGAGCTAATCGGACAGATGAGTCAACTGGACCATCGATGAAAAAATAGCTTGTTTTCTACAAACAGGTAACACACGTCAAACGGCCATGTCTCCCAATAAGGGAAAATAATTTATCTTCCGATATTTCGTACAAATATTACCTTACTCGGATGAGTATTACATTAAAATAACAGTTTTCAGTGTGATTTGCATCCTGAATAACCAACTTTGTGGGGATTTCGTGACGTTTTTCTCACTTCTAAACGCCAGAAATACTACATTCACCACAAAACTTGATGAATATTACAGTAATAAAACATATTACTGGCAGTTAAGTCTTGAAATCTTCTCTTTGTGTAATTAAGAGGCTTCAATCTGCCACTGTGTTGGTAACGATTCGATAAAAAAAAAACGTTTTCACGCCTCGATAATCTGTAGCTTCCGGTTTAATAGAAAATCGTTCCCACACAGTGTATATGGGTGTGAAGTCTGGGGATCAGAAATAACGTACGGTAAGCGTTACAACATAGCCTATGAAAAATTACACACTTTCATTTGTAAAAAAGTCTTGGGCGTTGGGAAATTTCCCTCAAAACCACACGGTCCGCGCAGAACTTGGTCGATATCCATTATATATAGAGGCGGTAAGTAGTATGGCTTCTTTCGCAATCAAAATATCTGAGAATCATAATGACCTGATGTGGAATGTGGTAGATGAACAAAGAAATCGTAAAGGCAAACCGGAATCCCCTTTCAAATTACTGGAAAGATACGGTCTCGCTGTCCCTCAACATCCAATTATCACTAACACTAATGATATAGGTAAGCTCAAGAATAATTTGCGCTTGCAGCATGTAAACACGTCCAAGAAGTCAATGTCTGAGGACTGCAAAAAGAATGGAGATAATAAACTGAGAACTTACAGGTTGTTTAAAAATGACAATTCCATGGAAACGTACTTAGTGGAAACGAACTCGGCGGAAGACCGGGAAATTTTCACTAAGCTTCGTCTCAGCAATCATAAGTTAGCTATTGAGAAAGGGCGACATTATCAACCGCCGAAGAATGTTATCGACAGGATATGTACCCACTGTGAAGCTAACTCTGAGAAAATAGAAAACGAATACCATTTTCTTATGGAATGTTCACATCATTCAGAGCTTCGATCAGAACTATTTGTTCTTATCAACAGTGAGAACGACGGTTTTATTGATCTGAGTAACTTTGAGAAATTCAAATTAATATTTGAAAATAGAACCCCCAGTTTATGCCTTAAAATCTGCAGCGTGCTCCGGGATTTTTTCGCCAGACGATTATATGTTTAGTGATATGTATTGGAAATTCTAGTTCACGTCTCCACGATCTTTTGCATATCAAGTTAATAAAATACATATATAGTACTTTGATCATGGAAAATTGGTGGATGAAATTGAAATGTTTTGAGTACTACTTTTGTTCATATTACTTGTATATTATCGCATACTGCTCTGTATAGGATGTTTTATGCTAATAAATGTTATGTTATGTTATGTTAAGCGTTTGGGAATTACTTTTTCAAAGTACGTGTTCTTGGGACATGAGTTTTGATAATGTAATACCGTATGTAAAGGTAGTCCAGTGTTTGACTGTTTCTGAAACACTAAAACTAGATCAATCATGCAGTTAAGGGGTCGGTTAAGGAAGTTACTAAAATAGATCAGTGACCGTGGGAACCCACGAAAACGTAGTTCCGATCTAACATTAGGGGATTTAATTGGAAAGAAAATAATTTGACTCCTGTCTGTGTTAAGGGTCATATTTGGGAGATAATAGTCTGACAAAGCAGTTGGCCGGTAAGTTAAGAAAGTTACTAAAATAGATCAATAATTCGCTTGGGAACTCATAATAATATAGTCCCGCCCCAAAATTAAGGGGTTACGATGAGCACAGGAACTCACCAGTGAGCGCGCGGGTGGGGGGGGGGGGGGGGGGGGGGGGGTCGGTGGTTCAATTGAGAAAGTTACTAAAAATATATATTTCCACACTAGAGGTTTTGATAGGGGGAGAGGGTTGATTGTGGCAATTACTAAAAAATAGATTAGTAAGAATGGGAATTTCTAAAGATATAGTTTTTCACAACGGGATTTAGATGACACAGCCGAATAGTTTTCGGTAATCTTAATCATTGTCGGGTCGTTTTCGGCACTCCATACTACATGACTACTCTCTCGGTGACCATTCTGACATATCGTTCGACGTGCTTCCCAACATGGAGGGTCACAGGAAGGGTTCGGGTCCATTTGCGTAATATTTGGTAGTTGTCGGGTCGTTTCCTTTCCGGTAATTATTCCAGTGTATTTATCACCCAGTATTAAAATGGTACACGATGCTTAAGTTATTACAAGATGAATTGTCCATTACAATGTACCGTTGCACTTTTCTTTATAAAAACAAAGGGAGTTTTTCAAACGTTCTTCCCGTTGTTTGCTCATCAACATTCCGATTCACAAAACGGGCAATGAAGAGAAAGAGAAAATTACTTCCGTAAGTTCCGTACAATCGAAAATCAGTCTTTTCAATAAAATATGTCCACATTTTTTCCCATTTTGTCTGATAGAAAACAGACATAAAAAAATTGAGTTTCTCATTCCCGGTTCTGCGTAAGAATGTTTTTTTTAGCCGTTTCTATTTTTTAGAGGGTGTTTTTTTTGGGGGGGGGGGGGGGAGGGGGCGTCTCTATCCTCCATTCTGATCCTTTTTCCACACGTCCACAAAAAAACAACACAACAAAAAACAAAATACAAGAAGGAAGAAAACGTTTCAAGACCGTAGTTTTTATTTGGTGACATCCTAGACGCTGTGTGCCTCATTTTAATTTAATTAGAAAGATATATTAGACTTCAAATATTTGTTTGCATTTAAATTTGAGCAATGCCTTCGAATTGCGGTCCAAGGTAGATAATTCGATTGGTTTTTGCCCTCAGAAATATTTTCTGTTTGATTTTTGAGTTATTTCCCCTAGATCTGCAACCCACCCAGAGGTTGCAATACAGTCCCTTTTTTACATTGGAGACAGTACAAACCTTTTCCTCTCTCTCCACCTCATCAAGCACATTTTCAAAACAAGAGCCCTATATCCACTAAGTTTATCATCTCATGAAAAAATATACCAAAAAAAGTATAGGTCGCCCTGTGATTTTTGCCTTCAAAATCAATGTTTCCTGTACTCCGGTCCAGTTTCGCACTCAATAAAATAGACCTACTTTTACTTGCCCCCATCCAATTTTAATATTCTCTCACACTTTACAGAAGACAGTTATCACCAATATTTTATAATTTTTTCAAAACATGCACTTTAGAATTTTATTCACACTTACAAGCTCAGTTCACTTTCCACCAGTTGCATAAAGCAGGAAACTTTTATCCTCCATTAAAGGTTGGGTGCAAACCACTAGAGGCGCCGTTTGCACGAAAACACTGCAAACCACTAGAGGCGCTGTTTGCACGAAAACACTGTATTGTAACCGAGATTTTCAATCTTTATCCTTCAAGACTGAACAATTTTATTTCTTCTATTTTACACGTATAACTTCAAGCTCAAAGTCTCGGATCTCGGAAGTGATCCTTCGCGGTAGCAACGTGTCAATTCGCTTTCAGTTTACTGAAATTTTTAGGCGCCAGCCTTTTGCATGCGTTGCTTGCAAGCGGGACTCTGATCTGAGCATTCATGGCCAACTATTTTTATCACTTAGATTTACTTGCTGGGAAGGTACCCCCCCCCCCCCCCTATCACTTAGATTTACTTGCTGGGAAGGTATCCCCCCCCCAAGTTTCTAAACGTGAGAGTGACATTAACCCTTTAGCTAACATGAAAAGCAGACGACACTTGCAAAAAAATTCTTGAATAACTAATTTTTCATTTTTTGTCTCAAAAACATGGGTTATGACCCATCACTGGAACGATCTCGACGAGCTCGTTCCAATGAGATGTCATAACATATGTTTTTGAGACAAAAAATGAAAAAAATAACGAAAATTAATGGGCGATTTTTGAGAATAGCCCTGGCCGGTTTTGATCGTTACGATGGGTAAAGGGTTAAAGAGAAAGGAACTTACATAACTTGAAATTTTGGAATAAAAAAAACGCATCAACAATCTGCGCATCGTTTAATGAACAACAAATATTTTCATCTCGAATGATATAAACATATTTATCGCCTTTTCACAATTGGTGCAATATTGGCGGGTCGTGAAATACAGTAGGCGTTTAAATATAGGTTTCGGTAGCAATATATAATAAAACAATTTTTTAAAAAAGCAGAAAATGTCTGATGATGTTTTGAGCAAGAAATTGTGATGAGTGAACAAAATGTATATTTGCAAAAACGCTAAATTAAAATTCAAAAGTCAAATGCAACATAATTTTCTCAAAGCACTTTTATTGAATGTGACTTGGTTTTCCAATATAGATATTCCAACCCAAATCTGTCTGTATAACGTCCAGAGAAAAAAGTTCCAACACAGACATCTGTAGTCTATGTTTACGATATTTTATAGTCAGTTTTGTTTTAAGTCAGTAGGGCCTACAGAGCTTTTTGATATGTGTAAATGCAAGAAGAAGAAGAAGAAATTTGTTCCAAAGTTGTGATAAAAACTTTGTGTGTGACAGGTACATGCTGTCACAGGACTATTCTGTTAACCCTTTACCCAACGTAACGGTCAAAACCGTCCAGCACTATTCTCAAAAATCGCCCATTAATTTTCATTATTTTTTCATTTTTTGTCTCAAAAACATAGGTTATGACACCTCGTTGGAACGAGCTCGTGGATCACATCACTATCTGTGAATTAGTCTATATGAATTTGCGTGAGAAGTATTCAGATCATTCTGCTGAAAGGATGATTGAGATGTAGGCCTATATTTCACTATTGTGCACCTTTAGAGTTTAGAGCAGGCAGCTCATATATCTGACATGGTGTCTAAAGTCCAAGAATAATTTAACTAGCGGCCCGCCCATCCCATAATGGAAGCCACGCTCGTGTAAAGACGGAAAAGGAGTCTATTGTATATCAAGGGAGATAATCAAGCCTGGAATTTCTGGCTGGGCGGAATTACCGAATTTGCATTTATGCAATTAGCGGTCCGACCCGTTCAAAGATAGGGCAGCTGCGCTCGCGGGACGCAAAATTTCTAGTTGCATTGCATATCAAGGGACATGATCAAAGCTTTAATTTTTTGCTCGACGGAATTAGTCTCTTCATTTATACAATAGATTGATGAGAAATGCATGAACAATGAAATTTGAGTGCCGGAAGCATCTGATCATTAACTTGTTTTCAAAAGGTGAATTACTGGGGACACTGAGTGTGAATAATGATCCGCAAGAATTAGAGCCATTGTGGACGCATAGCATCTGAGCTCAACTCAAGTGGTTTAAAACTTAGCTGGTAAAAACCACAAATGGTCTATAAGACATATTGTATTAACGACACTTGGCAACTGATATTCGAGCAACGGCGGATGTCTCTTTCTAAGGATACGGCCGCAGTGATTCTATTCTTAAATGAAAACATCGCCGAATGTTAAAAATTACGATAACCTGAGAGAACTATTTAACTACTCTTCCCCTGAGTTCCAATGTGTTCTATGTGCCAGTAGGCACATAGAACACATTGGAACTCATGAGACGAACTGCACGTAAGTTCAATTATATTCAAATTCAAATCATTAAAAATGGCCGAAGTTATTAAAACTTTCTCATTTTAACATTTAACGTCATTTAACTCGTTAACGCAGAATTATTTAACACATTAACGTGTTAAGGAAAATTTTTAACTCCTCCCAGCCCTGTACTGGGGGAAGAAATTTTTTTTAAAATTTAGACAGTAGAAGTACGTTATTTTTTTTAGAAGAAATCTTCCATTCATATAATCACATTTGATGGTGGTCGGTGTTTGGGGATATTGTGAACGTATTTGAAACAAATACGGTCATTCAAGTCAACATGTTCACATTATTATTTATTATATACTAGCGGAAAAAAGAAACGATAGTTTATTTCACTGGTAATAGTTCAAATGTGTTATGGATGATTATTTCATTGTTTGGATTTTGATGTTATTTATTCATTACTGATTAAATTTGTACGAGTTTTGTTGTCTCAACACAGACAGCGTTTGCATGGATAAAGTTCAAACGTGGGTTCCCTGCGCCATTGTCTGATCAAAATCAACAGCAGGTGTGCCCACTCCGAGCTTCAGTCGCTGCTCTAACTCTCCTTACTATTGACCCCATCAAATTGTTTATGGTCCTTTGTGGGATGTTATTCCACCCCTGAAGAAGGGCCTGCGTGAGCTGAGCGACGTTGTTTGGACGTTGACGCGATTCCTGACCCTCCTGTCCAGCTCGTCCCACAAATGCTCGATCGGGGACAAATCTGGACTGTAGGGTGGTGTTCGAGAACTGGGCCTTTGTTTTGGTTGAGGAAGTCACGACTGTAGAAACCAGTTTTGAAAAAAAACAGCTTTTGAAAAAATAAAAAAAAATTTAACTGGTTATTTTTTTTTCAAAACTGGAAATTTTTTTATCAAAAGTGGTTATTTTTTTTTCAAAACTGGAGAAAATTAATGGAAAATAGTTCTTTTTTAGTTTCAAACTTTTTACCAATCTTCAGCCTTCAAAACCGGATGTCGCCTGGTGCCGACTTGAATCTGTCTGACCTGTGCAGGATGCTGGGTGTCGACTATACAGTTGACAGAAGATATCTGCATTGTTTTGTACGACATCGAAGAACCGCCACCTCTTCTAATACTAACTCGTTAAAACAAGAGCAACGCGAAGCGTGGCATATACCCCCTCCCAAAATGCCAAGTGTATCGAACGCCAAATTTATAGAAGTAGCTGTAACCTAAAAAGAACTAGAGGGGCCGCCAAGGGTGGCTAATACTGTGTAACTAATAATACGGTCTAGCAGAATTTTAAACCTCTTACTTGCCAAAAAATCAGTAATTTGACCTTGAGGTCAAAGGTCAGTGTTATATGTGGGTCATGATGATACGCGACACATAATCTCATGGTGATACACCCACATGCCAAATACCATAAGCCTAGGTCAAAAGATAAAACAGTTCTGAGCCGGACACGAATTCCGTCTACAGAAGGACGAACAGACAGACGGAACTGGGTTTATGTGTTTAAATTTATGTGTTTATTCTAAAAAACATGTCCAAATAGTCAAAAAAGTGATTTTTAGGAAATTTTTCGGGTGGTAGCTAACCCTAACTTAGAAGAGGTGGCGGTTCTTCGATGTCGTACAAAACAATGCAGATATCTTCTGTCAACTGTATAGTTGACACCCAGCATCCTGCACAGGTCAGACAGATTCAAGTCGGCACCAGATGACATCCGGTTTTGAAGGCTGAAGATTGGTAAAAAGTTTGAAGCTAAAAAATAACTATGTTCCATTAATTTTCTCCAGTTTTGAAAAAAAATAACCAGTTTTGAAAAAAAGTTCCAGTTTTGAAAAAACAACAATTTATTTCAAAAGTGGTATTTTTTTTTCAAATGTGGTTAGAATTTGTTTTTCAAAAGTGGTAAATTTATTTTCAAAAGCTGTTTTTTTTCAAAAACGGTAATTTTTTTTTCAAAACTGGTGATTTTTTAAAATTTTTTTTTTATTTTTTCAAAAGCTGTTTTTTTTCAAAACTGGTTTCTACACACGACAAACCCTACCAACGTAAGGTTGCGCGCATGGATAAGTGGAAGGACGTGAGGCAAGAGGACCTGATTGTACTGTCCAATGTGGCCTGCAAATAAAATATGATAAGAGAACTAGATATAGGGTACTGTAAGCACATTATCATAACCCTGAGGGACATCAGAAGTGACATCATGACATCATGCGGTGTGACATGATCACCGATCTGTATACAACAGTTACTGGATTGCTGGAGCGCTCATTGTTACAAAAAGAAAATTGTATCGCCCACCGCCATCTTCAAAGAATATACTCTGATATCCGTGAAAAATGAATATGTTGATGATGTGCACATATTTCGGGCCAATACATAGAGAGTAATCGCTTGAGTGCACTGGTTACGTGAAATAATTCATGAGAGGTGAGGGACGTTGTACAAACACGAGTGCGCGAATGCGCACGAGTGTTTTACAATATAGTCCCTCGCCTCGAATGAATTATTTCACGTAACCAGTCTAGTCAAGCGATTACTCTGTTTATTACTTTTCAATATTAACGATAATTATATAATTTAACCGTTTACCTAACGTAACGGCCAAAACCGGCCTGCTCTATTCTCAAAAATCGCCAATTAATTTTCATTATTTTTTCATTTTTTGTCTCTAAAACATAAGTTATGATCCATCATTGCAACGAGCTCGTCGAGCTCGTTCCAATGAATGGTCATAAACTATCTTTTTGAGACAAAAAATGAAAATAATAGTTATTCAAGAATTTTTTCTTTGCAAGTGTCGTCTGCTTTTCATGGTAGGTAAAGGGTTAAAAAACAATGAAGTCCCCATTACACCCACGGCAAAGTGTCTTCGTTTGCGTGCACGGATACATGACTCAATTGTTGATTGCATAATTCACTTGTGAAGTTATCGTTTATAATTAAACCGGGAAATCCCAGTAAATCACACTTTGGAAAGTAATACAAATTGAATATTTACAACATATTTTAGTTGTTATTAACGGAAACAAGTGCGTTGAGTGAAAAGTTGATACCGTGTAACTTGTTTTCGTACTAGCCAGACACCATGATGTTTGTTGAAGTGAAAGCTGTTACGCTGTGGCTACAGTAACAGCATAACAGCTTTCACTTCCTCAAACCTTATTGCTGGAATGAGTTACTGTGTTCATTGACTTGACGTTATCTTGATGTGGGGTGGGAGACTGTGGTGGGACGTTTTTTCCGCCGCTCCAGGAATCCATTATGGAGATCTGTGAGCATGATGGGTGCCACGTGGGTTATAATTGCAGAGTAAAAGACTGTTGTGGCGTCATTATCATAGTAGTACATGGTGTTAGTGCACATTCACTATGCCTATTGATATGTTGGGAAGGTGTAGGTTCATAGAGTGTGTTCGATTCAACAAAATACACCAAGGACTCGGATTCGCTATCGAGTCTTAAAATCTTCGTTTCTCTAGCAAGCCAAGCTTTACAAGGGCTGTTTTCCCGTACTTCTGAGACTATCGTCTTCTCGTATTGAGAGGCTCTGGTTTCTATAGGGCCCAGTGATTTCAGTTCAATTGTCAAGTGACGTCGGGGTTTGTTTGTGGGAAGTTATGTCATGGGTTCCGATTCTACCTGAATCCTTTTATAACCTGTGCTCGCTCTATTCTGTCATATCTATTTACGAACCTGCTCTAGCTTTGTTATTAAAAATCAGTCAATGATGTCTAATTTACTACGACCCTTATCCTCATTTGACAAAAAAAGGATTCTCCAGAAGGCACCCCAATTTCGGCACCCCTTTTTGAAAAACATATGGCCTTCGGCACCCCTTTTTCTGAAATGAGGATAAGAGTCGTATTAAAAATCCCTCATTGAGGGATTTTTAATACGACTCTTATCCTCATTTCAGAAAAAGGGGTGCCGAAGGCCATATGCTTTTCAAAAAAGGGGTGCCGAAATTGGGGTGCCGGGGATATTGCCATTGATATAGGTTTTTATTATACAGAAGGGAGATAACTCTGTACGATTAAGTACAGGTTATGGGAATCAAGCAATCTAATTGGTTAATTATAATTTATTTAAATGATCTAGATAAATGAAACAACAAGAGTACTCGGAATAAGGTAGGAACTGCAGGTATTACGTACCACCTTACCAGTAACAGGATGGTACAAAGCATTTGGTAGGTTAATACTATGAACGGTTAGGATGGGACCTATAGGGGAATATACCAACCATACTCTGCTGCCGTTCTGTATTACCAGGCATTGACTCCACCCCAGAATACCGCTCAATAATATGAAACATCTGGTGGATCAGTAGTACCAAGGGCCAGCAAGAGACATACAGGGATATGTACAGTCTATGCTATACTACCGTTCTAAACTACCAAGCACTACCCCCACCCCCATAAAATCACTAGGCCTACCATAACGTACTACATATACCAGCCATACAATAAAACAAAGCAATCGGTTGGTTAATAGTACCAAGCACTAGCAGGGGCCTATAGGTGTATATACCGCCATACTATAGTACCGTTCTAAACTACCTGGCAGTACCCCTACCCACAATACCCCTATGCCTAGCATTGCATACTACCTATACCAGTCATAGGATAACATAAAGCATCAGGTGGATTAATAGTACCAAGGGCCAGCAAGAGACCTATAGGGATATGTACAGCCTATATAGTATCCTCAGATAAGTATCCTATAAAAGGTATCCTCGATAGGTATCCTCGAATAATACAATACCAGGACATGGGTATCCTCAAATACCGAGATGAGGCTAAGAGTCGTAGTAAATTATGCCTCATTGAGGGATTTTTAATGGTCCTCATAACCTCAAAATTCAATGAGGCTATGAGGGATAATAAATGAGGACTCATTGAGGGCTTTTACATAGCCCTCATGGCCTCATACGACAAAAAGGGATTCCACAGTCACAGGCGTTTTCCAAAATGGGATTCCATAGGATATACCTGTTAAATACTGAAATGAGGCTAAGAGTCGTAATAAATTATACCTCATTGAGGGATTTTTCAAGGTCCTCATAACCTCAAAATTCAATGAGGGTATGAGGGATAATAAATGAGGACTCATTGGGGGCTTTTACATTGCCCTCGTGGCCTCATACGACAAAAAAGGGATTCCATAGCCATAGGTGTTTTGCAAAAAACGGGGTTCCATGGGATATGGCCATTGGATATAGTCTTTTGTTATACACAAGGGAGATAACCCTGCATACAGATTATGGTAAATCAAGCAATCTGATTGGTTAGTTATAATCTAGATAAATGAAACAACAAGAGTACTTAGAATAGGGCCAGAACTAACAAGAATAGACCAGAAATTGATAAATATAGCAATAATAAGGTAAACTGTTCCAGTTGATAGGCTCTTCTACTCTACTGGAGTATACTTTAGAATAAAGGAACATGGCCAGATAAACGATAACTATTCATATATAGACAGAAGCAGAGAATTCTGGAAGAATTCGAAATAATACAAGTTGTCGAGTTGTTTGTGGTAATTATCCAGGGAAGTCGTTCCAGAAAATACTCCAATTCAATCGAACATACCCTCCGAACATAACCTCGTCCTATTGTAGAAACATTGGGTAACATAGCAACCACGTGCTACCATAGAAACCAAGATGGCGGCCTCCAGTATACAAAATGGACGACGGAAACACGTATCACCCTAACAACACGCGCTGCGCATGCAGCACTCACACCACGTATCACTATGGAGATGACGTCACAAGATGGCCGCTCACGCGGGTTACCATAACAACACAACATGGCGCCACTAGGTCACGTGACATGACGTCACTTCCGGGGTCATCCACAGGGTCATCCAACTGAGGCCCCAAAACCACATTACATACTACTTAGGTCACATTTTTCAACGAATACTTTTTTAACCCTTTACCCAACGCAGACGATATCAACATTTGTTATTTTAAATATCATTTTTTATTTTTTTTCAAAAGATTTCAACAAAACCATATCATGTGACCCCTCGATGGAACGAGCTCGTTCCAACGAGGGGTCACATGATGTGGTTTTGTTGAAATTTTTTGGAAAAATACTATTTTTTCAACTGCTGAATTTGCATATTACGCGGACGGATGCGGCCGATTCGTTGGGTAAAGGGTTAAGTCATCGAAACATATTTTGTAAACAATTCCGGCGAAACCACACAACCTTGCCTCGCATCGATCGTTGACAAAAAGGTGTGTGTGCGGGGGGGGGGGGGGGGCACCTTTAACAGTTTTAATATGATAGAAACTTGGGGCACATAGAGAACATAAAATTTCACATATATCGTCGAGCTCGTTCAAAAGAGGAGTAATAAGTTATGTTACACAGAAAAATGCATTTTTTAGTTGGTCAAGAAATATTTTTGTAAGTGTTTTCTGCTATTTGGAAAAAAAATTGATTCCGTTTGCTCCTGTCTGGACTCGCCCGAAATCTTCCGTTCTGTTTTGTCGGGGCCTCATCAGGATGAGGATTTTTGATGAATCTGATAAGCACCATAGTGAGAGAGATCATTTTTTGTTACTCTCGTAACACTTTTCCATGGTGCGTATTTATTTTTTAACTTTTCTTCAAATCGTAGGCTGGCGGAAGAAATAAACCTGGTTTCACAAGTTCAACCAAGGAGTACAGAGAACACCTGTTGCACCCTTTCCATAATGGAACATTTAAACTTTGAAGCAGACTATTATTTATAATCTGAATACAAAGAATACCTATCTGTTACCATTTTTAAAACACTGTACATCATTTTATATCTGAATAAAAGTATAAAAGACGACAACAACAAAAAATTTAACCCAACTGATTTTTAGAGTATACACGTGAGGTGAACTTTGTATATCTCTTTCAGGTCCCCACTAATTGCATTCTTATTTGGCAATAAAAAGGAAGAGATGTAACAGACTCTTTACTCATAGGATGTGGCCGAAGATTCCCTCGTATGATTTCTCTCTTCCACGACATTTAAGGTCGAAAAAGTGCTTATTTTCGACTGCATATTAACAAATATCCCCTACGAGCCAAAACAACGTGGTTCGGCCCGGTTTGGGAGAATTTGTTAAATATGGAGCCAAATGCTACTTGACATCCATGGAAGAAAAGTCAACGTATATTATGCAAAGCTGAATGGAATGCTTCATTAACTCTTAACCCGCTCAGTATTTGAAAGATATTTTCATCAAATCTAGTTATGACTGCCGTGAAGCAGTCATGACTAGATTTGATGAAAACTTAATCTATACTACTCACATTTTGCTAAGGATCACTCCCCATTCGTCAACATAATTTGTACATGAAAGGAATATGGGTACATTATTTGTTTATTTATTGGGGAGCAGTGACACTTTTAATAGTCTGGGTCATATCAAGTTGTACAAATTTACGGGTAGAAAAATCTAGAGTTCCCGTAGGAAAGCACTTAACAATGCCAAGTAACTGTCACACTCTCTGATTTATCATCTTGGTACAAGCAGGGTTAGCACTGCTTGAAGGCAAGCGACCCGTGGGAATACAGCGAGTCGACCATAGATGTACAACATGTCAACGTAACACTTACCTTGCTAAACGCTTGTGTCAGAAGGGTGAATTAGAGAGACCGAAAGTTACTCACCATTGCTCAGTTGTTCTCTCTGGGTACTCCGATTCCCACCTTGCGTAAAATCACCTGACATGATATGATCAAAGCTTGTGGAAGTCGTGTTAAACCTTAATGAACAAATAAACAAACTTAAAACAATACACATAATTTGACCTTTTATGTATCAAATATACAGATGGGTAGGGGTGATCCTTAGAAAACTGTGAGTAGTATAAATGTAATACAAGATATCAATGGTGAAAAAATCCAGCAATTTAGAGGGGGGAAATATTATTAAATGTGCCCAGATTATACTAATTTCAGTGACAAGAGAAGCTCTGTGTTTGGCAGGAATAACCACCAGCGGCATACAAAGTGTTAAATTCGCGCATGCAGTAATATCACACACTAGAATGAAGAGACATTAGCCTTTGGACACACACTGTGCTCATAACTGGGCAATAAAGTGTCAGCATACAAAACAGGGCTGGTCGAAAATTGATTATATTTCTACACATTTCGTCCCTTGAGAGAAAAAAATGTGCCAGCTCCAATGCATTAGCATTGCAGTTGTCAGCTTTTTCGACTCATATGGCGATTTGTAAGATGTCACTCTTTTCCTTCACATTTCAAAGCCAGCACCCCAAGTTTACAAAAAACCACGCCGCACACTCCCTGCTGTCACAGCTGGATAACACTTAAAACTATATGCTGTACCTGGTCTTATCCAGGCGTGCAGTGCGCCTTGGCACACTGCGCCACCGTGCTCCCGTGCGAGAAAATGAGATTACGTGTCTTGCCCAAGGATGCAACGGAGATGACGCGGTCAGAATCGCACCTACGACTTTCTGATCTCGGGTCCAAAGCTTTAACCGCGCTGATGGCTGTTACTGTTTGCTGAAGTGAATAACTGAACACACATTATATTGGCTGTAACTCAGAACGTGAGGCATAATCGAGTACTGTAGTACAACGTGACACCAATCACAAAATGACGGGTGTAGCATACACAACCCTTCATCAATTCAACTTTTACCAGAGTCAACGTGTTGGTCTATCCTATAAGGAGTGGCTGTTTAAAATCGACAGTTTGCATTACCACTCCAAATCATGTTTTTTCTTACCCACTGTGAAGATATTCCGACAGCCTAATTCTTTTATTTATTATTTCAAGGTGTGATCACCTTCTGTGGTTATCCTAACCCTTTTTGACAGGATGTGCCCATGACTTTGTGGAGACTAGGAATCGTGCATATATATTTGTGGATTAATTTATGTTTTTGCAGCATCTGAGTTATGCACGCGACGTGTCTTGAAGTAAATTCTGGGATAAAAAGCTTAATGTCAACGACCTTTCACTATTCCATGTAACAAATACATCTGAAGCATTCGTGGACACAAGACCTTGAAGACCACGTGTCAAGTGCTTCGTTAAATCACCCTCACCAGGAGAAAATCACGTTCCATTAGCCGCGCGGTCAGCAGGTATAAAACGAATTCCCAGGTGCTGGTTATATAAACAAATCTCTGTAGATAGAAAAAGTAAATTCCCGTAAAAAAGTTTGTTGTTTTAAGAGGCTGAATCTGGTTCGTACACTCTTTCTCGTTTATTTGCTGAACCCAACTTGCCGTATCGGCTTAACCGCGATGAATCTTTGCAAACGATCTACAATGATGGAAGAGAAATATATAAATAAATAGATTTGTTTCATAAATGAAAAAAGACTTACACATATTAAAATTTATTTGTTAAGCACGCAGAAGTATTTAACCTTAACAGTGCCGAGAGTGATCTTTAACCAACCGATCGACGATGTTTTAAATCATATCAGAAATGTGGTCAATCACGTCAATGGCAGAAGGTTTTATGGGATAGGTACTCCCATGAGTGGATTATGAATCAAAATTGCCCCTAAAAACGTTTGTGATACTGGTCAGTACACTTTTGTGGTACAACATACGTAATTTGCTTCGTGTGGAATACCTGTGCTTGGTGTAACCATTTGGCATCTTCTGTTTCGAAGGTTAGCTGAAGCTCAGGAAGAAAATTAAATAGTTCCGGCTTCCTGTTCGATCTTAATTTTCATGCCCGGCCCTAAACTTTTTATAAGTACTTCACAAAAGTTGTCATCTCCATTTAAAATGGTATTGGAAGATAAGTATGGACCGAACTTCAAATACATGTGGACCGCTAAAATCGGCAATACATTTCAGCCCACCATCTTATCCAAATAGCAGACGACACTTTCAAAGGAAAAAATGAATAACTAAAAAATTTCATTTTTGTCTCAAAAACATAGCTTATGACACATCATTGGAACGGGCTCAATGAGCCCGTTCCAATAAGGGTCATAAGTTATGTTTTGAGACAAAAAATGAAACAGTAACAAAATCTGAATGGCGATTTTTGTTAAATGGCGCTGGTCGATTTTGGTCGTAACGTTAATTGGGTAAAAGGCTAAGCAACTGTGTAAGAGAAAAAAAACCCTGACGGAACGACACTTTTTTTTCAACTGCATGTAACCGGCACCAATCCATTTATTTTTTTTGTCTAAAAAGAATTCAAAATCAGATTCGAAATGGAGTTATCTAAGGTAAACAATGAACACTTGCAACCTTGCATGTGTTTCTGAAGGACACCGGCATACACAAAAATATCTATAATGCAAATGGACGAATCTATTTTGTACTTGTACAGAGAGACAGGAAATTATTTAACCCTACGGCCTGTTAGGCATACAGCCCTGCTGCAAGAGGACAGCAAAATACAGTAAAAAAGAAAAGCTTTTAACTTCAAAACTCACGATTATGAAGTAGTATACCTTATATCCAGATACGTGTTGTTCAACCCCAAATTACCCCTTCATTATTCATAAAGTCTGTGGTAAGTGGCAGCGAAACGAGGATTTTCTCCAAAAAACATAGCTGAGGGTTCCTCAGTGGAATAAGATCGTTGAAGGTCAAAAGCAATGTTTTTGAGGGAAAACTTTAAAAAAAAATAATTAGTGAAACCTGCACACACAGCCTCACCTTCACCATCCACTGCCACATACACCCTCGCACACATTCATTTTAGTTACACCGCCACTACCAGTGACAAAATGTGTTTAGCTGGATGCGTGGGAGTTGAATATTTGTTTACGAATTTTGTGACCGGTTGTTTCTTTTGCCCTAGCGAATAGCGTGAAACCCGTATTAACTGTTTCAAGGTCGTGGCATGATCTTGGAGTTGGATTTTAGTTGCAACTAACGGGACTGTACCCAGCATTGCACGTACAGAATGGTTAATGAACGTCGGACGCGATCGGAATGAACTATACCTGACGTTACACACAGGTCGAAGAGACCCATCCCATGTGCCTTTCATGATCTAATTAACACTATGGGCCAAATTGTGTCTCAATCGGTCGAGGCACGGCGTTAGCGAACTATAACCGGTGTCGCATGGGTTGAAGGGTTAATATGAAAACGCGTGTGCAATGGTCTAGTGGTTTAGACACAGGACTCCTGATTGCCAGGCGGTGTTGCCGAGGGTTCGAATCTCGGCGGGTGATCAGAAACCAACATTCAAAATTCCTCTAAAACATGATTGTGTCATTTGAAAAAAACACACACAAGCCCGTGCCAGTCTTCGTCTGAGGCCATCCACAGCACATTCGTCGTACTGTAGCCAGCGCGTTCCACACTTTCATACTGCTGCTGAAAGGAAGATGAACCAAGTAATCATGAGGACTTCATCTAAAAAGCTAGATTCCAGCCATCGTTTTTTTTGACGGTGTGCAATGGTCTAGTGGTTTAGGCGCAGGACTCCTGATTGCCAGGCGGTGTTGCCGAGGGTTCGAATCCTGGCGGGGGATCAGAAACCAACATTCAAAATTCCTCTAAAACATGATTGTGTCATTTGAAAAAAAACACACACACACACAATGTGAAAGCTTATTTTATCAAATCAATGTATTAGATGATCTTCAGAATCATTTTCAAGTTCAACACACAAGCCATTTTTTGGAGGGGAAGGCGCGGAGAAGAGGACAGTAAACCAGATGGATTCAGCATACAGGACATAGGAAAGAGTAACACAGTTTCATGTTGAGCAACCAGCTATGCTGCTCCCCGGAATTGTCCAAATGGCCAGGGCGATTTGGGGTAGAGTTCCAAATTGGATGGATCGTTGTCGATTATTGAAGTTCAAAGTCACTATCGTAGCTATATTATGATCACCCCGCAAGTTTTGAGGCAAGTCTACCAACCGTTTATAACCTACTATACTAGTAAAATATATTTCATTTTCATTTGTTTATTAATGTAACCAAGCACAACTGCTCTACTGCCTGGATTCTTCATTGGGGACGTGATCGAATATTTATTTTCATAAAAGTAAACACGCTTTATGAGATATTTTAGAGCTGAGAGGCTTAATTTTCACGATGATATGAAAATTAGGCCTCTCAGCTCTAAAATATCTCATAAACCTGCAAACGATGATATTTGTTTTTGATATCGTAGAATTATACAAAATACATCGCAAGATTTGTTGTCTCCCGAGTCATTTTGGGCTAAATATCTACGCTACGTGTTTTTTTCCGATATGCCTGAGACTTTCGACCCGCTTGGGCTAAAAAGATTTTGTTCAATCGCCACTGGAAACTGGAAATAACACATTTTAAATGATTTTCTCACATAGAAACACTAGAAACTCAAATAATAAGTACGGAGTAGTGGTATTTGCATGTACGATGACTTCAACTGCAGAGACTATCACAAGAGCAATATGAACCGAACCAAAGCTTATTTCAGTCATCAAATTAAATTTTCTTTTTCTTTTCTGACAAACCTTTTTATTCAGAACACACCGACACAAAACTGAACAATAGCAAAACACAAAAGATAGAGACTTTATGAACATTTGTATACAAGTAGTCAGGGGGAGGGTGGGATATAAAGTATACATATATAAAGGGTTGATGTATACTTTCCCTTCTAGTCTCATTGGTCTTGCAGATTGGTTTCTTTTTCCTTTTTACATTTGTTTAACTCCTTCTCTGCTACGCGCCCCTGTCTATTTTAACTAAATATTTTGAGGTTTTTATGTACCGGATATTCTTATTGATAATACGTTTTGTACTATTTTAGTATGGAAATAACCCTATCATCTGATTAACTATCGGTAGGACTTCTTTGAGGTCCGGCCGCCAGTCAGCCAACGACAGTTCTACTCTGTATATAAAACATATGAATTGAAATATTTACTTGCAAAGAAATGCTGGCAGAATTAAAAAAACTAAATTTCTTGACGCAGTAAAACGACTTCAGTCGGAAAGCAATCCCACCTAGTGGTGCAAGATAAATTGGGTTTCAACCTCGATTTTCGGATCAGAAATGCTCGGTGCATTTGGATATCGTTCTTTGGGTGGAACAAGGCGCCATCTGCAATGCTTAAGCATTGCAGATGGCCCCTTGTTCCACTCAAGGGACGTTATAACACACAAAGCCAGTGGGCTTATTGAGATCCAAATTCCACAGAGGTAGTGTCCGTTTGCGATTCACAAACTCCAGTCATATGAAAGATTAACTGATGAATGATGGGACTGCAAATGAAGCAGGATTTCCATCCTGTGTTTTCAACTGTGAACTTTGAACTGTAAACTGATAGCGGAGTTTAGGAGAAAATATCTCTGGAAACATTTAGAGGACTAACATCTGCCCCATCGAATATATTTCATGAGACTAATGACCACTCAGACAAATGTACGAGTATGCGCGATCATTATAGATTATTTGTCTGCACTTTTATGAGAATTTTAAGGTTAACTGTCAGAGATCTTCAACCTAATTCATTTTTATTGTCTTAGGTATGTCACGAGAGAATAAAGTGTATCGAGCAGAGTTATAAAACTGGCTGATTTAAATGGGGCTGATAACAGGTCTATGCTATTCATTTTATCCAGATTGTTAAAAGAGTTTAAAATTTAATTTTTATGAAGTGGCTCGGAAATAAACTAAATGTTTCTTGTTTTTGCAGACTTCCAGGTATAACATTATTTCAAAAGCTGTCTATCCCTCAACCTTTTGCAATGCACATTAACATGATATATATCGCCTCTGCCGAGCAAGACTTCCACCAGGCAAAGTTCTGGCACCGCGCCACTGGATTGAAAGCTGTAAACACATGATATAAATTCATCTATTAATTCTATATACTGCATATATACATATATATATAATTTCAAAGGCTATTTACATGTTACTGTGAAGACAACGCCATGCCAGATTTGGGTTTTCATTTTAAGGTTCCAGGACTAGTGGCATACAAGCATACATTGCCACTCGGAGCCAACCTTTGATGCCGTCGTGTCCCCATCTGCCGCTAAGTAATTTTTGGTGGCTGCTTTTATATAGACATCTGGATTTCATGGCTTTATTGTCATATATTGACATATTTTGTCACATCCAATGATGCCTCTCCTGGCGCCGCCACACTCTCCTGACCACCATTGTTCGAGACAAGACGAGAAGCCTATAAAGATAGCTTGTTAAAACATTTTTGTCAATATTTAATTCAAATTTTACAGAGTCGGATAGGAATCCCATTTTACGGAATCCCTTTTTAAGAATCCCTTTTTGAAAACGCCTGTGGCTATGGAATCCCTTTTTGGTCGTATGTGCCTATGTGCTAGTGCACAATTTGTCACATTGTGCATTTTCACATAAGCACATATCGGCACATCCAGCATGTGCTTATGTGCTAGTGCACAATGTGTCACATTGTGCCTTTTCACATAAGCACATACGACAAAAAAGGGATTCTCCAGAAGGTATCCTAGATATGTATCCTCGAATAATACGTTACCAGGTCATAGGAGTATCCTCAAATACCCGTGTGTGCCTATGTGCTAGTGCACAATGTGTCACATTGTGCCTTTTCACATAAGCACATATCGGCACATACAGTATGTGCCTATGTGCTAGTGCACATTGTGTTACATTGTGCCTTTTCACATAAGCACATGCGACAAAAAAGAGGTGCCAAAGGCCACGTTTTCCAAAAAGGGGTGCCGAAATTAGGGTGCTTGGTGATATGGCTGTTAAATACCGAGATGAGGCTAAGAGTGATAGTAAATTATACCTCATTGAGGGCTTTTCTCAGGGCCCTCATGCCCTCAAAAGAAATGAGGCTATGAGGGATAGTAAATGAGGCCTCATTGAGGGCTTTTCACATAGCCCTCATGGCTTCATAAGACTAAAAGAGGTGCTAAAGGCCATATGTTTTCCAAAAAGAGGTGCCGAAATTGGGGTGCCCCATTGAGGGATTTCTTCATGGCCCTCATGCTCTCAAAAGAAAATGAGGCTATGAGGGATAGGAAATGAGGCCTTATTTAGGGCTTTTACATAGTCCTCATGGCCTCGTAGGACAAAAAAGGGATTCTCCAGAAGATATCCTAGATAGGTATCCTCAAATAATACAATACCAGGTTATAGGTATCTTCAAATACCTTTATGTGCCTATGTGCTAGTGCACACTGTGCCTTTTCACATAAGCACATATCGGCACATCCAGCATGTGCCTATGTGCTACATGTAATGTGTACAATAGAACATAAATATGTTTAGGGAAGTCAGAATAAATAGAACAAAGAAGTCATAAAAAGGGATTCTGGGAGAATTCGAACCAGAAAATTACTCCTATTAAATCAAAATCCCCCCTCCCCCCCCCCCCCCCCCCGTGCCCCTCGGTACTATAACACTACGTGCTAAGCCGATAAAATGGCGAACCCGTAGTAAATAAAGTCAATTTCGGTGATTTGGAGGGATTGTCGGGTTGTTTGTGATAACTCGTGATACTCCTATTCAATCGAACACACCCTCCGAACTTACCCCTGTCTTGTTATAGGCCTTTGGATAACATAGCAACCATGTGCTACCATAGAAACCAAGATGGCGGCCTCCAGTATACAAAATGGACGACGGAAACATGTACCACTTTAACACGCGCTGCGCATGCGCAATAACACCACGCATCACTATGGAGATGCCGTCACAAGATGGCCGCTCACGCGGGTTACCATGACAACACAAAATGGCGCCACCAGGTCACGTGACATGATGTCACTTCGGGGGTCCGGGGTGGGGTCCGGCCAATGTGGGACGTTCGGGTACATGCTATACTACTCATGTTAGGTAAAGGGTTAAAAAGGTAAAATTTCAACTAATTGAATGCATACGGCAAGTCTTTATTTACTGAAAAATGTCGCATCTATATCGGTATCGTATTCATTTAGAAGCAAAAATATTTTGTCGTTTTGTTACAATTATTGGTTAGTGTCAAGTGCATGGTAACAATACACAACCAAAAATGAAATTGAATATCCAGGTAACCTGCGTTCGTGTGTTCGATCTTGTCGGGCAAATAAGTGGTGACACCTCACCGGTCTTGAGCTATAGTTTCATTCTTTCAACTACTAAAATAAATTTGACGAGATTATTTCTACATGTGCGGGTTGGGAGACGCTGCTTTTGGGGTGGGTTGGATTAATTTGGGAGATTAGACTTGTCTCATATGGGTTTGGCTTGAAACAATTTATTGAAGTGAGCCTGACACTCTCCAATAAACTGTGGCAAGTAAAATTGGTATGAACATTTTTTTTTCACTTCTAAGAAAATATGACGCACATCCGTGAAATATGACCTTTAACTGATGCCTCTGCACTTTTCTGTGGAGCCCAACTGTGTTCTTTTAGCACTCAACGTGTTTAAATTTATTGGTTTTTCAGCAACAGAGCATTGAACATGCTTTTCTGACGTAGCAATATGCTTTAAATGTTGACAAAAAAATGTTTTAACAAGCTATCTTTATAGGCTTCTCGTCTTGTCCCGAACAATGGTGGTCGGGAGAGTGGGGCGGCGCCACGAGCGGCATCGTGGATGTGACAAAACAAGTCAAAATATGAAAATAAAGCCATGAAATCCAGATATCTATATGAAAGCAGCCACCAAAAATTACTTACCGGTACATGGAGATACGACGGCATCTAAGGTTGGCTCCGGGTGGCAATGTATGCTTGTATGCCACTAGTCCTGGAACCTTAAAATGAAAACCCAAATCTGGCATGGCGTTGTCTTCACAGTAACATGTAAATAGCCTTTGGAATTATATATATATATGTATATATGCAGTATATAGAATTAATAGATGAATTTATATCATGTGTTTGCAGTTTTCAATCCAGTGGCGAGGTGCCAGGTCTATGCCTGGTGGAATTCTTGCTTGGCAGAGGCGATATATATCATGTTAATGTGCATTGCAAAAGGTTGAGGGGTAGACAGCTTTTGAAATAATGTTATACCTGTAAGTCTGCAAACAGAAGAAACATTTAGTTTATTTCCGAGCCACTTCATAAAAATTAAATTTTAAACTCTTTTAACAATCTGGATAAAATGAATAGCATAGACCTGTTATCAGCCCCATTTAAATCAGCCAGTTTTATAACTCTGCTCGACACACTTTATTCTCTCGTGACATACCTAAGACAATAAAAATGAATTAGGTTGAAGATCTCTGACAGTTAACCTTAAAATTCTCATAAAAGTGCAGACAAATAATCTATAATGATCGCGCATACTCGTACATTTGTCTGAGTGGTCATTAGTCTCATGAAATATATTCGATGGGGCAGATGTTAGTCCTCTAAATGTTTACAGAGATATTTTCTCCTAAACTCCGCCGCTATCAGTTCACAGTTCAAAGTTTACTGTAAAACACAGGATGGAAATCCTGCTTCATTTGCAGTCCCATCATTCATCAGTTAATCTTTCATGTGACTCGAGTTTGTGAATTGCAAACGAACCCTACCTCTGTAGAGTTTAGATCTCAATAAGCCCACTGGCTTTGTGTGTTATAGTGTCCCTTGAGTGGAACGAGGGGCCATCTGCAATTTTCAAAAGAAAATGAGGCTAAGAGGGATAGTAAATGAGGTCTCATTGGGGGCTTTCTCATGACCCTCGTAGCCTCATACGACTAAAAAGGGATTCCATAACCAGAGACGTTTCACAAAAATGGGATTCCGTGGGACGTGGCCATTGGATATAGAGGTGATGAGAATAGTAAAGGACCTCGTTGTAATAAAGGGAGATACTTCTACATAAAGATTACTGGAAATCAGGCAATCTTATTGGTCAGTTGGCTTCAGGAAAGTGAACTGATTGGGCGATCTAGATAAATGAAATAACAAGAGTACTCGGAATAGGATCAGAACTAACAAGAACAGACCAGAAATTGGTAAATATACTAATAATAAGCAAAGCTGTTCCAGCTGATAGGCTCTTCTACTCTACTGGAGTATACTCCGATTCAATCTAACTCACCCCCGTGCCCCTCGGTATCATAGCACTACATGCTAAGCCGATAAAATGGGGAATCCGTAGTAAATAAGGTCGTTGTCAGTGATTTGGAGGGATTGTCGGGTTTATTTGGCTAATTCTACGAATCGGGAAATTACTCCTGTACAAAGGAGCATACCCTCCGAACCTACCCCTGTCTTGTTGTAAGCCATTGGGTAACATAGCAACCACGTGCTACCATAAAAACCAAGATGGCGGCCTCCAGTATACAAAATGGGTGACGGAAACACGTACCACCCTAACAACACGCGCTGTGCATGCGCACTAACACCACGTATCACTATGAGGGTGACGTCACAAGATGGCCGCTCAGGCGGGTTACCATGACAACACAACATGGCGCCACCAGGTCACGTGACTATGACGTCACATATGAGACACCCCCCCCAATATGTGACGTTCGGGTACATGCTATACTACTAACATGAAAAGCAGACGGCAGTTTCAAAAAATTGTCTCAATGAGGGGTCATAACCTATGTTCCAATGAGGGGTCATAACCTATGTTTTTGAGACTAAAAATGAAAACAATAATGAAAAATATTTGGCGATTTTTGAGAATAGCGCTGGCCGGTTTGAGGCGTTACGTTGGGTAAAGGGTTTATCTGTGAGATTAGTCACTCGAATGCTTCATATCCACGTGCCTTTTGATGTTGGTATCGGCATCCTGATGCTCAACAATGATTTTATTAATTGGATAAGATGGAGATGGTTGCACTCCTCATCTCAGTCCTGGAATTACGCCCCATTGCTACCTTGCTATTTTATAGCACTTTTGTATCTTTGATTTCGTTGTTGAAAGTTTGTTTTGTGAAACATTGTTAGAGGATGTTCTGTGTTTAACAGCAAGGGCACTGTTTTAGGATGTTCTGTGTTTAGCAGCAGAGACACTGTTAGAGGATGTTCTGTGTTTAGCAGCAGAGACACTTTTAGTGGATGTTCTCTATTTAACAGCAGTGACAGTGGAAGATCAATGAAGAAGTGGACTGAGTTGGAGAAGGGGGCGGATGCATTGGACCTACTACATGGTTCGGCCTGGAAGGGAAAAACTTGATAAATGGATCCACAGAAATTCCGTTCTCTTTTTTCTCGTGTGTTGGTAAGTGCGACGGAATGTGTGTTATGGTTGGGTTCGACTTATCTGATTCCACTTTATTCCCCATAATTATTCTCATCAGTAATACAAAGCGCAAACGCAATTTCTGTCCACTCTTAAACTCGTTATACCCTAACAAATGCTCAGGTTCAAACTGCTTCTTCGGCCTCAGACTCACATTTAACGTTGATGGGAAGGGGCATCCAAATGGCAGGAATTGATGTAATATTCTCACTATCGCCACCATCAGTGGGAATAAATCAGGTTTACCCCTACCCACTCCACCACCCGCACACACACAAACCCAATCGGCGATCTTCTCGACGCACTTACCAGTGTTCATTCAACTGTGATCGATTCGAACAAGCATAGTTTTGGGCCGGATAGTCTGTAATAAGTTAATTATTTGGTCTGTTCTTCAGGCATGTAAAATCTGACACATACGCGATATGGCTCATTGAGATCGACCACTTCCATCATTGACAGGTGTAGACTGTCATGGAAAGTTTTAGATAGTCATGATTCTGAGAATAGTGTCTTGGTATTCTACTGGCAAGTATAGTCTGCCACCTGTGGTTTTTATTGCAGTCCCGGTCGAGCCTTCACAGACAAGTATAATCTGTCTACAGCTCGATTGGGCTTGCCGTCCTCAAAGCTCTCACATCCAGCAAGCGAGTTGGTCGTATATACCAAAGGTATGACGCTCCCTAGACTGGTCGATGTTCCAAGATGATTTGAAGCTTCCGTTGGTTTAGATCGAGCGCCAGGGAATAATTTTGACTCACCGGGCGGAACAATCCAAATGAGGTAGCCTGGTCGGACTGTAGAGAAGAAGAAAGCCCAGCAGCAACGTTAACCAGGGAGTTAACGTTTATATATATGAGCCTTGTCAGGGCCGGGTTAATGTTATCTTTTATAATCGACTATTGCAGAATAAACAAAATGCAGTTGTTCGCATATTCTTCGCTTGTGACACTTTAGTGCGGTTTGTCAAACAGCATGTGTACACACAAGACGTGCAGTTGAATCCAATAAAGCATACCAGCAGGAAGTCCTTTTATGGCAACAGCCGAAATTCATTAAATTATTAACCCTTTACCTAACATGAAAAGCAGACGACAGTTGCAAAAAGAATTCTTGAATAATTAATTTTTTTTTCATTTTTTGTCTCAAAAACATAGGCTATGACTTCTCGTTGGAACGATCTCGACCAGCTCTTTCCAACGAGGGTCATAACCTATGTTTTTTGAGACAAAAAATGAAAAAATAATGAAAATTAATTGGTGATTTTTGAGAATAGCGCTGGCCTTTACCTTGGGTAAAGGTTTAACCCTAAAAAAGAACGACATTTTGCCGATTGCTAATAGTGATAGTAATCGTTTGCCTTCCGCGTCGGTACAATGGTTCCTCTATCTTTGGATCTCCTGCTCAGGAGATCTCTGGGACCCCCGGTGCAGGAGACCCGATGGTGGAGGGGGAGTTCAAGGGGTATCACTTCATGAGCTTGAAACTTTCCGTGGTTCAAGATTTCATAGCCGGGACAGCTAGGTTGTGTCGAACCCCAGTCACTGAGATAATTTCGAGTCGGGCTGAGATTCGAAGTTTCTCAGCACCCAAAATGTCTGGTATTCTCGTCCACACTAGCCTCGGACTCTGTCTTTTCCCTCCCATTTTTTTTTTTTTTTTTTTTTTTTTTTTTTTTTTTTAATCCTGGTCGTATAGTCCTCAACTGCATATTAAGCAAATTAATGCAATGGTGAAGTCCGAATCAGAGGTCTGGCTGACTTGGCTTCCGACCATCACCACACCAACAAACTACCTATATCATATCCTCTCTTTGAGTTGTAAAGGAAGATAATGGGAATCCACTACGTTGCACTCGTACATTTCCTTCTCTCAATATTCTCCTTCTTTTTATTTCTGACTACTTTCCCTATCTATATTCTATTGTTATTCTTCTTTCTCTTAGAGAAAGACAGGTAGACAGCCAATCTGGCTATGTCTTTCCCTGCTGGTATACAAATGTAGTATTGTTGGAATTGTGATATTGTTCTGTTGACTTTCACATTGTAACTGTATATACTTCATGTATCAATGTTTATTTTGTATACTGGTGAATAAAATATATATCAATATCAATATCGAAGAAAAGTCCATCGAATGTTGTCGAATGAACTAAAATTGAATTGCGACCATATCACTCTAAACTCTCATTTGAACCCCTCATAACCGCCCGCCCATCTGCCCTCATCTCTCTCGCATCATCCTATTTGATAGTGTTTTGTGGACATGTTCTGTTTGAGGTGAACTTCGGTAGCGTGGAGGAACGTGTAATGTGGAGTGAAATACATTTTTGTTTCTATCATATGTCAGTCTTGCCTGTCCCTAACCCTATTTCGGCTATTCTTGCTTCTGTCACGATTATCTAAATGAATGTAGATAGATATAGAGACAGATATTTCATTGAACAGTACATGCCACTATAGTTCAATAGTGCTAATATTCTAAAAATGGTTACTTTTATTTAATGCTCAGGCATCAATTCACGCTGAAAAATTAAGTCATATTCCCCTGTCGGTCGGCAAAACGAAATATCAAAATGATATTTAGAAATCGATATTTCATCGTAGGTTCGGATGACGAATCACATGTACTTTAAACGAGTCAGCACATCAGTAATGAATTCCAGAGTCCCAAATACAAACGAATTCGAATAATTGATAGTGACAGTGACTAAATCAATTCATTAAATCAGCGGTTTCAAAGTTTGACTTTCTCATTCACCTTCCAGCGAAAAGCCGAAATCACTTTCAAATTTCTTCAGTTCAACTTCACACGTCTTCAGTGCATTGAGTTCAAAAAAAAAATAAAATGACGTGTCTTGTTATTGAAAATAAGAAAGTGGTGTTTTTTGTTATTGTTCTATTTATTCGAAACACATTGCGATTATTTCAATTCGCCAGCCTTGGTAAATCGTAAAGTTAGGGGAGAAATAAGACGGGACTACTTTTTGTGCGGATATTCACACATTCCAATGGTTGGAGTTTGGTTGTTGTAATTTTTGTATGGACGCCGGTTCGGCACATAAATTTTGCGCCTTAATGGCAAATAAAGGCCACAAATTGGAGAGTTTGTAGTCGTAGAGCATTAAATAAAAAGAAAATTCACGAAAATTTGTTCGTGGCTACAAGAAATATGAGGATCTGCGTCGCTCGTGAAGATCCTCATATTTCTTTGTAGCCACTCACGAGATATTTTCGGTATTCATCAAATTTTCGTGAATATCCTCTATATATTTAAATTTATACTCTTGCGAGATGGCACATCCAGATTGTCTGCCTACCTACCACCCTCCCTCCCCCCACCACCACCAGAAGATGGTGAAACGCCGTATTCTAATTTTAACTCGGTTTCAACAGGAAATAATAGTCAAACGATCAAACTAATTCGGGAAAGGTTTCTGTATTTTGATATTACTCCACAGAAAAATGCCTGTAGTTTGTGAAATGATACAAGTTCGCTAACATCTAAAAATTAATTTTTTTTTTATGAAATTCCCATATCTTTAGCATTAAACTTTCAGACAACTTATGAAATTAAGGGGTGGGGTTTGGTGGTGGTGGGCGTGGGGGTGGCTCAGTAGGAAGAGGTGCATGCTGCAAGCCGAGAGGTCCTCGGTTCGTATTCCACCTGCGGCAAGCGCGTTGTGTCCTTAGGCACGACACTTCCCTTCCATTGCCCACGTGGTTGCACGGTGGCGTTGTGTACTAGGGCGTACTGCACGTTGATGGTGCACTTGTCTTAAACCAATGCTAACCCTGCTTTTGTGGAGTTAGTATGTTGGGTGGCCTGACAGTTGCTCGCCATTGCTCGGTGGTTCTCTTCGGGTACTCAGGTTTTCTACTCCCGTAAAACTGTCTGACACCAGGTGACCCTGGCACGGTGGCGTTGTGCACTAAGGCGTACTGCACGTCGATGGTGCACTTGTCTTCAACCAATGCTAACCCTGCTTGTGTGGAGTTAGTATGTTGGGGAGCTGACAGTTGCTCTCCGTTACTCGGCGGTTCTCTCCGGGTACTCCGACTTCCTCCATTCGGAAAACTGTCATGGTCATGATTGGCCATTGTGCAGAAATATGTGTCCTTAAACGCTAATAAATAAATAAATAAATAAATAAATAAATAAATAAATAAATAAATAAATAAATAAATAAATAAATAAATAAATAAAGTGGACTTAACTTTTATGTAAATCTGTTCTAATGACGACGATTGTCAGTCATGAATACAAAGCTGTCGTGAATACAAATTTGAGACAGCAATAAGCACATTTGCCGTTGACGGATCACAGGGTTGTCTATCTGGTGGTCTGTGAACTTCAGATTTGAAAGCTTCTATTAAGACCGACAAATAAGTGTATGACTAGACGCCACCTCGCTAAATGCCTTAGTACTAAATCACCGTACCTGTACATATGACGGTTAATACTTCAGGTTACCTTTTTAAATGCTATTAAATATTAAGAGGTTAGCTGTGTTTTATTGATTTTTTGTGAACATTTCAAATGCGCGGAGTGAACAGGCATGCTGTGCAACCCATGAGATGACTATCTTGTTTGAATTCTTATAAGCGTTTAATTTGACTTGTCAAGAACGAAGTCAATTGACTCTTTTTGACTAATTATGGTATAACTGTGCACACTATTATTTCGCGAATACTTGGGCAAATTTCTTTGCAATTAATCTAAACAGATAATGAAGATTACATGTCAAAAACATAAAAGCGTCATGTCTAACAACTTATTTAAAGGGACAATAAGCCGCTAATTTGAAAAAAACATCGATTCTCAGATTTTACTTTTAACCCTTTGAACCCTCGTTACCTGGAATGGTATCGCCTTTGCGTACACTTACAGTGAGATTGGTCAGTACAATATCAATATACAGGGAGGATAAATAATAACTGCAGTCTGCAGCCGTCTGGCTGCAGACTGCAGTTATAATTTTATCATCAATGCCCCGTGTATAGACCTCTAAGAATATGACAAAAATGGGACGAAATTATGACTTGGAACGAAAAATCGTTCTTACGAGTTCAAAGGGTTAAGTAACAGAGTAATGTTAAAAAAAACTTTATACAAACTATTGAGCGTCAGAAGCAACACGGAATTACTTGAATCTGTAATTCAAAAAAACTTTCGCGCTGACGAATTTGCAGAAAATACGACATTGCAAAGATGGAAACAAATTTTCCCGAAGTGATCACCGGAAGTCACGTGGTGAAACAGAACCGCGTGTTGTAATTTCTGATACTCATGGAAATAATTGAATACCTCTGCTGCATTCTGAATATTTTATCGCCACGAACAACTGCGCATTATTTTAGCAATAATCGGACATTATCAGTTAAAAAATTTCATATTATTTTAAATGAAGCGCAGTTATGCTTCCAACAAAATCCGCTGAATGAGAATCGACAATAGCAATCCGAGATAGGTTTTATTGACTCATACGCGATAAATAGAAACAAGTGTATACAAACATTACAACTGTCTTTCTGAGAGGGATAATTTCGATAAATATCGAAAATTACATGCACTTCACACTGAACCGGGAATTTTCGTGAGTGATCGTGATGAAAAACTATTTCATAGTTTTTCGATCAAGCCGGTAAATTCTGGCTTTCAAGTTAATTTAATCGATACGAGCGGGTTCACACGAATAGAAAATGATACATTAGTGTATTTTTGCATGACGAAAATTGTGACTTTGTCAAATAGTCAACTTATTTTTTTTTCAAATTTGCAGCTTTTTGTCCCTTAAATCAAGACTCCCCAATTTTCAAGTACATCGCATACCCATAAAAATAAAACGCATTTTAACTGAGCAGCAGACCATGTTCGACAGACCAACCATAGTCAATGCAACCCTTTTGACTAGGTGTGCATTGGAAAATGGGCGGTTTAGTCAAAAGGCCAGGTGGGTGAACCCTGTCAATTAGTAAACGCCCGAAAATGTCTGACTAAAATTGGAAGGGATTTTGTCCCGAGAATAAAACCCTTAATGGACATCCCTGCCCCGGTATATATGATATTGGATGTTTCGATGCACTAAACACTCTCGAAAGATAATGGCTCAGATACGTTCATTGGAGAGGCCACACGCAACCAGCTTCAGCAGGAACTGTTAGAGAGAGCAGACAGACACAGACAGACGCCAGTTTCATATTTATCGACAGAGACGTTCAGCTCTCCCCGTAAACTGCAGGATCGCTTTTTTATTAAGTTAAGATAGATGAGCAGGCTGGAAGATTTACTTTACTCTGATATCCATGTCGATGCTTCAGATCGGCCCGATGTATTTGGCCTGTTTGTTTCGCACGCATAATTATACGATATTTGTTCACCTGCACGGGCGGGGTTTATTGAAGAGACCATTGACATATTTAGAATGACTACCCCTCCCCCCCCCATTCCCCTCGCAGAGCATTTAGTTGACAGCAGTCAGAAAACTCTCCTTACCTGGCAGAATTTCTCTTACTCAGCAGGTGAGTGAAGTATGCACGTTTATTTATGACACGGACTATTCTCTCAAAAACATTTTACATGGTCCTGCATGACGTTATATATTTTTATCTTGCAATGTATATTTATGATGTGATTTTGGTTTATGACATGTAATCTGCTGGACGGGGTGGGGATAAAGTTGGAGATCGAAAAACATATTTATCTAGTCGAGTACGAACGATTTATAGAGACTAGCTGAACTTGTAACTGTGTTTCACGGCAAATGCAGTGACTTGTTCCGGTAAGGCAGCTGTTTTGTTGGCCATACAGGCTATGCACACATTATGAGAAAGCCTTAGGTAAATGATAAAAAACCCACAGTATATCTACATTCCTGGCGAACCGTGGTTGCTCCAGGTGGGATCCAAGAATTGTGGCCAGGGATGTGGGTGAATGTCCAGCCCAAATTGCCGAAGTTCCGAGACCGCTAAAGACAGTTGGAAGGTTCTGATCTCTCCTTGCAGAAAAGTAGCATTGTGTATCATCGCATCATGGCCGAGAATCCCAATCCCTCCAATATTTTCTCAGACAGCCACTTCGTCGGACGCTCGTGGCGCAATTGTTTGCCAATGTACTGTACAACAGTCGACCAGGAAACAACACACATTTAACCAACATAACTGCAGTTAACATGTGATTGCCCGACTCAAATTATTATTTATCCCCTGAAAATCATTCCGACTCTCGCTTGTCCTGTTGGGCAAATTCACATACATGATGAAAACATCCCACTGTTATGTCAAATTTGATTTACGATGCCCGACCGCCAGGGAGCTCTCTATTAGTGTACCTATAATTTCTGAACTGAGCATAAAATAGGTCACCTAATTTCGGAACTGGGTTGCATTTGGGGCCTGGGGTAAATAGAGGACTTTAAAATGCGATCACTATGGACTCACCATGTTGACTAATCCAAACTTGGCTCGACAGCCCATTATATAATTTTAGGGTTGTTCGTCCTGTAGGACGAGTAACACTAAACATTATACAATGCTCTGTTGGGCCAAGTTTTGAGTACATGTTGACATACGTACATACATACATGTATACATAAAATACTGTCTTTCTCTCAACTTTTTGGAAAATGCATGTCCTCAAGCTGCAGTAATCTGATGGCCGGAAATGAACGCTAAAATATAAGTGTTGTCTGTCGAGCAATTTCATGTAGTCGTTATGCAAAAGTTTGTTATACACCTCCAATATTTGGGACAAGTTACAGCCCTGTGTAATGTTCCTTGGTACTCTTTAACCCTTTACCTAACATGAAAAGCAGACGACACTTGAAAAAATACTTTTTGAACGACTATTTTTTTTCATTTTGTGTCTCAAAAAACATAGGTTATGACCCCTCATTGGAACGAGCTTGACGAGCTCGTTCCAATGAGGGGTCATAACCTATGTTTTTGAGACAAAAAATGAAAAAATAATGAAAATTAACTGGCGATTTTTGAGAATAGCGCTGGCCGGTTTTGGACGTTACGTTGGGTAAAGGGTTAAAAGAGTATTTCATGTGTTAGGGGTATTTGAAGAGACTATTGGTTATTTACATTTCTCTGGCGCTTTGTTATTGAATTGGCTATTGATATAAGAGTGACAGAGTGAAAGTGTCATTTTTTCGCGGCGAGGAGCTTCGATACAGAGTAACGAAATTGAGTGTTAGCTATAAGATATGAAAAGTGAAATCCGTGCACTGTTTCTCAAAAATTTTCCAGGGTATACGCACAAATTTAAATTTTACATGATGCAGTGTATTTACAGTGCCAATTAACCCTTTAAACCCTGGTGGTATATTCCATGCATGCCAGTTCAGAGTCCATATTCATTATTTGGGGTAGTCCAATCAATATTTTCAACGTGCAGCCTCGGGAATGCACGTTGAAAATATTGATTGGTCTACCGGACACCGGACGACGGATGGAGAGCGATGAGATTAGCTCAGCTTGTCAAGGTGAGCTAAAAAGAAAAAGAAGAGGTCTATTTCCATTGCTGATTGATTATCTGAAGTAGGAGGATAAAGCAATGCTTCAGGAAGTTCCCATCTTGTGAAAATTAATTGGGATATTATTATTATTATTATTATTATTATTATTATTATTATTATTATTATTATTATTATAACCGATAATGATGAAGTGTTGTGTCAGTGGAAGTAGAACACCGCATTGTTGCTCCTTTCAGCGAACTGCAACAAGACTGACTTTGCCACTGGACATTCAGAGAATAAACGTGACATCGTTTCTTTGGTGTTAAAACAAAGAGTACAGAGTTTAGTCTCAGACAATTTACTATTAAAAAGGAGGGAAATTGTAAATAGAGCGCCATTTGAATAGAGATTATTACCATTATGTGGATGTACAAAATACGTATCCGAGTCGAGCTTTGGGTTCTAAGGGCAGATCACGACGAGTCGAAGACGAGTCGTGATCTACCCTTAGAACCCGGAGCGAGACCCGGTTACATATTTTGTACATCCACATAATAGTAATAATCATTTTATCTTACAATATATTGGGGATAAGTCAAGAATGTAGACGAATATATAACGAACTATTTATTCGTACAGATGAACAAAATAAAAATGGAACTCACGCGAAAGGAATGTGCTTGTATCCGACCCCCTGATAGAAACATCTGTATCTCACTGGTTCATGGGAAGAAGATTTTAAAAATAATTTGGAGCATTTCCCCCCATTTATTATTATTATTATTCGTCGTGATCTACACTTAGAATCCGGAGCGAGACTCGGATACATATTTTGTACATCCACACAATGGTAATAATCATTTTATCTTACTATATATTGGGGATAAGTCAAGAATGTAGACGAATATATAACGAACTATTTATTCGTACAGATGAACAAAATAAAAATGGAACTCACGCGAAAGGAATGTGCTTGTATCCGACCCCCTGATAGAAACATCTGTATCTCACTGGTTCATGGGAAGAAGATTTTAAAAATAATTTGGAGCATTTCCCCCCATTTATTATTATTATTATTCGTCGTGATCTACCCTTAGAATCCGGAGCGAGACTCGGATACATATTTTGTACATCCACACAATGGTAATAATCATTTTATCTTACTATATATTGGGGATAAGTCAAGAATGTAGACGAATATATAACGAACTATTTATTCGTACGGATGAACGAAAAGAAAAAAAAATGGAACTCACGCGAAAGGAATGTGCTTGTATCCGACCCCCTGATACAAACATCTGTATCAGGGGGTCGGATACACGACAGTTGCGGAGTTAATACAGACAAAATACATGTTGATTGTAAGATAAAATTTTGTATTGTTGGGTTTGGAGGCAGGTATCGTCTTGGTTATAAAAGGGCTTTTGAATATGAATCTCCAATCCTCCCGTGTGAGATAAGTATGCAAATGCTCCTTCCATTTCCTCCGAGAATGAACTGGATCCGAAATCGCCTTTCACACGAATAGTAGATAAAAAAGTTTTGTTGACCGTTTTCGTTTCTTTTCGTTTCTCAATTAGTGGTTCAGAATGAAGTCACATTTTTTCCCGTTTGATTTTTTTCCGCCACAATCTTGGAATCGCCTTGTTCATCCCCTGGAAGTCACTGAACGGTCTTATGATATCATATTTTGTGGAAAACGCCTGAAACATCAGGAAGCCCCTGCCCTCACTCAAGAAGTCATTTGGAAATAAAACACCTTTATCACACCAAGTCTGAAGAAAAGTTTGAAGAAAA
The DNA here is from genome assembly GCA_031216915.1 of Pictodentalium vernedei. Lineage (NCBI taxonomy): Eukaryota > Metazoa > Mollusca > Scaphopoda > Dentaliida > Dentaliidae > Pictodentalium > Pictodentalium vernedei. Next base: position 650,678,507 of record CM062297.1, read on the forward strand.
GTTTATTATTGATTTTGATACTTCTGTTGTAGAAGATTGGTTGAGAGCGAATTTCTTCATAGTCTGCATGTGATTTTGTTATCTAATAACGGCCATGATGTAAGGACGTTTTTCAAAAAAACTGTTTGCATACTCTCCAACTTTTGTCCATCCTTCTATGTGTAGATACCGAATTTTGTCATTGCCATATTGTTCAAAGTCATCTAAAAGAAGAGTCATCCAGGGTGATATTATGTTGGGGTCCATCAGTTTCTTAATCCAAAACATATTTAGAGAATGACTGTCCGACCGAATGTCCGGAAATTTACCCCCCCCCCCCGGCAACATGATTCATAAAAACCTTACGCTTAATCTTTCAACGTTTACCCGACCATAAATAATGAAATGGTGTGAATTGCATTGCGTCTAACATTTTATCAGGTGGAAATTTAGTTTAAACATTTTTCTATTTCCGTAGTTACACATGTGCATTACGTAATAAAACTGAAAGAATAATGACAACAACAACACAACCAGAGAAAAACGATTCAACAGCAAGCAAGCAAGCTTATGTAAACTGTCTCCAAGTAACAGATCAAGCACACGTGTTTTCGAGTGAGGCGAATAATGCTAGTAGGCGAGTAAGGCGAATAATATTTCAGTTTAAACACAGGTATCAATAGATTTCGGAAAAAAAACTCTGATACATAAGGGCAGACTTCGTAGAAAGAAATATGAAACGAAATAGAAAAAAAGAACAGAAAAGAAACGAGATGAAAGAAGTAAGAATAGAAACAAGAGAAATAGATTTTACTGTGATCAGTAAATTTGAGTCTTGTAAAAAATGTGAAAACATCAGAACTAAATTAAATGGAAAGAGAATTTATTGAGACTTATTTTCAGGAGTAAATATATTTAAAGAAATCAGATTTTTTTTTTGTAAACAACATTTAATGATTTCCATACAGGAAACCGATAAAATATTTCTGTGTACCGCATCTAATGTGTTCCATAAAGGAATCAGAAATTTATATTTAAGACGTCAGAAATACATTGTTGTGTACCGTATTTAAAGTGTTTCATACATAACACACAAATGATTTGCAAACAAAACTGACATTTTGCACTTAGTGACCCCCCCCCCCCCACACCCCATATTTCAAACCTTGAACTGGACACAGGACTATATGTTTGATATGCAAGTGTTTCTCGCATTCAAAAGATTGACTCGGGACTCCTCTTTGGGAATGTTTGGCCCCGTCCACGTTTTGGGAACTTAAATATAAATATGAACTGCAGGAATGCATTAGATGGTCTAAATTGTGATGACCAATATCTGCAAAATGCCATCAATAACCACAGGTGGCTCGAAAGACCTTGGCACATAGTTTTAAACCTCTAGTGAGTTTCAACTTCATTTTCAAAGGTTCCAAGTTGATAAAGTCATACTATTTCGAGATACCAGAATGACTATCCTTCAACATTATGGCTCTGTCAGTTGTTTAGCCTTAGATGAAACTATGCTCTAAAAAGTTGATGGGAGCCAAACAAATTCGAATGTTGGTTACTTTCAAACGTTTTTGCACTGCCCACCTTTCTGAGTGATGAAATGCATGTACGAAGTTCGGGAATACACTGGGGTGGTGGGTGGGGGGTGGGGGGGATATAAATTCAATTTCCAGCAATTATGAAAACATGCACTAAGTGACCCTGGGTGACCCCAGTGTCTTCGACCCATAATATGAACCTCCAATTCACTTCGACTCACTTGGTGTTGGTCCAAGGCCCACATGTCATGCCATGCTTGAGATATAAGCGTGACCCACTTTCAAAATGTTAGGCTCCTCCCACTTCTGTGCGTAGATTAGAGGGTCATAAAATGAGATTTCCAGCAATTCTGAAAAATGCACCCAATCACCCCAAGGTGGCCTCAGTGATGTTGACCCAAAAATTTGAACCTGCATTGAGTTTCAACTCATTTGGTGTTGGTCCCAGGTCCATATGTTCTGTTTCTCTTGGTCTTTTGAATATCTTTATCAAAAAAAAAAAATTATAACAAATTGAACAAAATTGAGTGATACACACAGACGCTTCTTCACTCATTATTAACATCACATCAATGTTGTGTATCTTCTATTTTAGGAACGTGCGAATTTCAAATATTCGTGTTGAATCGGACTCCTATCGAACTGGACAGGAAATTTAGAATCGAATCTCATCGCTTTTCTAATTGTAGATAATGTACATTATCTATTGACTAATGTGATTTTTTTTATTTGATTGGTTGATAGATACGTGGTATGAGACCATATTCATTGAAACCCACGATACGTCCGCCCAGCCACTGACAAATTTCCCATACCCAGTGGAAGCCTCGTTCCGAAATCTACAAATTGTCCATACCCCGTAGAAGACGCGTCATTCCAGTTTTACAGTGTACATGTATTATATTTTAATTTTTTATCTCCAAAATATAGCTCATGTCCCCTTATTGGAATGAGCTTGTCGAGTACCCTCCAATGTGGGATTCATGAGCTATGTTTGTGAGACAAAAAAAGAAAAAAAGAAATTCAATAATTTTTTTTATACCAGTCATATCAGGGGGTGGGGAGGGGGGTCAGGAAAAAATTTTGGACGTCAGGCGCAAAAAAAACCTTTCAGCTCATCAGGTACCCACCCACCCATTTTTGATAGGAAAAAATTTTCTTCCGTTTTCACATGGAGGACCCCCCCCCACACCCCCTAAAATTGGAGTAACCGGCTTGTGAAGTACTACAGTGGTGGTTTCCAAAGTGAGTAATGTTACAACTTGATTTGTATTGTTCCAATGACCATTCTTAACTTTTTATCTGTCCATAACAGAGTGGAAAGTTGTAGGTGTTCAGACTTTTCAGCAATATTATGTAGAGGAGCCAAATAGCTCCTTTAATCATGGATTGAGAGAGTTGATATCTCTTCTAAAATGGGTCCTTTTTTTAAAAAAAATTGTTTGCACAGCTGGTTTGTGACAATTTATTGGAGACTGCCTATTGGCACTATCCAATAAATTGTCACAAGCTGGGTTTTATGAACAAGTATCAGCAAGTATGCTTTTTTCTACCCAATACTGTCCAATATATTTATAAAAACAGCCAGACACAGCTAGAAACAACAGGTAAAACTCTTGGTTATGGAAGTTTAGAGGAGTGGAATAGCTCTGTTCAATTCATATATAGAGGAGTGATTAGGTGAGTGTGTGGTAGCTTCTCTTCCCCAGCAAAGCACTAGGTATCGGATGTTAAGAATACAGCTTTTAATATTTTCAGGACAAACCAGGATTGAGTGAATGAAGTGATTCGGGGGCTATTTCACGCACAGTGAAGACACAGTTGAAATTATGTCCACATTGTCGAAAAGATTTCAGCAAAGATAATATTTATAATATGGAGAAGCATGTTGCATCATGTCGTAAACGACCACCTCCAAAAACAAAAACTACTTCAAACCTCCACAATCTAAACAGCAGAAATGTGATCTTTCTTTTAATGAAACTTACATATATGAATTGGTCAGTGACAACAATACAGAACCAAACCTATCACTACCTGAGTTCCATATTGTCCTAAGCGACATGCTTTTAGCATGTTGCTTTGGATAATATGGAACTCAGATTGCAATATGGTCATATCTCTTGTAGCACACATACCAATTATAAGCTTCCTTGCAGTTACTTGCCCAAAAGACTTTTGTGAGCGGACACAGGTTGCCTAAGATTTTTCATTTTTGTGTCAAGTATTTGTTAAATTTGTTGAAATAGTTAATATATATTTTATTTTAAAAGAGATCTGAACAGACCTGAAGCGATTATATTTTATTAAACGAAGAACTGTATTTGGTCATTTGCACATTTCGCGAATTATCATTTGATATGCCAGGTATCCCCTTGGGGTGTCAGATATGCAGCAATGCTGAGCAATGTATACTTTGTTTAACAGGGTTCCCTGCATGGGCTCCGTTAAACAAAATATAATTTGTTGAATTTTTGACAATTTTCGACAACAAAACACTGAACAAAACGGCAGCTAACTCCAAATTGAAACTGCATATACACGCTAAAAACTAAAGTGTTAAAAACTACACTTGAAGTGCTGTATTTAACACTTACTAAGTGCTGAAATAGCACTTTGTTCAAGTGTAGATATCCCAGAACTTGATAGGTGTTACAATAATACCACTTGACAAGTGTAATGTCGCGACACTTAAAAGGAAACAACGCAGATGACGCGGATCAGGCTCGAACTCTCGAGCCTGATCCGTGTCATCTGCATTGTGTCCTTTTAATTATGTACCCACCAAGCGCAAATCAAATTATGGACGATTCTGGAAGAACCACCAATGCTAGACACATGGGAAGTGCCATCCATTCAAGTTTCAGTTTCGTGGATGGAAAGTTGTTACAAGCCTCAATACAGATTTGTATTATTTCTAGGCATTTTTACTTGTATTGTCCAAAATATATTGTTGTACCAGAAGCAAAACCTACTCGAACTCTTCGTCTCCTGGTCTCCTGAGATGATAAATGGTAGGGTTTTGAGAAACATCGTCACGATTCGAAATTTCCTAATCAGCGCGACTCGAATCGAATTGAATGAATAGAATCGAATCATCGGAACTACGTTGAAACAAAACGAATTCGAAGCTTCGCATGGCTCTACTGATATCTGTACTATCTATTTATCTGCATTATTTCGTTTATAGTATAAAAAAATGATTCCCATTTAGTGGGAAATACTATATATCAATATATATGGTTATTTATTTATTTATTTATTGGTGTTTAAGGTCACATATTTCTGCACAATGGCTAACCATAACCGTGACAGTTTTACGGGTGGAGGAAGCCGGAGTACCCGGAGAGAACCACCGAGCAACGGCGAGCAACTGTCAGCTCCCCAACATACCAACTCCACACAAGCAGGGTTAGCATTGGTTGAAGACAGGTGCACCATCGACGTGCAGTACGCCTTAGTACACAACGTCACCGTGCCTTTCCCAAGGACACAACGCGGTTGCCGCAGATGGGATTCGAACCGAGGACCTCTCGGCTTGCAGCCTGCACCTCTACCAACTGGGCCACCGCGCCCCCAATATATATGGTTATTCTGCGGTCATGCGCAACGAATATGCAAGAATTGTGATGATAACGTGGTAGAATCAGCAGAACACTTTATAATGAAATGCAAAAAATATGAAGATGATCGCAAGTTATATTTTGAACAAATTCAATCGAAGAAAGTGAAATTTAAGCATTTAACCCTTTATTCAACGCGGACTATATCAAAATTTATTATTTTAAATATCATTTTTTAAATTTTTTCCAAAACATTCAAGAAAACCATATCATGTGACCCCCCTCGTTGGAACGAACTCAACGAGCTCGTTCCAAAGAGGGGTCACATGATACGGTTTCGTTGAAATTTTTGGAAAAATAATATTTTTTCAGCTGCTGAATTTGCATATTACGCGGGCGGATGTGTCTGATTCGTTGGGTAAAGGGGTAAACGACAAAGAAAAATTTGACTTTGTTATGAGAAATGAAAAATCAGAATTATGTGGAATCATCTGTAACATGGTTTGGCGTTCACCGAAAAAAGGTCAGTACATACAAATAACATGATATGTTGTTATTAATTTGTTACTCATTATTACTCATTAATATTATTATTACTTATGTGTTGTGGATATGGCATCGGCCCCTTGTGGGTGTAAAATGTCATTAAAATCTAATCTAATCTAATCTGATGCTGTACCGTAAACTGGGGTGTATAGGGACAGGGGTATGAATAGGGACAGAAAACTGAAAAGTTATTTCAAGTTTTGTAAACACACCTAGATATTTTTTTCTTCACTTATAGACCCATCGGGAAATAATATATAAAGATTCTTAAAAAAATAATCTAGGCATGTTTACAAAACTTGAAATAACTTTTCAGTTTTCTGTCCCTATTCATACCCCTGTCCCTATACACCCCAGTTTACGGTACGTGGATATAATAATAATTGAGTTATGCCTACCACGATTTAAAGGAAATAAAATCCTAACAGTACATTTTTTTTTCAACCAGCGCCCATTAGGATGAAGGTTGAAAATATTAAATGAACTGTTTTCCGAAATGAACTATTTTCCGAATACGTTTCCCGCAAACTTCACACGAAGCTGAATTGGAAAAATTTGGTTTAGTACCATATATTTTCAGACCGCTGCCATTGTCAAGATGAAAAATCTATTGAATATGGAGTGAGAAAAACAAATTAACCCCCTCGTCCCAGGTACACCGGAAGCATGCCTTCGGACCACGGAGGCTAGAGGGGGCAGACAATGCCTTTCCCAGGTTCGGCACTCAATTATTTTCAATGATGTATTCTCGAAATAAAGCTAAAATACACCCCAAATCCGTTTTGGGACCTTTCAAAATTCAATGGGGGAGTTGGAGGAGTTGGGGAGGTGGTGCCGCCCTCCCGATGATAGGGGACACATCCTCTCCAACTCCACCATCTCGGGCATTTGGCCTTCGGCATGTCATGGCGGGACTGCTAGTGCGATTAAATGCCCCTTTCCCGTTGTCTGACCCCCTATTCCGAAGTGCTTCTGACGCCCCTGCTTCTACCTTGGTGGCGAAATGGGAGAATCCCTTCTGTAATTGTATGGAGATTCAGTAACTATCTAATCCTACAGCTCTGTGGAGATGTAGGATTAAATAATTCCAGATTCTCTTGGACTATTTATTGTTCATTGTTTCGTCTGCCCATTCGTTCTCAATGCTGTCTTCACGGTCAAATTTATGCACACAGGATTAAAAGGGTTAAAGTATAATAAATATAAACAAATTATAAAGATATTGAATAAAAATAATTTAATTCTAAACATATTGCAGGACAATTCTCCTCTTATGTCATATTTTGTTAGGCCTTTGTCCAAGTGGTTTCGGTCCTTATGCCCTTAAGACCCGAACTATGATGAAAGAGCTCACCACTTTTGTGCCAGGATCAAATATTATTTTTGAATCTGATGGTATTTGAACAAATATATTTCCTCCATGGTAGCTTGAACACAATCAACTCTAAGTGATATTTGTGTGCAATTGCAGGTTTCCCAACAATCAGCGCATCACATTTGACCTTTGCAATGATATTCGGCTCTTTTTCTTTCAACTCAAATACATGTATTGTCTAACTCGATTGCTCTTTCGTGACAACGCAACATAAACTACCGACTTTGATATATGATCGCCATTGGCTATCTTGAGCAGTTTACGATTTCATGCAACTGATACCCAGCAAACAGTTGCGTGTTGGCTAATGCACTCAGTTTATTGGAAACTAAATCTACCCTTAAGGGTATCAGTATCGCTCGGGTTGGCTCCCATTTGCACGAGTGAATCTTCATTTGTTTTGTCGTTATACCCTCAACAATCATATATAATTTAAATGCAATCATGACGTATTTTGCCCGAGGCTATACTATAATAACTACCAATAAAACAATACATTATCGTAAATCCAGTGTTAGTGCCGAGTAACTTTCTTACTCAGACACACACAAAACCGAATATTATCAAATATTGTTTCGACATATCCTTAATAGGAAAGACAACGAAACCATCAAAACAATTCATCCCTCATAAATAATGTTGAAGGATATAGATATTATATTGTTTGTAGGACTTTGGAACCTGGACAAGCCGAGGGTTGGGGGGGGGGGGCAGGAGAACGTGCTTCCCACACCACTTGCCCAAAATGCCAGGCAATGTGATCATGTAAAACGAACAGGCAGTCGCAAGCATGCATAAATCGGTATCACGGAGGAACTCCGATGAAAGGTGTTTTATTAAACAAATACTTCTGTAAACAAGTTCAGATTTACTGGTATAACTGAATAAAAATAATCAAACCCAGGGTTGCGTGTCCTAAAATGTGACAGGCAGTGCATTCTATACGCTGTAGAATAATGGCCGTGGCCATCATATGGCCATAGATTCCGAAAATCACAGTGAATGCCGGTAAATAAACAAACAAACAAACAAACAAACAAACAAACAAAAGAAGTAATCGGTAGCTGGATGAAACTGCTGTTGGTTGCTCAAATGTGTTTCAAATAATCATCTTCTCATTGCTTAACGTCCATGTATTGATTGAGAAGACCTATGGGATCCGATGTAGCAACGAAAGTATCTTCTGATATGTAAAGCAGTTAAATGCTGTCAGCTTATACATATAGGAAAACATGCCTTAACTAAATATGGTACGTGGTACGTATGCATTCTTGGGAAATCTTAGTTGTCTTGTTCAACCTAAAGTTTGTACGCTTGTAAACTTTACCGTTTGAAAAGTACACCCCAGTGAACCAGATATACAGATTATTACAACAGTCAATTGATCTGGGTAGTCAGATTCCGTTGCGTTGGCAAGTCCAACAGGGGCACATACTGTCCATCCTATACTACCGCACTAGACAGCCAAACATACCTCCGCTACACTGCATATCCTAGCATTACGTACTGCATATACTACCCAAAGCTAGTAAGAAGCTCTTAGTGATTAATTAGTGACTAATTTGTACCAAGGATTAACAGCAAACCAACATCTGTTCAAACAGTCAATACTATACTTTCGTACTACCGTACCAGACAACCAAACACACCCCCACACCGCAAGACATGTAGACCAACAGGCGTGTAGGTAAAATATCCTATACTGCAGTACCAGACAGCCAAGAATACCCAACAACAGCAGATGACCTAGCGCCGTGCACTACCCACGGTGACCATAGGTTAGTATTAGGCACTGGTCAGTCGTTCTAAGAACTGACAGTAGACCAACCGGGGTAAATACAATCCATACTATACTACAGTATATGACAATCAGACCTACCACATAACACCATAGGATACTACACATTGCAACCTTGGGTTAATATTAGGCATATGGTTGGTTAGTGGTTCAAAGAGCTTACAATAGTCTAACGGGTGTGCAGAAGGTCCATACTATAGTACCATGTCACCCCGTCACGAGAAGCCCGACACACCCCGACCCGAACAACGCAATGTCGGATTGTACAGTGTACATCAACATCGATATGCGATCAACGTATCGTTAACGTCGCGTGCGCACAGTGACGTCACGACGTTATTAGCAACGTCAATCTTTTCGCGGAGAATTTTTTTCGAGAAAACTCATCACCTTCATCACTCTTGGAACACATATCCATACTTTATACCAAACTCCCGGACACCAAAATTGCGCCGCGGTATGACGTCTCTTTCCAGGCCAGGGAACCGGGTTCGGGAGCCAGGTTCGGCAACGTAGACCTGTCTTCTCCCTGATATATTGCTACCAACTAATATGAGATCCTGGATGAGATCCCACGAGCCTGATTTCAACACGCTATTCTTCTTACAAGACCTCCTATACAAGCGATTAATTTATGATTCATGAGCGTTGACAGAAAATTAGCAATAATGCACATAACTGCACATGGTCACCAGATCATTACAGATCAATCCAATTGTGAATATCGACGATTATCTCATGGCTAGGCACGAGAAATATGCAACCATATTCTGAAGCGCCCAGTCCAGTTCTATAAGTAATTCGACGCTGTTATGGCCTGGAACCAGTCTATCCTCTAAATAGTCTTTCGCCTATGTTTGGATTCACTGGTCTGGAATATTTCAGTTGGTCGAAAAAGCGAACCTACGGATCACTTCTTCGACCAAATGATATATTCCAGATGATTGGATCTAATAACTACCATAAAGATTCATTTTCTTTGAATTGAAGCTAGAAATGTTGCTCAATCAAGACTTCATTTGGCAGTATTTTTGATGACATTACCATCAGAAATGAAGACTTACCACATTCGTAGTTTTCCAATAATTTTATTAACTTAATGGTTAAAGGGTGAATTAAATACCCATTGATTGAAACGCCTATAACTGGAGCGCGATAGAATATCTCTTTATCTCTATGAATGAAGGAACATAACATAACATCAAGGGTGGTCTTCGGCACACTTCACGAAAAGTGGGTTAATAAATAGCCCACAACAGCATCGAATTCCTTACAGGATTAGACTGGTGACCTGAGAGTGTGATATATACCATCCATTGAGAGCATTCCAGATGGCGCCTTATTGCAATCAAGAGACTTATTGCGTACGTTATTAGACATCACATGGGTGAACTGATCTCCTCCGGTGTTGTCTGATAAGGTACAGTGACTCAGACATTAGTCGATACTCAACACTGATTTTTTTGTAAAGCTATCAAAGAAAATATTCCGAGAATCGATGTCAGGGGCTTGTTTAAACAAAAAAAACCCCAAAAAAACAACAACAACAACAACAACAACAACAACAACAACAACAACAACAACAACAACAAATAGATATCATTCGTGTGCTCATCCTTTAATTTTTGTTTGGCTTTTACTTGCATTCGGTATTATTTGGGCTCGCTGGAGGGTGTTGTGCTCCCGAGTTAAAATCCCATCAATGCTGGCTCAAGAAACTTTCAAATTTTCAGGCCAGTTTCTGTCACAACACATACCTGGTGGAATAATTGCCTGAAGAAGACGATATACAATTAAATTCGAGCAAGTGTAATCTCATGGAACTCACCCTTTACCTTACATGAAAAGCAGACGACACTTGCAAAAAAAACTCTTGAATAACTATTTTTTTTCATTTTTTGTCTCAAAAACATAGGTTATGACCCCTCATTGGAACGAGCTCGACGAACTCGTTCCAACGAGGGGACATAACCTATGTTTTTGAGACAAAAAATGAAAAAAAAAATAATTAAAATTAATTGGCGATTTTTGAGAATAGCGCTGGCCGGTGTTGGCGTTACGCTGGGTAATTATTTGACATTTCTGTGTTAAAACTGAAACCGCAGAACAATATAACAGATTACTGTGGGTACGTGGCAACCGTTACTTATTCCCAGTTCCTTATTCGACATTCGTTATTAACCGATAAACGTTCATTATCAACGGATTTTATCGGTTGATAACGAATGTCGAATAAGGAACTGGTAATAAGTAACGGTTGTCACGTACTCACTGTAATCTGATCTCGCTGCATTGAATGTTGAAAAGCACACAACAGGCCTGCACAGAATCTCTCAGACTAAAACAAGCTCCGAAGGAGAGATTATCTGGGGTTCATACACCTTGTCAGAAAAATATTTCTATGACTTTTTAAATTAATTTCCATCACTATTTGTAACACTTGCTTAGAGACGGTGAAGAGATCAATATCTGCTTAAAAATTACATCCAGGAGTACTTAATTTCAGACAAACGGGTAGGCTGAAGAGAAATGATTTCGCGCGCCGAAGGCGCGCAGGGACGGTATGGGAGACAAGCCCCTTTTGACCCTCGGTAGCTGTATATGATGGCTGTCACATGTCTAGGCGTGTTGAAGGAGGAAAAGGATCCGGTACTCAGCAGGTGTCTCCAGTTGTGGGTAGGACGGGTAGGCTACGTGACTTTTACATTTTTCAGGAGCCGACATACATTTATGACTTTTTGATTATATTGCGCTACTTTAACCATTAAGGGAAAGATATTATTAAACATTTTTGCTACACATCGACCATCTACATCCTGTGACTTTGCTCTAGTTCTAGGCAAGTCTTGACCACCTAAATAGCCAAAGGTCGCCTAGAAACAACTGCCAAATCACTTAGAATTTAACTTGCAAGTTTACTCAAAGACTGCATATTGGGGCACATACTTTGTTGTATAAAAAGTGATTAAAGTCGGAATTAAGCCACGAAGGGTTTTAACCCTCACCTAACGCAGACGATATCAAAATTTATTATTTTAAATATCATTTTTTCAAATTTTTCAAAAAATTTCAACAAAACCATATCATGTGACCCCTCGTTGGAACGAGCTCGACGAGCTCATTCCAACGAGGGGTCACATGATATGGTTTTGTTGAAATTTTTTGAAAAATAATATTTTTTCAACTGCTGAATTTGCACATTACGCGGGCGGATGCGGGCGATTCGTTGGGTAAAGGGTTAAGAATCAAATGATTTGCACACAATGGAGAATAAAACAGAAATTTTACACTCCAAAATTAATATTTTGAAATTCCGTGACTTTTAGCTTGATTTTCAATGACTCAGTAAAAAATAATCCACCCCTTTTAAGGTTTCCCAGGCCTTGATTTTAAAAACGAAAATTACTTGACTTCCCAGGTTTTCCATGAATCTTGTTATCACAACATAACATTCGGGAGTCAGGACGGTCAGTTATCGCATAGCGGGCTAGGGGTGCATTCCGAATTCGATTTGTGTTTTTGCGTCAGCTCGGTCGGTACTGTGGCAGAATCATTTAGGATAGGCAACGGGTGATGTAGCCCCTAGTTTGAACTTAACAGAACGCACAAAACATATTTCCAATGCGTTTTTCATAAAACATAAAATCAATGCGCTTTTAATGCCTGTACGAACCGTAACTGGAGCTCTACACAGTTAAAATCACGATACAAGTACTTAACCAGTTGTCGCTATTTCTACCGTACTTGTTGCAGGTTATGAACCACTAAATAGGTGAACACGTGGCTTGGAGCGTTTGACACCCAAAGTGGTGAGTAGGATTAAATAGGCCCGATTGGCTTATTGGTTCAATGTCATTAATTAAAAAAAAAAGTTAATTAAAAAATTTTGTCCACTTTAAGAAGGATTAAAAAGTTTGTTTGTAATTTTGTGTCGGAATGTGTGAGAATCTCTCAAAAACATGAGGCATGAAAAAAGGTGTCAAGACCATTCAGTGCAGGACCATACGGTAGTAGTGAAAATTCGAATTTTAAATTGAAATTTCCTGTGGCAACATATATTTGTTTCCAGTTTATTTTTTTCAATAGATTATGTACGTTGTGGATGTATATGTAATTTTTTTCAAAACAACATGGTGTGTTGTAAAGAGAGTGAAAGGTTAGCACTGTGGTCAATGAGATTGTTTCAGGCGTTCATAACCTTCAATGATCACTGTCACGGCTTCGAGTTTCATTATAAAACTAACAGGAGAGTTTTCGTGTACAGTGGGGTAAAGTCCTCTTCGGAAGGAACACATTCAACGCTTTAATTCTTGCTTTTGATACATGGCTTCGTCTATGACGAATGATGTCGTATTTCAAAAGACACAGTTTTAAAGTTAGACTTATAAATATCTTTAACCCGCAGTCATACGGCTACAGGTTAAAGGTAATGATTGGTCGACTTTACATTACAAACCAACAGCCTTCTCCTGCAATGAAGTGAAACAAAATATAGTTTCCTTCCTACATTTTAGCCCCCGATCGAACTAAAAAAGGTCGGCGCTGCCAAAGGCAATTAAATACGGCATTTTCATTGTAATATTTTACGATAGACATACCGGCAACTGGATTGCCAATACTTGAACAGACCGAAAGAGGCTCGAACCGTTGACCTCTGGCACATATAGCGACCTATTTATCACGAGACTAATAGCCCAAGAACATTAGGTTTCACTAGGGAAAAAAATCGGAGAAAGCTGATTTTTTCAGGGAATGTCGAGTACATGTCACTGAACGATTAGACAAAAGTCCCCTAAAATCCCAGTTGAGCTTTTTTTTCTACAGCCTTTTTTCGAAAACGCGTTTGAAAAAACTCAAAAAAAATCGCACGAATTTTGTAACCTCGAATTGATCCAACTGTATTTTTTGTTTACGCGTATTTCGAGCTACATAATGTCTAATATACATTTACCTAGAGGAAAATGTGCATTCTGTGGCAATTTCTGCGAAAAATTATTGAAAATTCACAAAAAAGTATCGGATTTACGCAAAAAATGACGATTTTCCTAACGGATTTGCCCAAAGGGTCGTAGTACAGAACGGGATGTTAGTTGGACAGACGATAAAAAATCCACCACCATTTGAAGACTTTTATCATTGCTTACAAAATAGACATTATGGAAGACCCCCTCTGCTTCTGGCCGAGTTCCCCTTTTGGCATAAAATTCGTCAGCATGAGAACTCAACTATTTTCGGGCTTGGGACCGAACAGACACGTCTGTGTCTGGCTGCATTTGATCAATAAATAATATTTACAGACCTATTTGCTCGTAGTATTGTACCCAAAGCTTTCCTGTGCGTCCTACGGACGCATTCTGGAGCAGTTCGTGTAATTTTGACAGTAGATGGTCGACACTTTCTTGATTGACAGCGTCAGCTGTTGTACAGTCACCTCTGGCAAGTCCACAGAATATTTCATTGACTTCTGTGCAGTCTATGTTATCTAGTGTTCGGCTTTCTTCAAACACAAGTTTTGTAATGGCAATTTGTGTTAGCAAATGGGCACGAACTGCTCTTGAATATGCATGACCACTGATCAAATGATGGATTGACCCACCAGCATAAACAGTCCCCCAAAGTTCATCCAAGCCGCTACCAGCCATGATCGAACCAATTGCCCCTAAATATGACATAATCATATGGAAGCCGCCGAGTCTAACGAAAACTTTTGTCAACTTATCTGACGAAGACACAATCTCCACTGCTTTGATATAAAGTGGTTGGTCAAACGTCACTGGACAAACGTTCAGTCCCTGTTTCTCACATTCAGTTTGTGCAAACATGAGAGCAGTGTAAATTGTGCTCGGGTTGGATGGATCAAAATTAATAAAGGGAAGTATCTCGACATCACTTGTTTCATAATCATCTGATGATGTGACAATGTGCATATATCCAGCCCAAGATGGGCAAGGTACTCTCAGTACATGCGTCAAAGTCCAAAGACTGTCGACTGTTTTTGCGAGTTTCAAATTTTTCGGATCAGATTCACCCAAAGTTGATAAATCCTTCATCACAATTTCGTCAAGACCCGATTTGCTTGGTTTACTGTAACCTTTCAAAGGGATGTATCCGAATTCACCAGAGCCAATATTCGAATGATCACCAGTTAGTCGTTTTATCGGAGACTCTTCTGTGTGATCTTTGCTTGGAGTTATACAGGCGATGCCTCCCATACTATGGAAAGTATTCTTGCCATCTAGCGTGCGCACATTACAATCGGCGTTATCGAAAACGAATTGTGTGAAGTTCGCAAGTCTAGGCGACGGACCTTTGCTTATCATGACAGAATGAACGTATTGTTGAACTTCCCGGTAGCTAGAAGAGAACATTAGTCCATTCAGAATGTCGATCAATTCCCGAGATGCGAATTTCCTGTGTATGTAAACTGCTACCGACAATAATACTGGTGACAAGAATGAACGGGGCCGACAAGAACTTATTAGAGACTGACCTATGGCTGTCACGCGTCTCTGGTTGGCTTGGATGTTTTGCCCACGCTGCGACGGAGCAACAATCCCTTGTAACAAGGTTTGGAGTGTATCGGGTAGTAGATCACTAGATACAGATAACGAATCGGGTTTGGGATAAACGTCACACTCGTAAATGGCTGACCGAATATCATCGCGGACTATAGCCGATGCTTTCTTGACGATGCGCATACGTTCATCAGTTTCATTGGTACATTTGTCTGAGTACCACGAATCATATAGTATTTTGTCTGATGAATCTCTGAATGTGACAACATTTTTTAGGGACCTCAGTGTTGTAATAGAGATTCTACTACCGAAATGCTCAAGCAGTTTGGTTTTAAGATGTTTATTTGTGTAACCGACTTTGTCACCAAGATACGATTCAAACGTCTCTGCCAATTCGCTCAAGGAAAACTGACACTCATCGCTGTTCTCCATAAAGGTACACAATTCATGGAATGCAAGTGCTTTCTTGTCTGCAACAGGCCTACCCCGTGAAAGAGTTCGCTCAGGCTTATCTCTGACAAATCCTGTCCAGCAATCATGGTGATACCGACCTTCCTCGGCCACCAGATCGATAGCACGACCGATCCGAGTAAGTACAGACTCACCCCATTCATCACTACGTTTCAAACAGCGGGTTCTGATACTATCAACAAAAGTCAACGTTTCAACGGTGTGGACTTCTCTTCTACGTTGAACGGGTATATGAGTGTTTGTAGGCGGATTCTCCACAGAACAGACAATGGAGTTTAAAATTGAAAGCATCTTGATCAGAGCGCAATTTTTTTGTCATAGATGGACCAGCTTCGTCAGATTCAGCTGCATGTAGAGACATTCTCTTACTTTTTCTTACAGAACTTTCCAGTGTATAATTCTTGTAGCAGAATTTGTGAATTTTCTCACCAACTGTGGGTTTCTTCGAACCGGCAAAAAGATTATCGCCAAGCTCGACGCTTACAGCAACCAACTTTTCTATACCCCGCTCACCAAGTGTAGTTATTCCGGACGAGCCGGTCAACTCATCGTTACATTTGATACATTTATCCATTGCCAAAGTCACAACAGAAAAAAGATGATAGACACAATAAACTCAAGTACAATACCACAGAACAGATATCAATGTGCGGACCTGCTTCGTTGTCACCGTAAGGTATCAACAGGTAACGCTAAGTGATATGCCAACAACATAACTGATCAGTTCCACAAATAACACAAGACTCTAATAATCAACAACAGGCAAAATTACATATATATCTATCAAAGGATCATTGGTTTCAATATCTAGGCATCAAATGCGGAGTGTCCAATACTGAACAGAGCAAATTGTGCAATGGACAGACCTGGAATACGGAATTAAACAGCGTTTCCTGATGAAAGTCGTTCAAGGCTATTTTGCATCAAATTAAAGAGCGTTGTCTGTACAATACAAATTTGTTTATGAGTACACACCAAGGGCGTGCACACATTACATGCCAATGCATCTTGAGTGTAGGCGAACACCACATTATGTGATCTAATCGAACATGGAAATTGAAACAATAATGCTATAATACGGTATTTAAATGAGAAAAGTCGATGCCGTTTGAATTTGAGTTTAGGGGGTATGGTTAATATTTCACACGTTTCACCAGTTCATTATGGAATAAATGACTATTGTTATATATCATTATAAAGCCACTGCTTTTCTGCAATTTTTGATATATAATTTAACTCCCAAAGTAGTCGTAGATTTGATTTAATGGACGTTGTGTACCGTTGTGTGTATGAAAACAATAAAAATTTTTTCGTAATTTTGTACATTTTCGTGAATATTTCACCATTGAGTGTGAGGATTGGTACAAAGTTGGCATTTTCTGTTGGGGATATGTATTCTCAATATAATTCAGCACGATATTTATGATTCTCACCCTACTAAGGCGAATAAGAATGAGAAATATGGAGCTGGGTCGAATTTTTTTTAAATTTTTTTTTTTCATCAAAAAAAACGCTATAACTAAAAAAGCTCAACTCGGATTCGCGGGGACTTTTCACACTTTATCCGCAATGTGTGTCCCGGAAACATATAAAAAAATCAGCTTTCTCCGATTTTTTTCCTTACTTTCTCATTTTTATGTCTAATGTGCCTGGACTATAAGAGATCCAGAACAACCATTCTGGTTGCTAAATGGCCTTGATACCAAGACCTCTACACCACTCTCACGTTCTTTCCCGATTAATCTCTGTTAAATCGCACCCCAGATTCCACCCAGAGCGGTTGAAACATCCACGTTGCTTCACCAAAGCACTCACAATGCCATCAACTGCTGAGGGCTGGTCAACAGAACCAATGTAACAGAGTGCTTGAACTGACGGCCTCCAGCGCATAAAACGACCAATTAACCATGAAACTAACAGATCCGACTGGTTGGTTAACTGCCTTTATAACTAAACCGCTACAGTACTTTTACCGTATTTTTAGAGGCACGTCACAACCATTACTTATTCCCAGTTGTCACGTCAGTATTTTAACCCTTTACCCAACGTAACGGCCAAAACCGGCCAGCGCTATTCTCAAAAATCGCCAATTAATTTTCACTATTTTTTTCATTTTTTGTCTCAAAAACATAGGTTATGACCCCTCGTTGGAACGAGCTCGTCGAGCTCGTTCCAACGAGGGGTCATAACCTATATTTTTGAGACAAAAAATGAAAAAAATTAGTTATTCAAGAATTTTTTTTGCAAGTGTCGTCTGCTTTTCACGTTAGGTAAAGGGTTAAGCAGCAATTTTTTACAGTGTGCTTAAATACATGTACAGTTTTTTAAGTATCACAGTCTGGTGGTTTCTAAGAGGAAAGAGTTCAATGAACCTACAGTCAAGTCGCTGTTAACCGTTTATGTGAGACGTCTAGCGATAAATTTGAAAATAAAATGAATACCCGAAGTTTATGGGTGGTACTAAGAAGCTGTCTTACCCAGAAGAAGCCGTGAAATTAGTTTCACCTTTGACATTTTTCCTATTAAAATTTGTTACAGTAATGATAGTTCCAAAAATGTTTTATAATTTTTCCCATTATTCTTGCTTAACCGACGAATTTATTCATCACTTTTCAAGCAATCAGAAGCTATGAGCCGTTTCGCATAAAGTGTTAATTTACATTTTGTGAACTCAATTGTCTGAACGGATAATGAAAGGAAAATCAGTTTTTCAACTTCATGCCATGTTGGAAAGTATCCTAGAAATTTCTTAGGAGAATTAAGATCAACAAGTATGAAATTTACAGAAGTGATGCGGAAACAATTGTTTTCACCAAAGCATATTATCGAATAAAAATCTATCCATCTTTAGAAAGGAGGCAAGGGGGCTGAACTCATTCAGCGATTTTTTCAAAGAACACTTGAAAAGCTCCAGCTGTGTAGAAATAGTCATCACTCGCTTTAAAATAGTTTCCAATAAGGGCAGAGGTTTGAACAAGAGCAATTTTCACAGTTTTTGCACAATATTTTTTTGTTGGAAAATGCAGCGTTATTGCAAAACGCGTTATACAAGATACGAAACTTCAAATAATTAACTGGTTGAGGGCTAAATTATTTTGGTTGTCTGAATTTTGTATTCAAAATTTTTTCTGTTACCTTTTGGCACTCTCCAAAAATTTGTAATAGAACATATATATATTAACACAATATAATTGCGTTTGACTGAATATGAAACATGAGTAAGGAATATATTGGCTTTTGCTCTGGTACCCTCATTTTTTTAAAGCCTGATAGTGGCTTCTAGCTTCTAATTCAACCAGTTGAGGAGTACAGTGTACTTGAAATACCTAAACTCTGTCAAAAAAGTATCCATTGCAATTAATAACTTGTCTAGGACCCTGTGAATCTCAAATTTCGGATCGCATCGAATTTCGATTCGAATCAGGTGGAGGATTTCGAATCGAATCGAATCTCAAATCGAACCTCAACGCCCTTAAACTTCAAGCAGTAGTTATTTCACCTTCTTAAAAGGAAATATTGTCCATCTCAACTCAAGTAGCAAATCAATCAACAAATCGAAATATTCCAGAACGAAATCAAAATAGTTTCGCAAGCGGAAAATCCTTGAAACCTTCTTCTGTCACCGGGTCTCCTGTACAAGATGATAGAAGACGTGTTCAAGAGGAAGCACTTACATGTAGTTGGAATTTGAGAACACCACGATAATTCGCAAATTTCTGAATCGTCGCGCGAATCTACTCGAATCGAATCATCGAGAATTTCGAAGCTTCGCAAGACCCCAGTCTTTCCCTGCACAAAACAATATCTTCCACATATTCAATACAGATTTGATGTGTAAATATAAAAAGAAGTGGTTAACATTTATAATGTCACGACCTCTCTCGAGGCATGTACAGTTGTCTTGTGTGTGTTTACTCTTCGTAATGTATTGTTGTTATGTGAAACACTACTAGAAAGAGCTCTATGAGCCCATTGCAATAGATAGTCATCAACTGCCTTTTCGATAGCTCGATATGAGAAACTCCAGGAATGTTAACCTTCTAGTTTTCTTGGACGATCTGATCTACACAAAAGTGTTTTGCTCTTTACCCAAAATGATTAGACACGACACAGAGGCGCCGGAAGCGGGGGACTTGACCCCTTGCCCCTTTTCACCAGAAACGCTCGACGGGAAAAACCTTTACTTTCTGAGAGTTGTGACTGAAAAACTCTCGAGTATTCGTTTCTAAAGTATTTTAGGTGTGCCAATGGGGGTGGTGTGGTGTGTTGTGGTGTGGTGTGGTGTGGTGTGGGGGTGGGGTGATGGTGCTTGTATCAGGCCTAATGTTGGTCGATAATCACCAAACAAAGAAGCTGTACAATCGGCGGGTTTAGTTCTAAAGCTTTATATATAAAGATAAGATAAGAGATAAGATATTTATTGTCTCAGTATCAAAAGAGATAGATAACAAGAACATTGATAACATGTAACAAATTACAGGAACAAATCAAATGGACGCATACGATTACAAACATGTAATAACGACTTACTGACGGCTAAGATCAAGCAATGTAATACACTTTTGGATATATATGTACATATAGTGCGTGACGCGCATACGCACACACGCAAGCCCTCACACACACGTGTGAACACACGCACCCACCCACTCACCCACCCACCCACCCACACGCACGCACGCACGCACGCACGCACGCACGCACGCACGCACGCACGCACGCACGCACGCACGCACGCACGCCTTAATATGGATTTATGGCAACTTGCTTTTCCTACATTCGAGCGCAGTGTTTATGAACCTGATAATGTCAGGGGTAATTTCGTAATCAGCTGTCTGCATGAAATTATTCAAGAAGCCTTTCGGTGAAACATTGGAGTAATTTATGCCTCATATATCTTCTATGCGTGAAACAGTGTTTCCCGGAGTGGGAGTGCCCCTGCCCTCGGATGCTTCCGGCGCCCTTGACATGACATATATAAAAACATTTTTTGAATAACAAAACTTTTCGGACGCTCGACACATTATACGCAAGCATAGTATCTGTTACTTGACGAATATAATTTTTAAAAAGCAGGGAACTGGCTTACTATATACTCAGTGTAGTCAGTATTAATGCTCTGGGGAATGACGTTAAGAAAAAGTTAATCAAACGAAGCCAACTTTTCCAAGTTTGGAAAACCAACCCGTTGAGCAACAGTTCAATACAATGCCGTGTGAGGACGAAATGAGCTCATTCTTTATGTTATTCTTTATGTTCTTCTCCGAGTTAAGTAAGTTGAATGTTAGTGGTATAACATGTAGCCGAACGACCTCTATTACACAGACTTTTGTCGGCGCAGCTAGTGTTAAATTACCATGGGAACCTGACTTTTGCTGGTGAAACTCTTTTTTCGGCACAAAATATCGGCTCCATCCAGGTAGATCCGGCAAGTAGTGTACGTACTGCATATAGCTCATCCGCACACAGAAAGATTAACTTTCTGGATGCGGTTCAGTGTTTCTAAAGAAGTTTGGAATTCAAGGACTCGGAGTCAACGAACGACAAATGATATATATTAATTCGGTAAAAGAATATTGTTTATGATTCAATCATTTGTTAACGATAAACGACTAAAATTGTTGCATAAGATCAAAATTGGCCGAAATGTATGTTCATAGAAATGTTTACACGTATAGACCAACTATTTTGCAAAGCGAACGAACATCGATATGCAATTAACCCTCTACTCAACGTAACGGTCAAAACCGGTCAGCGCATTTCTCAAAAATCGCCAATTAATTTTCATTATATTTTCATTTTTTGTCTCAAAAACATACTATGACCCCTCTTTAGAACGAGCTCTATCGGTGTTCGTTCAATCATTCATTTACTCATGCAATCTAACACTCCATCTGAACCCCCTCATCCGTATTGTTGGAAGCCTGTGCGCGGCACAGTAACCTAAACGGTTAACCTAATGCTAGTTAAGGTGGTAGGCTTGTCGTATCTGTTTTGGTGATTTGTGGTAGTTACAGCAATTAGATGTACTCCTATCCAATCGAACATGCCCTAGGAACACACCCCACCCTATTAGAAGTCATATAAATCAAGATGGCGGCCTCCAGCGTACACAATATACGACGGGAACGCGTGTCACCTAACAACACGCGAATCACCATGACACACAACATGACCGCTCACGTGAGCTATACCATGACAACCCCATTCGACTTCATTTTGTCATATGAATGATAACATCACATGAAATCATCGAATCTAACCAGGTTACCACAGTACATGCCACCCACACACTCCAAAAATGTTAAAACTAAGATTTAAAATGGAGTTTTATATGGTGACTGTCGTGGATTTATTCACAAAAAACAAAAACAGAATAAAGAAAGGTAACAGGGGCCATCAAAACATTTTCTCAGTAGTTCTTATATGTCACAACGGCTATTCCCAGCCGACTATTGGTGACAGGCGCGTTGACTTTCACCATTTCTATTTGTCACCTATACATTGTGGATATGCAAAATTTTAATTGTTAGAATCGAGGAGCAAGGAGACAGGGGCCATTCATGGTTCATTAAAGCTAATCATACAGATGTAACAGATATTCAAAGTTTTAGAAACATACATTCGGATGACTTATGCATAATGTAATAAGCCCCTTTTTAGCAATGACCTGCTTGATCAGTACCTCATGGGTTTCTTTTCGTGTATCACAACGTAAATTTTTGCCCTCGCTCTCCCACGCTCACCCTACGGACCAACGACAGAGGGATCGACCCCCGATTGGAATGGAGTTCGGGTCACTGATCTTTTAATAAAGTTATGGGCTAGTGTAGAAATACCGTTTACCAATGCGAATGGAGCTCAAGCTCTGTGAATGATTACAAGTTGGAAATCGTGATAATTACTTGCTGCTTCTCGGTGACTCTCGCTGTGAACCCAGGCTTCATTCACCCGCAAACTGTCCAACACGGTGTGATTCCGATTGCTGTAGGTGTCGTTATACCTAAAACAAAAACAAACTACACATTTTGCCACATTGAATTTGTTGGAGCGTACACGCACTAGTAGCTCTTTGCAGACACTTTCACGCAACTGATAATCTTTGTTATGGTGCTATAAAAGTAAGGCAAAATAGTTTACTTTGAAATTCCCGAGTTTGATATTCCATAAATATAAATTAAATATAAACAAAAAGAGTTGGAAGCAGGTATCAATGGTTCCTGGAAGTAAGGTGTGGCGCCAAGAGTGGGTAAGGGAGCTACAGCGATCTCCCCACCTTGGAGGTTTACCCCCCCCCCCCCCCCCCCCCCGCCGAGGAAACTGCATGTTTTATTGTATGCGTGTCGGGAAATACCCTAGCTGCTCATCGGGGAGCACCACTCCCCCTCCAGTCGGGGAAATTCTACCCCGAAATTTCATCGCACAATGATTGCTCAATTCTAGGAAATTCCAACAGGTGTCGTAAAACCTTGTGAGTAATTTGGCAACTGTGCAGGCTCCATAAAATGACAGTCTGTAGTGTGAAGGCAGTTAGTATAAATTCTTCATTTTAGATGACATTGCATATGGGTGCTACATTGACCCTGATCCAAACGTAAACAAATAGAAAATCAAAACCCCACGCAGCTCAGTCGATCCGTTTTGAAGAATTTGGATTCCTTAGCTTTGCTCTGGGACATCTGAAGAATATTTAGCCACGAGTTTTTCTCGTGAAATATTATTTGAGTATCAGTTCTCGTAGGAATTCGGTAAAAGACTTCCAGGAACCACTCATGTCCGCTACCAACACTGAATTCAACGCATATATTTTTCGTATTCTATCCATCACAACCTCCATCTTGTATAATTTGTGTATAATTAATATATATTTATGGAATATCAAACTTGTGAATTTCAAAGTAAACTATTGTTTACTTATATAACACCTTAAAGCTCACATGCTCGGGTAGTATTATCGTTAAGGGGTCGTCCAACGTAACTTTGGACATTTTTTTGAAAAGTTTCACAATGCATTAAATACGATTTAAAGTGGTGAATAACGACATATTATATACCAAAATAATGACAAAAGTATACAAAACCCGAATATATCCACTTTTTGAAATTTAAAAAAAATTTTTTTTTGCTTTTGATGACAAAGAAATTGCCAGCCGCATAAGCTAGTAACCGTCAGGATTAACAAGGGATACGTCGGTAATTCGAATGTCTGAGTTGTAAATAAAAGACCTCACACTCCATACTCGGAGAAAGCATATTTATCATTTCATCACCAACGTGGTGAGAACGATCAGGGGGAAATGGATGACAACAAACACTTGATTCTGTTCGGGCGACACGTTTGTTATGATCACGTGGAGTTTTGGGCAAAGTTGGGAAATGATTTGATTTCCCACGATCTGAAATCTTCAAGCATTTCACTGCTGTTTTTGAATCTGGACGGCGATGAAATGTACAACTCACGACACATTCACAGGAAAATATTCCAACTGACAATGTAATAATTGCGAGATACAGTCCATAGTTGCGCTGTTGAGATCAAAATCTGTACAATGTGACGCAAGTGCCAGCAAGGGATTAATACGCCACCGATTCGAACTACTATTATTTGGTTGGTGACGATGATCAAAACATAAAAGTGGAAAATTATATTTGTAAACAAAAATATATTCACATCAACATACATTACAGTCCTCACAACTGTATATTTACGAAAAAATAATTTTACTGTCGCCCAACTATATTAGTGACGTAAGGAAGGCTTGATGAAGTCTGCTACGAAAAAAGAAGACCAATGTCAAGGAGAATTATCAGAAAGGTTTCTTCCTGTTCACCAAATATAGCGAAATGTCGTACCATCGTAAATTTAAATATCTCCCTCAGGGAGCGCGGTGGCTCAGTAGGTAGAGGTGCAGGCTGCAAGCCGAGAGGTCCTCGGTTCGAATCCCACCTGCGGCAACCGCGTTGTGTCCTTGAGCAAGACACTTCATCTCCATTGCCCGCGTGGGGGCACGATGACGCCGTGTACTAAGGCGTCCTGTACGTCGATGGTACGCATGTCTTCCACCAATCTAACCCTGCCTGTGCTGCAGTGCGGAGTTACGATGTTGGGGAGCTGGCAGCTGCTCGTCGTTGCTCGGCGGTTCTCTCCGGGTACTCCGGCTTCCTCCACCCGTAAAACCGTCACGGTCATGATTAGCCATTGTGCATAAATATGTGACCTTAAACATCAATAAATAAATAAATAAATAAATAAATAAATAAATAAATAAATATCTCCCTCGCACAACCGCATTGTGTATAAGACGGATCAACGTCGATTTTGAGCGCTGTTGGCAACAGAAGGTTGCGAAAGTGTGTTGACAATGTGTGGACAGAAATAGAAAAAAATCCGCTAGGCGGACTAAAATTCACACGAATTACCGAAATGAGACCACAACGTCTCATACGTTTTTAGATAAATGAATTTAATAACCAATCCAATTCCGATGTTGTTCAGGCCGGTAACCCTCCGCCTATAAAATTAGTATTGGTAAGCAGATCAGTTATTAATATTCTTAAATCTCACGAGAAAACAACAGTCAAGCCTCCCCAAACAGCAACTATGGAAGCCGATAGTTCCAAAACAAATTAAGCATACCAAATCATGTACATAAATGAATAGGAAGCCAGGATTTCTAACTAAGTGTAGCCGATTGGTGAAAGTATTCTGCACACACGACAGGTCATTTTTTGTTGTTTTGGCCACACTTGAACATTCAAATGACACTCTTGGCAGCTGTCATTGCTCATGCAACCCCAGAAATGGACACATAATACTAAATGAGAAAGTTTCACAGTTTACCCTTTTTTGGTGTATCAATATCATCGTATTTTACCAATTTGATAAGATCTCATGCAAAATGGCACAGGATTGTGGGGGTATGGTCACAGCAGACTCATAAAAGCCACATTGGACATTCTTCATTTTTCATTGATGCACTCTCTCATGACTCCATAATTATTCTTCTGAACTGTGTGGATTTGACCCTTGGTGAACTTCATAAAAGGTAAATAAATACAAGAAAAATGGCAGCCCTTTTGAAATGTAGGCTCCTAAATTAAAATTGGTCTCGTGATCCGTTCCTTGCAAGAATGATAAAAAATTTTCTCCGAGTCTGTACTAGAAGGATTGCAGAATTTAACTATTCAATACATTTAAGGTTATTTTATTGTATAAAATCTGATCTCTTACTTATGCCATAGCAGACTTTCAGGCAGTGCTTTCTGCCACATGGTAACGGTTCCATGGGTCCATGGCAAATATTAGTTTCCACAAAATCTATGTTTCGTTCCAAACAAATTGATATATAATTTATTGGGGTTATTCCGTTCTGACCTTCTCTGGCCTGTGGAGCAAATTACCTGAAATTTGACCAAATTTACGTTGGACGTCCCCTAAAGAATAGATCAGCAAACCGGACAGTGAGGCATGTATTGTTTTATTTGGAGCGCATCAGCATTACTTGACTGTGCCTGTTCCATAACACACCGAAAACAGTCATACCAAAATGTGATTGATTTATACCTTACATAAAACATTCTAAATGTTAGCAAAAGATTCAATTCAAGTTTTTAAGGTAAGAATAATAATCTCCCAATGGAGATACGCTTGGCGAGAGACTAAACATATCTTCGTGTCTGTTATTTCATCAAATAATGACCCATTTCACATATTTACGCATGACTGGCTAGCTTATTCATAGTGGCAACCAGAATAAACTGTTTGAACAGCTCACAAAATTAGAATCTGGCGCATGATAATTGATTGGTTAAAAAGAGCTATCTACAACAGCATAGAACCGCCACTTACCTTCACCAAGATACTAACTTGTAATTACAAGATACTAAATTGTAATTATAAAGATACAATCTTGCATTTACCAAGTTATTACCTTATAATTTCAATTTAGCTAACTTACAATTTCAAGTTAGCTAACTTGTAATTACAATTTAATAATTTGTAATTACAATTTCTTGTAATTATAAGTTAATAACTCGTAATTGCAATTTAGTAACTGGTCATACGATTATGTGCGGTACGATTGTGTGTCCCTATTAGTCTAATATTAGCCATTGGAACCTACAAGTTATTAACTTGTAAACTGCAATTTAGTATCTTGTCTTGCGGTTATATAGTATGGTAGTATAGGGTGGACTGTGTGTGCTCCCGTTAGTCTAAGGTTAGTCCTTGGTACTAGCTACTCATTTTATTCTTTTTACTTTCCTATGGTTGCTGTGGGTAGTACGTAATGATATATCATGTGGTGTTGTTAGTTCTGCTAGGTTGCTTGTATGGTAACATCGAATGGATTTTGTGTACCCTTTTTGGCCATACAATCTACCGCCCGCCCTGTTAATTTTATTGAATTTCCCTACAATTCGATTGTCCTGGAATATTCTCCAGTACCGCAGAAGATCCTTCATAGCACTAACAGGTTAGCCTTTATGACCCCTACATCCCAGATTATAACCGTCTTTATGGCGCCAGTGGGCCTGGCTGGACTCATGGGGATGTTTGTGGTCTATTGGGGACCAATCTCAGAGGCACATGGTTTGGGGACTATTCGTGCTACTGGGGTTTGAGAACTATTGGAGATCAAGTTTGGGGATTCATCTAAGTGGTTTGGAGACTTTTAGGGACTGGAGACAGTATTACGATGGGGACATCCAGTGGGTACTTGGGACTGTAGGGGACCTAAGATAGTGGTTGATGGTGTAGCAGTAATAACACCAACAACTACAATGACTTAACCATATACAGCACCGACTACTAAAATTATAACACCAACCACCACAATACCAACTATTACAACCTTTACACCAACAGCTACGACACCAACCAGCATAACACCAACCGCTTCACATGCAACATTCGCAATACCAACCACTACCTCTACTAAACAAACCACAGCTACAACACCAACTACTCCTATACAACAACCACAACACCAATAGCCACAACCACGCAAACCTCTACAACTACTTGACCAAAAAGAAATACTACTCAGCCTTCACTACAACCACAACTACAATACCAGCAACATCAAGCACCGCTTCAACAACTACCTCTACTATGCCCATATCAGCTACTTTACCAACCGAAAGAGCTATGCAACTAACAACTAAAACTACAATACTAAACAGAGCAACACCAACCACTACAACCCCAATCACTGCAGCTACGGCACCAACTACTTCAACAGCAACTACTACAACTACTCACCACAACTACTACACCAGCCGCTACAACTACTAAACCGTCGACTAAACAAATACACCACTAAACCAACACCCACAATAACTACTACACCAACAACCACTATCTTAAGTCCCCGACAGTTCCGAGTACTCCTAGAAAGTCCCTAAGCCACTATTTTCCTCAGCTTCCCCATAAGTCTCGACCAGTACCAAACCACCTACAGCAGTCCCCAAGACTTGGTCCCCAATAGACCCCAAACTGCTATCTGCCAACGTAAGTGCCTAGTAATCCGAATAGTTCCCAAACCATGTTCCTTTGAAATTGCCCCCCCCCCCCCCCCACAATATCCACAAATATCCACATTAGTCCAGACTGATAATTACGAGTCACAACGACGGCTATAATCTGAGATCTAGGAGTCAGAAAGGCTATAATGTAGGAGCTATTAGAAGTCTTCTACGATACTGGAGTGCACTCCCAAACAGTTGAAATGTGGCGAAATAATACTAAATCAACATTACATTTACAGGTACTCTCAATACTCAATGGCCCAAATGGGGTAAGGAAATCCATACTATGCTACCATATCAGACAACCAAGAATAACCAACAACACCGCATGACCTAGCATTACGAACTATCCATAGTAATCGTAGGATAGTAAAACGCATAACATGAGTATCTAGTGCCAAGGGCTAAAATTAGTCTAACAGACATACACACAGTCCATCCTATACGCCCATATTAGACAACCAAAAAGTTATTGAATTGTAATTGTACGTTAGCTAAATTGTAATTACAAATTGATAACTTGTAATCACAAGCTATTACATTGTAATTACAAATTATTAAATTATAATTACAAGTAAGCTAACTTGAAATTACAAGTTAGCTAAGTTACAATTTCAAAATAATATTTGCAATTAAAAGGTACTAACTTGCAATTACAAATTAGTATCTTGCAGTTGAAATTTAGTATTTTGTAATTACAAGTTAGTATCTTGAAGTTACAAGTTAGTATCTTGTAGTTGGGTCATCATATTTCTATAATTTACACATTCTTTGAAATCGCGTTAGAGCACCGCCATCAAATATTTGTCGATGGGATTTTTTTTCACCCTTCAAAGCGTTTGGCGACCCAGAACAGATAATCAAAGAAACCAGGCAATATAATAAGTGAGACGAACCTTTTTATGGAAATAAAACGTAACAAAATGCTTTATATTTACACTCAATGTAGGCGAAGTCTTATCGAGATTTTTCTGTGATAAAGCAACGAGGAGCGCACTGTTTGCTAAAGAATCAAGTGCGTGGTACATTAAACAGCAGAGCAATTTATTCTCTCTTCATGTTAAAAACAAATCAAAGCATATTTTCTCCCAAGAAATTTACGTAATTAAAACCCGATTCTAGGGGATTATATCGATTGGCCACTGTGTTTGGACTTTTTGTCCAAATATTTTCACTTTTTTTCTCTTTAACCCTTTGAACTCTGGTGATATCTTCCATGTCAGTTAAACTGCAGCGGATGGAAGAGTCCATATTCATTATTTGGGGGTAGACCAATTAATATTGTCAACGTGCAGCCTTGTGGCTGCACGTACAAAATATTGATTGGTCTACCCCACACATTCACTTAGCAGCCTTAATGAAATTATGACGCAACATGTACCTAGACCGGAAAAGAGGTCTCTCGGGTTCAAAGGGTTAATCCTTTATCCAAAAACTATGGAAGCGTACCAGTACAGACATTTATTTGTGCCCCACTTGGAACACTTTTGTTCACACAGTTATCCTAAGCTATCTATTAAATTTAGTCTTCAGCATCGCTGAATTAAAACATATTATCTCTGAACTTACCCTTTCACCACTGGCGCCCTGGATGTGTCATTTCTATCAATTCTGTCGAGCTGTTAGATTGAATTATTACCGAGCCTTGTTTCAGATTTTTTGCTCTTTATATCGTCTGCGAGTCCACTACCAATTTTTTCTTAGAGCAAAAATTTATGCACCCCGGGTTGAAAAGGTTAAGACTTACATATCTCTGAATTAAGACTTATGAGATCTCTGAATTAAGGTTTACAGTATATCTTAATTAAGACTTGTGTATCTCTGAATTAAGACTTATTATTTCTGAATTAAGACTGATTATCTCTTAAATTAAGAATTGCGTATCTCTGAATTCTCTGTGCAGGAGACATGAAGACATGAAGAGTTCCAGGAGGTTCCGCTTTCGAAATTACGTTAATTCCATTCTGGAATATTCCGTACGCTCTTTGAAATGCTTTTTCGGGACGAGTGGTCGTTGCATACAGTACTTGAGTGGAGGCTGTAAGAACGTGCAGTTTGAGAACCGAGTCGTGATTCGATTCGTTCGAATCCCCTGTCTGATACGATTCGACGTTAGATTCGACCGGACATATGAAATTCGCAGCACCCTAGATTTGATACGCAGATATCCCCACACCCTTATATTCTCGTCGACAAGATATTTGTGGATCCAATGAGGAAATATGTATTACATGGGCGACGGTCTAATATAACCTGGAGACCATGAACTGCATACTACCTTCTTTAATCATCAAGTTCGGCTGGCCTAGCAACTAAGTATATAGGACGATGTTTATACGTTGGAGGCCAAATAAGAAATAACCCTATCATACTGTGACAAAATCAACCTTCTCGGTCTCTTCTCTCGATGGTGCTCTTTTTCCACAGTAAATTTACCGAAGGATTAGATTCATTTGAGGGCAATATTTCAATCATTTACTCAATTTTGAGTTATTCTCTTTTTGGGAGTGGGGGTTGGTCGTTGTAACATTCTTTAAAATAACTCCCTCCTTTACTTGTATAAGTGATCTTATAATTTTGGTATTCATTCAAAACCCGTTGATATTCTCTATTTCCTAACTGAAACTGGGGTTCCATTTCCATCTGGCAAAATGTCAGATACTGCCAGAGTTTCTTCTGTGCCAAGGGCATCACATCTTATACTGAAAGTATAAAGAGTATCACACAATGATAGAAAATTCACTCATCATGTCCACAATGCAAACGTGTTGGTTAATTTTCTAAGACATCGCGCATATTTATATTCATATTTCCAATCTTCAGCAGTTTCTGGCAGCAAATGAGAACTCAGTTGGCACCGGAAAGCTGTTCCTGGGGGTTTATTATAGATTTCTCTCTGGATACGTGTTATGTATAATAAAAGAAATGCCGTTACAAGTACGGTAATCGTACTGGGAACCAGCTGCCTGTGCGTTTAACACGAGAGGTTACGTTGAAAATATCGCATAAAACTAATGCAATGCCGACCAGAGGCGGACTGACCATATGGTCCACCGGGAAAATTCCTGGGGCCACAAAATTGATGCAGCCCAACACGTGATGGTGCATGGAATTTTGTGAAAATGACCAACAGACGAAATGGAGCTGATTGCACAGACTGTCGGTATACCGAAATGCTCTCTTTGTGGACTGCCATTGACAGTCCACATAGAGACAATTCGATATACCAGCAGCCTAGTCTGCATTTGATCGCTCAGATGCAAGGAAACAACGTTCTGTCAGTTTGAAAAATCAAAATGTTCCTCCATTGGGTCAAACTATGGTCGGATCGACGCCCAACCCCCTCCCCCCACACCTGGTGCAACCATTTGTTTCGAATGAGCGACGAAGATGACACAGGGGTGGCGCCAGGGATTTCTCGACAGGGGGGCTGACCTCTCCGATAGGGGGGCTATAATATTTGACCTCCCAAACGAAGGAAAATGAGTGAAAATTGGTAAATTGGAGAACCAAAATAGAAGCAAATTGAGTATGTCTGTTGATTATTTAACGTAAACATATTATAATGAGGTCGGGAATTATTTCATCTAGAAAACCAGTGTGACGAACGACATTAAGGAATTTCGTGAGAATCACTATTCTCTATCAAAGTTCCAGTGCTTCACGGGTTCGAGTCCACCCTGCGACACTGGAATATTGACAGAGAATAGTAATTCTCGCGAGTTTCATTGATGTCGTTTGTCAAACTGGTTTTATAGATTAAACAAACAATAATATCCCGACATTCCCAGGAAATGAAATAAAATAAATCTTAACGTCCTGCACACAACTAAGCGCACAATCGTTTTGAAATATTTCGCTGCAAACAGAACACCGCACATTATAGCGGGACGCCATTGTTGTTTAGATTTCGATAGATTCCAAACTTTTACCATGACGATAACCGATGATTAGGTATGGAAGTAATGGAACGCCAGTTGGATAACAACTGTCATAATGCCTTATACAGAAGAACCATATACCTCGTTCTTGATCGACACAAGACGAGATATGTACATTCGATTGTCGGAATGTCTCGTGAAGTCGGGGGTTTACGAGACTCTCCGACGGACTGACTGACTAAAAATCTCCCCCTTGGCGCCACCACTGAGATGACATAAATATGCCATCGAAATGTCCTCTATATGTGGACTGCAATTGATCGCTCAGATGCAGGGAAGCAGGGTTCTTTCTATATTTTGATCGATCTTGAAGCAAACCGAGGAACTGATATTTATTTGGCTTCTCTTCATTATACGAGAAGGTTGTTGATTTGTCATGCAACGTAAACCAGTTAATATCTTCAGCCAGCAGTCATATGGCTGCAGGCTGAAGATATTAATTAGTCTACCTTGAAGATTGACTCTTCTAAAACAAGGTATAACTTTCGAAATGGGAGATGCCATTTTGCATATGCAAGAATTAAAGAGATGAATTCGTTCCTTTGAAGAGATGAATTCGTTCGTTCGGAAAAAACTTTGCTCCATTATACATGAACACTCCTGTCAAAAGTTTCATATGAAGAAACTTTAAGAAGTAACAGCTATCACTATTATATACTACTCAAAGTTTGTAAGCACCAAGTACATCCAACTACCTGTTTTACGTTTTAGTTGAAATATTGTGATGAAAAGTGTATGTATTTTTTATTTAATTATATCTTTAATGATTTAAGTACAGAAATTAAGATTTTATTTGTGTTTGACATTATTTTTTAGCTTTTGAATACGATAACCATGGAAAATGGAAATTATTGGTAAAAGGGGAAATTTTTCAATTTGCCAAAAAGTTGACGGAGCGAACTGGTATGGGTTCAATATCGAGTATGAGACCCATTACTGTTAATTACAGCTTGCCAATGCCTTCTCATGCTCCCAATCAGGTTCCTGGTAATGCTTTGTGGGATGGTGTTCCATTCTTGGACCAGCATGGCACCAAGCTCATGGACACTTCTTGGCTGGACTGGACGGGCTGAAATTGCAAGCTGCAACTCATTCCAGACATGTTCGATTGGATTGAGGTCAGGGGATCTTGCTGGCCAGTCCATACCCTCAATCCCCTCCCTCTGTCGGTACTCCCCGACAGCATGGGCAACATGTGGACGGGCATTATCGTCCATCAGAATGAATCTATCACCCACTGCACCTGCATACAATCTGACGTGGACATCCAGGATCTCATCAATATACCGCTGTGCAGTCAATGTACCACATTCAAGGACACAGAGCTCTGTACGTCCATCCCTGCTGATGCCGCCCCAGACCATGATTAACCCTCCACCATAACGGTCATGCTCAGCAATGTTGGCTGCATGGAATCGCTCTACTGTTCTTCCCCATACCCTAGAACGCCTATATGTGTGGTCTAGGCAGTACCTTGACTCATCTGTAAAAAGGACAGGTCGCCAATCTTCTCTGGTCCATCCAACGTGGTCCATGGCGCATTCATATCGTGCCTGGCGGTGGTTCTGGGACAGCGGAATGCGAATGCATGGTCTTCTCGATCAGAGACCACTTTCATGCAAAATTTCTCGGATAGTCTGCGTCGAAAAATTTACCCCGGATGCATTCTGAAGGTCACTGCGAAGCTGGGTTGCTGTGGCAAAGCGGTTCCTACGGGCCTGAATGATCAAAAACCGGTCTTCAGCTGCAGATGTTGCCCTGTCTCTGCCATCACCATGCCGTCTTACTGGTGTACCATACTGCTGAAATCTTGTCCAGGCTCTGGTGATCACCGTATAGTGCACACCAAGGGCTTCACCAACCTGACGATGGGTAGCCCTTTGCTCCACCATCCCTACAGCCCGCCACATTTCTGCTTCAGACAAATGTCTTCTTACATTTGCATTTGTCATATTCAATAATTAAATCACAAGGGTTTGTGTTGAAATGAAGACTGAATACCCTACACATGTCATGTACATGTAGACAGTACACGAAAACATCATGAAAATCAAGGGGTACATGCTTTCCATGACTGTCACGAAAAGACTGCCTGTCAAGAGAGCTAATGTAAACATTAGTCAGAACTGCATTAGTTGGTATAAAATGCAAATCCTAATAGGTCTGAAAAATATGCTCTTAATGGCCTCTGTTGCCCGCATTGAGGTGGACCACATTTTAAACCTCCAGCAAGTTTCAACTCATTCGGTGTAGGTTCCATGTCCGTAGGTCATACCAAGCCTAAAGTATTAGCATATACCGCTTTACAAATATTGGCTCCATCAACTCCGGATCTGCCATATTTGTAGATGATGGCAAATATTCATATTAGCTAGAAAATGTTAAGGTACGTGGTACCTCTGAAAAATATATTGCGAGTAAAAGAGTTCAGTAATGTTGGAATATAGACGTAAAAAGGCCTTAAAGGCCCCCAAGAGCCTACCTGAAGACTTCTTGGCATTGGCAAAATACCGAGGTCCCATCTATGCCCATGTGTGTTTAGAACAACATTGTGAGAGTGGAAAGGGTTTAATTATTCTCGATTTTTCATAAAATAAATTTTTGGGACACATATTAAGATCTTGAGAGGGTTAAAATACTTCCTTTAAAAACTCCATTTTAATACTTTAAAAGGGCGTGCGGTGGCTCAGTTAGTGGAGGTGCAGGCTGCAAGCCGGGAGGTCCTCGGTTCGAATCCCACCTGCGGCAACCGCGATGTGTGCTTGGATGTGTGCTTGGGCAAGACACTGTACCCCTCTGCACACGTGGGGGCACGATGGTGTTGTGTACTAAGGCTTACGGCACGTCGATGGTCAACCTGCCTTCAACCAATGCTAACCTTGCTTGCTTCTTTCGAGTTAGTATGTGGGGAAACTGACAGTTGCTCGCTGTTGCCTGGTAGTTCTCCCTGGTTTTTCCGGCTTCCTCCACACGTAAAACGGCCGTGGTCATGATTAACAATTGTGCAGAAATATGTGACCTTAAACACCAATAGATAAATCAACAAAACAATCCTTTAAAAACGAGTTCATTCCACTGAGGGGTCATAAGCTATGTTTTTCAAGCAAAATGAAAAAGTAATTAAAACTGAATAGACATTTCTGTGAATAACGCTGACCGGTTTTTGCCGTTATGTTTGGTAAAGGATTAAGAATGCTTTACTTTGGAAGGCACACTGAAAAGGTGCCCCGTTCCTCATGGAATTAAATGTAACAGAAAAGAAAGCGAAAAACATTCTGTAGCCATGAGTTATATTAAAGATGTTTATACTCACATTGAAGTATTAAGAGGGTTAAAAACATACCATTCAAATATTCCATTTCATTTCTTTATAATTGTGATTGGTGTTTCCAGAAAGCCGCACACCACTCCATTCCAAAACTTGTGGATCCTGAGTTATGACTGAGAATAAATAAATTTTAAAATTGCTCTGAAAAGTGAAGGGTTCTCTTTGTTCAACATGATTTGAGAGTGAAGTTTGTAACATGATACTAAATAAATCTACAATATTATTCTATGTAACATATTTTCTCTGACCCTTTCTTTATGAGAGATTCTCTTCTGTTTTAGATAATGGCTATTGCTTCAGCGAACTTATTTGCCAGTATATGTTGTAAACATATTTTACCCTCTATTGCCCCAGGGTCCCACATGCCTCAAAATCATAGATGACTGAGTACTAATGGTAGGCACTCTATCAATATACCAAAAAACATTGAGATAGAATTGACTGTATTCGGGTTATCTTGTTGACAAACAGTGCATAGAAGACAGAAATATTCCAACTACACCACCAAGGCATGCCTTCTATGAATGCTATTTATTTATTGGGATTTAACGACACTTTCGACAGCCAAGTTCACCTCGTGTCGGACAGTTATACGGATGGAGGAAGCCGGAGTACCCGGGGAGAATCACTGGGCAACGGCGAGCAACTGTCAGGCTCCCCAACATACTAACTCCACACAAGCAGGATTAGTGCAAGGGCACCATCTACGTGCAGTATGCCTTAGTACACAACGTCACCATGCCCTCATGAGGGTGAAGCGGTTTGCCCCAAAGACACAAGGTGGTTGCCGCAGGTGGGATTCGAACTGAGGACCTCTCGACTTGCAGCCTGCACCTCTGACTAATGAGACACCACGCACCACGATGAATGTAATGTGAATACTTTGAAGGCTTATTTTCGGGGATAAGATAGTTTTAAAGAAATCAAAAATAGGTTTTCGTTAACAGTATTTAAAGATATTCTTTCAGGAATCAGATAAATGTTTCCAAGAAACCAGAAAAGGCATATATGTTTACATCATTCAAATGGTTCGATCAAGGGAATGCACTAGGGGGTCCAAAAATGTGATTTCCAGCAATTCTGAAAAAAGCACTCAGTGACCCCTGGGTGACCTTGACCCATGTTTTAAACCTCCATCGGGTGTCCACTTGTTTGGTGTTGGTCCCAGGTCCATAGGTCACACCATGCTTGAGATATGAGCGTGACCAACTTTCAAATTTTTGGCCACACCCACATTTTTCGTGAAAAAAATGCATGTATGAACTTCGTGAATGCATTGGGGTTGGTTGGGCTGGGGAGGGGGGGGGGGGAGGGGTGATTTCCAGCAATTCTGAGAAATGCACTCAATGACCCCTGGGTGACCTCAGTGACCTTGACCCATATTTTGAATCTTCATCGAGTGTCGACTCATTTGGCGTTGGTCCCAGGTCCGTAGGTCATACCATGCCTGACATATGGGCGTGACCGGCGTTCAAAACACCCCTACGGCCACCTCTAATGCCCTAGAAATCTAAAAAACATAGGGTGCCGAGAACTTGTGACTATCTGTCAGTATGCCAAACATGAATGAAATAAGATAGTCGTTTTCGAGTTATCGTGCGGACTAGGAAGTGCTTAGAAGACAGAAGACCGGAGAAGAAAAAGAAGAAGAAAAAAAGAAGAAAAAAAACCGTACAAAAACAATGATCTGTGTGTTTCACACAGACTAATAATTAAATGGTTTCTTCACTCAACAAAGCAATAATGAGCAGAGACAATAGGTCACCATCACAGACCAGTGACTCCCATCGTTAGAAAACTTTTCTAAGATGATCACGTCTCTGTGTTTTCCATATAAGATTGCCATGTGGGGTGATATTAATCATTGTCCAAGGGTATGAACTTCATAATTAGTTTAATTTGTATTTATTTCCAAACTATAGGGTACAAATTAACAATACAAAAGAAGCACTATTAAAGAAATGGTTCCAGCATCACGCTAAGAGCTTATACTCGGCTGCCCCTGTAAGTATGGGATGCATACTGACTAGCCCAAAATTTTTGTGAGCCTTGGAGAGGGAGTCCCTAAAATGTTGGTGTAATTTTTTTTTCAGGTCCAGGTGGTGGTCGGTCCCTGATTGCAAATGCAAACACACGGCTTACCTTAATGCAAATGTTTACTCCCCCCCCCCCCCCCCCCCACCGTATTGTGTACTTATTTGTTGGCATCGAAGCCCCACCAGGCTATGTTGATTACTTAGCTGGGATTATCGGGGAATCAAATGAGGTAACCGTGATTTAGTTTAGAATCTGAATAAAGGAAGTGCAGTTTGCTCCCATTTGAAGGTAAAACCTGGGATTGTATGTACTTAATTTGTAGGCAGCGACAGTCACACCCGACCTATATGTAATTCAAAATACGATTCACCTGATTACGATTGTTTGGTGAATCAGACAGGGCGACCATGGATATTTTTCAGAATTTGGTTCCTCGAAATGCAATTTCCTTGTATGCTTTTTATACCTGGAATGCAGGCAGCAACCGGGCTTACCTTACCCTACCACTACCACCATAATTAAAGTCTCCTGTAGACGGCATATTTGCATTTTAGAAAAGGATCCGGGAATCCAGAAAACGTTCCTACCACGTCATTCAATTCATATTTAAGATATTCCCACGTGAACTATTGTTGCGAAATAGGCCTACTATACTGGTGCTTCGGTCTGCGTCACAGACACCCAAAACTGTTAACATCCAAGACGAATTCTGGATTCCTTTCAAAAATGGTGTAATTTAGAATATTGTTGAGGAGCCCACAACCTCCGATCATGACACAATATTTGAATCAAAATACTTCGTTTTGATCAGAAATTGGAACGAAATAAGGAACAGGTGAGCTTTGACCCGGCCGAACCAGCTGAATAAAGACGTAAAGTACATAGTCAATGGCCACACATTGAAGCTTATGGGTCCACCCACAAAACTGTAATTTTTTCCCCATTAGTTTGGATCGATATTTTCCGACATCCGTGGTTCTTCCCGACAATGGAGATTTATCGAGCTCCGAGTGTGTTTGTATTGAAGGTACAAAAACATACGCACTGGTACAGACATTTCATAATGGCCTTTTGCTTGTAATATGTCGCCAAAATACTGTTTTCTTAAATATATATATATTGAACCTTGATGGGTTTCAAACATGACCACAAAATTCACAAAATTGATTTAAACCAAGTGTTGACCTTAGGAAGTGGTTAAACTGATTGGCAGTAATTGGTGTTATTGATTGATGGGCTCCAGTTTGGTCCGTACAATATGTTACGCAAGCTTTTGTTTTTCGTTTAAGCGATGGCAGGTCTACGACAGCGTTGAGGCTTATTAAATTGTAGTTACGGTTTATTAAATTGTAGTTACGATTTATTAAATCGTAATTACCATTTAGTAAATTATAGTTACGATTTACTAAATCGTAGTTACCGTTTAGTAAACTGTAGTTACGATTTACTAAATCGTAGTTACCGTTTAGTAATTGCAGTTACGATTTACTGAATCGTAGTTACCGTTTAGTAAATTATAGTTACGATTTATTAAATCATAATTATCATTTAGTAAATTGTAGTTACGATTTACTAAATCGTAGTTACCGTTTAGTAATTGCAGTTACGATTTACTGAATCGTAGTTACCGTTTAGTAAATTATAGTTACGATTTATTAAATCATAATTATCATTTAGTAAATTGTAGTTACGATTTACTAAATCGTAGTTACCGTTTAGTAATTGCAGTTACGATTTACTGAATCGTAGTTACCGTTTAGTAAATTATAGTTACGATTTATTAAATCATAATTATCATTTAGTAAATTGTAGTTACGATTTACTAAATCGTAGTTACCGTTTAGTAATTGCAGTTACGATTTACTGAATCGTAGTTACCGTTTAGTAAATTATAGTTACGATTTATTAAATCATAATTATCATTTAGTAAGTTGTAGTTACGATTTACTAAATCGTAGTTACCGTTTAGTAATTGCAGTTACGATTTACTGAATCGTAGTTACCGTTTAGTAAATTATAGTTACGATTTATTAAATCATAATTATCATTTAGTAAATTGTAGTTACGATTTACTAAATCGTAGTTACCGTTTAGTAAATTGCAGTTACGATTAACTAAATCGGAGTTACGGTTTATTAAATTGTAGTTACGGTTTATTAAATTGTAGTTACCATTTACTAAATCGTAGTTGCGATTTATTAAATTGTAGATACGATTTAGTAAATCGTAGTTACGGTTTGAACATTAACCAAACAGATTTATGAATTAGAACATTTATCAGATAAAGTCTAACAAAAAACCATAATATTCTATTGGAACGTTGTGGTTTCTGATTGAATACTAAAATCATCCCAATCATAGCTACATAGGAATATACCTATTCCCAATCTCGATCTTGACCTCCGTCCGTCCGTCTGTCCGTCCGTCCGTCCGTCCGTCCGTCCAACCGTCTGTTACCATATTTTTGCATTATATCACAGGAACTAAACGCGACGATGGGGTAATTTCTGATATGGTTATAGGGGCCAATTAGTGGAATAATGCAAGCATTACCTTCGTTCCAAACTAAAATAAATCAATAAATGTTTACCCTCCAATCATCACTTCGAGAATTAACATCGACATGAGATTATTTTTGGTGAATGCCTGTATCAATACACTATTATAGAGCTTTTCAGAATAAAAATAATGGAGGTCATCATGGATTACGGCTGCTCGTGAGGCAATTAGAAACATTTAATAAAATGGTAAAATAGGCTACCCGTAATTGTTTAGACTCCGACGGGTGAATCGGCGCTAGCTCGACGAGCCATATTAAGAGGACATATAAACTTTAGACGTACAACACGTTTCTACCCGTTTCAGTTGAACGGGTAGTTTATATACTCTATTGTTGTTGGCTCCATGTATATTTATATTGTCCCTGGAATCTTGTCCTTTCCATGGGAGACGAGAAACGCATGGGAGTTGTACGAACGTACACCGAAATTTAACGATTTAACATTGACGCCTCCGCTGTTGCAGCCGAATTAACAAGAGTGTGTCATTGAAATGT
Organism: Pictodentalium vernedei; assembly: GCA_031216915.1. Taxonomy (NCBI): domain Eukaryota; kingdom Metazoa; phylum Mollusca; class Scaphopoda; order Dentaliida; family Dentaliidae; genus Pictodentalium; species Pictodentalium vernedei. Next base: position 650,719,190 of record CM062297.1, read on the forward strand.
ATACAGTTACATATCGTCTTTTTGAGAGATTATAATTATTGCCGTGTAACATATCACAACTGGATGAATAATATGGTTATCAAACATTAATGTTAATAGATCGTTGTCTTCTATTTAATTTTTTAGCAATCTTGTGTTTTTGTTTGCTTGTTTTGTTTTTTTTACCAATAAACTCAAAAACTACTAGGCCGATCGGGACGAAACTTGGAACCTAGGGGTAGGTCGGCCCATTGGGCTGATTAGCTTTCCCCTTGCGGCGTGACCATGACCTTCAAGTCTATGACTTTTCTAGTTTATAGGTAAAAATCAATCAAACAAAGAAACAAACAAACAAAATCATATTATTCATCCAGCGGTTATATGTTACACGACCAATAATGATAATCTCTCAACACAAGAGGCTTCTCAGCCAAGACAATTCCGTCCAGGGTCACTGCTATTAGGGAAAGCTTAGTACAAGACAAGAATCCAAGAGTTACTCATTGTGATCTTAACCTTAATGATATGACAATGGGTCAAGGTCATGACACAACGAAAAGTTATGGGTAACAATTTTGTGAAGTATGAAGAATATCCGTCCGTGAGATTCAATTATACAGATCAGACAAGATCTGTATAACAATATCAAAGTTTCGCTTGACCTTGATCATATGACCTTGGATCAAATCGCGTCACATCTCTTTGAGTGATGAGCAATAATTGTACGAAGTATGAATAAGATCTGTCAATCATATCAAGTTATATGGACTGGACAAAAGTGACATGGAATTGTCAAAGTTTTTCAAACTGTCACCTAAACATCGGGTCTGTGACCTTGACCTTGAGGGGCACATACCATATTATAAGTCGAGACACACTGTCTTTTGATAATACAAATTATTATAAAAGTTTTGTCAATAAAATATTCAGTGGTTAAGAAGTTATGGCCCGGACAAACAAAATGTTGACGATGGACGGACGACGGACGACTTCGCATTAGAAAATTTCTGCGGACTTTGTCAGGCAGAGCTGAAAAAAACGATATGAAACTTTATACTTTTCAATGACACACTCTTGTAAATTCGTCTGCGACAGCATAGACGTCAATATTGAATCGTCAAATTTCGGTGTACGTTCGAATAGCTTTCACCATGCGTTTCTCGTGACCCATGGGGAGGTAAGAATCCCAGGGACAATAAACATGGGGCCAACAACAATAGAGTATATAAACTACTTGTTCAACTGTAACGGGTAGAAAGGTGTTGTACATCAAGGGTTTATGTGTACTCTTAATACGGCGCGTCGATCCATCGCCGATTCACACGTTGGAATCTGAACAATTACGAATAGCCTATTTTCCCATTTTATTAAATGTTTCTAGTTGCCCCTCGAGCATTTTGAAGCGTATTGATCAAAGAAGCTTCTCCTTTTTTCTTTAGTCATCTGTTTCTTCCAACGTTTCCCTAACTCGTTGTTGTTCATTTGGATGGGTTTCAAAATTGTCCCGAAATTGGCCCGGAAGGTTAAATTGTTGTGCTACTGGGGCGCAAGCGTTATGTTTTATATTCTGTTTGTGTCGAGTAACACGCATTCGGGTCGGATTTTGAGTTTGTCCCACACACTGGTTCCTACAGCGTTTACAAGTGAGGATGAATCACAATGGGGGTGTTTTGATTCTGAGAATGACTTTTCGTTTGTTCAGAGGGAAATTCCTCTCATTGATGATGCATAAAAGTATGTACAGCGAGGCTTTTTGGAATTCAATACCGCGCCACTAAAATTATCCAACGGTCTCTTGTGTTCAATTTTCACTGATTCGAAATCAGTAATTTCTGAAGAAGTTTCCAGTTATTTGGCTTTTCCTAAAAGGAAAAGACATTTGTTACTTCACGGGAAAAAGAGTATTTTTTTTTCTTTCTTTCTTCTTTTCCAACACTTTACAAGAGCGGAATTCTCGAGAACACTCTTACAGATTTCGATAAAATTCGCAAGGTCATAGACGGCTATACTTTGTCTTGACAATAAGCTTTAACTTTGGGCTTTAACTTTCTTCTGCCAAAACCCGCCCAAAAACGCCCAAATTTTCATTGACCAATTTCTCCTGGTCCGAATGGGCTAATGACCTGAAATTTTCACAAATTTGTTATAAATACACTTTTACATAACCAACTTGCAACAAACGTTTACCCAAATTATTTTTTCTGCCAAAATTTTCCAAAATATCAAAAATAAACCTGAAAATCGAACATTTTGGCCTACAATTTCGGCACTGTGAATTAGCAGAACACCAGTAATGGACTGAATAGTAAGAAGGTAATGTATCATTATCAAAAATGCAAAAGAAATTTCGATTTTATCCACAATGTGTCCAAAATGCCCGCCAATCGTGAAAAAAAAAACGCCGAAATTTTCATTGACCGATATCTCCTGGTCCGAATGGGCTAATGACCTGAAATTTTCACAGATTTGTCATAAATCCACTTTTCCATAAAGAACTTAAAATTATTTTTTCTGCGAACATTTTTCACAAACATCCAAAATAGGCCTGGAAATTGGATATTTTGGCCTACAATCTCGGCACTGTGGATCAGCAGAACTCCAGTAAAGGACTGAATAGTAAGAATGTAATGTTTCATTATCATAAATGCAAAAGAAATTCCGATTTTATCGACATTGTGTCCAAAATGGCTTCCAAACGTGGAAAAAATGCCCAAATTTTCATTGTCCAATATCTTCTGGTCTGAATGGCCTGAAATTTTCACAAATTGTCATAAATACACTTTTCCATTAGCAACTGGTAACAAAAGTTTACCAAATTATTTTTTCTGTCAAAAGTTTTCTGAACATCAAAAATAGGCCTGAAAATCGGACATTTTGGTCTACAATCTCGGCACTGTGAATTAGCAGAACACCAGTAATGGACTGAATAACAAGAAGGTAATTTATCATTTTCATCAATGCAAAAAAAGAAATTTCATTTTTATCCACAATGAGTCCAATATGGCCGCCAAGTGTGATATCTTTTAAAATCCTGAATCTCATAACTAACAAATGATGGGCTAACATTTGTTACATCACTATACTCCGTGATCTTAGTGGAATGAAGTGCGCTAAAGCAGCGCTTTACAAAAAATGGTCAAGAAAGCGGGAAGCAGGACCAACGCTCGCCTCCCTGGAGGTGGATGCCCACCTCTGGGGATGGAGTGAAGGATGTGCTGAAATCATAACAGTTATTGAGTTGCCATAGCGGTTACTGTAATCCATATCGGTTATTGGGGGAAAAGGTAGAGGCGGAAAGATAGTTAGGAAAAAAAAATAAAAAAATAAAAATTATAAAAAAACAAATTTAGAGTCAAAGCGGAAAAAGATAGGGGAGAGGAAGAAAATGTGCGGATGTAAAGTTGGCTGTCTTTCTGGAGGTGTCTTTGTCATGTGTGTTTTTCAGGCAAGTAAGTCTGCCGCTAGATTAGTGTTGGAGCTATCACTGGCAAATATAGTCTGCCTCAAGCTCTTCTGTTGTCGGTTGTTGGCTGTTTCGATGTTGCTTTGTGGTCGGTCTGTGCGTGGGGTTGTCGGAGCCTCTTTCTTCCGTTGTATCTGGTCTGGATCGTTTGTGGTGGTCTGTTCTTTGTATCTGCTATGGCTGAAAGTAGAGAAGTATAAACTGATTAATGCCCCCCCCCCCCACCCCTCCTTATCTGTCCGGTGTCTGTTCTTATCTTGTATGTCTCAGGCTGTGTGGCTGTACGGTTGGCTGTTTTCTTGGTGTGGTTGCCTCTTTGTGTTGTGTATTTCTTCAGGCAAGTTTAGTCTGCCACTAGATAAGTGTAGGAGTTATCACTGACAAGTATAGTCTGCCTCAAGCTCTTCTGTTGGTGGTTGATGTCTGGTTTCAGTGTTGTTGGTAGTTGGTTATGTTTGTCTACTTTGGTTCTTTGGTGATGGTCTGTGCTGTTTGTCTGTCTTTGCTGAAAGTAGATAGCTAAAGAAATGATTAGTGGGTCCCCTTCCCTCTTGGTGGAGCTATCATTTGCAAGTATAGTCTGCCTCGGGCTTTTTCCGGTGTTCCGAGTCTGCTGGAGTAGGTTCTAGTGAGCTGGAGTGGTGGCGAGTGAAGGGTCCGTGTGCTGTTTTTTTTGTCTGGCGCTGTGGCTGAAAGTATAAAGCTGTAGGCATGGTTAGTCGAGTTTTCCCCGCCCGCCCTAAACATTGTTTCTTCTTGCGGGGGTGGGGGTGGGGGGTGGGGGTGGGGTAGTCTTCCCAACCCTTTTTTCCTCGAGAAGCAGGTTTTGCAGATGAGATTCCTGTGTGTCCGGAGTTTGTCTCTGCCCTGGAGACACAACCCATGACCTCTCACTGGAGTGAGCTCTGAGAGCTCTCGCCAGTGCGGCGCCACGGGCTGTGCTTCCGAGGTAGAAGGTGAAGTTATTTTTATTTACTTTTGGGTCGGATTGCAGTGGCTGGAGGAGAACAGGTTTTCACAAAATACCACACCCGGGGATGTTTCTGTCCTGTTTGTTCCTCTGTTGAGATTCCCATTCTGGTTCTGTCGCTTTAATTATTTGAGTTACTTTTGAGTGGGGTCAGTGCAGAGGAGAACAGGCTTTCACAAATAGTCACACCCGGGGGTGTTTCTTTCCTGTTTGTTTCTCCACTGGGGCGTGCCGGCTATTAGTGGGATGCTTTTGGACGTCTCTCTGTTGACCCTTACTTTGATTTCTCGATCATTGAGGAAGGAGGGGAGAAGTCTATGTAGTTTATTTGGGAGGTCGAGTTTTAGGAGTTTGTATCTAACGCTGTTGTGCCAGACTGAATCAAATGCTTTTTCCACATCGAGTAGAATTCTATAGATTATTGTTATCAATGGCGTTTTTCATGAGTTCCACTAGGCAGTAGACGTGCTCCATGCCTTCCCTGTAGTGTCCATAGGCACGTTGCCAACCATTGAAGAAGTTGGTATCTTCGAGGTGACTCCTTAGCCGATCGGCAAGGATTCTTTCGAATATCTTGCCGATGAAGCTAAGGTGAAAGTTTGGTGAGGTCTTTCTCTGGTCTGGGTATCATGACCCCTATGGCCGTTTTCCAGCACAACCGATGAAAAGGGTTTCTAGCCTGGATATGTAAGAATTGGGGCTTTCTTTGAGGATTTTGTAGCTTATCTCGTCCTCCCCAGGAGAGGAAGAGCTTTTACATTTCTTGATTACATTATTAATTTCGTCGGCTGTGATTGGGTAATTAGATCATGATCGTCACCTTCTTCTTGGTCTGTCTGGGGTTACTTTTTTTGCATGTGAGCACCTTGAAGGTGTCTCAGAATATTTTAGCGTTTCTTGTTTCGTTTTGGTTGGATGTGGCCCATTCCCAGTTGTTTTGTTGTTCGACCTTAAGTGCTTCTTTCACCTCGCCATGAAGACGATTGTAGACTTTCTTGAGTTCCACTCGCTTAGTGGGGTCCTTTTCTGATTTGACCTTGCTGAGGGCTTGCTGCTTTGTTTTTATTAGGGTGAGTGTGCTCTCCGAGATGGATCGTCTCCAGGGACGCACTTCCTCTTTGGGGCAGATTTCATCCGGGGTGGAGGTGATTACTTTGCTGAGGTCGGCGCATTGATCCTCAATGTCGCTCGCGTTTGAGGGTTTGCTTGAAGTGAGTTTAGCGTCGAGTATGTTGCGATATAGGTGCCAGTCTATTTTGGTCAGATTCCTTGGAATTTTTTTTTTTTTGGGGGGGGGGGGGAGGATAGCGGACTGGTCCGGAACCGAAGCTAATTGTGGCATGAACTGGTAGGTGGTCGCTGTCTAGGTCGTCATCTCCCACCTTGTGGTCGATGACCTTTTTACCTAAGGAGTAGCTTGTGACTATACGATCGAGGACGTCGGAGCGGTGAAGTGGGTTAGAGCTGATGTAAGTTTCGGAGGAATCTTCGCTAATGACTTGTTAGTTAAGATTTTCGGTGATATCGAATACGACATTTCCGTTGCGGTTGGTGGATTTACACCCGAAGTACATGTGTGTTTGGCGTTACAGTTTTTGTATTTTCGTGAGAAAAATTCAAACACCTCATTGTTGACTGTTTTGTCGGGGGGGGGGGGGGGGCGGGGGCGGTTGTAGTAACAGATGAATGCTATTTTTGTATTTTCCGCTGTTATTTCTGCTGCTACCACCTCAGAATCGAGGTGGTCTGTTTTAATGGGCTTGTGTTTTATTTCACTTTTTATTAGTAGGGCTACTCCTCCATGGCAGGTGTGAGAGCGGTCCCGTCTAATAACATTAAATCCCTAAATGAAAAGCTTCTTTGATTACGTAACCAGGTTTCACAGATCCCCAGAACGTCCATGTTTTTAAAGTAATTACTGATTTGTAGTTTTTTATTATACGCGCAGCGGGCGTTCCATACTGCTATTTGGAGCTCATCTATGATCGGGCTTTTAATTAGTTGGGTGTTTGTACGGTGATAGACTGGTCGGATTAATTGATGTTTTGATTGCTAGCGGCTTTGATTAAAGTGTGGGATATCTGGGTTTTGAATAATCTAGATGCCGTCCTGCTGACATATTAGCAGATGTTCGCCAGGTCGGCCTTCAGATGATTTTTAAAAACCTCATGTAGGCTCCCCGAGATGAGGGAGCAGAGAGGATAGGGGGCGGAGGCATTTACTGGTTTGGAGAGGTCGACCCCCTTTAGCTCCGCGCTTGTTTTGACTTTTTTGTAATGGGGCACCCTTTGTAGTTGCTAGTATGATCCCCCTGACAGTTGGGGCATTTTCGTGCAGCTGGCTTGCGCGCGCTGGAGATGTGATTGTCTCCGCACTTCATGCAAATGATGCATTTCAGCTGAACTCTGCAGTTACTGGCTATATGACCAAATTTCGGGCATTTATGGCACTGGACGGGGGAGTTGGGGGGGGGGGGGGGTAGAACGGTATTCTTCCGCGTAGTGGCGTCTACCGTTGATAGCCACTCCCTGTGCCATGATTTTTAATTTTTCTTCCCGACTTGGGCACTTTACTTTAAGCTTCCAGGTGCGTTTGCCTGTGACCTTGGAAGTAAATCTTTCCCAGTCGCACCCTAGGAGACTTGAGTTTATGGTGCCATTGGGCGTGACCAGGTGGACTCTGGAAACGAGAACTATAAAGTCCTTCAGCTGGCCCCTTGGGAAGGGGCTGTTGTTTGCTATTGTTATTTGATTTCCTTTTTTTTGAGTTAATGTTATGGTTGATGGATGGTTGTTGTACCGCCATGGCATAACTTATTAGAGGTTTTGGCTTTGGTACTGTCGGTTCCGCCTCTCCCATGGGTTGGCTGATGGTTGGATCACCGGCCTCCATGGAAGGAGCAGACTCGCAGTATTCCGGCTCTTGTTGCTGGGAACCAGGGCTCGGGCCTGATCCGGAGGAGTTGTTTAACCCAGGTGCTAGGATTTTTTTTTATATCTTCTGTCTATGGTTTGGGAGAAGCCTTCCTCGGTAAACACCTCCTCCAGCTCAGGCTGCGTTTCTTCCTTATGATGGGGGTGCCTTGAAGGGTGTTTAACATTTAGGGTAGTATTGGCCCTGAGCATTCTAGATCCAGTGGGTTAATTTCACTAATTTCCTCTGGGTTGGAACCCATAATTTTAGCTGAGCTTGTAGAAGTAGGCTCAGCGTGGACCTCTGCCACTACCATTATCTCCGTGGGAGGAGATCCTGGTGTTGGCGGAGAAGTCCCAGCTGAAGCCTCATTTGGGCTGGTTACCTGGTGGTTACCCCCGTGGTTAGTGGCCCTGTTAACTAGGAGACTCAGATTGGCCTCCATCCATGCCAGGCACTTGAGTCTGGCCTGGGCTGCCTCTAGTTGATCTGCTGTGGCCTTGTGCTTTGCATCAGCTGCTTTCATGCTGGCCTGCTGCCTAGCTTCTGCCTCTCTCTTCCCCTTGGGTGACCAGGTCACTCCTTAATGGGGCAATGATTTCTTCTTGTTTGTTAAACCTAATGTCTTCTTCGGCGAGTTGTTTCTTCAACTCAGCTCTCTCCTTATCCCATTCTTCAGAGTTTCTCTTTGGGTATTTGGCCTGAGCCCCCGCCCCGGGTTTCTGGTGATGGCGCTTGCCCAGCCCACCTTACAGTGGTGGGGGGGGGGGGGGGGATATGTTAGAGACTTGACTAACTTGTCCGCCTTTGTTGCTAATACCTGAAGTGGATTATCTTTCAGCTTTTGTCTGGTAATTTTCTTCTCTTTCTTCTCCAATTTCCTTAAATGAAATGATGAAATGGTTTCGCGCGCCAAAGGCGCGCTGGGACGCTGTGGAGCAAGCCCCTTTAGACCCTCTGTGACTGTATGAGGTCTGGTAGCTGCATGTCAATTTCTTTAATGCTGATGGGTCTGTCTTAAAAGTGGTGTTGTTTTTGGTTATCCAAGTTGTTAGAGGTGTTGGTAGAGGTGCTAATTGCTGCTTGCTGGTCGATAATTCGTTGTTCGCGCTTCGGAGGTAATCTCTCGAATGATGACTGTTGACTGGTCTTATAAAAGACACCCTTACTGTACCTTACTGTTGAACGCGATCAATAACCAGCAAATAGACGCGGCAGTCCTATTGGACGTCGAAAAAGCGTTCGATTCTGTTTGGCATAACGGAATGCGCCTCAAACTTTCTAAATTGAAACTCCCAATGAAACAAGCTTCTTTTCTATCAGAAGCCTTTCAGACCCGTAGCAACCACGTGCTACCATAGAAACAAAGATGGCGACCTCCAGTATACAAAATGGACGACGGAAGCTCGCATCACCCTGACAACACGCGCTGAGCATGCGTACTAACACCACGTATCACAACATGGCTACCACAACAACCCAACATGGCGCCACTAGGACACGTGGCATTACGTCACTTCCGAGGTCCTGCTGATCAGGGACTCTTCATCACTGACATACTACTTGCAATCTGCTCTATTCCTGACATTTGTTTTACTAACTGACGTAAGATAAACATAAGAATTTGTTATTAAAAAAAACTAGAGCCTTATGAACTGGGGTCCGGCGAACGTTCGAGATTCGATTCAATTTCGAATCTTTTCACTAATTTAATTCGTTTCAAAACCATCTGGATTATTCGAAAAAAAAATCGAATCCTGGAGAGATTTGGATTTCATGCAATTCTTTCATGCCGACATTCGGAAGATAACAACACATCCTGCAGTTTTCTGATGAATTTGATTGAATGCATCAACATCTAACTAGATAGTAAAAAATTCATAAAAATGACATTCGAAGCGATAGTGGAGATTGCGTTACGGCTCGTTTGTACAATATATCGTCCGCTGAGTGAACCAAGGCGCCATCTGCAATGCTTTGGCATTGTAGATGGCGCCTTGTTGGACTCAAAGGACAATAAATGACTTTTTATTCAACCACCTTTGTGATACCTGTCCAATAGTTTATTATGCCTGTAGATATTGAGTTCACGACGGAGATAGACAACACAAGAAAGCCACAGTATCGTAACAATTGAAAAGTGGATTCGATTCAAAATTCAATTCGATCTCAAACCTTTTGCTTGATTCGATTCGAGATTCGATTCAGAGAAACATCTTGATTCGCCGGGCCCTAATATGAACCTTCGAAATTCGATTCGATTTGAAATCGTCCGAAGATTCGATTCGAGTCACCCCAACCTCTCCACTCCATTCGACTCCCGCACCCCACCTCACCTCACCCCACCCCACCCCACCCTACACACTGCCGATTAGAAAAAATCAAACTATCCGCGCAGTTGCGGTGGAATATTGGAAACCGTCAAATATTTTGACGTATATTGTACCACCACTTCTGTCAAATGACTGTGTTATTTGTCAAAGCAGAAAATTGGTATTCATGTCACGATAATCCATTTAACTTCGACTGACACTATTCTCCTCCTGTCATGTTCCTATTTTTTACATCTACTTGTATATAAATGCACACCTGCGATCGTATATTGTAAATATGTAATGAATCCCAGGAACATAATGGGTGCACTCTATTTCTATTTGAGTATTTGTTACAGTTGTTGAGTGTCATGTTTCGGATCACAAAAACAATACCCAACAAAATAATGAATAAATTATCTGCTGTCTGTTGTTAGATAAGAGATATACCAGGTGTGAATAGAAATGGTAAATGAGGGAAAATAACAACAGGTATCTAGGAGTAAAAGAGGGTTGGGTAGAACATCAGCTTGCACCCCCTCCACCCATAATTTTTTAGAATTAGAATTTTGTGTTTATTGCTTTTATTTGGGGTTTAACGACACTTTCAACAACGAGAGCCACATCGTGTTGGACAGTTTTACGGGTGGAGACTGGAGAGAGCCGGAGTACTCATGGCTGACAATGTTGGTCATTGAAAGAGATTTCCATGAAAGTTATCTCCCCTTACTTTTCTAAAGTTGTCAGTAAATTTAACACTAAGGGTATGGGAATTTCATAAAATTAGAATTTCGAAATGTTATCGATGTTGTACCATTGTTGTGCACATCACTTCACAAACTTCATTGGGCATTTTCCTGTAGAGCAGTATATATATAATATACAGAAGCTCGCTTTTTACATTTTTCCCCAGTCAGTTTGAACGTTTGACCATTATTCTTTGTTCAAACCCATTTAAAAATAAGAAAATGGCGTTTCAACCATCTTTTGATGTTCTGTAACTTTTTTCTGTTCATTATATCCACACTATGCGCATCTTGGCATATAAAAAGACAATATTATTTCCATTAATATAAAAATCTGGGAGGTGAGATTTTCTAATTTTGTTTTTCATGGGAAGAATAAAAACTTCTAAATTACTGTAAAATGCATTCAAAGAGTCAAAGTGAACGGTTATTCAGTTGCTTCTAATTAGCTTGCCATAGAAAACGAAGTTTCATTTTGCAACTTTTGATAAACGAAAACAACAGACAGCCTTTCCATTTAGTAAAAGTAACAAAAGGAAACATTTTCTACTGATGTCATAAGTGTTTTCTCAATAATTGCATGCTTTCCCGTCTAACTATTTCAGGGGAGATAACTTTATCGAAAGCCGATTTTCATGATGAGATAAGTCAAGGATGTGGAGAGAACCACCCAGCTGCAGCGAGCAACTATCAGACTCGGCAACGTACTAACTATACACAGGCAGGGTTAGCAGGGGTTGAAGTCAAGTGCACCTTTGACGAACAGTACGCCATAAGTACACATTGCCACCGTGCCTCATGTGGTCAGTCGGGATTAAGTATCTTGCCCAAGGCCACAACATAATTACCGTTGTTCAGGATCGAACCGTCAACCTTTCGACTTGAAATTCAATGCTCTAACCACTGGGCCATCGCGCTGTCAGACTTAGAATTAAAATTATTGTATGCGCAGCATCCATCCATCCAATATAGTATGCAAAAAATTTTCTGCTGGAATCTTCTTCGCTTTATAAAAGCATATACGTCAGAATGTGTTTTCCAGGTGGTAAAACATTTACAGAAGATCATCGACGGATTCAGAGGGGGAGAACCCAGGCACGCGTCCCTCCTATTTTTTGTATTTCAGCTGTTTTTACAAGCACCAATTCAATATTAACGGCGACACCCACTACCTGGTAGTGGATGTCCATGTTTTATGGACACCCACTACCTTTGGTAGTGGGTGTCCATGTTTTATCGACGATAATACCGTACCCCCACGTCTTATCGCCGATAATACCATACCCCATGAATACAGCCATAGGCTTAGCTCCTACGAGCGTCTCGCGTGAGTAGATATAAAATGGCGTTTTTTCTTCAAAATTTGAAGGCTGGAATATTTTGAATGGAAAACATTGTAGATTGCAGTCATGTGCAAAGAAGACAGCAGAGGGCCAAACTGACCTTCCATGTTCCAACACCCCCCCCCCCCCCCCCCCCCCACACACACACACTTACAAGGGTGGGATACCCCCATCTGGTGCTCCCCAACAAACTCGCCACTACGATCGTCGAGTGATGCTTCGCATTGTGACCCATCATTGAAATGTGGCGCCTTCTCAAAGCCAGGATCCCTATCCTGGATCCGCCACTGCAAAATGATCATTTTTAAGTATCAGAGGCTGAAGTTCTTTATAATTTGTGAACAAAACACAAACACTCCGTTGCAATGCAAACTGAGGGATTTATTATGTATTATTTTCAAAGAATAGTGTGCCGTCACCCGGGAATCTCGAACATCCCGTTGTGTAATCGTCATGCGGTATATTAAAATAGAACGAATGAAAGATATTACAGTCTGTTTCGACTTATGTATGGAGGATGGTGTCACGCGATGAAATCAATAGAATATAGATCTCATTTCGACACAGATTTGCCATGCTTGGTGGGTAAAACACGCTTCCAAGAAAATTAAAATATATGTTTTTGGTACTCAAGATAGTTAAAAAATAAAGTAAAATGTATGTTTATGGTACTCAGGGTAGTTTTGGGTTCATATTCACTCAACCCAGTTGATTTGGGTTGATTCTTACCCACTTGATTCTAGAGTGCAATGATAAAACAAATCAGGTTACAGGTGGAATACACTGTAATCAAAAGGCTGTTTTCCTGCCACTCGCCTTTAGGCAGATATATTATTCTTGCAGGTAAAAAAAAGTCATGGAACTTCTTAGATAGGCCAATTGACAGGTGCTCGCAGAGGATGTCAAAAGGGAGCAATTGCACCCCCTCCTCTGGAATTTGGGATCAGGACAGAGCCATAGATGCTACAAATGATCTTAAACCCTAAAAAGCTACCCAGTATGTAGTCATAAAATAGCACCCATCTTTCTTTTTTTTTGGGGGGGAGGGGGGAATAATGCTCTGATATCCTACTAGTCAGTTTGTTAAGGTAACAGGTGGAGCAGTGAAGTGACCATTTGATTTTTTTATTTATTCTTACCTTACCGGATTTATTATCAGTTTATCACACCCCCTTGTAAAGTTAAACACAATGTAGGAGGGAATATTACTATTGAATCACCGTGGGTGGATTTTTCTCGGGAAAATCCTAGGGCTTAAAATTCAGGCAAGAAACAGAATCGATTCTCCCAAATTTTTCTCGCAAAGAAACCAATGCGAATCAAGTTTTGATTCTCGTAAAATGTGCATTTTTAATTATTCTCATAGATTCTAAAAGTGTCCCTAACGGCCTGTGCAACTCTTATTTTGTACTTCCTCTGTGAAAGCAGTGGTGTCAAGTGAAGTCTTGGAGTCTATACAGGCAGCCAAGACTTCACTAGAAACCACTGCTAACGTATTGTAATTTCCATCAACAGGACCACCAAAAGCCTGTGTTTTGAAAGGGATGTTCTATATGTATGTTATACGGTGTCTTGGTCGATATTTTTTTCCTTTAGATTCTACCGCGGGGAATTGTGAGACTTAGTGCCCGAAACATCACACAATGCGAATTTCGCCTTTATTGTGACACTGGGGAATTAGCTCTCATGCTTGGCTTGTGACTGGGGCATCCATGGATTGATGGTTGACCTGGAGAGAGACGAAATACTTCCTATAAATTTTTAATCACATAACTGGAGTGTCATATACAAAACAATATTTACAAACAACAATGATGATTACTAAACAAAAGAACATTATATATTTTACATTTTGAATAATCTATCTGATACACTGACTTCTCTACAAAGATGAACCCTTAATAATTTTATTATTTTTCGATTTAACTCTGGACATGGTTATGATGTAATACCTACACGCCTGTTGTCGCGATCAACAGACTGACAATCGCACCGCACGATTGGTTAAGGTAACGCAGAACGATTGCTGTGATGTTATATATTTGGGGTGGGTATTTATCCTATCGTCACCAATTTACATAAATGCCTAGATATAAATATAAATATAACTCTGTCATAATCTACCGTCAGATTAATTTGGACATAAATTACACATTCTGCCTTGCATGCTTCGTTATTTTACAGTTGTTGGAATGGGCTTATTTAACTCATTCCAACAGCTTGTAAAATAATGAAACATTCATTGATATTTACGCTGCTTCCAAAATAAAAATAATAATAACCTATAATCTTAATCCTGTATTTTCTGGACAATAATATTTAAATCAAAATGATACTATTTATTATTTTCCGTTCTGACATTTTACAGTTGTTGGAATGAGGTGACTAGCTCTTTCCAACAACTTGAAAAATGTCATAAGATGCACGCCGTTAACTACATAAACATAACCCCAAAGTAATAACTCGATAATATTTATTTTAATCTGATATACCACTTAGCTCTTGAGCACTTTACAAGAGTTTACTATTACGCGCCATCATAGATACTCAAAATAACATCGTCATGACATTCCTTTTTATCACGCGGATCGCAACATTCTACTGTTCCCGCAAAAGCACAATATGCCCTTTTCCCCAACAGCAGAATATTGAGAACGCTATATAGTGCAGAAATTATGCTTATTTAAACTAATAAAATGCCGTTACTAAACACTGAAAATAACTAAAAATATGCACTCACCTAGAGAAAGACGAAATACTTCCTGTACATTTTTAATCACATAACTGGAGTGTCGCTTTCCAGCTATGCACACAAATTTATAGAAGACTTCGCGACTCTCCATCACCTAGGTTTTTCATTGACAACACGGACAATTTAACCGGCTATTGTTTGGAGCCGGTGAACACCAGTAGGTATAAAAGGCGGATTCTGTATCGCTTGTACACGATTTTGTACATGTACACGTACATCGATGTACACCTCCATAGGATTTAGTGTTAAAATCGTGTACAAGTACACGAAATGTCGCTTTTTGGTGGTGATAAAGAATCCGCAAGCGGATTCTATATCACTGGATTCTATATACACGTCGCTCAAGAGTGAAAAAAATGTATGAAATTTTAAGAAAAATGAGGTCGATTGTCTGATACAGAATCCGCAAATGGGTTTCCCCATAGGATTTAGTGTTAAAATCGTGAGCAAAAAACATGTTGCGGATTCTGTATCAGCATCAAAAAGTGGTTGCGGATTCTGTATCTGTACACGATTTTAACACTGAATCCTATGGAGGTGTACAGGGAAGCCCATTTGCGGATTCTACATCAAAAATCGACTTATGTACGGTACATGGAAAAAAGGTGATACTGAACCCGCAAAACCACTGCCACGTTTCCCGATCGTAAGTGGGGGGAATACCCATAGTGGATTTTTCCAAACTTAACAGACTACTATTGGGCACTCCCATTTCTGACGTAAGTGGGGGAATACCCATAGTGGGATTTTTCCAAACTCAACAGAAAAAAACTAAGTTTTTTGGAAAATCCCTACTGTATAAACTTACTGAGAACGCCATTTGTCACGCTCGAAATGTATTACGGGTTTTTTATTCAAATGAGTGTCAATTGTCAGTTAAATAGTTTAACTGAAAAAACTATTCTATGGATGAAAGCGGAAACAGTTCAAAAGATTAATTGATATGATTTAAACGCGTTTTTTGAAAAGCGTTACATTACTGATGTGTTTATTTGCGATTTTTGATTATTCGAGTTTTCCTTTATGGTGAGAATAAGCGCGGTTGCGATTTAACACTTTCGTGAGCAAAACTCATTTGGAGAGGTTTATTTTTGTAAATGTTTTTTTTTTCTCAATTGGAATCGGTTTTGAGGTGAGGAAATAAAAAAAAGTGATTGATATATATAGGAGAGAAAAAAATTATATATAAATAGTTATTTAAAAACAAATATATCAAATCGAATAGATAACAAAAAAAAAAAAAATGCGTAAATCATGAGCGCTTCCCAGACTATTAGAGCAAGGTTTCTTTTAAAAATGCTGATGAGAGCCTACGCATTCTGTGTGAACGAACAACTAGGTCGCCTCTTGTTAGAACGATGCGTCGGATGTCGGGATCACCTAGACGTCGATCATGAGAATCATTCGTGTCTGACGATGGAAAGGGAAGATATGGTCGTCAAGTATTTCGAACCGGCGTTCGAACGCATTCAAATCGACGAAGTGATCGCGTTTTGGAAGAGATTACTCTTCTGTAAGGATCGAGACAAGCCCACAGTTTCGGAAGAACTGAAAATTGGCGCGTAGAAGTCTGACTTTAGAAGACAAGGGATGCATCATGAAAATATTGTTCAATGAAGCATACGTCTAAGTTTTCTCGTTGATATAAAATAAGGGAGAATAGAAAATAAAAATAAATACACACATAAATTTTTTATCTAATATTAGAAAGAGAAAAAAAAACCCACAAAAAATGAGAACCAGAAATAAATTGTATCCGACGTTAGATGACAACGAGGACGAGAAGCCGAACGGCATTTTGCCGACGGCACCGTCGCTAGAAGAAAAAGAAAGAGGAGAGAGGTATCGCATCGATCAAATCAGTAGAATCCAAGCGTATCTAACTCGAGAGAGAGATTCTCGCCGTTCTCTCAAGAAGAAGTATTCGCGTTTCCAGAAATTCGTCAATGCGGTCGACACGACACTCATCACGAATTCCATGGGTTTACACGCGGCCAGCATCGGATTGTTGTCAACCACGGTCGGCATTCCGATCGTGTTGACCGTAGAAGGAGTGGCTCTCGCCGCCGGATTGTTCAGCACGCTCGGAAACTTTTTGAGTAGGAAAATTATATCTGAAGGCGAGGAAACACGACAAGATTCGCGTCTTGGCCAACTCCAAGATCGACACGATATTCAAAAATGATCTCAATGGTGTTGAAAGACGGTAGGATATCGGACGGAGAATACTTCACGATATTGGGTGAGAAAACGAAATACGAAGCCATGAAAGAAGCCGTGAGAATCAAGACTCATCAGATCATCAAGGAAGAGATGAAGGATTCTCTCGTGGAAAAAGGGAGGAAAGAGGCTAGGGAGGAATTCAGTTGGATGATAGAACTCAAGAGCAGCGATTGAAAAAAAAAAATATATAACAGAATTTTAAAAAAAAAAAAAATTAAATTTATATATAAAATAAAAACGAAATTAATTTAAATAACTCTAAAAAAATGTATTGCGTGAAGTGTAAGAGAGTTACCGAGACGAGTAATTCTCGAGAAGTACGAACTAAAAACGACAGACAGATGCTTCACGGAATTTGCGACATGTGTGGTTCTATCAAGACTCGATTCGTCAAAAAAAAAAGAACGCGAGCAAAGGTAAAGGCATCGTGAATAAAATGATCAATAATCTACCTTTCGAAATGCATCTGCCTGGTCACAGTTTCACGGGACCTGGAACGAAATTGAACAAGAGACTTAACGCAGATCTGACTCCTAAATCTTGGAGCAAACCTGTGAATAGGGTGGACGCGGCCGCGTATGATCATGATCTATGCTACGCCAGACATCCCGACACCAAGACTCACAACAATGTCTGTGATAAAAACATGTTGGGGAAATTGAAAGGCATATCGAATCCGACCAGGAGAGAGAAGATAGAACGTTCGCTGGTGGGCAATCTGATCGATGCAAAACGTCGATTCGGATGGGGCGTTAAAAAAAAAGCGCATCTGAAAAGAAGAAGAAACGACTATTGACCAGCGAATTGGCCGAGGAGTTACACAAACCCATCGTGCATAAATTTCGAAAGAGAAGGGTGTTCGTGAAGGGTTTGGATGATATTTGGTCTGCCGACTTGGTCGACATGAGATCGTTTTCGAGGTGGAACGAGGGTGTCAAATATCTATTGACGGTCATGGACGTGTTTTCCAAATACGGTTGGATCAGAGCTTTGAAGAATAAATCGGGACCTTGCGTCGCCGAGGCTCTGAAGAGCGTGTTCGACTCGTCTTCTCGAAAACCGAATAAATTGTGGGTGGATAAGGGAAAGGAATTCTACAACAAGCACGTTCATCGATTAGTCGACCTCTACTCGATCGAAAACGAAGAGAAAGCCAGCATGGTGGAACGTTGGAATCGAACGATGAAGGAAAAGATGCATAGATACTTCACGGCGAATTCGACCAAGAAATACATATACGCTCTGAACGGTCTGGTCAAAGATTACAACAACACATGACACAGATCGATCAAGATGACTCCCGCGGAAGCTAGCGATCCTCGAAACGAAAAACGGGTCTACGCGAATCTATATCCTGAGAGATCTAAGATCAGGAAGAAGTCTAGAACGCTGAAATTTGCGGTCGCTGATCGAGTGAGAATCTACGCTTATAAGAAGCACTTCGAAAAGGGTTATACTCCTCGATGGACCTCGGAAATCTTTGTGATAATCAAAATATTTCACACCGATCCGGTGACTTACAAAATCAAAGCTTTGAATGGAGAAGAGATCGTCGGAAAGTTTTACGAACAACAATTACAGAAGACAAAGTTTTGATAAAGAGAAACAAATTTCTTTTATTTACTCTCTTTAACATTTTCTTGTTTACACATATATATATATATAGGAGAGAAAAATAATAATAAAAAATAATTAAAACTATTTTTAGATAAAAAAAGCAAGCTAATTAATAAACAAAAAAAACCCCCAAAACCCTTTAAAAATGGCAAATATACTAGATACAAAGCATAGTGAAAGATGAAAGTATTCAAGAATATGAGGTTCACGAATATGAACCGGTAACCGAAACGAGTTTGAACAATGCGGGAGAGATAAGAATCAACATCGAAACTCAAGATCTATTCGTAACATCCTAGCGAGAGTTACATAGTGGTGCAGGGACGTCTCACCAAGGAAGATGGGAGCGACTATGCCAACGACGACAGGGTTACTCTAGCCAATAATGGAATCATTCATCTATTCAGTAATATAAAATACATGCTATCTGGACAAGAGATAGAATCTGTGTTTCATCCCGGTTAGGCCACCACGATGTTCGGACTCTTGACGTATCCTGATGATTTTTCGAAATCCAGAGGACTTAATCAGTTGTGGATGAAAGACACCGTCGGCCCTGCTAGTGCCGGCGCCGCTGCGATATTCGACTATGTCGTCAAGACGTCCAGACCTTAAAGGAACGTTTTCGTTCAGGATACCTTTGAAACACATCTTCGGATTCGTGGACGATTACAACAAGATCATGTACGGATTCAAACACAATCTGACGTTGATTCAAAAAGGAAATGACGACGTGATAGTGAAACTCCCTGCGACCGATGCGGGTAAGTTAACTCTATAGAAGATATCGTGGTTCGTTCCGCACGTGGAGCCTTTGGTCGTGGAAAAAACGCGTCTCTACAAGATCATAGAATCCAAGAGTAAATTACCTGTGGGATTTAGCATTCCACCCTCCACGAATCACTTCGATTGGAGATTGACGGTGAAATCTGCTTCTGAGAGACTGCGTTTCATCGTGGTTGCGTTTCAGACTGATAAGGATGGGTCTCAGGAAAAGAATGTGTCGCTGTTCAATCACTGCCATTTGAGAAACATGCAAGTGTTTCTGAACGCCACGAGATATCCAGCAATCGATTACAACGCATCGTTTGACATGAACGATTTCTGCAGACTGTACGGCGACGCCGTTGATTTTAGAAAGAAGTATCATGGTCTAGATGAATTGATGAGCAACCCTAACATATCTCCCAGCGAATACAAGTCGATGTATCCATGTTCGTATTCGATGTTAGTAAACAGAGTGAACGACTCAAGAGTAGCGTCTTAGACATTCAGATCAAGATGTAATTCGATAGGAACTTGCTGAGAAAAACCGAAGCCTTCACCCTGGTCTTGTCGGATAGAGAATTACAATTCGAAGCAGATGGAAATAAGATGTCGATCATTCGATGAGAGACGTGTGTGACAAAAAAAAAAAAATATATAAATAAAAATTTAAAAAAATTATTATAAAAATGAATGATAAAGAAAGAGAATACTTAAGAAGAAACAGACGTGTTTTGATTAAAAATATTTCGCAAGATTCGTTAGCAATAACTCTAGACACTTTAGTCGAAACAGAACCTTTGATATTGACCGATTATATGAGATGTGAAATCGAAAGTAAAATCTTGATAGAAGATAAGACCAGAAAACTTTTAGACACGTTGACGTATAGAGGACCGACTGTTTTTCGAGAATTTATAAATGCTCTTCGAAATGCTAAAATAGATGTCAACACGTGTTTCGAGATAGGTGATCCAATTTCACGAGATGAAACATTATGAGAAATAATGTATTAAAACAAAACCAAAAAAAAAAATAAAAGTAATGAGATCTAGAGAGATTGAACATCTTTCTAAATCTCATTACTTTTTTTGTTTTTAATAATCACACATTATTTTTTTGTAATTAATTATTTCCACACGTTCACTGTTTGTTCAAAGGACTAGTTCGATCAGTAGACTCACCACGGAACTGGTGGCTTCGGGATTATTGGTTTTCATAACGAAATTAATCCTGTCTCCGGCGTTCACTTTGCTAACATTCGTGTGTTGATTCTCAGTCTTTTCGATGCTGTATTTCTTATCGCTCTCTACTCCATTCACCACGAGATTGACGACCACTCTGTTATTCTGAGGAAACCAGAGCCATTCAAATGATTTCACCTCCCAACGGCATGGGATATCCCACCTGACCATGTTTCAATCTGCTACCTCCATTTCCGAAAGACCACTCGGATTTTCCCTCCTCTAATGTGCCGGCCTCCTCGGCCCACATGGTGATCAATTTTCTAGCATATTTGAGTCTTTCCACCACCGAAATCAGGGTGCAGGCATCCGTCATGTTTACGGGATCTGGTAGATTCATGAGCGCGTGTCCACCCATGTCTAGTTTACCTTCCATGATGTCGCCCTTTCTCCAGACCGAGTTGTCATCCACGTACTGCCTGCTGACCACGCTGGAATCGAATTTGGGGTCGTGATTGAGTCCGAATAAATTCTCACCGTTCATGTTGATACCACCCTCCATGGTTCCACCAGATTGTTTGTTCAGGTAGAGTTCGTTCACTTGCGATTCTACGTATTCTTGTGATCGTATCACGGCAGAATCTACGTAGCCCTTGTTGACTGCGCTTGAGTCCGCATCTGTGTCATCGACCTTTGACAGATTCAATATCTTGTTGAATCCCGCATTCAGATCCGATTTCATTTCTCGTCCATCAGACTTTCTCTGTTCCAGATCTATGTAGTGTTTGGTTGCCACGTCCTTGGGGTTCGTGGGAGTGGCCACGTTCGTTATCTTGTTAGAATTGGCGTTCAATTCCGAGTGCATTGTTTTCTGAATGTATCTATTTCTCAGATGTTCGCTGAATCACGCGTGAGAGTCGTCAGCGTATTTCTTGGTCGCAGCATCGGTGGGATCTATGGGAATTGTGACGTTCACCAAACGTTTGGATTTCAGATCGAGATCGTCATGGCTTTATCCATGTAATTATCTAGCATGATTCGTTCGAAATTCACGTTCCCCCTGTCGACGTATTTTTTAGTCGCAGCATCTGTGAGATCTATCGGCTTGGGAAGATTGTAGAGCTTCTTATCGTTCATGTTCAAAGGTTCCTCTCGAGGTTCATATCTCCAAACATAACGTTCGTCCAAGTTGGCAACATCATAACCATCGCCGACTTCGAGCATCTTCCTCTTCTTTTTTAGGTTGACTTTTTCGTTCTCACTTCTACCAAATTTATCGACTGGCATGTTGTTTTGAGATTTTTGTTTTTAAAAATATATTTCAAATGCAGTTTATTAAAAATGAATTATTTCACTTATTTTATTTTTTCGTTTTTATTCGTTTAAATTTTTTTAAATAATTTTTTATCTTTATATACTATAAAAAAAAAATCTCTCTCTAATGTAAATCATTGAGAATGTCTTGAAACCGATCTCCTTCAGACCATCTCTTGAGAATGTAGAGACATAAGTGACTGCAAAACACTTGATCTGGTGATTGCACTTGTTCTGTGTTGTAACGAACCATCAATTTGTTGAAATAGTTCTTTATTTCTTTTGGCGTGAGATTCCGTAGCTGTCGAAATAATAACTCTTCTTCTTCCTGTTCTTGAACCACGCCACCCAGTGAGTGCCTTCACCCGATAAATCGTCTAGATTTAAAATTCCGCATTCCGATTGTCGAGGTCTTCTCTTCGGCAAGTATCTCTAGAAAACACGCCTAGAAAATCTTTGATTTTCAAATCCTTCACCGCATTCGACAGATCGATGTTGGATAGGGGTTCGTTAGGTAAGACGACACCTTCTACGGATATCTCTATTTTCTTATTCATAAATGCATATATTTTTTTTTTAAATTTATTTATTTTATTATAATTCACTAAAATTACGTTATTTTTCTATTTTTTTCTTTTTCTTTTTAAACTAACTCTCTCGATGTCTCTATCGATTTCCATAATCTTGAATTCGTCTAATTCCTCTTGATTTTCTGGAATCCTATCATCCTTAATCATATCTGGAATCCTATCCACAATCATATCTGAAATCCTATCGTCTAAAATTAGATCCAAAGTCCAATGTCCGCGTGCCAAAGTGCTTATTTTATCATCTAACATGAATCTCTTATCGTCGTCGGCCGTCAGTGAAATCTTGTTGACTATTTCGGTATACAAGTCATGATTTTCGCTTCGAATCGATTTCATAGTCTTATACACCGGACCACTTCCTAACAGACAATCTTTATACTCTTGGAAAGAGATGTTTTTCTTCACCACGCATGCTTTAACCCCTTTACACTTCTTGATCTCTTCATCTTCTAGACGATAAGCATACAGTTTGGGTCTCAAGCCCACGAATTCGAGGATTTGTTTACCGCCACTCTCGTCCTTAAATTTACCTAACACCTTCTTGTTGTTGTTCGATTGAATGTTGGACGGGTGATCGACGGGATAATTGCTTGTGTCGAACCACACGGCCACATCCGGAGATATATCTTGGTAGACATCTCTCATCTCTATCTCGTAAACTAAACTGTCCATGTCGGTGAACAGTAGTTTGGCTTTATCACCAAATTTTCATTTGACGTAATCGTAGTGAAACTCGTACATCAATCGCTTGCTGATATCTAAGATGATCGGTCCGAGATAATACGCTTTGTCAAACTTCAGGTGCGTCTTTTGCATGTGAACGGCCACTAGATTTTCATCGAATATGGTTCGGTGTTTGTAATTGGGTTTCGCCACTAATTTTTTTGCTCTTTTCTCAGACGTGATGAGTCGAATGTCAGTTCTCTTCCTGATGTGTTCCATCAATTTACCATACACACAGTTGTTCATGAGTTTGAAGAAATCTTTTTCAAAATCGTTCTTGGCTCGAATTCTGAGATTCATGTTGAGATCGATGTATTTTTTCATCCAAGGCTCTTCATTGAATCGAATGATGCGATGTATGTTGACTAATTTCATCCCGTAATCGACGTATTGTTTCAAATTCTCACTGTAGACGATGCAGTTACATTTGTTAGATAAATTGGGAATGAGTTTTTCCTCGTCTCCTTTGTTCGGTTCCATTCGTTCGGGAGCCAGTGGATAATCGTTGTGTAGATCGTGTAATTCTTCCAGATAGTTCAAATCGACTTCTAAAATGCAAGGATAGTCTCTCCATTTTTGCATCTCTTCCTGTTCCATTACCCATTCAAAATTTCCAATCGGTAAAGGATGACTCATAGCCCAACCGTACAGATTATTAGCGTCCCAACACTGTATGTATTTATTCGATCATTTCAAATCGAAACCTTCTTTCATGTAGGGATTGTTAGCTTCAGAATATCTGTGGGAGATCATCGAGACGCCACCTCTCGCAGCCCTTTCAAACATGAGCAACATGTCCACGTCGGATAATAATTCCAACTGGACTTCGGTGGTCTTCAACAGAGCGTCCCACGCCAGACTGGGTGTGGTGAAATACCAAGCGAGATCCAGATCGTAATTTCGACGACAAACGTCTCGAAAATTTTCAAACACGTCTGCCAAGAGCATAACGTCAGTCTTTAGATAGAGATTGTGATAATCTCTCATGGTTTTCATATCGAATGATTTCCACACGTTTTTAGCATGTTCGTAATTCTCATCGGAAATGTTGGATTCGTATCATTTCGAATAAAAATCTTCTTTCGAAGGTAGTGCGGTATCGGCGAATCTCTTTAGATCGTTCATGTAATCGTAAGGATAGACTCCTTTCCTCAACATAACATCTACTTGTTCTCCAAAATGTTCGCTCGTGATTTTAAATTTATCCTTGATCATGTTATCAACTAATTTTTCCAGAGCGGTCGACATGAATTTAAAACTGTCGATGAAACGTATGCTTCTACGAAAGAATTTCGTTTTTTCTTTCAACGTCTCTCCATCAATTACTCTTTTCTTCTCCATGAGCTTCCATTTCGTGAAGGAAATGTATCTTTCTTCACTGTTCACGATGCAGTTTAATTCTTCGTGGGAGGTGCTGAGATTTTTCACGAACAGATGACTGTCGTAACCCGAGAGATTGCGAAATATCACCGGATAGAAAACAGCATCTCGATATTTTAAATTACACTTGCTGTGAGCCGGACCACGATACAGACCCGTGTAATGATCATGGTCTCTGACCTTCTTATTTTCCTCTGAATTCTTGTCGAACGATTGTCTGCATATGTGACATTCGGTGGCTCTTTTATTTTCGTCTTGCTGCTCTCGCGTGATGATCATTTTCGCCGGAGTTTTGAATTTATCGTATAACATTTGAATTTTCGATTCTAACTCTTCCACGAACCTTTGAGCCACTTCGTCATCTTCCCACTGTTTCGTGTAGGTGAAGGGACCCATGTCGTGTTGCGAGTTGAAAGCGCATTTCATGTAAATGCAATAACCCAAAGGTATGTGTTTTTGATATCTTTCGACGTAACTTTGAAGAGTGTTGGGTTGGCAGGAACTCATTTTCACGGTGAAGCATTCGAAATCGGCATACACGATGAATGGTACTTTTAACTTTCTATTGCGATTTTCTAACTTCACGATGGTGTTGGGTTTGGGCATTTCAATGGTGACACCTTGATTTTCATTGCAATATTCCTGATGTTTCGCTAACGATTTTTCACTTTGAAACATGTTCATGCAGTTATAACATAAACATATCTTTCCTTTATGTTTATTACTTTGTCTCGATAGTAATCGGCTCGGATTTTTAACCCAATAATAATGACAATTGTCACCATTTGAAATCAATAATAAAATAATCGTCTTTTCTCTTTTGAGATACAAAGTCTGTCTGAGAGGATAGATCGTTCGTTTTTCATCGTCGTATCCCAAGATGTTCACCGCTACGGTGGGATTTTGAACCTCAAAACGTTCGATGTGTTTTAACTGTGTTGGAAAAGTCACTCCAGTCCAATAGAGATTTTTTGAAGTCTCCTCATAATGAGAAACTCTATCGGAGTTCATTTTGACACGGTATAAAGCAGAGGTGACTGCCCATTTAAAACACTGATCATCTTTATTTCTAACGTTGACCACAGAGTGTTTTTTAGCTAAGAAATATGGTAAAGACCCTTTCAATGAATCGTTTTCAGTTATATGAATTTCGAGTTTCAACACCTCATCGAACGTCCAATTACTACCTTCATGTTGATAATTCGGGAGAGATGTCAACATCTTGTCTTTCATCTTTTTGAAAACATCTGATAAATCTGAACCTCGAAATATGGGTTCGACGTTAGATCTGAAATATGCATTTTTCACCATGCTCTCGCCAGACTTCACGTCGATTTTATTCATCATGCAATGGAGTATCATCTTAATTTTTCGTCCCACATTCATGTGTTTGCGAAACAAATCCAATATTTTTTCTTCACCCGTTCCATGAATAATTTCGCATCGATTTTCTTGAATGAGGGAACCACGTTGAAAGTTTTAAAAACGCCTTTGATCGCACTCTCCCATTCTACGGGCTTCAATTGGAATAGTTCTGTGGCAAATCGTGCTACATATTCTTCTCCTTTCCCTTCATTGATTGCTTGTCAAATTTCTCTTGATATATCTCGTTTGTCTAGAATCTGAAGTGCATCACTCGTTTTCGTTTTAGTTTTTCTTTTCTTTTCTTTTGAAACTTGAAGTTCTTCAACGGCTTTTCGTTTAGTCGTCTTCTTATTTTTCACAATCGAAACGTTTTGGGGTTTTTTCGACGTCGGCATTTCGATTCCTTTTACTATCTTTTTCTTCTTCTCATTTTTCACAACCGATGCATTTTTTGACGTTGTTGCTATCGACATTTCGTGATTTCTGAAATGTGGAATTTTTAATAGTTTACAAATCTCGTTTAACTGAGGTACGGTTTTCTCATTTAAATTTTCCATTTTTTTATTTGTTTGCTCCATTTGTAAGAATATTTTTTTTTTTAATTTTGTATTCAAATAATTTGTTAAAAGAAGTTTTTTTTTTACTCTTTATATATATAAAAAAAAAGATTTTTAAAATTTTTCTTTAATATAAAAAAATAGTTTTTTTTTATGAAATTAATCAATTTTTTATGTTCCTTAACGTGAAGAAATTGAATTAATACGAGAAAAATGGATGTTAAAATTTAACTTTTTATTTATATATAAAGAGAAAAAAACTTTTACAAAAAAAATTTTTACATTAAAGAAAATTAAAAATTGAAAAAAAACTTTTTTTTTATATATATAAAGAGCAAAAACACAACAAACTTTTTAACAAATTATTATTTAAATACAAAATTTAAAAGTATATATTATTTGCAATAATTCATAAAACAAAAAAAACAAATAATCAATCATGACAACAACACCTAAAAGATGTGAATTGAAATTGAAACGAGTCAAAACGTATAAGAAATTCGGTTATAAATCTATAGATTACAACGACACGACTCCATTGAATTGAATGAGGTTGAGACGAAGGGCTTAGAGCATAAACATGACAAATATAGCAGGCCTTTGAAATTGGATGAAGCCATGCTCGATTTGTTTTACGAGTACCAAAGCGATCTGCAGAATATCATCGTCGCCGAAGACAGAGAATTCGACAAGGATGATTTATCGTTGTTCTATGGAAGTTACATATATCCAAAAATCTCACTCGAACTCGTGGACAAATTGGGTGGTGGGAGCGCGTTCACCGATGTAAAAAAAATTAAAAAAGTTGGAAATATAAACAATAGAGAGATTGATTTTTAGCAAAGAAGAAGGAGAAAAAAAGTAATGAGATCATCTTTAGATCTCATTACTTTTTTTTTTTTTTTTGTTTTCCTTCTTCACTATTGCCCATATATTATAATAACGTTTCCTTTTTTCTCAAATTTCAGCGACGATTCTTCTTTTCTTTTTTTTTCTTTTTTTGTGATATGCTACGTTTTTATAAGAACACATTTGTTTATCCGAATCATAATTATGAACGAATGTTGTGCATCTCTTGGTAACACTTGCATCATTACCATTCTCTTCAGAAGATAGTGGTAACGGTGGAAAACGTCTCATTCTTTTAAATTTCAACCGCATATCCCGTTCTTTATTTAACTCTTTTATCTTTTCTTTCCTAAGATATCCATCATTAGCATCTAATCGTTTTTCCACATCTTTTTCACACTCTACCTCGCGATATTCATCTTTATCGTCTAACTGTTTTTCCACCTTTTTATCCATTTTATATTATTTTATACTTTCTATGATTTATATTTTATATTTATATAATTATATAATTTTTTTACATAATAATAACATATTCAAAATTGGTATATTCTTAAATGGCGAATTCTCACCAAACAACAAACCCTTGCCGAGTCGCTCAACGTTCCGTCCACTCTTCAGATAGAGACCATTTCCACTCAAAGAGTTGTCACCTCTAACGGGTTCTAGCTACAATCCTTCACCGCTGTCGTCTACGTGGACGCGACACACGGCTCCTCCCTTCTTCAAAAACTGTCTGCTGCCACCCATTAATTTCTCAACTGTCGAACTCGTGAGTCCCGTGAGAGCTCCCACGCCGAGAGTCTTTCCGAGAAAGGGTAATGCTTTTGCGGCAAAGGGTAATGCTTTTGCGGTGATTCCTGCCAATAGCGGTAGGAAACGGCCTTTCATTCTCAAATTGTATCTCAATTGAGTGGGACTCAATCTCACCATCAACCCTCTTCCATCACGAATCGCTTTCTCCATCCTTTTGATTTTACTTCTGGTCCAGGTGATCGAATCCTGACCACCACTCGTCAGATCTTCATGAGTGAATTTAAATCTCACCGCCTCGCTTCGAGTTGTTAATGCTCTCTCTTAAGTTTCTTCCTCTGTCCTGCAGATATATTCACGTTTTTAACCACGTATTGTGTCATAATTCTTTTTTTAAAATATATTTTCTTCAATTGTCTTTTTTGTTTTAATGATAATTACATATATTAAATATTTTTTGTAAAATTAATATTGCATTTATTTTTATTTTTTATTTATATATATACACAATATTTTTTTTTTTTTTGCTTTTATATTTCTCTTATGTAAAATCGTATCGTCACCCTCTCTCTGTGAAGATCTAACAGTTCACCATTTTGATCCGTCAACATGGTTTTGAGACTATACAACGTGTCTAAAATCACTGGTAGATAAACTAAATTTTGATGTTGTTCCACGATCTTATAACCCGGCGACACGTTTGGAAAGAAGGAATAGATCGTCGTTGAGCGCTACCATTCACGTAGCTTCCAACAATCACATCCACGTTCACCAGAATGCTATCGACTGCGAGAATGTCGACCGTATTTTCAGATGCCGCGTGGCCTCGATACATCTTTCGATCGAATCCCAGCATTTTGCCTATAGAATCGTCCGTGTTGAAATCCACTCGAAAATTATCTTCCAAATCCAACATCGTCTGTAAGGTATTAGGATTGGGAGCGAGTCTGATCTTGTTGCTTCCCTTTCCATTCGTCTTCATTCGCGTCTGAATGTAATTGTTCAAATCGTCTATGTCGTAACTTCCTTTGGGAATTCGAATCTCCAACCAATCCACTCCGTCGGAATACTTAAACAAGTTATTCTTTTCGGTTGGGAAAGGAATAATAAGTCTCCAGATTCACCAATGCCACCTCGTATCTTTTCTCTCTATTCAATTCAAATTTCATCGCAAATCGAGTCGAATCGCCACTCACCACGATTTGAATGGATTGTTTTGCAGCCGTATTCTCGGCTATCCGTTCTAACAATTCTCCTTGTTCGAACATTATATTTAATTTTATTTTTATTTTTTCAAAAACTAATCATTTGAAGATTTATTATTTTCTATTTTTTTTTATTTTCACGCTCTATCTTATTATCATCAGAAACATAAAACTT
Organism: Pictodentalium vernedei; assembly: GCA_031216915.1. Lineage (NCBI taxonomy): Eukaryota > Metazoa > Mollusca > Scaphopoda > Dentaliida > Dentaliidae > Pictodentalium > Pictodentalium vernedei. The sequence goes on from CM062297.1 coordinate 650,748,368, forward strand.
GTCGAATCCGCACCGATATTTTCTGTGATTAAATTCGCTAGTCAAATCGATCACGATGAAATTGTAAAGTCCTCCATCCCAAACCCTCTTGCAGAATCTCCTGAATTCCGCCGCGCTCATGTCGTTTGCGACGTGATCGCTGTAGATGTGATTGAGATTCTTGAGATCTTGGCGAAAGAGACATAGAAAATTAGCGTTCTCCCTTATCGTCTGTCTGGGCAATCGAAAATAATTCTGTGACAGGTAGAAACAGTCCACGTTGCTGTGACGACCCCTAACATAATACAATTCGCATCGGTTCTGTCTCTCCAAAAGCAGATCGTCGAAAATCATGAGATTTTTATCTTCCGATTTCAATTCTCTAGGATCCGGAACGTCGCTAGCGTTCTTAGAAAATCGACATGCGACGTTCGAAGATGCATTTCTCTTCATCAATTCCATCGCCGCACCATCCAAAATGGTCGAAAGAGAAGCTTCACTTTTGTCGAATTCCTCCCTACTGTCAAAGATTCTGGCTATGCCGTCCTTGGGCAATCTACGATCCATACATTCTCGAAGCAATCTGTATTCGGGTTGAAACAAGCTCTTGCCAAACACGAACAATCTGTCGTAATCCAACCAGTCGGGTTGGGACAACAGATTCATCAACAGATTGGTCTTTCCACAATTCGATTTTCCCACTATCAAGCCTCTTATGCTTTTAGGAAGGAACTCATTATTCGACCTCTTGGTCGCGGCGTCGTTCCAAGACATATCTTTAATGTTCATCTTTGTTTATTTTTGTTTGTTTGTTATTTTAGATTTTTTCAAACACAATTTTTTATGTTTTTTTCAAACTCAGTTTTTAATATTATTATTTATTTATATTACACCGTCGCGAGTTCTCTTCAATTCAGATCCACTCATCATTTTGGCTAAATCTTGTATGGGTACCACAGCATCCTTAAAATCTTTCCAACTTTTTGGCGTTCGCTCTAACGTAGCTCGCTTCGCCGGTGGACTGATCAACTTGTCGGTCAACGCGTCGACTGCCCTCTTGCCAGCCACAGAACCTATCCTACCACTGGCTTTGGAAGCGGCTTTCTTACCAGCATCCAAAGCCGTCTTCTTACCGACCTCAAACGCGGTCGATGCGAGTTTTCTACCTGCATCACTCGTGAGCGCTCGCATTATAGAATCGATGATGCCAGAACCGCCTTGAACGTAAGTTCTAACGTATCCCCTGTTCTTTATAACCAACATATTTTATTTTATAATATATATTTTGTTTTCACTGGTAAATCGTTTGTTGTTCAAATACTTTTTATTACTCTAGTGTAAAATTCACTGTTTTTATTTTATATATTCTTGTTTGTTTGTTTGTTTCTCTCTACTTATTATATACATCAATCCTTCAATTCGTTCATCAGCCTTTTATAATGGTTTTTATTCAAAACCTTTTGTCTTAAGAATTCGTCGCATATGCTAACTATCTCATTATCTAATCCTGTGTTACCAGCGCGTCTACTTGCCATCAACAATCTCAATCTTTGAAACAGAGCGTCAGAATCGCTCGGAAGAAAAGTGGTTTCCACCCCTTTACCAGTCACCGATTCGACGAACTTCTTATGCGAATTCCATATAGGTTTCACCACTTTCGTTCACTTGTAACCTCTGCTGGCTTTAGGTCTCGTCTCTCTGTCATCGTTATTTCTCTTCATGGCATTGGTCTGAACCAGAATGTCGCCGTAATTGTTGTAATCCTGTTCCGTGTAATCACTAGGCTTGTCGTAAAGGAGCAATTTGTGCAGCCCGGAAGTTAATTCGTACCTATTCGAACCGACGGTTAATTCATCATCATCTATGTCCACTTCCGTGTCGCCCACAAAAGTTCTACCGTCCGAATCCTTATAAAATCCATACAACAGATCTCTCTTACCACCATCCCCGGACAACGCGACGCTACCAGTGGTGATAGTCGAAGCTCTATCATCGCTCTCACTCACGTCGGTTTCGATTCTCATGGGAACGTAATCCGGTGTAGATTGAAACGAATACTGGTTTGTAAAACTACTAGGCAACGAACCCATTCTCAAAGAACTTTCTTTTAAGGGCCTCAATTCGTCAACGATCTCCTTCTTGCTTCGCTCTTGAACCTCCGTCACGGGTTTAAATATTTTTGTGGTCTCGCGTTTGAGTTCGATCTCTCCAAGACTTCTGCTTCTGTCAGCCGGTTGAATGCCCTTTTTGGCACGTTCATATTCATTTAAAAGCTGATCTCGACGTTTAGCATCCATCTGTAAAAACATTTTTTTTCGTTTTTAAATTATTAATATTTCCTTTGGGTATGCTAATGTGAGTTATTTATTATTTTCAAAATTAAATTTATAATTATTATTTATGTTTCAAGTAAATAAAAATCTTCTGTCTTTAATATAATATCTAAAAAACCAATGGCATTCTCAGTAAGTTTATACAGTAGGGATTTTCCAAAAAACTTAGTTTTTTTTTCTGTTGAGTTTGGAAAAATCCCACTATGGGTATTCCCCCCACTTACGTCAGAAATGTGAGTGCCCAATAGTAGTCTGTTAAGTTTGGAAAACTCCACTATGGGTATCCCCCCCCCCCCCCCCCCCCCCCACACACTTACGATCGGGAAACGTGGCAATGGTGTTGCGGGTTCAGTATCACCTTTTTTCCATGTACCGTACATAAGTCGATTTTTGATGTAGAATCCGCAAATGAGTTTCCCTGTACACCTCCATAGGATTCAGTGTTAAAATCGTGTACAGATACAGAATCTGCAACCACTGTTTGATGCTGATACAGAATCCGCAACACGTTTTTTGCTCACGATTCTAACACTAAATCCTATGGGGAAACCCATTTGCGGATTCTGTATCAGACAATCGACCTCATTTTTCTTTAAATTTCATACATTTTTTTCACTCTTGAGCAACGTGTATATAGAATCCAGTGATATAGAATCCGCTTGCGGATTCTGTATCACCACCAAAAAACGACATTTCGTGTACTTGTACACGATTTTAACACTAAGTCCTATGGAGGTGTACATCGATGTACGTGTACATGTACAAAATCGTGTACAAGTGATACAGAATCCGCCTTTTATACCTACTAACACCTGTTCGAACATATCAATAGTCTTAGAAACAATTTCTTTATATCTAATACGCTATTAATACTAACCAAGACCCGCATTAGAAAGTATACATTTAAGGGTCGATATAAGTAATGAAATTTTGTTTATTTTGAAAATTCTCACCTCTGATATTCCTTTAATTCAAATTAAATATACACAAAATGTACATCAAAATGAAGTTTGGGATATATAGAACACGAAACACATGTGTAATCAACTCATAGCGTCGACTGTAGGCGCCACTGGTTCCTGGAAGTCTGCTGCCGTATTCGCACCAGAACTGATAAATTAATAATATTTCACGAAAACAACTTGTGGCAAAATGTGCTTTACATATCCAAGAACAAAGCTAAGGGATAAAAATTCTTCAAAATACGGCGACGGGGCTGCATTGAGAAAATTCCAAAGCCTTTGCTTTTGTTTACGTATGAGTCTACTTTCGATTTCCAGTCGACGTCATCGAACAGAAAAAACAAGTAAAAATAACGCCGTCTAAAATCAAATAAAGAAAAAGATCGCCTTCATACAGTATACTGTTATTAGATAGAGATTGCACAGTTACCATATTCAATGCAAGGTATCATGATACCTGTTGAAATTTCTTAGAATTACGATTTTGTTTTTCGATGGAAATTCGTGGTAACGAGTGATTTGCGCATGTCTGTCGAGCATGGAAACCATCTTCAATAAAAAAATGCAGACAGTGTTGTCCTTTTCCAAAATGCAGTCCTATCGTTGTATTCGAAAGTGTTTTGAATGCCTAGCTTTGTTCTTGGATATGTGAAGCACATTTGGCCACAAGTTGTTCTGATAAAATATTATTTTATTATCAGTTCTGGTGCGAATACGGTAGCAGACCTCCAGGAACCAGTGGTGCCTACAGTCGACTCTATGAGTTGATTACATATGTGTTTCGTGTTCTATACATCCCAACCTTCATTTTGATGTATAATTTGTGTGTATTTAATCTGAATTTAAGGAATATGAGAGGTGAGAATTTCAAAATAAACAAAATTCCATTACTTATATCGGCCCTTAAACCCAACTCTACAGTATGATTGTGAACAATTAATATAGCTATAATACACTGCTGACAATAAATGGAGATTAATGTATTATTCATAAAACCATACGTCTTACAGATTCGCAATAATAAACTATATGCAATTCAATGTGGTGATTAATATCCTGTTTTCGTAACATTTCTGTACACCGTAACTCAAAATTAAAAGAAATAAAACACTTTATATTGTTACATATCTCACACCGAGTCACCCTACAACATATACATGGAAGACAGGATACTTACCAAAATTGGAACTAAGCTCTTAAGGGGTAAACTCTAGTTAATTTATAAATGTGAGGTTTGTTTTTAAAAAGGGGATATGTACTGATTGTACCCACGATGGTATAATAATAATAATTCTTTGGCCTTCCGTCGATTTGTCGCGGTCCTGTAACGAGGATGCCTTCATGAACCTTGTCAACCGCCAGGTTATTTCGCCTCCACTCTTCCTCCTAATCTATCAGCATTCAAGCCAAAACTGTTTCATAATCCCCCCCCCCCCCATTGACTCTTCCTCTATCTCCCCAATTATGATATTAACCATTTCCCAGATGTCATTCCTCACCCACACATCCTTCACGTTTTCACCTTATTCTTCCATTAGTTTCTCAAGGAGTTTTGTTCTACTGGGCAAACTTTTGGGGCACTCTAAAATGAAATGTTCCAGGGCTTCCGTTACTCCCAAGTCGCACATTTGGCCCGCTCTGTCCTCGTCTGTCTCTCCATCAACTACAGTTACTTGTATCCCACTTTAAACAACCCTCCCACCCCAAACAATCCATCTCGGTGCTCCTCAAAAGCTGGCGCATCTTTTTTTTTTATATAACCTGTCTAACTAACTGCAAGCTTGCCCATTTCCTTGCAATACCCGAGTACTCTTCCCTTCTATAACAGTACTCTCAAGTTCTAAAGTGTTCAAGAACTGAAAATTGATTCTCGCAAACTGGACAATTGTGAAGGATGAATCCACACTGCTGTGTTGTTTTATATACAGATGATCTTTAATGAGTTTCCAGATTAACATGGATTATATGAAACAAGTCCGGTAATTTGGGTCTGGACCGATAGTCTTTATCTATAGGTCCAGACCTAATTTACTGGACGAGTTTCGCAGATTTAACAATCAACTGAGGACAAATAAACATATTAAACCATACATAACATGATAATCTTACGAACAGTAATGTACATAATGCAATTTCGGAAGTAAACACAGGAAGTGACAAGATTTGACAGAAAGTTTAAAGCTTTTATAAGTCGTCTCCTGGGTAGAGGTGATAATACACACAGTGGAATTATGACTCAGGTGGGATTTCCATACAATTTCTCGTTGAGAGTAGTAGAAGGAGAAAGTGGAGTAGAAGTCGTAGAAAAATAGTGGGAATTAGAGAAACAGAATTTACTGTAATCGGTAAATTCAAGTCTGTGTGAAAGAAATAAACAAAATAGAAAGAGAAATTATGGAGGCTTATTTTTTTTTTGGGGGGGGGGGGGGGTGGCGGAGGAGTGGGGGGGGGGGGGATATTTTTTAAAGAAATCAGAAATAGGTTTTCGTTAATAGTACTTAAAGATATTCATACAGGAATCAGATAAATTCTTCCAAGAACCAGAAAAAGCATATATGTGTACAGCTTTCAAAGGGTTCGATCAAAGAATCAGAAATGGACATTTTTTGCTCCCTCACTTATTTGAATGATGTTTAAAGCAGTAATGCAAGAATGGGAAGAGTTATCGTTATTCTCACATTGCATGAAATAAAATTTTTGAAACCCACATTGAAGTCTTGAGAGGGTTAAAAGCATTGAAGTGAATAATTTATCCTTTATTTCCTTGCAAAGCAATGTGATTCTCTCAACTTGGGTTGAGGAACTGTCATCTGATTAAAACAGCAGATAGAATTTAAAGATTGACAGCTAACACCACTAATTAGTCTGTGTGAAACACACAGACTATTGTTTTTGTACGGTTTCATTTCTTTCTTTCTTTCTTTCTTTCTTTCTTTCTTTCTTTCTTTCTTTCTTTCTTTCTTTCTTTCTTCTTCTTCTTATTCTTCTTCTCCTGTTTTCTCTCTTCTATGCACTTCTTTGTCCGCACGATAACTCGAAAACGATTTGTTCTGTCTCGCTGATTTTTGGCATACTGATAGACAGTCACAAGTACTCGGCGACCTATGTTTTTCAGATTTCTGAAGCTTTAGGGGTGTCCGCAGGAGTGTTTTGAATGTAGGTCACGCCCATATCTCCGGCGTGGTATGTTCTATGGCCATGGGACCAACACCAAATGAGTCGACACGCGATGGAGGTTCACAATATGGTCAGGGTCACTGAGGTCACCCAAGGGTCATTCAGAATTGCTGAAAATCGCATTCCCGATGTGCATGCATGCATTTTTACACTAAAAATGTGGGTGTGGCCAAAGATTTTGAAAGTGGGTCATGCTACTTTCTCAAGCACGGTATGACGTATGAACCTGGAACCAACAGCAAATGAGTCGAAACTCAGTGGAGGTTCAAAATATGAGTTAAGGTCACTGAGGTCACCCATGAGTCATTGAGTGAATTTTATAGAATTGTTGGAAATCACATTTTTTCATTATCGCAGTTCATACATACAGTTTTATTCTCGAAACATTTGGCTGGGGAAAGGAGGGGGGCAATTTTTGTTCTAAACATGCATGGGCATCGATGAGACCTCGATATTTTGCCAGTGCCAGTAGGCCTTCATAGGGCTCTTGGTGCCTTTAAGGCATTTTTACGACTACATTTAAACATTATTGAATTGTTTAACTCACAATATATTTTCCAGATGTACTATGTTCCTTAACATTTTCTAGCTAATATGAATATTTGCTATCATCACAAAATATGGCAGATCTGGAGTTGGTGGAGCCAATATTTTTAAAGAGTGTTGTGCTCATACTTCAGGCTTGGTATGACCTGTAGACATGGGACCTACACCGAATGAGTTGAAAATCGCTGGAGGTTCAAAATATGGTACACCTCAATGCGGTCAACAGAGGTCATTAAGCGCATATTATTCAGAACTATTAAGAATTGAATTTTATAACGACTAATGCAATTCTAAGGATTATACATGTATGTCATCATTCAAATAAGTGGCAGAGCCAAAAAAAATCCATTCCTGATCACTTGATCGAACTCTTTGAATGCTGTGCACATATATGTCTTTCTGGTATCTTGGAAATATTTATCTGATTCCTAAATTAATATCTTTAAATACTGTTAACGAAAATCTATTTCTGATTTCTTTAAAACTATTTTATCCCCAACAATAAGCCTCCAAAGTATTCCAATTACATTCATAGAAGGCATGCCTTGGAATATTTCCGTCTTCTATGCACTGTTTGTCAACACGATAACCCAAATACAATCAATCCTATCTCAATGTTTTTGTTATACTGATAGACCGCCACTGCCAGTACTCGATCATCTGTGATTTTAAGGCATGTGGGACCTTAAATGGTTCTCTAGAGGCTAAAGGATGTTCACAGTTTCAACTTGTACTGGCAAATGAGTTCACTGAAGCAATGGGCACTATTTAAAACAGGAGAGAATCTCTCATAAACAAAGCGGTCATAGAGATAACTGTAACTGTTACATAGAATAAGATTGTATATTTATTTAATCTCATGTTACAAAAGTCATTCTCAAAGCATGTTGAATAAAGAACCCTTCACTTTTCAAAGCATTTTTAAAATTTATTTATTCACAATCATAACTAAGGTTCGACAGGTTTCGGGATGGAGTGGTGTGTGGCTTTCTCAAAACATCTATCACAATTATAAAGTAATGAAATGGAATATTATTAGTCGTCGTTCATTCTGCGAAAAGGTCTCTAATAATGCTTTGCCTATCACGACTTTTCTCGCGTTTTTTATTGTGATGTTCTGTAAGTTCCGGCATGCGCAGATACATACTGTCATCTGATTAATTTCTGGAAAGATCTTAAATTGTTCTTTATAACAATAAACAGGGACGTAGCTACAGGGGTGTGTGGGTGGGGGTGTCCCACCCACCCCCCAATATTTGTCCCAAAATCAAGATAGTTGGAAATTATTCGGTCAAAAATTCCAACAGTTGGAAATTTTCAGCATTGTTGTAACAGAGTTTTTTTCAGAATATGGTATTACATTTCCGTGAAAATTCCAACCGCCGACTCCCACAGACAGAATTCTGATTGAACAACGCAAGATTTTTCCGACTCAGTGGCTTTGAGGTTATTTCCTCAACATGGTCGTGTTGCGCGTTTTGTTCTCCTCTAACTCTAAGTTGTAGGCCGTTAGTCTACTACACTATACAACAACCTGTACATAAGAGTTGCCATTTGGATTATTGGATAATAGTTGTTTCATGTTGTAACAAACATTTAGCAAACCGTTTCTTAAACGAGAGAAACAGAATTTATTGAATCCAGTAAATTCAAGTCTGTTTGAAAAGGGTTAAAGCATCCGGGGGGGGGGGGGGGTAGGGTCGGAAAAAAATCTAGACACGTATCCTACTTTTTTCTCTATGTCCACTTTTGGGACCCACCCACCCAACCCTGATTTTTTTCCCATTTCCTTGAGTTTTTTCCAGCCACGTTTTGACACACACCCGCTTTATGGGGCACAAAAGATAAACATGCCGAAAAAACAAAGGCTTATTTTTTGTTTTCTGATCTTTAGCAAGATAACAGCTTGTTTTCCATGGATGTTTTGTTTTAAACTTGATAGGTGTTTTTGTGGCAATTGCAAAAACGTGATCCACACTTGAGATACCAGATAGGTCAGAGCACTGATTATTTTTGTTTCTTGATGTTCAACGTGGTCATAGGATTGACTGTTTTCACGATGTGTTTTGCTTTCGAGAATGGAACAATGTGCATAAACACCTGAACATTGTATATTGTTTAAAACCTGATCAGACCTGATATGTGATTTTGTTGCAATTTAAAAAAAGTGATCCACACTTGAGATGATAAGATAGGACATAGCACTGATAATTTTTATTTTTTGATCTTCAGCAAGGTCACAAATGTGACTAGGGTTTCATAGATATTTTAATTGTCAAAAAATTGAACTGACATGTATAAACACCAGTACATTGTATATTGTTGTATTAGTGTGATTCTGTTACTCGCCAAAAAATAAAGTTTGGATGGGAAATGAAAAATGATATATGCATATTTTCTTTAAGTGTTCATCTGATTGTAAATCCGAGACTGGTGGCATAACTGGTTTGAAATGGCTGAATATTGTCTTTGGGTGCTTGAGTTGCTTATTGTTGACTTCATAGTGCTACAAACAGGTAAAAAATCGAATGAAAAGTGTAAAGGAAAAAAAAAATGTCAAGGTAAAAACTGCTTTGGGCTCATTGGGACACCCACCACCTCCCGCACATGTGTGGACATTTTCTTTACCCCCCCCCCCCCCCCCCCCCCCACCGAAGCATCAGGAAAAAAAACTAGAAAGAGAATTTATGGTGGCTTATTTTCGGGAGTAAAATAGTTTTTAACAAATCAGAAATGGGTTTTCGTTAACAGTATTTACAGATATTCATACAGGAATCAGAACAATTTTTCTAAGAAACCCCAAAAAGGCATATATTTGCACAGTATTTAAAGGGCTCGATCAAGGAATGAGAAATTGACATCACTGGCTCGGCCATTTATTTGAATGATGAGATACATGTATAATGTTCAAAATTACATTAGTTGGTATGGGAGCGCGGTGGCTCAGTTGTAGATTGTTGGACTTCTATGCTAGTTGTCCCGAGTTCGATCCCCGTCCGGGACGACCCGCGTTGTGTCCTTGAGCAAGACATTTTATCCCGGTTGCCTACATGGGGGCACGATGACGCCGTGTACTAAGACGTACTGCACGTCGCTGGTGCACATGTTTTCAACCGTTGTAACTGTGCTTTAGCGGAGCTTTAACGGAGTTATAATGTTGAGGAGCTGACAGTTGCTCGTCGATGTTCAGTGGATCTGTCTGGGTACTCTGGCTTCATCCACCCGTAAAACTGTCACGGTCACGATTAGCCATTGTGCATAAGTGTGTGACCTTAAACACCAATAAATAAATAAAAATAATTAAATTAGTTGGTATAAAATGCAAATCCTAATAGGTCTGAAAAATATGCTCTTAATGACCTCAGTTGACCACATTGAAAATGGACCACATTTTGAACCTCTAGAAAGTTTCAACTCATTCGGTGTAGGTTCCATGTCCATAGGTCATACCAAGCTTAAAGTATGAGCATATACCACTTTACAAATATTGGCCCCACCAACTCCGGATCTGCCATATTTGTAGATGATGGCAAGTATTCATATTAGCTAGAAAATGTTAAGGTACATGGTACCGCTGGAAAAAAATATTGCGAGCAAAAGAGTTCAGTAATGTTGGAATATAGACGTAAAAAGGCCTTAAAGCCCCCTCTCCCCCAAGAGTCTATCTGAAGACTTATTGGCATTGGCAAAATACCGAGGTCCCATCTATGCCCATGTGTGTTTAGAACAACATTGTGAGAATGGAAAGGCTTTTCATTAATCTCGATTTTGCATAAAATAAAATTTTTGGGACGCATATTAAGATCTTAAAGGTTTAAAATACTTCCTTTAAATACTCCATTTTAATACTTTAAAAGGGGCGCGGTGGCTCAGTTGGCGGAGGTGCAGGCTGCAAGCCGAGTGGTCCTCGGTTCGAATCCCAACAGCGGCAACCGCGATGTGTCCTTGGGCACGACACTTCACCCCACGCCCACGTGGGGGCATGATGGCGTTGTGTACTAAGGCGTACTGCACGTCGATGGTCAACCTCGCTTCAAACAATGCTAACCTTGCTTGCTTGTGTGGAGTTAGTATGTGGGGGAGCTGACAGTTGCTCGCTGTTGCCTGGTGGTTCTCCCTGCTGGTTCTCTCCACCCGTAAAACTGTTGTGGTCATGATTAGCCATTGTGCAGAAATATATGACCATAAACGCCAATAGATAAATAAACAAAAATCCTTTAAAAAACGAATTCATTTCATTGAGGGTTCATAAGCTATGTTTTTCAAGCAAAAATGAAACGTAATTAAAACTGAATAGACATTTCTGTAAATAACGCTGACCAGTTTTAACCATTATGTTGGGTAAAGGATTAAGAATGCCTGACTTTGAAAGGCACACGGAAAAGGTGTCCCATTCCTCATGGAATTAAATGTTACAGAAAAGAAAACGAAAAACATTCTATAGCCATGATTATATTAAAGATGTGTGTACTCACATTGGAGTATTAAGAGAGTCAAAAACAGACCATTCAAATATTCCATTTCATTACTTTATAATTGTGATAGGTGTTTCGAAATAGGTGTTTCGAAAAAGCCGCATACCACTTCATTCCAAAACCTGTGGATCCTGAGTTATGAATGAGAATATATAAATTTTAAAAATGCTTTGAAAAGTGAAGGGTTCTCTTTGTTCAACATGATTTGAGAGTGAAGTTTGTAGCATGATACTCTCGGCTAGCAGCCCGCACCACTGACTACTGAGCAACCGCGCCCCTCTATGAATGCAATGGGAATACTGGTGGCTTCTTTTCGGGGATAAAAAATAGTTTTAAAGGAATCAGAAATAGGTTTTCGTTAACAGTATTTAAAGATATTCATTCAGGAATCAGATAAATTTTTCCAAGAAACCAAAAAAGGCATATATGTGTACAGTATTCAAAGGGTTCGATCAAAGGAATGCACTAGGGAGTCCAAAAATATGATTTCCAACAATTCTGAAAAATGCACTCAGTGATCCTGGGTGACCTCAGTCACCTTGACCCATATTTTAAACCTCCATCGAGTGTCCACTTGTTTTGTGTTGGTCCCAAGTCCATAGGTCATACCATGCTTGAGATATGAGCATGACCCACTTTCAAAAGTTTTGGCCACGCCCACATTTTTCGTTGAAAAAAAATGCATGTATGAACTTCGAGAATGCAGTAAGGGGTCAAAAAGTGTGACTTCCAGCAATTCTGAGAAATGCACTCAATGACCCCTGGGTGACCTCAGTGACTTTGACCCATATGTTGAATCTTCATCGAGTGTCTACTCATTTGGCGTTGGTCCCAGGTCCGTAGGTCACACCATGCCTGAGATATGGGAGTGACCCACTTTCAAAACACCCATACAGACACCCACTGATGCCACAGGAATCTGAAAAACATAGGTGGCTGAGAGCGTGTGACTATCTATCAGTATACCAAAAATGAGCAAGATAGGACGATTTATTTTCGAGTTATCATGAGGACAAGGAAGTGCTTAGAAGACAGAAGACAGGCGAATAAGAAAATGAAAAGAAGAAGAATGAAACCAGAGGCTCGAGATGAGTGTATCAGTAAGTGATCAACAGCAAGAGCAATGTTTTGATTTGCTATGACACAACCAAAGGCAACATTTTATGGCCATTCATTTCTGGTGGACCTATGAAAGCTTTCTAGCAAGCTCTGTTTCGTGAATTTTTGTTTTGTTTTCAACTACTGTGGTTCTCTCTACCCCCCACCCCCCCCCCCAAAAAAAATTCCGGTATAAATGAAACACTTATGACCCAGTTATATATTACATGACAAATATGGTTCACATCTGCCCATTGAATCTGAAAATAGAAATATTGAGTGTAGCCCAAAATTTTGGGAGCCCAAATTTTGACTTACTGAGTTTCTTTGAAAAAAAGTGAATCTGCATCACTAAAGTCAAGTAAGTTCCAAACAAGAAATCTAAGCATTATTGCAAGTGGCTTATAAAAAGAGGATTTTCAAAGTTTATTAGGCTTATGGAGCATTAACCCTGGCCTAAGGGATATAGTAATTTGGAGGGAAAAATCAGAAGAGTAAATTCCATCAGCCTGAAGGTGGCAGCAGCTTCATTTGAACAAAGGAGAAACTGTGTACTTCAAATATGGTCTGTGCCATAAATGAATGAATTTGGCCCAGTGATTTTAAAGAATAAGAAAGATTTCAAACTAGAGAAACAGAATTTTACTGCCACCAGTAAATTCAAATCTGTGTGAAAATGGTTAAAGCATCAAAAATGAACAAAACAGAAAGAGAATTTATGGAGGCTTATGTTGAGGTGTAAAATATTTTTAAAGAAATCATAAATAGGTTTTCATTAACAGTATTACATGAAATAAAATCTTTGGAACCCGCACTGAAACATGAGAGGGTTAAATTAAAGATATTCATACAGAAATTAGAGACATTTTTACCAAGAAACCAGAAAAAAACATATATGTGCACGACATTGAAAAGGTTTGATCAAGACATCAATAAAATCTTTGAAAGCCATACTGAAGTCTTGAGAGGGTTAAATTAAAGACCATCATACGGGAATTAGATAAATGTTTCCAAGAAACCAGAAGAAATATATATATTTGCACAGAATTGAAAGGGTTCAACATAAAATAAAATCTTAGGAAAACACACTGAAGTCATGAGAGGGTTAAATTAAAGATATTCATACATAAATCAGATCAATTTTTTTCCAAGGAACCAGAAAAAAAATTTATGTGCACAGCACTGAAAGTGTTTGATCATTGCATCAATAAAATTTTTGGAACCACATTGCTGTCTTGAGAGGGTTAAATTAAAGATATGCATAAAGGAATCAGATAAATGTTTCCAAGAAACCAGAAAAAAAACATAAAGGTGCACGGCAGTGAAAGAGTTCATCGTGAAATAAAATCTTTGGAAAAACACACTGAAGCCTTGAGTAGGTTACATTAAAGATATTCATACAGGAATCATATCAATTTTTAGGAACTAGAAAAAAACATTTACGCCATTGAAAGGGTTTGTTTGTTCATGGCATCAATAAAATCTTTGGAACCCACATTGAAGTGTTGAGAGGGTTAAATTAAAGACATGCATACATATAAATGTTTCCAGCATTGAAAGGGTTCATTCAGCATGAAATAAAATCTTTGAAAAACAAACTGAAGTTCACAAATTTTCTGATTAAAATAACAAGATTAGAATGTTCCCCAGCAGAATTTTTCTTATTTTAAGAACAATATGTTATTCTAGATGTCAATAAAGGTTCTCAATGAATGAAAATTTTCCTCCAGGATAAACTACTGCAAAAATTCTGACTCATCATTTTTTCAATACCCTCTACCGTGCACCCTGATTGAACCAGTGGCACTTTTTTTAACCAATCTCTTCTTCCGGTCCCAATGGTGCTTCATATCAAATAACAGTTCTCTGTTCCTTGTGGTTTGGGATATATGGGTTTTTGATTTTTTTCGGTTTTTAACCTGGGATTGCCACAGGGTTGTGAAAAAAAATTGGTGTGGGGGAGGGGGAGCATCAATCAGTTACTTAGGACTCACTTATACTACATGCCACATTTAGTTAAAATTGGCCCACCGGTTCTTGAAACAGAAAATTTGGGGCAGATCCCAAAATTTATATGCCCCTACAGAGAGCCCAGATATTGAACTATCAACTTCCCTTGAACAATCTTTAATCTTCTATGCCAGAAGATGCCCCCTCAATCGGCAAGTGCCATTTAGGACTTACAATTCACTGCTATTGTGCAGAGATGGCCCGACATTTAACATTCATCATCAAGACCACCGTCAGTGGACCCCGACAATGCCTTTAAAGCTTCGATAATCGCCAGAAGTTGTAAGTGAAAAGAAATCGCGGATGGGTTAATGGCGGAAAAGTTGTAAATTGGCTAATTTGACATTAAAATTTAAGAAACGTAGGCGTCAGACATATGCTAACTGCGTCATGGCTACTGAACGCAGATACTTGAAATTTTCAGAATTCGTCCTCTGATCCCTGCCTTACATTTTTGTATCTTTATGGAGTGCCGAAACCACTTTGGAGCCGCGTGAATCGCGTGGAAACCAAGAGGATGCTTCGTCTCTGCTTTATTCTCAATGTACATGTAATGGCTTTTTCCACTCACTACTAACCTGTCACCAAACTATTTTGGCGTTATTTCTGACAATTCTGGCTAGCTCTTATCACTAGCATGTTCATACAGGGTGGCAAGGGTATAGAGTTAAACCGTTTATCTTACACTGTCTTAAACTGACAACTCAGCCATTTCTATACAAAGATATCTAGTTTGTCGACCACTGATTAATGAAGATTTATATGCGATGCATAGACCACTTTTCAGAAACACGCCACAGAGATGAAAAAGAGTTGTGTTTCAAGTATTTATTTTTTGCACTCGTGGATTGGTTGTTTGAAAGTTTGTGGCTGTGGGGGGGGGGGGGGGGGGGGGGGGGGGTGTTGGTAAGCATGGCTATTCAACTGTTCAATGAGTGAGAATTTTTTAAAAATCGAAGGTGGAACCTTCAGAATTGCTCTCTAGCACATGTTGTGGATGTAACGATACACTCTTATTCCACTGTATAGAACCGAAAATTACCTACATGTACAGCACAAGAGAGTACCTCCATGCGTCTAACTGTGATAATTCCTTACTCTAACACCCGTGGATTTACAACTGGGCATGTCACAAGCACTTAATTATTACTTACATAATAAGCTTTGTTTATAAGAGATTCTCCCATTTTAAATAATAACTCCATATATTGTTTCAATGATTACAATTGCCAGTAAAAGTAAAAAAATGTGAACATCTTGTAGTCTCTGGAGCTACACCAAAAAGAGCTGAATACAAGTTACTAACTACCAGTATAAGAAAAAGCATTGATACAGGATATTTCGTATTTGAGATATCGTGTGAACAAAGATTGGGGGAAATACAGAAATATTCCAACTACACCATCATGGCATGCCTTATATGAATTTAGTTGAAATCCTAGAGAAGCAGAATTTACTGCAACCAGTAAATTCGAGTCTGCATGAACAAGCCTGGATATAAGAGGTCGGACACGGACAAAGTCCGACTCAGTTATGCGTTTGTCAGACGGCCAGTTGCTTGCGCCCGTCACTCTGTCCGAGGCCATTTTTCATAGTTAAGTGGGCAGTGACGCGTTGGAATGGTGGGTGAATTATCGCTCACCTCTATTTTTGTTCATTGAAAGTACAAATCCATAACAGTTCATCATCATAATACACGACAATCATTTACGAATTCAGCATACCACGTTATAAAAATTCAATGCAAAACAGAAATATAAAACAAGAATTTTGTAGATGGACACTTTCCCGGGGGATTACTCCCGTAACGTATCGAACATGCAGTGCTTTCCCTTGATTTGAATTTTCGTATTCACAATTGTCAAAAGCAACCCGAATGCAGTGTTTTCAATTGAACTACTGTCGTCACACTGACTTATCAATGATATGGTATAAACCCTTCAAGGTATGTGTTATATTTTCTTGATTATAATTAGAATGTCAAACCCGGAGCTAATTTCAGTGGATGGCACCTATTGTTTGCCGGTAAGATTTTACCCCTTCATTTCGGTAAATAGTCGACATGCAGCTGTTAGATATACTGGATTTCTCATTAAACTGCTTTGAATAGGCTGAAAATTACTGTTTGCGACTGACACTAAAGAAATGTCCGGCAGGGTCCCTAAATGTCCGACAGGAGTCAGTTTGTACTTGTCATTTTGTCCGGCACCCCCCCCCCCCCTAAAAAAAAAAAAATTATATCCAGGCTTGTGCATGAAGATGGTGAAGGCATTAGAACAAAATTTTAAAGAAAAAGAATTTTTGGAGACTTATTTTCCGGACTAAAATATCTTTAAAGAATTCAGAAATAGGCTTTTGTAAACAGCATTTAAGGATTTTCATACAGGATTCGGATAATTTTTTTAAGAAACCGGAAATAACTTCTGTGCATAGCATTAAAGGTGTTATACAAGGGACTCAGAAATGGATATTTTTCACTATTTATCATGTGAAAATACACGTATAGACTTTGGGAATGCATGGGGGTGGGGGGGGGGTTCAAAATGTAATTGCAACAATTCTGAAAAATGCACTCAATGACTTCTGTCTGACCTCAGTGACATTGGCCTATAATTTGAACCTCCATTGAGTTTCGACTCATTTAGTGTTGGTTCTGAGTATACAGGTCATACAATGCTTGAGATATGAGCATGACCCACTTTCAAATGTTTGGCCACACTTTTGAGTGCAAGATCACTGAGGTCACTCAGGGGTCATTGAGTGCATTTTCAGAATTGCTGGAAATTATATTTTTTGACTCCATAATGCATTACCGAAGTTCATAAATGCATTCTTACATGAAAAAAGTGGGCATGGCCAAACATTTTGAAAGTGGGTCACACTCATATCTCAAGCATGGTATGATGTATGGACCTGGAGCCAACACCAAGTGAGTAGACACTCGATGGAGGTTCAAAATATGGGTCAAGGTCATCGAGGACACCCCAGGGGTCAATGAGTGCATTTTCCAGAATTGCTGGAAATCACATTTTCTTACTCCTAATGCTTTCTCAAAGTTCATACATGCATTTTTACATGAGAAAAGGTGGGCGTGGCCAAACATTTTGAAAGTGGGTCATGTTCATATCTCAAGCATGGTATGTTGTATGAACCTGGGACAACACCAAATGAGTCGACACTTGATGGAGGTTCAAAATTTGGGTCAAGATCACTGAGGTCACGCAGGGGTCATTGAGTGCATTTTTCAGATTTGCTGGGAATCACATTTTTGACAATATAAAGCTTTCCTTAAGTTCACACATGCAGTGTTACACGAAAAAGTGGGCGTGGACAAATATTTCGAAAGTGGGTGAAGCTCATATCTCAAGCATGGTATGATGCATGGATTTGGAACCAACGCCAAATGAGTCAACACTCGATGGAGGTTCAAAATATGGGTCATGGTTACTGAGGTCACCCAGAGGTCATTGAATGCATTTTTAAATTGCTGGAAATAACATTTTTAGACCCCCTTAAAGCATTCCCAAAGATTCATACATAAAATTTTATGTTGAGAAAAGTGGGCGAGGCTAGAACTTTTGAAAGTAGGTCACCCTATTATCTCAAGCATGGTATGATGTATGGTCCTGGAACCAACACCAAATGATTCAACACTCAATAGAGTTTCAAAGTATGGGTCAGGGTCACCGAGATTACACCGGGGTCAATGAGTGCATTTTTCAGAATTGCTGGAAATCACCTTTTTGCCCCCTTGAGCATTAGGTTAAAAAAGTGTGCATGGTCAAAAATTTTGAAAGTGGGTCATGCTCATATTTCAAGCATGGTATGACGTATGGACCTGGGACCAACATCAAATGAGTCGACACTCGATATAGGTTCAAAATATAGGTCACGGTCACTGATGTCACCCAGGGGTCATTGAGTGCATTTTCAGAATTGTTGGAAATCACATTTTTTGACCACCAAAAGCATTCCTGAAGTTCAGACAGGCATTTTTATGTTAAAAAGTGGGTGTGGCCAAAAATTTGAAAGTGGGTCACGCTCATATCTCAAGCATGGTATGACGTATGGACCTGGGACCAGCACCAAATGAGTCAACACATGATGATGGTTCAAAATGTGGGTCAAGGTCACTGAGGCCACCCAGGGGTCATTGAGTGCATTTTTCAGAATTGCTGGAAATCACATGTTTGACCTCTAATGCATTCCCAAAGTTCTTTCATGCATTTACTCAAAAAAGTGGGTGTAGCCAAATTTTTTGAAAGTGGGTCATGCTCATATCTCAAGCATAGTATGGCTCGTGTACCTGGGACCAACACTAAATGAGTCGAAACTCAATGCAGGTTCAAATTATGGATTGAGGTCACTGAGGTCAGCTAGGGATCATTGAGCATATTTTTCAGCATTTCTGGAAATCACATTTTTTTGACCCCCTAATGCAATCCCAGAGTTCATACATGCATTTTTACACTCAAAATTGGGTGTTGCAAAAATGTTTGAAAGTGGGTCATGCTCATATCTCAAGCATAGTATGCCCCATGTACCTGGGACCAACACTAAATGAGTCGAAACACAAATTATGGGTCAAGGTCACTGGGGTCAGCCAGGAGTCATTAAGTGCATTTTTCAGAATTTTTGGACCCCCAAATGCATTCCCGAAGATCAAACATGCATTTTTACACAAAAAATAATCAAAAATATCCATTGCTGATTCCTTTATATAACACATTTAATGCCATGCACAGAAGCTATTTCCAGTTTCTTGAATTCTTTTTATCTGAATCCTGTATGAAAATGTTTACAAAAACTTATTTTTGAATTCTTTAAAGATAGTTTAGTCCGGAAAATAAGTCAACCATAAATTTTGTTTTATATAATTTAGTTCTAATGCTTTCATCATCTTCACACAGACTCGATTTTACTGGTTGCAGTAAATTCTGTTTCAGTTGGTATTCCAATTACATTCATAGAAAGTATGCCTTGATGGTGTAGTTGGAATATTTCTTCTTCTATGCACTGTTTGTCAGCACGATAACCTGAATACATTCAATCCTATCTCAATGTTTTTTGTTATACTGATCGACTGCCACTAGTGCTCGGTCATCTATGATTTTGAGGCATTTGGGGCCTTGGGTGTGGTTCGTGAGGCTAAAAGATGTTCACAGCTTCAACTTGTACTGGCAAATGAATTCACTGAAACAATAGCAATTCGAGGGTCTCATGCGGAAAGGAGCTATCTCAATTTTTCAACATTTTGAGAAAACGACAAAAAAATTTAAATTAAAAATACCAATTTTCAATTAGTTTCTTTTATATACAGTTCTGTGGTCACTGGACGATTTTTCTACTACCCAAAATGTATCTAGCTAGAAGCTTGCATTATGGAAATATTTGGATGAAAAGTGTTATATCCCTTTTTTCGCTCTAAGATTGCGGTGTATTATGAATGCAATAAGGGGATGTCTTGAAGATGTCCCCTTACTGTACGTTACGTATGAAGGTAATTAGTTTAACAAAAAATATTTATTCAAAATATTTCAAAATAGTATAAATTATACATAATAGATGGTGGATCCGACAGAAAGCTAAAAAGCTTATACAAGGTAATTATGTTAATAACACTGTGCATTAAGTGGTTATGACAAAATGGATTCAGTTAACCCTTTATTCAACACAGTTTTCTTGAAAAATGAATTGAATTTCTGATTTTTTAAAAAACATTCATTAGCTTTTTTAATAAATCATATGAATATGGCTCCCAATGGAACCGGCGTAGAGTGCCGGTTTCATTGGCGTCCATATTTGTATGGTGTTACTGAGTTAGTTTGAAATATATCTGACTGTATTGGAATTCTTTCGGCCAATTGTACGGCCGTTTGTGGCTGTTATATTAGGTAAAGTGTTAATTTTATTCGTGTTTCCCTTTTTCCTTGAACACCTGACAACATTAATTTGCTCCCAAACAACGAGGGTTTTCACAAAAGATAAATAATTTATTTTGTTGAACTTAGTATCAGATATAAAATTAATAATGCTGCACATTTAATATTGTAACAGTGAATCCAAACAAAATCGTTGTAATGTTATTCATTATTCAGATAATCATTTTAAATGAGAATGTTCAACAGCTTTCTGCATCCGTATCCTCTTCCTCCTCCTCATTGTGAGTCTCTGGGAGTCTGTCCTGAACACTTTCCTTCGATGGCAAAGACTGGTAGTAGCTATGAAATTCTTGTGAAATTATACCTTCGTTACAAAGTGACAAAAGGTCCGACTTTGTGGCTTTTGATTTGGGAAGCTTGTTGTCATACAATTGATTTGGATGTACGGGGGGAATTCAAAAAGTCCATAGCCAGACCATGAAGGGGTAGAGATATAAATCAAATGAATACATATCTAGGTTTTTTTTCAACATAATTGCCATTCACAGACAAACATTTTGCAAACGCCTTGCTAGAGCTTCTAGCTCTTCTCTGAAAAGGTCTGGTGAAAACCCCTCCAAAACCTCCATAACAGCATCTTTCGTCTCATCATCATCTGCAAGCACACAACCACGGAGCTGTTTCTTCATGCGAGGGAAGAGATGGTAGTCTGAAGGTGCCAGGTCCGGAGAATAAGGCGGATGTGGCAACAACTCGAACCCACATCAGATGGCTTTGTTCATAGCCACTCTGCTCTTGTGAGCAGGGGCGTTACCCCGGAGCAGGCGCACGCCTTTCGTTACCTTGCCTCGTCTGTATAATGGTCGCTCGTAATTCCCCTAAAAGTGATGCATTATAATCACCGTTGATGGTGAGCCCTCGCTCAAGAAAGTCCACCAACAGAATTCCAGAGGCATCCCAAAAAACAGTCACCATGACCTTGACCACTGATTTTGTGACCCTGCAATTCTTTGGTGTCGGTGATCCTGGGTGCTTCCACTGACGGGACGCGGCCTTGCTTTCTGGATTGAAGTGCGGAACCCAAGTTTCATCTTAAGTAACGAGTCGCGTCAGGAAGTCGTCCGGGTCTGCGTTGAAAAGGCTCATGATTTCCGTGGATGTCTCCATGCGAATTTGCTTTTGCTCTGGGGTTAGCAATCGTGGTACCCATCATGCCGAAACCTTAAACATGTTTAGGTGATCGTGGAGGATTGTTTCAATGGATCCAACAGCCAACTTCACTTCTGCAGCAAGGCGACTGACTGACACACGTCTGTCCTCCATCACTAACCTCTCCACAGTATTCACATTTTCCTCTGTGAATGCAGTCGAAGGCCCGCCACTGCGTTGAAAAGTGCGGCCCACTTTTTGACTGTAGCATAGGCAAGAGCATTATCACCTAATGTTGCTACCAGTTCCCCATGGATAGCCTTAGCCCTTGGGCGCTTTCTTTTGTAGCACCATGAAACGTATTACTGATCGCTGCTGAATTTCGTCCATGGCTGACATTGTGAATGACCATTTTGAATTTAATGTCTGGGTAGAAAAATATGCAATAGACAACTGGTTAGTTGTCACTACACTGAACATTTGAATGATACAATATTGCTCTCATAACGTTGCGTCATCCAATATCCTGCTCTTTCATGGTCAGGCTATGGACGTTTTGAACTCCCTCGTAATGGTACATTTGACACGCTCTACCCGATTTCACTTTGATTTCTAAAAATTATCTTCAGAAAAAGTATAATTTACCAAAATACTTCTGTCATAACCTTTGCACACTTGAACCCATCTAATGTTCAACCAGTTTACATGCTTATCATTTGTGTCAATCTTCATGTTGGTGCTTGCATTTGCCCTTAGTTCCTTAAAGTTGTAGAGTCAGTGTACATCATTGGTATAACAATTTAAGGTTTCTCTTTCCTAGCCATACAGGGTACTGTATCTCACTGCGATGGAACATATACCTTCGCCCTTTTTTCACTGTCTCAACTGCAGCGTGTTTGGAATCAGCTTCCATTTGTGTGTGTCCACGTTCCAAAAAATTGTGACTGATTTTCTCATTGACTGGGTTTTTGTTCAATGCAAACAGAAGAATCGAAGCTATAAATTGATTCCTATTTTGACCCGTGCAGTTGTCTGAGTAGAACATAAATTCTTTTAATGTTGACAGTATTTCAGTACATGAACTTACATATTTTATGAGGCATGGGTCAACTTCAGAAAAAACACGCTTTCCATGAGTTTCATTCCAAAGGTAACAGATTCCTTGCTTATCTTTCAGTGAATAGAAAGACTAATTATAAACACAAGAGTTTCTGTTTGAAGAACAGCTCACTGACTAGCGGACATGGAGCTGTCAACTCCTTTTCTAGATCAAACGTGGCAGTAATGAAAGATGATTCTGATTGAGATTTTAATTTGTCGATAGCCTTTTGTTTTCTAGCTTCCTCTTTCATTACCTAGTGCTCCACACAAGTTGCTTGATATACTTCCCTCAATGTTCCGTCAGTTTTCCTTTGTGCGTATGTTGTACAGATCGTTTTAGGCCGGAAAAATGAAAAGCTATAATTTTCACAGAACATTTTACGATACATTGCCAGACTCACTGCACGTGTTTCGCATTTGTCACACTATTGTTTATAAAGTTTATACAGCTGCTTAATGTTGCGATTTGAACTCAAGTACCTACTTTTGAAATCGTTTCTTGTGTAGTGTGACACAGTAGATGGAGATGAATTTATATGCTCATGAACAAAACTTATACTGTCCTCACGTGATTTACAGCCTGACATAATCATCTGGCCTCTTTCATCTCATTCAATATCAACACCCTGGTTACTATTGACGAGTGATGATTCAATTTCTTTTTTGTTTATATCCAAAGTTGTCAAGGTTTTGCATATTCTTACTTGTGAGATATCTACATGGAAAAGAAACTGTTTGCAACTTTCTTTCTTAATCTACCTTTACTAGATTTCTGAATAATGCTTTCACATATGAAGCTCCTTCGTCTATCATAATCTCCAAGTCTCGAGTACATCTCAAAAATTTCCTTTTGTCTTTGCTCAGATATTTGTTCACAGCAATTAAAACGACATTTCACATAACTTGGTCTGGTGAACGACCTAACCTTGATAACTTTACATTTGGAGGATATTTTTACTTGAACAAATTGCGATTAACTTTTCATACGTTTCTTTTCTATAGATATGGGATTTCTTTTGAGTTAATTTCTTATCATTTGTAGAAAGTACATCAGCTCCTTTTCGTGGACTAACCATTGGAATTGACATTTCACCCATACCACATAGATCTGACTGTTGCACTAAATTATCAGAAGCAGCCAATGGATTTCCTTGTAGGTTTGTTGAATTATTAGGAGAAACACCATCATCATGCTCTTTTCATGATGAGCTAGATGAATAGATGAATTGTCCTGTTCTTTTGTACAGATTAGCCACGTTGAGTGGGAGTATATCAAACGTGTCCATTTTCCACTGGACTGGAGTTTTGATTGCTGTAATGCTTTTCATGGACCTGATTTTTCGATCTTCCTCTGTTAGGTCATGGTTTTGATCCATTAGACTTTGGTAATTTGCAATGATTTCTTCAAGATGTTTGGCTATGTCATTTCTAAAATCCCGAAAGCTTATGTCAAGTTTTAGATGGAATAGCAAAGATTTAAATAAACAGTCTCCATTTGCTTCTATTTTCTTCTCTTTGGAATATTGCTCTTTAACAGTGCATCTAATCGCTGTTTGTGATACTTTTTGATTATTTCTGACACTCTTTTGTCTTCTTGGCTGACAGAAATAGCTTTTTCGCATTCCAATCTTTCCCCTGTATTTCTATTTGCTTCCACTTTTCTGGTAGCTTTTCTCTTTCTATTCTTTCTGTGACCATTTTTCACTTCCTGGCCGTGTTTAAACTTCAGAGATCTTCGTGTTGTTCATAACCCCGTTTCTCAATCGCAGATTCTATTGATTGAACAAGAGATTTTTTCTTTTACTTGGCATTTGTGCTATACCAGCACCTTCTGTATCATTAGATGAATGACTAATTCGGTCACTAGGAGTTCACTTAGAGTGTGATGTAGTTACATCATGGTTTTTTTCCTATTACAATCAAATTTGGCACCATTATAAATGGCTTTGGACTTTATATCAACCTGCCTGATGACAGTTTGGTACCTGATAAAAGGAGCTATCTCATTTCTAAAAAAACAAATATCCTAGGTGCAGATAGGGGAAATATAACACATAGCCCCTTACTGCATTTCTTTTCTATTTTCTGTTATTTACATAAAAGTGTTCATACAGAAAGTGGCTGTCTAATATAGCCCTTATTACATGATATTTATCAAGATAGCCCCTTTTAGCATCCAGTGTTTCGTCCATAGCAAGATATCCACTTATGTCACTAATTAATATCTTCGTTAATATGCACGCTATAGCTCCGCCATTTTGTGAGAATATGTATTCTTTAATCCTTGACATTATAGCATCAAAAAGTGAAAATCACAAAAATGCTACATAGCCAGCCCCTTTCTGCATGAGACGCTCGCATTATTTAAAACAGGAGAGAGAATCTCTCATAAACAAATTGGTCAGAAGGAAAGCTGTAACTGTTACATAGAATAACATTGTATATATATTTAATCTCATGTTACAAAATCCATTCTCAAATCATGTTGAGTAAAGAACCCTTCACTTTTCAAAGCATTTTTAAAATTTATTTATTTTCAATCATAAATCCGGATTGACGGGTTTTGGGATGGAGTGGAGTATGGCTTTCTCGAAACACTATTCACAATTATAAAGTAATGAAATGGAATATTTGAATGGTCTGTTTTTAACCCTCTTAATACTTCAGTGTGAGTACAAACACCTTTCATTTTACTCATGGCTACAGAATGTTTTTACACCTTCTTTTCTGTAACATTTAATTTACTGTGCTGTGAAATGGGACACCTTTTCAGGGTACCTTCCAAAGTAAGGCATTCTTAAACCTTTACCCAACATAATGGCGAAAACTGGCCAACATTATTCATAGAAAGTTCCATTCAATTTTCATGATGTTTTCATTTTTACTTGAAAAACATAGCTTATGAACCCTCATAGGAACGATCTCGTTTTAAAGGTTAAAATGGAGTATTTAAGGGAGTACTTTAACCCTCTCAAGATCTTAATATGGGTCCTAACATTTTTACTTTATGCAAATCTAGGATAATGATAACCCTTTCCGTTCTCACAATGGTGCTCTAAGCACACATGGGCATCGATGGGACCTCGTTATTTTGCCAATGTCAATAAGCCTTCAGATAGGCTCTTGTGGGCCTTTAAGGCCTTTTCAAGTCTATATTTCATCAATACAGAATTCTTTCACTTGCAGTATATCTTCCAGAGGTACTATGTACCTTAACATTTTCTTGCTAATATGAATATATGCTATCATCCACAAGTATGGCAGATGTGGAGTTAGTGGAGACAATTTTTTTAAAGTGGTTAATATCGGCATACACCGAATGAGTTGAAATTTGCTGGAGATTCAAAATGTGGTCCACCTCAATGTGGTCAACAGAAGTCATTTTGTGCATATTTTTCAGAACTATTAGGAATTGCATTTTATAACAACTAATGCAATACTGAAGATTATACATGTATCTCATCATTCAAATAAGTGGCAGAGCCAGTAATGTCAATTTCTGATTCCTTGATCGAACCCTATAAATGCTGTGCACATATATGCCTTTTCTGGTTTCTTAGAAAAATTGTTCTGATTCCTGTATGAATATCTGTAAATACTGTTAACGAAAATCCATTTCTGATTTGTTTAAAAATAATTTACTCCTTGAAATAAGCCTCCATAAATTTTCTTTCTATATAGTTTTTTCCTGATAAAAAACCCTTTTCACACAGACTTGAATTTACTGGATGCAGTAAATTCTGTTTCTCGTGTTGTTTACATTGTCTCCAGGGTGAATAAATATAACATAGTATTGCTTCAGGATAATTTACTGTTACAGGAAATTGAAGGCTGCGAAAACCGTGTGGTCAAATGGGCCATACTTGAGGACTCTAGCGACCTGAAAAACATAGGTGGCCGAGAAGTTGTGACTGTCTATGAGTATGCCAAAATCAGCGAAATAGGACAATTCGTTTTCGAGTTATCGTGCGGACAAGGAAGTGAGGAGAAGACAAAAGACATGAGAATAAAAAGAAGAAGAAGAAGAAGAAGAAGAAGAAGAAGAAGAAGAAGAAGAAGAAGAAGAAGAAGAAGAAGAATAAGAAGAAGAAGAAGAAGAAACCGTGTCACACAGACTAATTATTTATAGTTTCATGAGGTGATAATCTGGACGTGAAAATCTTCTTTCGATAAAGTTATTTCATATGAGGTTATAAGATGGGTGGGGAAGGTTTAGTTTATTAATTTTAGTTATTTATTTATTGCATTCAACGACACTTTCGACAGCCAGGATCACCTCGTGTCAGACAGTTTTATGGGTGGAGAAAGCCAGAGTACCGAGAGAGAACCACCGAGCAACGGCGAGCAACTGTCAGACTCTGCTCAAGCAGTGTTAGTATTTATAGAAGACAAGTGCACCAACAATGTGCAGTACGCCATAGTACACAGCGCCACCGTGCCCCCTCTCACCCCACCCACGTGGGATTAAGTGCCTTGCCTAAAGACACAACTCAATTACCCCTGGTGGGGACTGAACCGTGGACCTTTCAATTTGAAGTCCAATGCGGTAACCACTGCACAACCGTGCTCCATTGGGAAGGAAGGTCCAATTAAGAAGCGAGTAATTGTTGAGGGAACTCCTGTGGCATCGGTAGAACATACAGCAAAGTTTCCTTTTGTTAGTTTTATTAAACAAAAACAACAGAAACAGCACTCGGAGCTGTCTGTTGTTTTCTGTTATCAAAAGTAACAGAAGGAAACTTTGCTTTTATGGCAAGCTAATTAGAAGCACCTAGTTCACAGATAATGCGTCATTAAGAATGTCTATTAGTATCACACCTAACAACACTAAGAGTCTATTTTGGCTCATTGTTTAGCGAATGTGTTTTACAGTGATTCGTAAGTTATTATTATTCCCAAGAAAAAGTAGCAAATTTCCCCTTCCAGATGTCTATAATGATGGAAAGTTCAGTGTCTGTTTTATATGTTATGATGCGCGCACTGTTTACGTGATGAACAGATAAACAAGTTACAAAAGATGGTGAAAATGCCGTTTTCTTGTTTTTAAATGGGTTTCAACAAAGAATAATATTAAAACATCCAAACAATTAGGGAAAATTGTAAAAAGCCAGCTTCCGCGTTTTTTCACTGCTCAACGGGAAAATTCCTGAAGTTTGTGAAATGATGTGCAGACCGATGATACAAATACGCTAACATTTCGAAATTTAAATTTTTATAGGAAATTCCCATACCCTTAGTGATAAATTTACTGACAGCTTAAGGAAATTAAAGAGCGCTACCTTTTCTGTAAATCTCTTCTAAGGACGAAAATTGTCAGCCATGGCCCCATTCTATGGTTGGTGTGAATCTGAGCCAAATAATCACAAATACAAAATACTTATTCCGATTTACCCTCGTTCAGTTATCGCAGTGTCCAGTAGATTACCCCAGTTCTCCTCTTCTGCAACCTCAACCAGCCGCTCTCTGATTTGGAAGTCAGTACAGAAGTGTGGTAGTCCCCGAACATAGGGGACATAGGACATTCTAGCACTAAAGCGACGTATTGTCAAGAAATTATGCTATGATGGACAAGTTGAAGATTTCATTTAGCACTTGATCATGAACTCGATAAAATGTGTCTAAATGGATCGAGAAACAAACAGCGCTTCCAACAATGCCTCAAGTACAATGTTATATAAGTGCTTTGATACCAAACCTTTCCACCTTTCCTTTCCTTCATTATCCTACACAGTGTTTAAATCAAAGGTACAACTGTTTATACGTATTCCTAACAAACCGTGACATGGTTGCAGGAGCGTGTGGCTTTATATTTTCGAAGGCATGCAGTGGCCCACTTCATCCCTAAGGCATCAATAAATCACCAACAATACGTAAATTTATACAAAGCCCTATGCGCCTGCACCAAGCCACCGACTTGTATCATTGTCGTCAGTCCTAGATTATACATAAACAACTTATCTATATGGAAACAGCCTAGTATAAGCTACCAGCCTGTTGCTGAATCCATTTCCATTAATGTTTTGTGCTTGCTGATACGTGTATCATTATCCTACTCGATTTCTGTAACTTTCTTTAAACTTTGGAAATAAATATTGTTTAAACTATATAAGTGCTTTGTTTGGCTGCGCTCCCAAAAAGGTCCCGTTGACCCAGTTATTTTAAAGAATTTAATCGTTGAATTGTATTGCAACAGTTGTTCAAAACACTTCAAATAATGAAAATGGAAGTGTTCAGAGCCCTGCAAACCTCCAATTTCGGGTCGAATCGAATCTAGAATCGAAGCAGGCACCAGGACCAGATTTCGAATCGAATCGAATGCCGGATCGAATCTCACCACTTTCCAAGTTGTGTATATTGCGCTTTCTTTCAGTCGTAAATATTGTCAGTCTCCACTCAAGTATTGTGAGCAACGGCGACTCATGCAAATCAAGCAAAAAATCAGAATATTCCAGTACGGAATCAATGTAATCTAGGAAGCGGAACCTATTTAAAATCTTCTTCTCTCATGAGGTCTCATGTGCAGGAGACCTAATGATAGAAGACGAGTTCAAAGGGAGACACTTTATAGAATTTTGAACATCTCGATGATTCGAAAATATTCGAATCGGCGCGATTGAAATCGAATCGAATCATGGAGACTATTTCGAATCGAATCGAATTACGAAGCTTCGCGGGGCCCAAGAAGTGTTTTTATTTTCTTCCTGTTTCTCGAGTCACCGTCAACGATTATTATTTTGCACAAGAACAGAACTGCTTACACACTGGCCCACTTTCGGGACGTTATTGATTGACTGTTCTTCCGCTGTTAAAGCATGTATTTTATAGTCGAAGAAAGTGGTAAGATTTTTGTGAAAATATAAAAATGATGACGAGAGCCCAGTACTTTAAAACTTTTACAATTGTATTTTTTAGAATTGGATTTTCTAGTTATGACTTTAAATGTGTTGAAATGAACCATTAGCATTTTTATCTTTTAAAATGCTAATGATTAATTTTAGTCAGTTATATTAATAGGCAGAAAATACAATTCTAGAAAATACAATTGTAAAACTTTTATATATTGGTTCCTGGTTCGAGGTGGACATTGCGGATGGTGTACTCGAGAAATACAATGTCTCCCGAGGCAGACAGTGGTTCCCGTGGGGAGGGGAGGGGGAACTATTCACAAAGTCCACTCCAGCCAGGTCATCATTATTTTTTTATTATATCGAGTTCTGTTTATAATAGTAGACTAAATTTAATCTTTCTAACTGGACATAGCAACAAATTCAATATTCATAACTGTAATAAGGGATAATGTAACACCTCTTTAGCGGAAGCATCTTTGCAGGAGCCTGGGGTGCGAGGGGAGCCATAGTTAACTAGTTAATTAATTAACAAATAAACACCATTCCAAATCACATTGTGTTTTACTCCACACATCTGTCTTCCCAGATAAAGTATTTTTAGGTAACTCTATGCCCAACCAGCAGTGGGATGCTCGAGTGACTAATAATTTTCATTTTTCGTTCCGGAGGCATTGTCTGTGATTCCCCGTTGGGACGAGCTCGACGAACTAGCTCCAGCGGGGATCTCGTGCTGTGCTCCGAGGACGGAGTGTAAGGCTATAATAAGTTGTGATTGGCAATTTTTCGAACCGTGCTGGCCGTATTCCGTTGTGTTGGGCAAGGGGGTTGACCATTATCATTTAGTTGACGGACCTAGATGTAAGTCAGTACTCCCTGTAATTTAGAGCTTGCCTTTTACATTTTATCTGTGTTATTTCCGGTTTCAAACCAACACTTACTGTGTTGCCTATGTAGGTCTTCCAATTCAGGGAATTGGGCCTACCGCATTCCCTCGAATAGAAATTCGGGCCCAGGCTCTCCCGTCATCTGTTTGTCATACATATTCTGGAAGAATTGTTTTTGTTTGACCTCTGAAACGACTGTTCCGTGTTACCTTCTTCCACCGTGAGCTTAACGCTGAAGTTGCCACGGCGATCCTGAATGGCGTATATGGTGTATAATGTTCATATGCCATGACTTGAGCCATCTACCATCGTGCTGGGGAAACAGTGGCGGGGTTAACTATTGGGAATGCAGGCTGGGTGAATTAACCTATTTGTACTCGACACAGTCCTACTCATGGTCATATGTCTGTTCGGGTTTATGCAGAGGCCTCATTGAGTTTAGGCAACAGTCAAGGTCATAAGCCTTCCTTTACCGTCTGGTAGTTTCACTGTTTTCTTTCCTCTCTCTCTATTTTTGAGTTCTACTTTCTTGAATTTGTTTCAATTTCCTATCAAGGTGTCTATTGATAACTTACTGAACTAACAAATGAGTACATATATGTAAAGTCTGAAATCGGAGATTTGGATTGTAACAGATGTACAGCTGTCGATCATCTCATATACTTATGAGTAGGTGTAAATGGCGGATTCCAGGACACATGTACACGATTTCGTACATGTACACGTACATGTACGTGTACCGCCATAGGGATTCAGTGTTAAATCGTGTACACGTGTGCAGAGGCCTCATTGAGTTTAGGCAACAGTCAAGGTCATAAGCCTTCCTTTACCGTCTGGTAGTTTCACTGTTTTCTTTCCTCTCTCTCTATTTTTGAGTTCTACTTTCTTGAATTTGTTTCAATTTCCTATCAAGGTGTCTATTGATAACTTACTGAACTAACGAATGAGTACATATATGTAAAGTCTGAAATCGGAGATTTGGATTGTAACAGATGTACAGCTTTCGATCATCTCATATACTTATGAGTAGGTGTAAATGGCGGATTCCAGACACATGTACACGATTTCGTACATGTACACGTACATGTACGTGTACCGCCATAGGGATTCAGTGTTAAATCGTGTACACGTGTACAAAAATGTCGTTTTTTCATGGTGTCCCAGAATCCGCCATTGGTTTTGAGGCTCACATATCGCACTTTTAACATTCAAATACCCGTTGGTGAACGCGTAGATTCGACATGTCGCTCAAAAGTAAAAAAAATGCACGAAATTTTAAGAAAATCTAATTTAAAAATTTTTCTCTACGTTCCCATCGCGGATCAGACCATCGATCCATCGTTGGTGAACGCGAGCAAAAAACGTTTTGCGGCTTCCAGGACAGCATCAAAAAGTGGTGTGCGGATTCTGGGACACCGACGCTTGCCAACGGCTGTTCGAACGGTTAAAGTGCGATCCGATCGGGGAAACCCATTTGCGGATTCTAGGACAGGGAAAATCGACCTCAAAACGTTTTCTCGACGTTCGCCAACGGTGAAAGTGAGCGTAAAGTGCAGTTACTCATCGAGGATTTTTTAAAAATTTTGTTTTAAAACCGATTTGAGCCTCCGATACATTGAAAAATGACGGTTTGCAGGTTCTGAGACACCACATTCGCGATCGCGTTTCGGACGGTATAGGGTGCGATTTGATCGGTGAAAACGATTTGCCGATCCATCTCTTGAGTTTTGTGAGACGAATCGTGATAGAATCAGTTTTGAGGAGTTTTTTCAATTTTGTACTCAGTGTAAATAAATAGCTTGTTTCGTTTAATAGAGTCGATTATAAGACTGAATTTGATAAATTCTATCATAATAGACACTCATGTTTTTGTTTTGGTGTGAATGAAAGGTTTTCGTTTAAAAGAGTCGACTATAAAATTGAATCTGTTATAATAGAATTCATGTTTTGTTTCGGTGTGAATGAAAGGTTTTCGTTCAAAAGAGTCGACTATAAAATTGAATCTGTTATAATAGACATTCATGTTTTATTTTGGTGTGAATGAAAGGTTTTCGTTCAACGGATGACATTGAAAAAATGAGTTTTAGAAAATTAGAATCGATGGAAAATCGTTTGTTTATGTTTTGTCACCTGTTGTCACTGCGAATTTTGTGAAATAAATCTTAATAAAACACTTTGTAGAATTGTTTCATTCAAATAAAAATAGTTCGTAGAATTGTTTCATTCAAATAAAAATTCTATTATAAAACCTTTTTCACTTAGATGAATTTTTAAGAGAAAAAACTATTATAATAGACACTCATATTTTGTTCTGGTGTGAATGAAAGGTTTTCGTTCAATGAATCGTTTTAATAATAGACAATAAAAGCGCGTTTCCACTCAATCAGGTTTAAGAGGTAAATTTAATTTTTAATATATTCATGATAATGTTCGGAGATATGAATGAACCCTTTTATCAGATGTAATTATTCTCAAATGCGTTAAATCAGAAACTGGTTTCTTATGCGCTAAAACTTTCAAACTTTTCAAAGTTCTCCAGTTCGTCACTGAGTGAATAATCTGTGATGCGATTTTTAACGCGTTCAGAGGCAAAACGCATTTATAGAGGTTTTATCATGTAAAATGTTTTTCCTCAACTGGTTTTTAGTTATTATATTAACGACAGAAGATTTTTATTTACTTAAAACATAAAACATAAAAATAATTATACATTTAATTTGAAAATAATAAATAACTCACATTAGCATACTCAAAGGAAATATTAATAATTTAAAAACGAAAAAAATGTTTTTACAGATGGATGCCAAACGTAGAGATCAGCTTTTAAACGAATATGAACGTGTTAAGAAGAGTAGAGAATCAGCTGATAGAAGCAGATGGCTTGGAGAAGTGGAATTGATGCGCGAAGCCAAAAAAATATTAAAACCCATGACAGATGTTCAGGAACGAAGCAGGAAGGAGATAGTTGAAGAATTGAGACCCATAAAAGAGAGTTCTTTGAGAATGGGTTCGTTGCCCGGCGGTTTTACAAAACAGTATTCCTTTCAATCTACACCGGATTACATTCCCATGAGAATCAAAACCGATGTGAGCGAGAGCGACGATACAGGTTCGACTATCACCACTGATAGCGTCACGTCGTCCGAGGATGGTGGTAAGAGAGATCTGTTGTATGGAATTTATAAGGATTCGGATGGTAGAACTTTTGTGGGTGACACAGAAGTGGAAATGGATGATGATAATTTAATCGTCGGTTCGAATAAGTATAAAATAACTGATGGACTGCGCAAATTGCTCCTTTTCGACAAGCCTGGAGATTACATGGAACAGGATTTCGACAATTACGGCGACATTCTGGTTCAGACCCACGCCATGAAGAGAAATAACGATGCCAGAGAGACGAGACCCAAAGCCAACAGAGGTTACAAGTGGACGAAAGTGGTGAAACCCATATGGGATATGAATAAGAAGTTCGTCAAGTAGGTGACTGGCAAAGGGGTGAAAACCACTTTTCTTCCGAGCGATTCTGACGCTCTGTCTCAGACATTGAGTTTTTGATGGCAAGTAGACGCTCTGGTAACACAGGATTAGATAATGAGATATTTAGCATATGAGACGAATTGTTAAGACAGAAGGTTTTGAATAAAAACCATTATAAAAGGCTGATGAACGAATTGAAGGATTGATGTATATAATAAGTAGAGAGAAACAAACAAAACAAAATATATAAAATAAAAACAGTAAATTTTACACTAGAATAATAAAAGTATTTAAACAACAAACGATTTACCAGTGAAAATAAAATATATATTATAAAATAAAAATATGTTGGTGATAAAGAACAGGGGATACGCTAGAACTTATGTTCAAGGCGGTTCTGGCATCGTCGATTCTATAATGCGAGCGTCCACGAGTGATGCAGGTAGAAAACTCGCATCGACCACATTTGAAGTCGGTAAGAAGACGGCTTTGGATGCTAGTAAGAAAGCTGCTTTCGAAGCCAGTGGTAGGATAGCTTCTGTGGCTGGCAAGAGGGTAGCCGATGCGTTGATCGACAAGTTGATCAGTCCACCGGCGAAGCGAGCTACGTTAGAGCGAACGCCGAAAAGTTGGAAAGATTTTAAGGATGCTGTGGTACCCATACAAGATTTAGCCAAAATGACGAGTGAATCTGGATTGAGGAGAACTCACGATGATGTAATATAAATAAATAATAATATTAAAAACTGAGTTTGAAAAAACATAAAAAATTGTGTTTGAAAAAATTTAAAATAACAAAAAAAAAATAAACAAAGATGAACATTAAAGATATGTCTTGGAATGACGCCGCGACCAAGAGGCCGAATAACGAGTTCTTTCCCAAAAGCATAAGAGGCTTGATAGTGGGAAAATCGAAATTGTGGAAAGACCAATCTGTTGATGAATCTGTTGTCGCGACCCGACTGGTTGGATTAACACAGATTGTTTGTGTTTGGCAAGAGCTTGTTTCAACCCGAATACAGATTGCTTCGAGAGTGCATGGATCGTAGATTGCCTAAGGACATCATAGCCAGAATCTTTGACAGTAGGGAGGAATTCGACAAAAGTGAAGCTTCTCTTTCGACCATTTTGGATGGTGCAGCGATGGAATTGATGAAGAGAAATGCATCTTCGAACGTCGAGTGTCGATTTTATGAGAACGCTAGCGACGTTCCAGATCCTAGAGAATTGAAATCGGAAGATAAGAATCTCATGATTTTCGACGATCTGCTTTTGGAGAGACAGAACCGATGTGAATCGTATTACGTTAGGGGTCGTCACCGCAACGTGGACTGTTTCTACCTGTCGCAGAATTATTTTCCATTGCCCAGACATACGATAAGGGAGAACGCTAATTTTCTATGTCTCTTTCGCCAAGATCTCAAGAATCTCAATCACATCTACAGTGATCACGTCGCAAATGACATGAGCGCGGCAGAATTCAGGAGATTCTGTAAGAGGGTTTCGGGATGGAGGACTTTACAATTTCATTGTGATCAATTTGACTAGCGAATTTAATCACGGAAAATATCGGTGCAGATTCGACAAGTTTTATGTTTCTGATGATAATAAGATAGAGCACGAAAATAAAATTAGAAAATAATAAATCTTCAAATAATTAGTTTTGAAAAAATAAAAATAAAATTAAATATAATGTTCGAACAAGGAAAATTGTTAGAACGGATAGCCGAGAATACGGCTGCAAAACAATCCATTCAAATCGTGGTGAGTGGCAATTCAACTCGATTCACGACGAAATTCGAACCTTCCATCGAATTGAATAGAGAGAAAAGATATGAGATGGCGTTGGTGAATCTGGAGACTTATTATTCCTTTCCCAACGTCACCGAAAAGAATAACTCCTTCAAGTATTCCAACGGAGTGGATTGGTTGGAGATTCGAATTCCCAAAGGAAGTTACGACATTACATTCAGACGCGATTGAAGACAGATGGAAAGGGAAGCAACAAGATCAGACTCACTCCCAACCCTAATACCTTACAGATGATGTTGGATTTGGAAGATAATTTTCGAGTGGAATTCAACACGGACGATTCTATAGGCAAGATGCTGGGATTCGATCGAAAGATGTATCGAGGCCACGTGGCATCTGAAAATACGGTCGACATTCTCGCAGTCAATAGCATTCTGGTGAACATGGACGTGATTGCTGGAAGCTATGTGAATGGTAGCGCTCAACCGATGATCTATTCCTTCTTTCCAAACGTGTCGCCGGGTTATAAGATCGTGGAACAACCTCGAAATTTAGTTTATCTACCAGTGATTTTAGACACGTTGTATAGTCTCAAAACCACATTGTCAGATCAAAATGGTGAACTGTTAGATCTTCGCGGAGAGAGGGTGACGATACAATTTCACATAAGAAAAATATAAAAGCAAAAAAAAATATTGTGTATATATAAATAACAAAATAAAATAAACACAATATTAATTTACAAAAATTATTTAATATATATAATTATCATTAAAACAAAAAAACAAATTGAACAAAATATATTTTAAAAAAAGAATTATGACACATTACGTAGTTAAAAACGTGAACATATCCGCAGGACAGAGGAAGAAACTTAAGAGAGCATTAACAACTCGAGGCGAGGCAGTGAGATTCAAATTCACTCACGAAGTTCTGACGAGTGGCAGTCAGGATTCGATTGCCTGGACCAGAAGTCAAATCAAAAGGATGGAGAAAACGATTCGTGATGGAAGAGGGTTGACGGTGAGATTGAGTCCCGCTCAATTGAGATACAATTTGAGAATGAAAGGCGGTTTCCTACCGCTATTGGCAGGAATCACCACAAAAGCATTACCCTTTGCCGCAAAAGCATTACCCTTTCTCGGAAAGACTCTCGGCGTGGGAGCTCTCTCGAGACTCGCGAGTTCAGCA
Source organism: Pictodentalium vernedei (assembly GCA_031216915.1). Taxonomy (NCBI): domain Eukaryota; kingdom Metazoa; phylum Mollusca; class Scaphopoda; order Dentaliida; family Dentaliidae; genus Pictodentalium; species Pictodentalium vernedei. Next base: position 650,785,235 of record CM062297.1, read on the forward strand.
GTTGAGAAATTAATGGGTGGCAGCAGATTGTTTTTGAAGAAGGGAGGAGCAGTGTGTCGCGTCCACATAGACGACAGCAGTGAAGGATTGTATCTAGAACCCGTTAGAGGTAGCAACTCTTTGAGTGGAAACGGTCTCTATCTAAAGAGTGGACGGAACATTGAGCGACTCGGCAAGGGTTTGTTGTTTGGTGAGAATTCACCATTTAAGAATATACTGATTTTGAGTATGTTATTATAATGTAAAAATTATATAATTATATAAAATATAAATCATAGAAAGTATAAAAGAATATAAAATGGATAAAAAGGTGGAAAAATAATTAGACGATAATGATGAATATCGCGAGATAGAGTGCGAAAAAGATGTGGAAAAACGATTAGACGCTAATGATGGATATCTTAGGAAAGAACTGATAGAAGAGTTAAATAAAGATCAGGATAGATGGTTGAAATTTAAAAGAATGAGACGTTTTACACCGTCACCACTACCTTCTGAAGAGAATGGTAATGATGCGAGTGATACCAAGAGATGCACAACATTCGTTCATAATTATGATTCAGATAAACAAATGTGTTCTTATAAAAAAAACGTAACATATCACAAAAAAAGAAAAGAAGAATCGACGCCGAAATTCGAGAAAAAAGGAAACGTTATTATAATATATGGGCGATAATGAAGAAGGAAAACAAAAACAAAAAAAAACAAAAAAAAGTAATGAGATCTAGAGATGATCAACCTCTCTAGATCTCATTACTTTTTTTCCCTTTTTCTTCGCTAAAAATCAATCTCTCTATTGTTTATATTTCCAAGTCAGTTATTAGCATGTTGACATTCGTGTAATCTCCTTTTTCGAAAATGTGTTGAATGTTCATCTTTACTTTTTTGATATGTTTTACATCGGTGAACGTGCTCTCACCACCCGATTTGTCCACGAGTTCGAGTGAGATTTTTGGATATATGTTACTTCCATAGGGCAACGACAAATCGTCCTTGTCGAATTCTCTATCTTTGGCGATGACGATTTTCTGTAGATCGTTTTGGTACTCATAAAACAAATCGAGCATGGCTTCGTCCAATTTCAAAGGCATGTTATATTTGTCATATTTGCACTCTAAGCCCTTCGTCTCAACCTCGTTCAATTTGATGGAATTGTGTCGTTGTAATCCGTAGATTTTAAAACCAAATTTCTTACACGTTTCGACTCGTTTCAATTTCAATTCACATTTTTTAGGTGTTGTTGTCATGATCGATTATTTGTTTTTTGTTTTGTTTTATGAATTCTTGCAAATAATGTATTTTTAAATTTTGTATTTAATAATTTGTTAAAAAAGTTTGTTTTTTTTTTACTCTTTATATATATATAGAAAAAAAAGTTTTTTTTTAATTTTAATTTTCTTTAATGTGAAAATTTTTTTTGTAAAAGTGTTTTTTCTCTTTATATATATAAATAAAAAGTTAAATTTTAACATACTTTTTTCTCGTATTAATTCAATTTTTTTCACATTAAGGAACATAAAAAAATTGATTAATTTCATCCCAAAAAAATTTTTTGAAGGAATTAAAACATATATATATAAAAACAATTTTAAAACTTTTTAACAAATTATTTAAATACAAAATTTGAAAAAAAAATATTCTTACAAATGGAGCAAACAAATAAAAAATGGAAAATTTAAATGAGAAAACCGTACCTCAGTTAAACGAGATTTGTAAAATATTAAAAATTCCACATTTCAGAAATCATAGAACTAAATCAAAAAAAATTGAAGTCATACAGGAATATTGTTTGCGAAACGATGGAAAGGCAAACGAAATGTCGATAGCAACGACGTCAAAAAATGCATCGGTTGTGAAAAATGAGAAGAAGAAAAAGATAGTAAAAGGAATCGAAATGCCGACGTCGAAAAAAACAAAAACGTTTCAGTTGTGAAAAATAAGAAGACAACTAAACGAAAAGCCGTTGAAGAACTTCAAGTTTCAAAAGAAAAAAAAAAAAAAACTAAAACGAAAACGGGTGATGTACTTCACATTCTAGACAAATGAGACATATCGAACGAAATTCAATGAGCAATCAATAAAGGGAAAGGAGAAGAATATGTAGCATGTCTCACCATGGAAATATTCCAATCGAATCCTTAGAACGGGAGAGTGCGATCAAAGGCATTTTTAAAACTTTCGATGTGGTTCCCTCGTTCAAGAAAATCTATCCGAAATTGTTCATGGAATGGGTGAAGAAAAAAGTATTGGATTTGTTTCACAAACACATGAACATGGGACAAAAAATTAAGATGATACTCCATTGCGTGATGAATAAAATCGATGTGAAGTCCGGCAAGAGCATCGTGAAAAATGCATATTTCAGATCTAAGGTCGAACCCATATTTCGAGGTTCAGATTTATCGAACTTTTTTGAAAAGATGAAAGACAAGATGTTGATGTCTCTCGCGAATTATCAACATGAAGGTAGTAACTGGACGTTCGATGAGGTGTTGAAACTTGAAATTCATATAACTGAAAACGATTCGTTGAAAGGGTCTTCCTACGTGGAATTACCGTATTTCGTAACTAAAAAAAATGCTGTGATCAACGTGAGAAATAAAGATGATCAGTGTTTTAAATGGGCAGTCACCTTCGCTTTATACCCTGTCAAAATCCATCCTGCGAGAGTTTTTCATTACGAGTAGACTTCTAAAAATCTCTATTGGACCAGAGTGACTTTTCCAACAGAGTTAAAACACATCGAACATTTCGAAGCTCAAAATACCACCGTAGCGGTGAACGTCTTGGGATACGACAATGAAAAACGAACGATCTATCCTGTCAGACAGACTTCGTATTTCGAAAGAGAAAAGATGATTATTTTATTGTTGATTTCGAATGGTGACAATCGTCATTATTGTTGGGATAAAAATCCGAGCAGATTACTGTCGAGACAAAATAATAAACATAAAGGAAAGATATGTTTATGTTGCAACTGCATGAACACGTTTCACAGCGAAAAATCGTTAGCGAAACATCAGGAATATTGCAACGAAAATCAAGGTGTCGCCATCGAAATGCCCAAACCCAACACCATCATGAAGTTTGAAAATCGCAATAGAAGGTTAAAAGTACCATTCGTTGTGTACGCCGATTTTGAATGCTTCACCATGAAAATGAGTTCCTGCCAACCCAACACTCTTCGAAGTTACGTTGAAAGATATCAAAAACACACGCCTTTGGGTTATTGCATTTACGTGAAATTCGCTGTCAACTCGCAACACAACATGGGTCCTTTCACCTACATGAAACAGTGCGAAGACGACGATGTGGGTCAAAGGTTCATGGAAGAGTTAGAATCGAAAATTCAAATGTTATATGATAAATTCAAAACACCGGTGAAAATGATCATCAAGCAAGAGCAGCAGGACGAAAATAACAGAGCCACTGAATGTCACATATGCAGACAATCGTTCGACGAGAATTTGGAGGCAAATAAGAAGGTCAGAGACCATGATCATTACACAGGTCTGTATCGCGGTCCGGCTCCCAGCAAGTGTAATTTAAAATATCGAGACACCGTTTTCTATCCAGTGATATTTCACAGTCTCTCGGGTTATGACAGTCATCTGTTCATGAAAAATCTTGGCACCTCCCATGAAGAATTAAATTGCATCATGAACAGTGAAGCAAAATACATTTCCTTCACAAAATGGAAGCTCATGGAGAAGAAAAGAGTAATCGACGGAGAGACGTTGGAAGAAAAAACTAAATTAATTCATAGAAGCATACGTTTCATTGACAGTTTTAAATTCATGTCGACCGCTCTGGAAAAATTAGTCAATAACATGAGCAAGGATAAATTTAAAATCATGAGCGAACATTTCGGAGAACGAGTAGATGTTATGTTGAGGAAAGGAGTCTATCCTTACGATTACATGAACGATCTAAAGACCGCACTACCTTTGAAAGAAGATTTTTATTCAAAATTATACGAATCCGACATTTCAGACGAGAATTACGAACACGCCAAAAACGTGTGGAAATCATTCGATATGAAAACCATGAGAGATTATCATGATCTCTATATGAAGACTGACGTTCTGCTCTTGGCAGACGTGTTCGAAAATTTTCGAGATGTCTGTCGTCGAAATTACGATCTGGATCCTGCTTGGTATTTCACCGCACCCAGTCTGGCGTGGGACGCTCTGTTGAAGACCACCGAAGTCCAATTGGAATTATTATCCACCGTGGACATGTTGCTCATGTTCGAAAGGGCTGCGTGAGGTGGCATCTCGATGATCTCCCACAGATATTCTGAAGCTAACAATCTCTACATGAAAGAAGGTTTCGATTCGAAATGGTTGAATAAATACATACAGTATTGGGACGCTAATAATCTATACGGTTGGGCTATGAGTCATCCTTTATTAATTGGAAATTTCGAATGGGTAACGGAACTGGAAGAGATGCAAAAATGGAGAGACTATCCTTGCATTTTAAAAGTCGATTTGAACTATCTGGAAGAATTACACGATCTACACAACGATTATCCGCTGGCTCCTGAACGAATGGAACTGATCGAAGGACACGAGGAAAAACTCATTCCCAATTTATTTAACAAACGTAACTACGTCGTCTACAGTGAGAATTTGAAACAATATGTTGATTACGGGATGAAATTAGTCGACATACATCACGTCATTCAATTCGACGAAGAGCCTTGGATGAAAAAATACATAGATCTCAACACAAATCTCAGAATTCGAGCCGAGAACGATTTCGAAAAAGATTTCTTTAAACTCATGAACAACTGTGTGTACGGTAAATTGATGGAAAACATCAGGAAGAGAACCGACGTTCGACTCATCACGTCTGAGAAAAGAGCTAAAAAATTAGTGGCGAAACCCAATTACAAACACCGAACCATATTCGACGAAAATCTAGTGGCTGTTCACATGCAAAAGATGCACCTGAAGTTCGACAAACCGTATTATCTCAGACCAGTCATCTTAGATATCAGCAAGCGATTGATGTACAAGTTTCATTACGATTACGTCAAATGAAAATTTGGTGATAAAGCCAAACTACAGTTCACCGACACGGACAGTTTAGTTCATGAGATAGAGATGAAAGATGTCTACTGAGATATATCTCCAGACGTGGCTGCGTGGTTCGACACGAGCAATTATCCCGTCGATCACCAATCCAACATTCAATCGAATGACAACAAGAAGGTGTTAGGTAAATTTAAGGACGGGAGCGGTGGTAAACAAATCGTCGAATTCTTGAGCTTGAGACCCAAACTGTATGCTTATCATCTAGAAGATGAAGAGATCAAGAAGGGCAAAGGGGTTAAAGCGTTCGTGGTGAAGAAAAACATCTCTTTCTGAGAGTATAAAGATTGTCTGTTAGGAAGTGGTCCGGTGTATAAGACTATGAAATCGATTCGAAGCGAAAATCATGACTTGTATACCGAAATAGTCAACAAGATTTCTCTGATGGCTGATGACGATAAGAGATTTGTGTTAGACGATAAAATAAGCACTTTAGCACTCGGACATTGCACTTTGGATCTAATTTTAGACGATAGGATTTCAGATATGATTGAGGATGATAGGATTCCAGATATGATTAAGGATGATAGGATTCCAGAAAATCAAGAGGAATTAGACGCATTCAAGATTATGGAAGTCAATAGAGACATCGAGAGAGTTAGTTTAAAAAGAAAAATAAAAAAATAAAAAATAACGTCATTTTAGTGAATTATAATAAAATAAATAAATTTTTAAAAAAATATACGCATTTATGAATAAGAAAATAGAGATATCCGTAGAAGGTATCGCCTTACCTAACGAACCCCTATCCAACATCGATCTGTCGAATGCAGCGAAGGATTCGAAAATCAAAGATTTTCTAGGTGTGTTTTCCAGAGATGCCCCTTGCCAAAGAGAAGACCTCGACAATCGGAATGCGGAATTTTAAATCTAGACGATTTATCGGGTGAAGGCACTCACTGGGTGGCGTGGTTCAAGAATGGGAAGAAGAAGAATTATTATTTCGACAGCTACGGAATCTCACCACCAAAATATATAAAGAACTATTTCAACAAATCGATGGTTCGTTACAACACAGAATGAGTGCAATCGCCAGATCAAGTGTTTTGCGGTCACCTATGTCTCTTCGTTCTCAAGAGATGGTCTGAAGGAGATCGGTTTCAAGACATTCTCAATGATTTGCATTAGAGAGAGATTTTTTATAGTATATATAAAGGTAAAAAAATTATTTAAAAAATTTTAATCGAATAAAAACGAAAATATAAAATAAGTGAAATAATTCATTTTTAATAAACTGCGTTTGAAATATATTTTAAAACAAAAATCTCAAAACAACATGTCAGTCGATAAATTTGGTAGAAGTGACGACGAAAGTCAACCCAAAAAGAAGAGGAAGACACTCGAAGTCGGTGATGGTTACGACGTTGCCAACTTGGACAAACGTTACATTTGGAGATACGAACCTCAAGAGGAACTTTAACAATAAGAAGCTCTACAATCTTCCCGAGCCGATAGATCTCACAGATGCTGCGACTAAAAAATACGTCGACAGGGGGAATGCGGATTTCGAATGAATCATGCTAGATAATTATGTGGATTAAGCCATGAACGACGATTTCGATCTGAAATCTAAACGGTTGGTGAACGTCACGAATCCTATGGATCCCACCAATGCCGCGACCAAGAAATATGCGGACGACTCTCATGCGAGATTCAGTGAACACCTGAGAAATAGATACATTCAGAAAACGATGCACTCGGGATTGAACACCAATTCTAACAAGATAACGAACGTGGCTACTCCCACGAATCCCAAGGGCGTGGCGACCAAACACTACGTAGATCTGGAACAGAGAAAGTCTGACAGACGAGAAATGAAATTGATCTGAATGCGTTATTCAACAAGATATTGAATCTGTTGAAGGTCGACGACACAGATGCAGACTCAACTGCAGTCAACAAGGGCTATACGATCACAAGAATACGTAGAATTGCAAGTGGACCATCTCTACCTGAACAAACAATCTGGCGGAAACATGGAGGGTGGTATCAACATGAACGGTGAGAATTTATTCGGTCTCGATCACTATACCAAATTCGATTCCAGCACAGTCAGCAGGAAGTACGTGGATGACAACTCGGTCTGGAGAAAGGGCGACATCATGGAAGGTAAACTAGACATGGGTGGACACGCGCTCACAAATCTACCAGATCCCGTAAACATGACGGATGCCTGCACCCTGATTTCGGTGGTGGAGAAAGTAAAATATGCTAGACAATTGATCACCGTGTGGGCCGAGGAGAGTGGCATGTTAGAGGAGGGAAAAGCTGAGTGGTCTTTCGGAAATGGAGGTAGTGGATCGCAACATGGTCAGGTGGGATATTCCATGCCGTTGGGAGGTGAAATCCTTCGAATGAGTCTGGCTTCCTCGGATTTGAATAACAGAGCGGTCGTCAATCTCATGGTGAATGGAGTAGAGAGCGATAAGAGATACAGTGTCGAAAAGACTGAGAATCAACATGCGAATGTTAGCACGTTCGGCATGCCTCTCAAAGTGAATGCCGGAGACAGGATTAATTTCGTTACGAAAATCAATAATCCTGAAGCCGCCACTTCCGTGGTGAGCGTACTGATCGAACTAGATCCTTTGAACAAACAGTGAACGTGTGAAAATAATTTAAAAAATAATGTGTGATTATTAAAACAAAAAAAAGTAATGAGATTTAGAAAGATGTTCAATCTCTCTAGATCTCATTACTTTATTTTTTTTTTGTTTTTAATAATTACTCATTACTTTTTTTAAATTTTTTTAATTTTTTCACACATGTCTCTCATCGAATGATCGACATCTTATTTCCATCTGATTCGAATTGTAATTCTCTGTCCAACAGGACCAGGGCGAAGGCTTCGGTTTTTATCGGCACGTTCCTATCGAATTGCATCTTGATCTGAATGTCTAAGATGCTACTATTGAGTTGTTCACTCTGTTTACTAACGTCAAATACGAACATGGGATACATCGACTTGTATTTCGCCGGGAGATATATTAGGGTTGCTCATCTATTCGTCTACACCATGATACTTCTTTCTAAAATCAGCGGCGTTGCCATACAGTCTGCAGAAATCGTTCTTGTTGAACGATGCATTGTAATCCGTACATGATCTTGTTGTAATCGTCCGCGAATCCGAAGATGTGTTTCAAAGGTATCCTGAACGAAAACGTTCCTTTAGGTCTGGACGTCTTGACGACGTAAACGAATATCGCGGCGGCGCCGGCGCTAGCAGGGCCGACGGTGTCTTTCACCCACAACTGATTAAGTCCTCTGGATTTCGAAAAATCATCCGGATACATCAAGAGTCCGAACATCGTGGTGGCCTGACTGGGATGAAACACAGATTCTATCTCTTGTCCGGATAGCATTATTTTATATTACTGAATAGATGCATGATGCCATTATTGGCTAGAGTAACCATGTCGTCGTCGGCGTAGTCGGTTCCATCTTCCTTGGTGAGACGTCCCTGCACCACTATGTAACTCTCGCTAGGATGGACGAATAGATCTTGAGTTTCGACGTTGATTCTTATCTCTCCCGCATTGTTCAAACTTGTTCCGGTTACCAATTCGTATTCGTGAATCTCATATTCTTGAATACTTTCAACTTTCACTATGCTTTGTGCTATATCTAGTATATTTGCCATTTTTAAAGGGTTTTTGTTTTTTGTTTATTAATTAGCTTGCTTTTTTATCTAAAAATAGTTTTAATTATTTTTTATTATTATTTTTCTCTCCTATATATATATGTGTAAACAAGAAATGTTAGAGAGAGTAAATAAAAAAAAAAATTGTTTTCTTTATCAAAACTTCGTCTTCTGCAATTGTTTTTTGTAAAACTTTCCGATAATCTCTTCTCCATCCAAAGCTTCGATTTCATAAGTCACCGGAATGGTGTGAAATATTTTGTTTATCACGAAGATTTCCGAGGTCCATTGAGGAGTATAACCCTTTTCGAAGTGCTTCTTATAAGCGTAGATTCTCACTCGATCGCCGACCGCAAATTTCGGCATTCTAGACTTCTTCCTGATCTTAGATCTCTCAGGATATAGATTCGCGTAGACCTGTTTTTCGTTTCGAGGATCGCTAGCTTCCACGGGAGTCATCTTGATCAATCTGTGTCGGGTGTTGTTGTAATCTTTGGCCAGACCATTCAGAGCGTATTTGTATTTCTTGGTCGAACTCGCCGTGAAGTATCTATGCATCTTTTCCTTCATCGTTCGATTCCAAAGTTCCACCACACTAGCTTTCTCTTCGTTTTCGATCGAGTAGAGGTCGACCAATTGATGAACGTGCTTGTTGTAGAATTCCTTCCCCTTATCCACCCACAATTTATTCGGTTTTAGAGAAGACGAGTCGAATATGCTCTTCAGAGCCTCGGTGATGCAAGATCCCGATTTATTCTTCAAAGCTCTGATCCAACCGTATCGTTCCACCTTGAAAACGATCTCATGTCGACCAAGTCGGCAGACCAAATATCATCCAAACCCTTCACGAACACCCTTCTCTTTCAAAATTTACGCACGATGGGTTTGTGTAACTCCTCAGCCAATTCGCTCGTCAATAATTGTTTCTTCTTCTTTTCAGATGTGCTTTTTTTTGAATGCCCCATCCGAATCGACGTTTCGCACCGATCAAATTGCTGACCAGCGAATGATCTATCTTCTCTCTCCTGGTCGGATTCGATATACCTCTCAATTTCGCCAACATGTTTTTATCGCAGACATCGTTGCGAGTCTTGGTATCGGGATGTCCGGCGTAGCATAGATCATGATCATACGCATCCGTGTCCACCCTATTCACAGGTTTGCTCCAAGATTTAGGAGTCAGATCGGCGTTGAGTCTCTTGTTAAATTTCGTTCCAGGTCCCATGAAACTGTGACCAGGCAGATGCATTTCGAAAGGTAGATTATTGATCATTTTTGATCATTTTATTCATGATGCCTTTACCTTTGCTCGCGTTCTTTTTTGTGATGAATCGTGTCTTGATAGAACCACACACGTCGCAAATTCCGCGAAGCATCTGTTTATCGTTTTTAGTTCGTACTTCTTGAGAATTACTCGTCTCGGTAACTCTCTTACACTTTACGCAATACATTTTTTGAGAGTTATTTAAATTAATTTCGTTTTTATTTTATATATAAATTTAATATTTCTTTTTTAAAATTCTGTTCTTATTATATATATTTTTATTCAATCCCTGCTTTTGAGTTCTATCATCCTACTGAATTCCTCCCTGGCCTCTTTCCTCCCCTTTTCCACGAGAGAATCCTTCATCTCTTCCTCGATGATCTGACGAGTCTTGATTCTCACAGCTTCTTTCGTGGCTTCATATTTCATTTTCTCAGCCAATATCGTGAAGTATTCTCCGTCTGATATCCTACCGTCTTTCAACGCCATCGAGATCATTTCGGATATTGTGTCGATCTTGGAGTCGGCCAACACGCGAATCTTGTCGTGTTTCCTCACCTTCAGATATAATTTCCTACTCAAAAAGTTTCTGAGCGTGCTAAACAATCCAGCGGCGAGAGCCACTCCTTCTATGGTTAACACGATCGGAATACCGACCGCGGTCGACAACAATCTGATGCCGGCCGCGTGTAAACCCATGGAAATCGTGATGAGTGTCGTGTCAATCGCGTTGACGAATTTCACGAAACGGGAATACTTCTTCTTTAGAGAATGATGAGAATCTCTCTCTTGAGTTAGATAGGATTGGATTCTACTGATTTGATCGATGCGATACCTCTCTCCTCTTTCTTTTTCTTCTAGCGACGGTGCCGTCGGCAAAACGCCGTTCGGCTTCTCATCCTCGTCGTCATCTAACGTCAGATACAATTTATTTCTGGTTCTCATTTTTGTGTTTTTTTCTTTCTAATATTAGATAAAAAATTTATGTGTGTGTTTATTTTTATTTTCTATTCTCCCTTATTTATATCAACGAGAAAACTTGGACGTATGCTTCATTGAACAATAATTTCATGATGCATCCCTTGACATCTAAAGTCAGACTTCTACGCGACAATTTCAGTTCTTCCAAAACTTTGGGCTTGTCTTGATCCTTACAGAAGAGTAATCTCTTCCAAAACGTGATCACTTCATCGATTTGAACGCGTTCGAACGCCTGTTCGAAATACTTGACGACCATATCTTCCCTTTCCATCGTCAGACACGAGTGATTCTCATGATCGAAGTCTAGGTGATCCCGACATCCGACGCATCGTTCTAACAAGAGGCGACCTAGTTGTTCGTTCACACAGAATGCGTAGGCTCTCATCAGCATTTTTAAAAGAAACCTTGCTCTAATATTCTGGGAAGCGTCCATGATTTACGTATTTTTTATTATCTATTCGATTTGATATTTATTTTTTTAAAATAACTATTTATTTATATTTTTTTCTCTCCTATATATATCAATCACTTTTTTATTTCCTCTCCTCAAAACTGATTCTATCACGATTCGTCTCACAAAACTCAAGAGATGAATCGGCAAATCGTTTTCACCGATCAAATCGCACCCTATACCGTCCGAAACGCGATCGCGAACGTGGTGTCTCAGAACCTGCAAAACGTCATTTTTCGATGTATCGGAGGCTCAAATCGGTTTTAAAACAAAATTCTAAAAAAATCCTCGATGAGTAACTGCACTTTACGCTCACTTTCACCGTTGGCGAACGTCGAGAAAACGTTTTGAGGTCGATTTTCCCTGACCTAGAATCCGCAAATGGGTTTCCCCAATCGGATCGCACTTTAACCGTTCGAACAGCCGTTGGCGAACGTCGGTGTCCCAGAATCCGCAAACCACTTTTTGATGCTGTCCTGGAAGCCGCAAAACGTTTTTTGCTCGCGTTCACCAACGATGGATCGATGGTCTGATCCGCGATGGGAATGTAGAGAAAAATTTTTAAATTAGATTTTCTTAAAATTTCGTACATTTTTTTTACTTTTGAGCGACGTGTCGAATCTACGCGTTCGCCAACGGGTATTTGAATGTTAAAAGTGCGATCTGTGAGCCTCAAAACCAATGGCGGATTCTGGGACACCATGAGAAAACGACATTTTTGTACACGTGTACACGATTTAACACTGGATCCCTATGGCGGTACACGTACATGTACGTGTACATGTACGAAATCGTGTACATGTGTCCTGGAAGCCGCCATTTACACCTACTCTTATGTTACCATGTATAAGCTGAGAGCTTTCTGTCGGATCCACACACACCCTATGTTGTTACGTGTATTTCCTTTTGAAAGTTGGAAATAAATATTGTTTAAACTAAAGTCAATAATCACTTTATTTTGGAAACACGTTAATGAACACTTTCTTACTGCCACCATTGTTCTGGCTTCGACATTGGTAGCCTCGTGCAGTTTACATGCATAGTGAGTTGACAATTGCATAAATTTGGATTGAAATTCACTATTCTTTGTAATTTACACCACCTGGGGTGTTTCGATAACACGTCTTCGGGGCTTCTCGGTCTTAGGGGTAAATATTGTAAAAAAGGTTGCCGGTAATGTTCCACGGGCAGGAACATTGCGAAATAACTAGCAACTTAGTGTCTCAGAATGAGGTTCAGTAAATTGTGATACTCTGTCTGTAAAACCTGAATAAAGTCATACGAGCGTCCAAGATAGGGTTTAACACTTGACAACTACCACCAACAAAAAAACCCACAAAGATCGAAAATGACTATAGCGCCTTCATACTTTTGTATACCTCTGCTATAAGTGGCTTGGATACCTCTTTCTGATGGTAGAGTTTTAGGAGGGGACCACAAAACCTTTTAAGTAGAGTGGGGCGGTTTTAGATGCGTTCCAGCTTTACAGTTCCCTAATTCTTTACCTGCCCCGAACAGAAGACGACGCGTGTAAACAGAAAAAAATAATAGAAATAATAATAACAAAAATTCTTGAACAACAACAATTTGCCTTTTTTTGTCTCAAAACCATAGCACTTGCCACCATCGTTGGAACTAGCTAAATGAGCTTATATCAATGAAGGGTCATATGGGCTGTGTTTCTACGGCAAAAATGGAGAAAAAATCGAATGTAGATATTTGTAAATAGCGTTGGTCGGCTATTTCCCTTCCGTTGTGTAAAGGTTTAAAAACGAAAATATTTGATGTATGGATGACAAAATGCGTGATTCCATTGATTTGATTCGCAAACAATAATTTCCCCGATGGACTGAATGAACTATACTATAAAAATAAAGTAGGGGATATTTGATAAAATTGAGATATTTGAAGAAATATATTTATATTTTCATCAAAAAGACAGTTGAAGCATTGCACTGTGACATCTGGTGAATGATTTCAGCGATAGTTGGGTGTCTGACAAACACACATTCCACGCACTGAGCTGTAGAAGACATTGGCAGTCAGTCGGAGAATTTACCATATACAGTCCAAGACCTCAAAACCTTGAAAATCCCCCTCGGTTCGCGAGACAAGCGCTGATCCGACGTGACATACTCCTCACCAAACGTCCAATATCAGCTTGCCTGATATTATTCCATTCTTCCTGCAGTGGAGCGGTGAGTTCCTGGACATTGGTATGGGGCTGTTGACGTTGTCGTAGGCGCCTGCCAAGCATATCCCAGACGTGCTGGATTGGTGAATGGTCTGGACTTAGTGCTGGCCAAGGCAGTGTAGTGATGTTCTGCTCCTGGAGGACCTCTGTAGCGACACGGGCCCTGTGTGCTCTTGCATCTTGTAAAATGAATCGGCGGCCGTGACGTCGCGCAAATGGCACCATATGAGCTGCTAACATGTTGTCACGGCAGTACTGCTCTGTAATGCTGTTCTGCTTGTCATGGCTATGCCTCCCCACACCATAACCGATCCACCACCAAAACAATCGTGCTGCCTAACGGTTACGTCATGGTATCGTTCGTTCCTCCGCCGCCACACTCTGTTTCGCCTGTCGTGGAAGTAAGGAGTGAACCTCGATTCATCGGAAAACATGACGTTCCTCCACCGACGATTGCCCCAGCGCTGTCGTGCTCCACACCATTTACGCCTTGCTGCGATGCGACATTCAGTCAAACGTGGAATTATTCGAGGTCGTCGAGCGTACAAATTCCAGCTGTGTAGTCGATTTCGGATAGTCTGACCACTGACTCACACATCTCTCGCTCAGTGCAGCTACTGTCCAATTTCTGAGTGGTTCGGATGAAACGATCCTGGTTATCAGTTGTCGCCCTTGGACGACCTGACCGACATCTGTCATCAACATTGCCTATCTGACGGTAGCGTGACCACAACCTGCTAATCACTCCTAATCACCGATTGAGTAACGTTGAGAATTTGAGCCACTGCAGCCTGTCTGTTGCCACTTTCCAACATGCCAACGGCACGTAAATGTTCATCACGTGTCAGTCTTCGCATACCTCAAAAGTTACGTTTCGACCGGAAACTATTGATGAACAAGTTTATACCAAGAAAAGAACGAAGAGGCCTCCGAAAAAGCCCGTCCAATACAAATGAAAATTTCAAAATGTACCCACAGACATTAATGCGGCGCTCGTGCGAAAAACCTGCACGGCGTTTTCGTGAGCCGGTGACATTCATGATCCACATTAAACTTTGTAACATATTGATGTGTCCAATCACGCGCATCCAATACCATTTTCCGAAAATATCAACATATTTTGGATATCCCTACTTTTTTGAATAGTATATTATGTCTTGTGGCCTGAAAACGCGGCAAAAATGTGTATTTCGACAAAATACTTAGTTGCGGCAGCTGTCCATCCCTATCCCTTCAATATCTAATATGGTCCTCGTGAGATTTGCCTAGTGATGGCTTCAGATAAACCAAGAAAACGTTTTGTGCATTTGTGCAAGCAAAAGCGCGCAAGAAAATGCCCATGAAAGACTCTTATTTTGTGCATACGTCATGCAGTCTCTCCATATTAGAACATTCTGTGAAGTTGAATCTCTCTCACCAAAAAGGAGGTGAATACCACATCTCAAAGTATTGTGACTGGTGATTTCACAAGGAATACGTTTAAAATAAGTTCAAGTATATTGGACAAGGGCGGTGGCGGAAACATTTTGGGGATTAATATCTCCATTCCAAAGAACTTGAGAAAAAGTACCCCACCCAAACAACACAAGATAAACGGAGCAGAATAGGCCTACTTAAATGTAGGCTACAGACATTTCGCGACTTGGGGGAAAACATTCACGCAGACATCCCATCCAATATAATCGAGGATGGATGTATCAAAACAAAAATGGTTTCAAAAAGTACTTCTAAATTTGGAGGTGGCAGAACACAATACGAATATTGCTGGCATTGCATACGGTGAATCTCAATTAACCCTTTACCTAACACAGTATTTTAGAAAAATAAATTAATTTTCACATCAGTTAACCCTTTACCTTAACCCTTTGAATAACACAGTATTTTAAAAAAAAATTAATTTTCACATTTTTCAAAAGGTTTTTCACAATTTTTCAATAAAACCATACAACTATGCATATCATTAGGTTTTATTGAGAAACTTTCCAGATATGTTAGGCTGTGGAAGGCTTATCCTGGTTAATTTTTTGGCCGTTTTCCGCTATGTTAGGTAAATGGTTAAAACCCTTTACCTAACATGAAAAGCAGACGACACTTGCAAAAAAAATTCTTGAATAACTAAATTTTTTCATTTTTTGTCTCAAAAACATAGGTTATGACCCCTCGTTGGAACGAGCTCGACGAGCTCGTTCCAACGAGGGGTCCTAACCTATGTTTTTGAGACAAAAAATGAAAATATTTTGAAAATTAATTGGCGATTTTTGAGAATAGCGCTGGCCGGTTTTGGCCGTTACGTTGGGTAAAGGGTTAAGTAACGAATTCCGCATATTAGTAGATGCAGTATATATACGGTTCCATTTTTCATTGTTTTCCAAGTCAATTATTGAATCGACCTGGGAATTCAGTTCATTGTGTTAACTTCGAGTGTGAAATTGTGTGAATGCTTGAAAGATTGAGTGTGAGTATGGCCGTGAGAAAGGAAGATTGGTTCGTTGAGTGTAGTGAAGGGGGTAATTACTTGAATACTGCAGCGAGGGTGAGAGAAAGAATGAGTGAGCGAGAAAGGGAGTGAATGAGTTTCTCTGGGCATGCTAAAATGAAAAATTAAAGAGGTGACATATGGGCCCAAATGGGCCTGATGCTGTTTTAACAATACTTTTATGTACTGTACTAAATTATGTTAGCACATGTAAATAAAGATATACTACTACTACTACTACTACTACTACTACTACTACTACTACTCCACATGATTTGGAGCGATAAAACCAGACAACCCGAGTAACGTAATGAGAAAAAAGAAATACGCTGTAAAAGCCCAAAGAGGTTGAGACAAAACAATTGCGAAATGCACTGTAAAAACCCACCTTGAAGAGGCTGAGAAAAGAAAAACAGTAGCGAAACGCGCTACATCCCATCCCCCCTCAACCCCCCCCCCCCCCCCCCCTCCCCAAAAAACCTCTAAATCTGCCAGGTTTTGTACTTGCCAGTCCCAAATCTGCGAAAAGGCGATAAATTAAACAAATAAATAAATGCCTAGTAGAAATGAGACCGAAAATGTGATTTTCTATCAGACTTTAAACCTAAAATAATAAGAGGTTAATGATCAGATATTACCACCATATTTGGTATAAATTTTATAAAAAATATAGCGTATACTTTCGCGTTTATTTGCTATTTTCAAGACTAATAATTTATTTGCGGGTCTCATTATCCCTGCTTGCTAAAATTGAGACCGTAAATCGTAAATCGGAAGTCGCGCTATACGTTAAAAGTGTAATTTTAGGGGTTAAAATCAAAATATCAGTATCAAAGTTCGGATATACATTGAATATACCCCAGATAACCAGACAGTGTTCATTTGGTGCTTTGGGGACCAGTAGTTTACTTGGGGTCTGTCTGTCCTTAATTGCGGAAAAGTGAGATCGTGAGTCGGATATCGCGCTGTACATTTATTATTTATTTATTTACTGGTGTTTAAGGTCACATATTTCTGCACAATGGCTAATCATGACCACGACAGTTTTACGGATGGAGGAAGCCGGAGTACCCGGAGAGAACCACCGAGCAACGGCGATCAACTGTCAGTTCTCCAACATACTAACTCCACACAAGCAGGGTTAGCATTGGTTGAAGGCAGGTGCACCATCGACGTGCAGTACGCCTTAGTACACAGCGTCACCGTGCCCCCACGTGGGCAATGGGGGTGAAGTGTCTTGCCCAAGGACACAACGCGGTTGCCGCAGGTGGGATTCGAACCGAGGACCTCTCGGCTTGCAGCCTGCACGTCTACCAACTGATCCACCGCCCCCCTCCCCCTCCCCCGCGCTGTACATTAAAGTACAATTTATATGGTTAACCCTTTACCCAACGAATCGGCCGCATCCGCCTGTGTAATATGCAAATTCAGCAGTTGAAAAAATATTATTTTTCAAAAAATTTCAACAAAACCATATCATGTGATCCCCGTTGGAACGAGCTCGTCGAGCTCGTTCCAATGAGGGGGCACATGATATGGTTTTGTTGAAATTTTTTTAAAAATTTGAACAAATGATATTTAAAATAATGAATTTTGATATCGTCTGCGTTGGGTAAAGGGTTAAAGTTAAAAATATCGGTACCTCAGATATATATATGGTAAGTCAGAGAACACTGTGGTAGACGTTATTATTATTATTATTATTATTATTATTATTATTATTATTATTATTATTATACTCATATGACCGGATTGAGATTGTGTTCGTTTGGGGACTATAAGCCTTGTACGCCGCCTGCGGCCACCTGCGGTCTCATTTTCTACCTTCGGTATTATTTTAGTACGACCTGTCTCATTGTTTTCTACCTGCAGTCTTTGTCAGTTGAACCGGTTATTCAATGTCACCTGCAAAAAAGATGGGGCGGACATTCTTGTCGGATTGTTTTCGTTTCACTGTTACTAAAACACTTTAGCAGATGGCATGGGAGTATATATATGTATAACAGATTGCGTTGCTTGTATTGTATAATTTAAAACAATGCACGGAAATGAAAATAAAGCAAAACCAAATAAAGGAGAATTACAAATATTCGTTTCAGATTTTTGCAGAGGTCCATTTTTCATCAACTCAATTCAATCTTACTCATTGATGTGATACACCGCGAAGTGTGTCAAAAATCGTCCCAGATATAACGCGCTCACGCGCGCTAAATGAAATGAATAAGAGAGTGAAAAACATTCGAAACGACGATGCGCACACACCTCTGTAAACCCGTACCGACAAAATATTCAGAGTATTAGCAGTGCCGCTTTCCTCCGCCAGTGTTGAACGGCCTTTCACATGTGCGGCAGTCGCGTGGTTATTATTAAACAGAATGTTGTGCAGATATCAGCTGTCGAAATCATATTGTTTTGCATCATACATCATCAGATTTGACAACAGACGCCGCTGAATACCTGAAAACAAACCCATCATCAAAGCCCGACCGAGATCGGAATGAAAACAAAGTGATAGGGTATTGAATCATTCTATCGTATGTTTAATAAAACTGTTTATATTTTACGCAATAAATTCTGACCGTTTTTGACAAGGGAGACAGTTAAACATAACTGGTGATATGATATTAGGATATTTATGACATCGCGTGCGTAGTGGAAAACTACCGATAGGCTGAAGGGAATTTACACTTGAAATATAATAGGATTGCTTTTCAGATGAACGCCAAAATAGACAAAAGACGTGCAATTCAACCGAATATATCTGTAAGGCCGATTTTGTCTGAGAGATGATTGATTGTTTGTTCACTAGGATTTAACAACACTCTGAATAGCCAGGGTCACATCGTATGGGACAGTTTTGCGAGCGGAGGAAGCCGAAGTCTCCGAAGAGAACCATCGAGCAGCAGCGAGCAACTGCCAGACTCCCCAAATACTAACTCCACACAACAGGGTTAGCATTGGTTGAAGACAAGTGCACCATCGACGTGCAGTACGCCTTAGTACACAACACCGCCGTGCCCCCACGTGGGCACTTGGGATTAAGTGTCTTGCCCAAAGACACAACGCGGTTGCCGCAAGTGGGATTCGAAACGTGGACCTCTCGGATTACAGCCTGCATCTCCATCTACTGAGTCACTGCACCCCCGTTCAGGTGTTAAGATTCAAATTGTGACCAGGAGAGTGGGATACTCTCTCCCATAATCCCCCAACCCGCGGCCCAGCAGACACCGTACAGCAAGTGGACCTGGCTCCTTATACTGGATATCGCTCTATATTATTGCCCTTCACCTCATAAATCGGTAGCGTCCGCCCGTGTCATTTACAAATTGAGAAGTTGAAAAAAACTTCAACAAAACCTTATTATGCAACCCCTTCATTGAGCTCGTTCAAATGAGGGGTCACATGATGTGGTCTTATTGAAGTCTTTTGAAAAAAATTGAAGACAAAATAAAAATTAGTGTGGATTAGGTAACGGGTTTAAGACGGAAGGGTAAATTTTTAGGGTCGTAATCAACTCGTCCCCCGAGTTCCATTGTGTTCTATGTGCCTACTGGCATCTAGAACATAGTGGAACTCGGGGAATCAACTGTCCGACTCTTCAGCCCAATAACTCTTCACAAGCAGAGTTAGCAGCTGTTGAAGGCAAGTGCACGTCACCGTGTCCCACGTGGGTAATCGGGATTAGATGTCTTGTCCAAGGACGCAATGCACTTACCGTTGGTAAGGATCGAACCGTTGTCTTTCTGGTTTAAAGTCCAGTGCTCTAACCACTCTAACACTGCCCCACCCCACCCCCGTTAGCTGATTATGTCCGCCAAACCCGAACCGATTGGTTCCACAAAGAAGCAGATTCAGTTAGCAAGCAGACCTCGGGCCCATTGCGTCTCGAGCCGACACCCGCGCTAACATTCGGTTCCTCTCAGTTTTTTTTCCGATTCTCATCATATGACTTCGGGTGGGTGAAAGGTGGAATATACCTAGTTGTTCGCCGGAGAAAACCTAACCACTCAGTTTGACATGTAAATACGCTCCATAAAAACTAATTACACTATTTAAAAAATAAATACGATCCTTAACAAGCATGTCATAACGCAAAAAAGACAAAATAAAAATAAGTGCGGGTTAGGTAACGGGTTTAAGATGGAAGTGTTAATTTTTAGGGTCGTAATCGATCCATTCAGTGGTAATATGCAGCTATGCATGATGTGAGCAACTTGTTATTGAGATAAAATTCTTGCTGTGATTTTTAATTTCTTTTCTGGACTCCCTCGATCCCATGACAATTTCGTGTCTCGGCAAATTATTATATTATCACAAGACTAATACATTCCATCGACACGTGTATTGTGGTTTTGCAATCATATCTTCCCGCTGTGAAGTTTTCTGCTGGGTTCAAAGTCTATCAAGAAAAAAATAACAGATTAGGGAGATGGAAATCTGAGAGCGACTCGCAGAAATAATACCTCAATTGTGATATTTCATAAACGTTGAAGTGTCCTTTCTTGCGAAGAAATACTATTCAGAATAATTTATTTGTCACCGGAAATTTTCATATTGCAATAATCGGACACCATTCGTTCGCAGTATCCATTGTGTTAGAGATATCGTATTCAAATCTAATTTGATTTGATTGTTGCCAAATTCCAAAACATTTTTCACGCGAAGTGCCCCCATACGAGACGACGGAAAACCTGAAGTTTAAAATGAAATATTTTGTATATGATGTTGTGAGTCGGTACATAACCAGATATACTCTGGAAAACTTACTTTTCATGTGGGCTAGATTAAACAGTATTGAGAAAATAGAAATCATGTATTCACATGTGAAGTAATATTTTACAGTTTCAATTTTGCTCTAAAACTGACCCAAGAACGCGAGTAAAAGCGAATCACAAATCGTATCTCGACCTAAAACGGTGGCAACAATGAGAGCTAAATAACAACTTTTCTTAACTATTCTGGAGCTTCTTTCCACTTTATGTCTCAGACTTCAAATGTGTTTAGGCATTACTGTTCCCGACCTTCTGTGGCTTCTAACTTTATTAGGCTTGTGTATTCGTGTCGCCATATACCGCACTCACGCACATTGTTGGTCATACGAATGGAGGTGAGTGGCATTAAAGTCGGGGTGTTAGGGCCCGACATGAACAACCTCAAGTTACTTGCTGATTAACCCTTTACCTAACATGAAAAGCAGACGACACTTGCAAAAAAAATTCTTGAATAACTAATTTTTTTCATTTTTTGTCTCAAAAACATAGGTTATGACCCCTCATTGAAACGAGCTCGACGAGCTCGTTCCAATGAGGGGTCATAACCTATGTTTTTGAGACAAAAAATGAAAAAATAATGAAAATTCATTGGCGATTTTTAAGAATAGCGCTGGCCGGTTTTGGCCGTTACGTTGGGTAAAGGGTTAAATAAGATGGGATGCACATGATAACAAGTTAATTATCCACAACTAAAATGTCCAAGAATGGCCTAAGGTCAGGACAATCTGAATTTAGAATTACCATCCCGCATGTCCTTGTATTCTAACTAATTCATCAAAGTACACCATCCTTTTTGTTAATAGGCTCAGTCAGGATGCGATCAATCAGGCTCCGAGCCATTACTGCCTGCAAGTTGTCTACACTAAATTCTATCCTCCGATGCAAGGAAGCAACATTTTATGCCATGCTCACCTATGTTACTACCCGTGAATAGCCCGTATGATAATTTTTAGCTTTTAACTCCATTACCGATGTAAAGCTTCTACTGCGGTTAAAACGTTTTCAATGGGAATTCCATTACAAAAATTTACAATTATAGTTTGAACTACATCCAACTTGAACTTTGCATGACCCATTTTGCCCACTTTGATACATTCACACTTCGCGATGTTTCATTCAAACGTACGACATTTTGCGATACTCTCTGCTACGTGAATGACTTATTACGTTTAAAATACCCACAATTAAATATTTAAAATAAAATTTAAGAATTGTTAAGAATAATTTAACTGAAAAGCAAGGTAAATTCAATCAACTTTGAAGATGTGTCTCGCTGCCAATCAAGCATTCGCGTGCAGCCGGAAGTACTGCCCGCCGGCGCAGATGTAAACAAAGCAAACCCATGAGTTTACGTTAGAAAGTATCGTTTTTTCTGCACTTTAAGTGACAAAGTCGATTATTTATTAAGAGCATGGTATAGATAAAACAAATAGGTACTAGGGTCGGTAAACAGATTTAAACCATTCATAGAATAAGGGTTTTAACCACTCGACATAGCCTCGTGGTTAAAACCCTTATCCAACTCGTGGTTTAAATCTGATTACCGGCCCTTGTATCTAATTATTCTATATGTTATAGACAATTTCTTTTTAAATCTCTTAAAATGGCGAACATTTGTGGCCTTGTCTGGTTCGCCAGCCCCCTTTCGACTCGGGAATCTCTATTCAGCAAAACGGTAAAGTAGTTTAATAACGAGGGGTCAGGAAAAACTCCACCTCGTGTCGTTGAGCTTGGGTGCTGTGAATTAATAAACTACACCCTCGGAGGTGAAAAATCGGGGTACGCCTATAAATTTGTGCCCCTGCAACCATATCCAAGGCCGTTTGAAATCCGAAAAAACATAGATGCTGAGTGCTAGTGACTGTCTATCAGTATGTCAAAAAGCATCGAGATAGGAATATTTGTATTTGTTATCAAGCAGATAAGGTGTGAAGAGAAAACACAACTGAAGAAGAAAAAGAAAGAAGAAGAAGAAGAAGAAGAAGAAGAAGAAGAAGAGAAAAAATGACAGCATACACAAAAACTATAGTCTGAGTGGTTTACACAGACTGATAATGGGGGGGGGGGGGGGGGGGCTTGAAGTTTGGTTCGAAGTACGCTGATTGCTCATAGCGGGGGTGGTGTGGGAGAGGGTGTGCAATCATTAGACAGTGAAAACTCAATGGGCAGTAAAATGCTCATTGGCATTCTTAACTGTGGTGATGATGTGATGGTGATGATGTGGTGATGATGCTATGTTATATCGTGATAATGAAAATAGCACCATTCCTCGTAGAGGGTGTCGCTCTTCTCAAATGTTTATTTCACCTTGAATTTGGTGCTCATGGGGAGCGATAAGGGGGCTGAGCCTCTTACGCATTCTCCTTGCTAGTATTTTACTTTTAGGTTTTCGGATGAACAGTTAGGTGTTTGGGGGTGAGATGAAGTGGAGAGAACCACCGAGCGGCAGCTAACAGCAGTCCTACCTTTCAGCACACTAACTGGGAAAAAGCGAGGCTTGAGTCCAGATTAGATTGGTTCAAGTCACACTCTATCACTGCGCTCCCATTCGAAATCTAAGGAAGCGAGTGTTAAGTTCTAGAATGCTGGAAGCCCACATTACTCTGACGTCCAGGTAACTTAAAGGCTTCATTATAAGTATAAATAAGTCCAATTACTCAGGTTGTGTGAATTTGCCTTTATACAATTTATGGGAGAGTGCCTACAGGCACTCTCCCATACATTGTAACAAGGCAAAGACATGTTAAAAAATATGGGTGACCAAAAATAGTTTTGTACTCCACCAGTTAAGTTTTTTGCTGGACACAACGCACATGGGCGTATGAGCCAGGGGGTGGGGGCAGTCCCCCCACCCCCCATGGGTTCGAACAAACTAGCTTTAAAAATCCGGGCAAGGAACGACAGAGAGAGAGAGAGAGAGAGAGAGAGAGAGAGAGAGAGAGAGAGAGAGAGAGAGAGAGAGAGAGAGAGAGAGAGAGTGAGAGAGGGTCATGTATATTTGTATTCCATCCATGCAGGATTTCAGGCACAAAAGCCCCATACGCCCATGACAACGCATCTGATGCGGGTAAGTACTGAACCCATAACCTGTCGATCACGAATCTATTACCTTATAAGCAATGGGCCACAACTCTATGGAGAGACCTTAGTAAGCAATGAAACTTACACTCCCTGATGATTTAAAGCATAGGTAGCATTTGTAATGTGTCGATGGTGTGACATGGCAGTGGCGGATCCAGCCTACCTCTCAGGACGCTCAAGCGGTACTCAGATTTTCTCAGCCAACACTGACTCAACTTTCAAAAATGACCTTCCTGGTCGGTGTTGCTTGAGGTTCACAGTGAGAAAAATAAAACCGACCATTTCGCGATTAAATTGGCTGGCATCCCACAGCACTTTACCGATCATTAGTGCGTCTGTATTCACTTTTTCGTGACCAAAAAACAAGGAAAATGATACCAACTTAGTAATGAAATACAACGAATGCAGGCCCAGAAATGCGTCTCCGTGCATCCCATTTCTAAAAAAAAATTCAGGGGCCCCGAACCCCCACCAATGGAAAGGGATACCCCCTCCCATACCCTCACCCGACGTGGCCTGCGGCCACGGCTTGGCAACCAGCCAAGCTGTTGAGTGGTACTCAGTTTCAGTTTCTGGATCCGCCCCTACATGGAGTGATGCTTTGCATAGCTAATGCACTGCAGAATTTCCATGTCATCGACACTATAAAAGTTCCCATGCACTCTTGACTTGAAACTGAAAAATATGGAAAAATGCATGAGTGGAGGCATATTCTCCTTGATCCCAGAGTACAACTGAGAATTATTCATAGCGCGAAAGGATCGCAGTCGCAACCTTTCCACCTCCTATCTATATCCACGTCACTGGATTTTAATGGGTACATATTGACTTTAAATAAGAGGTAAATGAAAAATTGAGTAAAACGAAACGACTGAATTTCTTCGACTTTTTTTCTCAATATATTAAAAAATATAGGTCAGGAGCATACAGCTGACACTTCAGAGAAACACTTCAAATGTTGTTATCTTCAGAACTCTCTCTCTCTCTGTGGATGTGAATATTGACCAACAGGCATAAACTGTCCAAAATCAAGACAGTAATGTCTCATAATTATTCAGGGAGTGTTCATAGAATAAATAAAATGTCTCAAGTGGGAACATCAGAATCACTCGAGTTTTGCTGCAAGATGTAGATCACACGTCCAAATATTTAATATGGATACATAACCACGGGCAATCGTCATTCTTACAAACTGCTTCCGCTCTGAACTAATCGGCATGCAAACAAACAGCGTTCCTTGCAATGTTTTCCATTTGCATCCTGAAATGTCATCTTTAGAAACAGATCCCACAATCATAAAACATTGCCTCACAGGTGGTCTAAAGGGTTTTTTACGATATATATGAAATTACGAATTATTGTAGGAGAGACCAACGCCAATATTAATAGATTGCACAATGTGACGAAAGAGCATTTTCCGGAGTTCAGGAGGGTCGGTTGTTTCCCACCATAATGTTTTTTTCTATTCTTCAGTTTAATGCGTTATCTTGAACTATGGACGAGGCATGTATTTCTCTTGAGTGAGGGTGACAGGGACGTGAAAACAGGGGATGTGGCGGGGGCGCCTCATCCGACAATCCCGGTCAAATTTTTCAACAGTTAGAATCACCAATGGTGGAAATTTCATTTATTACACGCATGTTCTATCAAATCCCTTCTACAGCAACACTAAACCATGCGAAAAATGAAAATCAGTTCCGCACACATGTGCGAAACGGAAAGCGTTAACGAACTATTTTTAAATAGAAGCGAAATTTCACTGGAATTTTCTACAAATCGTGCGCCGCCATTACAATTTGAATCGCTAGCGATAGATAAAAATAGTAACATGGGTTCCCCTCGCAAATTTGGTTGGGGACAGAATGTTGGGTTTTTTTTTTGGTTGATGGTACTGCTGTCAAATGAATTGCTGAGTGTACTTCTGATAAATGCTTTATATACATGAAGGCGTGTAATAAACACAGAACGACACACGCGTGTGAATGCGTTAATTGATATGGCACTTGTGCTATCGCGGAAGGATAAAACGCCTGCACTCGTGCCATATCGATTAACCCATTCATACGCGTGTGTCATTCTGTGTATAGATTGTGTGGCATTCTCTATGTGGCTTTGACCATTTTTCTAACAGATATTTAGTGATTTGTAAACCATATTTCATAGGATTTTTTAGCTGGCGTCAATATTTCGTCCACTGAGTGCAACAGGATGCCATCTGCAATGCTAAAGCATAACGGATGACGCCATGTTACACTGGAGAGATGCTTTCCAACTCTAGAACCCAAAAGGTCATATATTTTGAACACAATTTGAAAGGTTGCATTCGGATTTCTTCACAGTTGGAAATTTACAGGTAGTTGGACAATTCTCACTTGCACCATTAGGGGTGCAAACCAAACGATTTTCTCAAAAGTTGGATTTTTGGCCGCCAACGGGGTACAGATGGAAATTCATAGGGCCACACGCTCCGAACCAAAACCCTCTAGCCACGCGCCTGGGATGAGTAGTTCCCGTCATCAGTTGCACACAGGTAGCAACTATTAATGCCAAACATCTCCGTGTGCCACAAGTTTTACTCTCTCTTATAAGGGGTCGAAACCATGAAATCTCCAACAGAAATTAGAGAGTCAAAGATCGCCGATCTCCTTGTTTTCCTCGTCCGTTGTAAAGCTTTTTATCGCTGATCTTATTCCTGTCGAGAATTTTATAGTCTTGAAGACCCCTCCCAAATCTCTATCAATTCGAATCCTTTCTTCCAACAAGGGATGCTTTCACTTCACCGGCTGCCCCGATTGCGGGGAAACTACACGTTGCTATATGCAGTGTCTTCCTGTACATGCGACCTGATGATAGAAGAAGGGTTCAAGAGGAGGCACCTAGTAGGAAGCAAACGCGTATCTAGAAATTTTGTTGGGGAAATGCGCTAAGTGGGGATCGACGATCAGCGAGCCGTGACCGACTTGGCGGAGAACATTTTGAAAATGGAGCTCTGTTGTAGCATCTGTGAAAATATTTGAAGCTTAGGACCCAAACTCTAAGCACCTTTGTGCTATCGTGTGTGAAAATTTATTTAACAGATCGAAAGAGAATTGCTGGAGCGGAGGCCCCAACCGTCGACCTCTAGCGCACAAAGCAACCGATTTACCACGAGACAAAGACATCCGGACCAACCAGGCTGGTTGATAAGTGCCTTTATACCTCGACCGTTACAATACTCTCACGTTCTTTTGGGATTCACCTCTAGTGAATCGCACCCCAGATTCCAACTCAGACTGTCGAATCATTAATCACGCTTCCCCACAACACCCACTGCTGAGAGCTGGTCAACGGCACAAATGTAATAGATGAGGAGAGAAGTGCGGGAGTCGTGGATCGAACCGTCGACCCACAGAATGCAAAGCGACCGATTTACCACGATACGAAGAGATCAGGAGCAACCATACTGGTTGATAAATGTCCTTTATATCTCGACCACTACATTTACATACAAAATAGATCGGTAAAGTTGATAGGCATATTTTATTTTCCATATATAAACATATTATACCTATATATGTAATTCTGTTAACCCTTTACCTAACATGAAAAGCAGACAACACTTGCAAAAAAATTCTTGAATAACTAATTTTTTTCATTTTTTTTTTGTCTCAAAAACAGAGGTTATGACCCCTCATTGGAACGAGGGGTCATAACCTATATTTTTGACACAAAAAATGAAAAAATAATGAAAATTAATTGGCGATGTTTGAGAATAGCGCTGGCGGTTTTTCCGTTACGTTGGATAAAGGGTTAATATGTGATTCTGGCAGAAATTAAACAGCGAAAAGTTCGGTCTAACATATAGGCTTCCAGTTTCTCTGAAACGCCTAAATAAGCACTTTGATACTTTTTTTTATAGCCGCGACCATAAAAAAAAGTTTCAAAGTAGTAAATAGGAGTTTCACAGAAACTAACTGCAAACGAGAACATTTTATTGTTTGAAACAACCGGCTAAATTGAAAGCAGGGAGATGACTCACTTAAGCTCCCACCTTCCTGTCAAATCCCTCCTTTAATTAGCAATTTGTTCAGTGTTAAATATATGTTATATTGTACGGTGCCTTGTGCTGTTACTTTTTTGTTGTTGTTGTTGTTGTTGTTGTTGTTGTTGTTCGTTTTGTAACGTATAGCATATTCTTTGAATAAATATTGTTTAAACTACATTGAAACCAGCCAAAATTCCAGACAATGTGTCAGTATTTCGAAAACAAGATAAATGTAACGAAAGAAAGTCAACCAAAAATATTAACTTAAAATCCCCGAGTACAGCACAAAACGCTCAAGACCAATGGTGACCATGAAGGGGTTGGACAGTCGGAAACACATGAGATTGCGAGGTGGTGATATTGTTTGGGGATACAGATCACCATTGCAGAACCGAGCACCGCGGAATTTTGTCGCGACAGAAAGATTTGAGATAGGAAGTACAAGTGCCGGGAGTTGAAAAACTGAACAAAAATGTCCACTAGATATAAGCTTGTCCTATACTAAATATTAGACGAGCTTTTTACATGAATCCCTGCCATAGAATTGTCACCTGGTTATCGCCAGGCTGTTTTCACCCTCCCCCACACGTTTGCGAAGAGAAAGATAAGAGCGCTACGCAAACCCTTCGACAGTCCCTCCCATCCCCCTTAGTTGATTGAATAATTTCTTTTTTGCCACGAGTAATTTTTCATTCATCAAGTGTGTGTGTGTGTGTGGAGGGGGGATTATGTTATCTGAAAAAGGGCACGACGAATCCCCCATGCCCCGTTTCCGCCGCCACTGAACTCTAATCTCTCGATCTGGAGGGGAACGGGCATCATTCCGGCCCTTCCGAAGGGTGCGCGGACCTTTCGGCCCAATGTTTTGTCCCCAGATGTTTCGGTCCACATTTTTTAGGAAAACGGATGTTTCAGCCCACATGATTTTGAAGTGAAATTTTTGAATAAAAACGTTGTAAAAGACAATGGGAAACAAAAACAAACCATAGAATTTAAACTCATAATAGACTTTTATTTTAGTTGCAGATATTTATTTTAGGATTCTATTGACAAAAAGTCTAGTTTTAGAAACACTAATATTAATATCTCTCACTTCCTCTCTCCCTCTCTCTCCCTCTCTCTCTCAGATTATGATTCACACTATATTAGCTTCATTTCACAAATTTGGAAACTTTAACTCTTTACCCATCGTAACGGCCAAAAACGGTCAGCGCTATTCTCAAAAATCATCAATTAATTTTCATTATTTTTTAATTTTTTGTCTCAAATCGAAGTTATGACCCCTCGTTGGAACGAGCTCGTCGAGCTCGTTCCAACGAGGAGTCATAACCTATGTTTCTGAGACAAAAAAAGAAAAAAAATTAGTTATTCAAGATTTCTTTTGCAAGTGCCGTGTGCTTTTCATGTTAGGTAAAGGGTTAAAGGATTATAATTATGTAATCTAAATAAATCGCAATATAACTGTCACACAGTAATTGCTTTGCAAACACTTTAAAATTGATACTAGGTTTTTGTAGTGTTCATTTTGATGTATTTGAACTGCAATTTTGGAGTAAAGGTTTTATTGAAAAGTGGAATAGGTGGAGCACTAATATATTCATCAAACAGTAACCCAATATTTTGATACTTTACTGCGTCTGGTGAAAAACATTAATGATCAACGTATTCCACTTTATAAATAACGTCACAGAATATGTCTGTTAATGGATCAAGGTCTTGGAGCATAATCCATTAACTGACTTATTTGTATGGTTTTATTGAAAAGTGGAATGCGTTGACCACTAATATTTTTCACCAAACATTAATCCTTAATTTAATTGTTTTTACTCAAAAATTGTAATTCAAATACATCACAATTAACTCTATATAAAGACAGTGTCATAGAAAGTATAATATAAATTATGTTGTATAAAAAAATTTACAAACAGCATAACTTTCAATTATTTTAATAAAAAGGGAATTTTACAGATATTGTGTGCCAAAACACACATTTTTCTCTTAAATGTGAGTTCAATTTAAATTTAAAATAAACTTACCAAAAAACAATTAAGAAAGAAAAAGTAAAAATCAAAATAACACACAAAAACAAACAACACCCACCCCCGCCCCCATAACTAGAGGCTCAAGTGAGCCTAAAACGCTCACCTGGCTCAAGTTGTCAAAAGAGATGAGTGTATCAGTAAGTCACCAGCAGCAAGAGCAATTTTTTGGTTTGCTGTGACACAACGAGAGGCAAATTTTTTGGCAATTCATTTCTGCTGGTCCCAGGAAAGCTTTCTAGCAAGCTCTGTTCTGTGAAGTATTAAAAAACAACAACCGAACGAACTTTTTGTTTTGTTTTCAACTACTGTGGTTCTCTCTGCCAAAATTTTTTTTTAAAAATTAATGAAATACTTATGACCCTGTTATATACTACATGACAAATGTGATTCAGATCTGCCCATTGAAACTGAAAATAGAAATTTTGAGTGTAGCCCAGAATTTGGGAGCCCAAATTTTGACTTACTGAGTTTCTTTGAAAAAAGTGGATCTGCATCACTAAAGTAAGTTCCAAACAAGAAATCTAAGCATTATTGCAAGTGGCTTATAAAAAGAAGATTTTAAAAGCATATTAGGCTGATGGAGCATTAATCCCACCCTAAGGAATATTGTAATTTGGTGCGAAAAAACAGAAGAGTAAATTCCTCCAGCCTGAAAATGGCAGCAGCTTCATTTGCACAAAGGAGAAAAAGTTTACTCCGAAGGTGGTCTGTGCCATAAATGAATGAATTTGGCCCAGTGGTTTTAAAGAATAAGAACGATTTCAAACTAGAGAAACAGAATTTTACTGCCACCAGCAAATTTAAGTCCGTGTGAAAATGGTTAAAGCATCAAAAATAAATAAAACAGAAAGAGAATTTATGGAGGCTTATTTTGGGGGGTAAAATATTTTTAAAGAAATCAGAAATAGGTTTTCGTTTACATGAAATAAAATCTTTCTAACCCACATTGAAGCCTTGAAAGGGTTAAATTAAAGATATTCAAACAGGAATTAGAGATATTTTTTCCAAGAAACCAGAAAAACATATATGTGCACAGCATTAAAAAAGTCAAGGCATCAATAAAATCTTTGAAACCCACACTGAAGTCTTCAGAGGGTTAAATTAAAGACACCCATACAGGAATCAGATAAATGTTTCCAAGAAACCAGAAAAAAACATATTTGTGCACAGATTTGAAAGGGTTCAGCATAAAATAAAATCTTTGGAAAACACACTGAAGTCATGAGAGGGTTAAATTAAAGATATTCATACAGGAATCAGATCATTTTTTCCAAGGAACCAGAAAAAAACATATACGTGCACAGTATTGAAAGGGTTTGATCAAATTTTCTAAAAAAATTCATTTTCTGATTATACTAACAGATTAGAATGTTTCTGACAGCAAATTGTTGTGATAAGAACAAAATGTTATTCTGGATGTTATTCTAAGTTCTCAGTGAATGAGATTTTTCTCCAGGATAAACTACTGCAAAAATGCTGACTCATCATTTTTTCAATACCCTCTACCGGGCACCCTGATTGAACCGGTGGCAATTTTTTTAACCAATCCCTTCTTCCGGTCCTAAGGATGCTTCATACGAAATAACAGTTCTCTGTTCCTTGTGGTTTGGAATATATGGGCTTTTGAATGCTGTTCTGTTTTTAGCCCCTGGGGTTGCCACAGGGCTGTGATTTTTTTTTTTTTGTGGGGGTGGGGGTATCAATCAATTATTTAGAACCCACTTATACTACATGCCAAATTTTGTTGAAATTGGCCCACCGGTTCTTGAAATAGAAATTTTGGGCAGAGCCCAAAATGGATATGCCCCCACAGAGAGCCCAAATATTGACCTATCAGCTTCGCTTGAACAAACTTTAATCTTCTACACCAAAGGATGTTCCATACCAAAAAGGCATTCTCTCTGGTGGTTCATGAGAAGAAGATTTTTAAAGGTTTTTAAGCTTTTGGGGCATAAACCAGAGCCCGAATATGGCAGCTGCTTCATTTGAACAAACAGAAAGGGTATACTCCATAGATGGTCTGTGCAATATATGTTTGATTTTTTCCTAGGGGTTGTGAAGAAGAAGTCAAGTTTGCAAAAGTTAACGGACGACGGATAAAAGTGATGGCAAAAGCTCCCACTGACTTGCAGTCAGGTGAGCTAAAAATATGGGCTGAAACGTCCATTTTCCTAAAAATGCCGAAACGTCCTACATTCCTCCCGCAGATATTTATGTCATTACAACACATATTGAAAGTACTGTGAATGTGCGTCGAGTTTTTTTCATGCTTCGTCTAATTGTTGAAGTTGGTGATGATTTGGCTATCATTCTAAACAGAGCGAAGTTGAGAAACCTCAAATTTGATTTTTATGAAGTGGAAATGTGATGTATGTAGAATATGAAGTAGTTTCTCACGCTCCGGTTATGTTCTTCCACATCGAGATGTAAATCTGTAACAAACCCTCTTAACGCCTTTATTGAGAGTCTTGTCCAATTGTAATTCTCGCTCTTAACATATGTCGTTTAAGGTCATCTTTCTGTCAAGGGACAGCATTAGCTCCATAATTGCTCAAGAAATGAGAAGATCACATTCAAAATGAACCGTTTAACTATCCCCATTTGTGTAAAATTCAATTATTCCGAGAGCTGACCCTCTACTAGATCAATACATGTCTCGCTATAGTAATTAAACTAAATTAATTTATTATACCCCGAGGTTCAAAAGGTGAGTCATTTTAGGAGCGCAGTGGAAAAAAACTCTTCAGTGTCGCTTCCTAACATCACTGTATACAATTGAAGCTAATTAACTTGAACTGTATAGTTCATTATAATTAATTACAATATCAAAATCTATACAGAAAACTCTGCTTTAGAAGCGGCCAGCAATATAGTAGATAAATAGCTGTCCATCATAATATGTCGCTGATCAACTGTCGATCAGTTCGGACGCTCCACTGGATTCTCCGTGAGCA
Organism: Pictodentalium vernedei; assembly: GCA_031216915.1. Taxonomy (NCBI): domain Eukaryota; kingdom Metazoa; phylum Mollusca; class Scaphopoda; order Dentaliida; family Dentaliidae; genus Pictodentalium; species Pictodentalium vernedei. Next base: position 650,818,213 of record CM062297.1, read on the forward strand.
CCACTAACAACAGCCAGAATAATTTCCCCACATAAGCTAATGGCATGTTAAAATGTCTGAATGTGGGTAACAACAGAGGTTGGGCCATCCATGTTTCTGATGATACCTGCCAGGTGATCTTGGATTTTCCATTATCACCTGGAATGGCTCCTACTAAAAATCCCTAACAGATACCAAAGAAGCCAGCAGCCAAGCCATCGGCTTCTCTCGGGAGTGGTAGCACTTTTGCCCAGTCAGGCACTGGTTCACACCCAGAGAACCCTGACAGGGCTAAGAGAAAGAAGAACCCGTCCTCTAAGCGTCGGGATACCAAGCGCTTAGAGGCCTGGAAGAAAAAGAGGGTTGAAGAATCCTGTAAAGCGAAGGAAGAGGAAATGGAAACACACTCCTCCATCCCGCCGGAAAAAATACGCCTGAGATAATTCCAACAGACACTACCAAGTCACCCAATGCCTCTCTCTCTAGCACCATCTCTAGCTTGGACCCCAACGCTAAAGAGGAAGATGAAGAACTAAACAAGCTCGCCCAGGAACTGGAACAACAGATTGTGGGCACAGAAGAGGCAACTGACAGCTCTTCCGCCGAAACCGAAGAACATGAACTAACCACACAGCTCAAGGAAAGATCTGAACTGGATGCGCTAGAAAAGAAGTTCAGAGACAATATGCAGGCTCTAAAAACGGATGGACGACGACAGGTTTGGAAACAGACGAACTACGTTTCCAGGCCGCCATGGCAACTAATCAGGCTCAACAATCAAAGACCATCACGGAACCACAGCCCATACCACCAAAGGCCAAGGAATCTCCACCTCCACCTCTGCCGCCAAAGAAGAAAAGAAAAAAGCAAAAGAAATAGGAAGCAAGACCAGTTGAGAAGCCACCAGTCCAGTACGAGCAGTACGCGCACGAGCAATAAAACACCGCCAAACCAGACCCACTTATGGGATGCACGTCGCATCCCCAAGTGATGATTCTTTCGGAGAGTCGCTGATCAAACATTTGACCTTACCACCACACTATATGGTAACACAGAGGAACCCTATAAATTAAATAGACACTTTGCGAGAGAAAAATATCCAGTTAACAGAAGTATACAGTTAACAGAAATGAGACATTTCTTATCTTTTAGTTATAAACTCGGTATTTAATTTATTATATTTTGTTTGACAGAGCTCATTGAGCTCTGTCAACAAAGATATAATAGACTAAAGGCCTATATCGGATGTTCCGAGACCAAAAATGTCTATAAATATGGGAAAACTCAGTGGATGCCGGAGTAATTCTTCGACAGATTGCAAATTGTTTTATTCAATTAACAGGAGTTTACCCTGTAACCTATGTGCAATTAACAGGTCAAAGTTGTTCTGAAGGTATGATAAGTGGTTGCTGTTTATAAGTTATATATAATTAAAAGACTGTAACTTAAAAATAATGCAGACGTTCAGGGACCGACGTTCTGGAACACATGGATGGGACTAGATCCCTCACGCTAACACTGGAGTTATTTGAGGGGTTTTTTTTTGGTGTGTGTGGCGGGGCCAGCTGACACATGTTTAACAAATAATGGGCTCCTATGCATTTTTCAAAAGTGTCGGCTAATTCCGCTTGAGAGTGATATTAGACACCTTTCGCAAATTGAACGGTTACGATTACACTTACACTTAGTGTACTATGTCATCAAAATATGCGCACCTCATATCAGTAGTCGATAGATCCTAACTGCCAGAACAGATTGTATTACGGCTTCCAGAGGAGTTAAATTTGGAGGCCGAAAGAGCTTACGGTGAAAACACATCGGACACGAACGATTTTCTTAAGACTGTTGCTCAGTGGGCGCGGTGCGAGCATTGTAAACGATGCGCTAAATATAAAATCAGCGCTGGCTCTTTTATGTGTGTTGCTGAGAAAATACACGAGGTGTGCGACTGCGGCTGACTGTTAGCAAACGATAAAAATTGAAAACACTTAGTCCATCGAGTAAGCTTTTATAAAAATCATTGATTATAATTTTGACACAACGAATCTTTGCGTTAAAATTCTAATCCTTGGCTCTATGTTTCAGCTTGCACTCTGGATCCAGTGTATTCAATGGCCGTCTGTGCTTTGTATTCGAACAGAATTACTGTTACAATGTTACAATACACTAAATTATTTGCATTGTCAACAAGCCAGAAACTAAGCAGACTGTCATCTGCAAAATGAGGTCCCCAGAGGGTGAATTTAGTGATGCTACCCTGCACAGCAGGGTAGCATCATCAAATTTACCCCCTGTGAACCTCAACCTGAATCAGGGTCTCAAAACTGAACAAAAAGATTTACCCAGAGGATAAATTGGCCCACTCTATCTGATAGTATCATCAAATGCACCCTTTGGGGACCTCATTCTGCAAATGTCAGATTGCTTATTTTCAGGCCTGATTGTCGACAGTATTAACATTTTCCTGTCTCCAAAGCTCATCAAGATCATTTGGGGGAAAACAGTCCTGTATCCACTTAGTATATCATCTCATTAAAGAAATGAGCAGGAAAAAAATATATGTTGCCGTGTGTTTTTTGTGTTCAAATTTGGCAATTCCCCAACTACCTTAAACACCAATAAATAAATATAAATAAATAAATCCCCAACTTTTCCCCAACAGTTTCACACGCAATTGAAAAGCCATATTTTACTTGTCCCCCTCGCCTTATTTTTCAGCTCTAACAATTTTGAAAGGACAGCCGGTGAAAATATTTTAAGCCTTTTCCAAAACAGACACTGTGACATTTTTATTTAGGGCTTCAAAATCAATAAATATTGCCCCGATCAGCTGATCTCCTTCATTTTATGCTCTATTAAATGTTGAGGTAAAATCCGTTAGGGGACGTTTTTGCCACTATTTAGTGTTTTGTAACCACAAACAGACGATATAGTAGATTTTAGATTTATCGCACCGCGCGCATCACATGCGCTGTGCAAGGCCTGAAGAAAAAATCATTCGGTCGCGTTCGGTGTGTTTTCACCTGTACGCTTGCCTGGTTGAAATTGTATAAAATAATTGTAATAGATGTATTCGTCATAAAGAAAATTAACGGTCTCAGCCACTATAAATGAGAGGGAAGGCTGGGTTCTGTTCGGGTATGATAAAGTAACACACATAAGTTGCATAACGCCTCTATGCCATCTATCTTACTCCCATTTGGAAGGATGATGGTGTCTGGGATTCACAATTTTACACGGAGAACTCCAATATCCTCCTTAGAAAATCAAAAAAAAAAAAAAACTGTCAACATTGAATGTCAGATAAATCCCCCAATAGAAAAGTATGTTTTGAAGGTTCAAAACCTGATTCTTCTGTTTCGGCAGCTAGACCGATGAACAGAAATCTCGGGTCTGTCGACAGGTCAAACTCCGCGTCTTGCTTCTTACTGAGTCAGCAGAAAAATCAAATAGCCATTCAAGTCGAGAGACACGGGATGTGCACGGTTTTCTTGCTTCTGTATGCTCCACTATGGACTTACGCAAAAGAGACAACACCTTGCCCAGGACCGGATTGAGGCCAACTAGCCTAAGCACAGCATGATAGCTGAAAAAATTCCGCGATGCCCCTTCTCCTTGAAGCACGTGTTTATTTTTCCTAATGGTTAACGCAGGACTGACCTTGTCGTGTGTCATAAAATGTGTGACTACACCGGCCTTCCATACCACCCATATTGGTGCGACATATTGACAGTACGAAAACTCCGATTCGTCGTTGTTTTTGGAAAGGAGTTTCGTGCCTCAGGCGGATACAACGACAATTAGCTAACTGTTGTCGTTTAAGTAATTGTCAGCTTTGCGAAAGGTGGCTATTCAAAATGTCCACCAACGCCATTTACAAAAACATAAAATGCAATATCTCTGTCACCATACACGCTGAAGCACATATGAAATGTCTTTTCCCACTAATTTTAACTTAATAAATCCGCTGGAATGGTTATTTTTAAATATTGAGACCATCGTGACCTTAACCCTTTACCTAACGAATCAGCCGCATCCTCCCGCGTAATATGCAAATTCAGCAGCTGAAAAAATATTATTTTTTGAAAAATTTCAACAAAACCATATCATGTAACCCCTCTTTGGAACGAGCTCGTCGAGCTCGTTCGAATGAGGGGCCACATGATATGGTTTTGTTGAAATTTGTTGTAAAAATTTAAAAAATGATATTTAAAATAATAAATTTTGATATCGTCTGCGTTGGGTAAAGGGTTAAATGTGAAGATGGCCACTATCTGTCTTCTTGAAAAACATAAGATACATTATCTCTGGACCTTTGTGAACTTCAATTATAAATGAGGTGTCTTTCCCAGAACTGTAGTATAATAAACCCACTGGATTGGCTAGTTTTAGGTTGGGAGGTTATCATTACCTCTATATACCTCGATATACAAGATGACTGCTATCAGCCATCTTGAGAAAATTTACGATGTTATATCCATGCGACTGGTGTGCTATAAGAACAAATGAGTTGTCTTTTTCACTAATTTTAGCAAGATAAACCCACTAGAATGGTTTCTCGGTGCGTTTGTTGATAATTCAAGTCCTTAACATCATTTCTTAGGAAGCTCTTCCTGATCTGATCTGAAATGGAAGAACTCTTTCGAGTGAAACAAGTGAAAAAATTCTCTGAATATTGGTCAAGATTTGTGACAGAATTTGAACTGATAAAGTAGTGCAACAGACATTTTCGCTCTCAAACTCTTCGTCTCGCATTTGGGAGATGTGCAGTGCACCATGTGTAGTTCTAGATGCGACTATGCTTGTGTTTTGTGTGGCCAGGGTACCTTTCTTGACCTAAGCTAAACGCATAGGATTATCCAAAACAAACAGAAAACTTAAATTTGAAATGGAGCCTTCTGGGGCAAACTTAACCTTTTCAGCCATGTCTATCAAAACTAATCATAAGGGCGTCAACAAACACAATATCATGTACTTTACACGGGCGAATCTATTTGGAAATTGTAGGGAGGTATGGTCGGATCCGGGCGGGGAAGGGGGGGGGGTGCACTCCAATTTCTTTCACAAGCACCGAGACCAGGGGACACGGTATTATTCACTATAAAACATGGACATCCACTACCGGAGAGAAAGAGTTTCCAAAATTTTGCCTTGGCGACCCGCAGACCCTGCCAACAGGAATAGGATACTCCTCTCGTACTCGCCGTAACTCGCCTCTACGCGCGCCTCATCATGAGCCATGATGGAAATATGCCACCCCCCCCCCCCCCACACCACAGGATCCTGAATCCGATACTGACAGGATCTATAATAATTAAATCCTACAGCCTATTCATCATATTACTGATCGTCCCTTATATTTCCTTGTAAAGTATGTCGTCCACCTTTCACATATCTTCCGCTCATGACATGGCTGCCCTTTTGCAAATCTCCCGATCTACCGGCCAAGTCTTTCGCCCAGATCTCCACTGAGTATTCAGAGACGCATCAAACACATCCAGGCACAATACAGGCTATTAATGCAACATCAGTAGTCAGCATTACGGTAGACGTCGTGGAGAAGTGCCAAAGTGTTAGTTTTCACGATGATACTAAGCGTTGTCGGCAAATTCGTCCTGAATCTTTCAGGTCAGTACCGACAAAGACACGTGAAACTCGTAAACTCTAACATACTTTCATTTCTCCGCCCCGAGCAAAATATTATTCCAGTCTTTTAGAAACAGTGTGGTTCAACAATGTAATTTTTTGCGAAATGTCCATTTCTTTCATAGTCATCTTTGATAACAATCGACCGCAGAAACCACAACGTGGCCCCTTGGGTCAAACACTTGATCGTTGTCTGATGCTTTGTTATTTCGAAAGTTTGCCTCTACGATCTGATTGAAAGATACATTAGCATTAGTGGTTGAAAGTAATTCGAACCTGTCGCCGTATTAAAATGGCCCGTCGTCACAATGGGTGGTTTATTGTATTTATTGTGTTTCTGGCGGACAGTTTTATTGGAATTAGCCGAAAGCTCAAAAATTATTCACATCAAAATTAAACTTGTAGTTTTATTTCTAAAAAGTACTATTTCATGGTGTACTGCTTTTGATATTAACTCTCTGCACACTGATGCCTGGTAAACTTCAGCGTTTTTTTACGAGAGTGGTGGTCGAGTCAACAAATGCGCTGGTCTCTTGTGCCACAGTGCCGGGATCGATCCTATGTCGGAAAGTTCTCTAGGTGTCCGAACACACTCTGGGAGCATCAGTTATGGGGTTGGTGCCGTCGCAGCGTACCGTCATAACGCTCGGATCGTAAAATGTACGGAGAGAGACACACCCCGTCCCGGATAAAGAAACATTTGTAGTATTCGAGAGGGTAGAGGCCGCGAAGTTGCCACAACGGAGGTATTTATGTATTTATGGTGGTTTAACGACACTTTCGCCAGCCAGGGTCACCTCGTGTCGGACAGTTTTACGGGTGGAGGAAGCCGGAGTACCCGGAGAAAACCACCGAGCAACGGCGAGCAACTGTCAGACTCCCCAACATACTAACTCCACACAAGCAGGGTTAGGATTGGTTGAAGACAAGTGCACCATCGACGTGCAGTACGCCTTAGCACACAACGCTATCGTGCCCCCACGTGGGAAATGGGGTGAAGGGTCTTGCCCAAGGACACAACACGGTTGCCGCAGGTGGATTCGAACCGAGGACCTCTCGGCTTGCAGCCTGCACCTCTGCCAACTGAGCCACTGCCCCCCCCCCCCCCCCCCCCACAACGGACGTCATTTCACATACGCAAGGAGAGGCGTAAATATAAGTTGTATAACTTGTTCGCCAATCCCTAATTATAAGCTTAAAAACTGGTGGCGAAATATCAAAATTTCAAACTGCATTCCTTTCTCACGCGTTAACCATTTGAACCCAGGTGGTATCTTCCAGGTCAGTTCAATGACAGGAATTCGAAGAGTCCACATTTATTATTTGGGGGTAGACCAATTAATATTTTCAACGTGCAGCCATGGGGCTGCACGTTGAAAATATTAATTGGTCTTTCCCACACATTCACTCAGCAGCCATCCTACTTAAGGAAATTATGACGTATTATGCTTCTGTGTCTGAAAAGCGGCCGCTCGGGTTCAAAGGGCTAAGAGACCATTGAAAAGAGGACTTTTTCAAAATCATTTGGAAACAAAAAGTTTCTTCTTTCTTTAACCGAACCTCATATAGTAACTGTATTTAACCCTTTACTCAACGCACAGGATATCAAAATTTATTATTTTAAATATAATTTTTCCATTTGTTCAAAAAAAAAAAAAAATCAACAAAACCATATCATGTGACATGATATGATTTTGTAGAAATTTTTTTATTCTTTTTTTTCAACGGCTCAATTTTCAAATTAAGCTGGATGGGGGAGGGGGCACGATTTTTTAGCTAAAGGGTTAATGGCAGTACTTTCTGATGCGACGCGGAGAGATATAACTTATTGGTTTTGTGAAGCCACAATTATGCTTTAAACATAATAGGTGGAGTCAGTTTGACCAATTTTATATTGAATGTACACATATTTTACCGCCTTATTTAAATAAAAAATGGAAGCAAAAAGAAAATAATTTTGAAATAAAGAGAAAACACGCAATAAAAGAAGGAACGTTAAATAAGTTGATCATATATCAACTTATTTAACGTTTTAAAGATTGTTTTGATTGGGGTATTTTTGCAATGAGCGATTCAAATATTTTTTCCAATTGGATGCAGTGTTAAAAATTGACAAATTTATTACCGACAGAGGCATATGCGTGCGCAAACACCATACAAATTATCGAGCCTTTTCTAATTAACAAGTATCGTCTGTGGAGTGATTAGGTCTTTTCACTTATTTCTCCCCTTGAATTTTGTCAGTAAATGATGAAATTGTTTTAGATGGGAAAAAGTCTCAGGTGACAACAAAGCTAAGAATCTAGGTCACTTAGACGATAATGCGAGTGATTTCTGAGAAGATGGGGAAAAGATACATGCGATATCTTTAATAGTCACAATGGAGCACTTGCTAAATGATGGGTTATTGGTTGTGGTACGAGTTAATTGCCCCTACTCAGTGAGCAAATCCACGAATAAAAATGGATCTGCAGAGCAAATAGTGCAAGAGCAGCCAAGCCCCTTCATAATACCAGGGCCTTTGCCCCACCCCTACCACCTTACTAAAACAAATGCAAAAACCCACGGCACCCAATAATGGGCTTGGAAGTTAATTCCAAAAAATAAAAATAAATGTCACCCGAGCACAGCTCAGTCTAAAATGTTCGACGAAGCTACTCCACTTATCTGTTAACTTAGTGCAGTAAGTGCAACCTCTCGAGAGCTGTTCCGAGTAACTTACTCGACTCAATACTCATCAGTCTTGATAAAATCACAAACAAAACCCTGTATTTCGTTTTGTATTTCAGTGATGAGTTCAAAGGAGGGGCGGGGGTAATCATCCTCCCTTTTGGATCAATGAAAGCAATTGCATCTTCTTTTATTCAATATATTTCACATCATAATAACCCATGGTATGTTATATATTACTACTGTTTGGGCTTTTCCAGAGAATGTTGTAACGTGACTTGTCAAGACCATTTTGCCCACCATGTAGACAGGAAAATTACTTTAGCTATAACTTCATTGCACTGTGTGCAAGGTTGGTGCATAACTCCTAGCCCCTAGTGTGTAACGGCCTTTGATGAATTGCGCTCATTTGTTCAGAAACAAGACCACATCAGATAAGGAGTATGTGCAAGGGCGTCGCAAAACTGGCCGATTAGTAGAGAGAAAGTTTTTACCCCATTTGTCGCAACTGTGATGGCTCGAGTCCCGACTGACAAAATTTCCAACTATATCATCAAGGCATGCCTTCAACAAAGGTGATGTAATTGGAATATTTGGGAGTCGGGATTATATACACCTGGAAAAAAGTATCGCAAAACCAAATATATTTACACCCCATTTACCCATTTTCACTGGTAAAGTAATTTTATGTATTTGAGTGATAATTGTAACCCTATTGGCGCACCACACATCCAGTTGAGATTTGCACGAGCTTGAGTAAACGGCATGAATCTCATGCACTACATGTGTCCCTCACGTGGCCAAACTGCAGTTTCAACAAATCATCCGGATGTTTTGATAACGTGAATAATCGGTTGTGTTAATTGTTTGTAATCAAATATGGGACCTCCCCAATTGCCAACTGCTAAACGATGGCAAATTATTGGCATGAGAAATGCTGGTATGTCACTGAGAGCTATAGCAAGAGATGTTGGTCATCATCTGTGAAGACCACGTGTGACAAATGTCAGAGAAGATGCAGCTCTTTTGAGAATCGCCATACGCAGTCCATTCCCGACAAGTGGTGTATAAAAACGTGAGTGGCTACCACTTCGTCGCCTTTCAGACAGAACGGTCCGTAATCGACTCAAGTCAGCTGGATACAGAGCCAGACGACCTATCAGACGTCCTCTGTTAACTCAGTTTCATAAAGCAGCAAAACTGGCTTGGTGTCAGACACGACGTGATTGGAATCTGATGTTATTGGCATTGGCGGGGGTTACACCAGATACTGACATTATGTTCCGTTATGGAAACTAGTGTTAACCCCTGGGATTAGAAGGCAGTAACTGTACAGAAACTACACAGGTGTATCTCACACGGTCATACTTGTTAGCACCTTCGGAAAGTTCATTTTGTGGTACTTTACTTGTTTTATCCTCTGAATAAACTGGTGAATTTGCTTCTGTCTGAGTTGCATTTATCTTTTAATTACTCCAAGCTGTACCATTTTTGCAAATATTGCATTCGTTTCACGTTTAAAGACACCCATCGGTTATGACTAGTAAAGACATAATGATAACATTGACAGTATGGGGTGTTGCGATACTTTTTCCAAGTGTATAGTTAAAAAAAACTTCTTGGAAATTTATTTTGTGGATAAATAAAATACGCACGTACTATTCGTGACGCAACTTAATTAACACGTACCATACCAGTACTCCAACTTGCTCATAGTGAGCACCCAACTGGCCGAGTGGGCTCCTATATATCTCCATTTATGTGGCCGACTGGTGTGTCTCGTAAGTCCAAGTATCAAATCTTGTCTTCAAAGGAAGAACAGGGCTACTAGCTATACTCCAACCCAGTGGAAAATGTCCCGACTGAAAAAAATTATTGGGAAATGTCGCACCACCCCATACCCCATTCCCGCTTAGCGACGCCCCTGAGTAGGGGTGCATGGGGAAACATGCAGATAATCCCTACATCCATACCTTTCTTATCGTCTCGATACTCAGAACACTCAAAATCTGGATGTCTCGTCATTTTCGGTCCCAGGTTGAAGCCGAACTGGATTAACTGAATTGTAGAATGGAAGGACTTAAGAACAGTAGCGCCGGGGGTGGGGGAGGGGGGGGTGGGGGAGGGGGGGTGGGGGGATTTGGGGGGGGGGGGGTAAAGGGCAACTGCCCGGGGCCCGATGTTTTGGTGTTTTAAACAAAGTGTAGGTTGACTTATCGATCTATCGATACGTCTGAGCTGAAAGTCGGGGCTTTTGGTACAAGCCTCTAACGCTGGTGGAGGTGGCAAGAGTACGTAGTTGCATTTCTGACCAAGTTCCATTTATGTACAAAATCCTACTTGTTCCACTTTGTTGGTTTCCTATCGGTCTTTCCTGCATCGCGGTAGTCATGATTATCTTTGGAGAAAACAAAGTACCATACACACAGAAATACAGGTAATAAATTACCCAAATTGTAAGGAAATAATTGAGGAGATATTGTCAGGAAATTGCAGGAGAATGCTTCTGGCACAAAACGAAAAAAAAAAATGCTGGGGAGAACCCCCAGATACCCCGCTTATCGCATCGCGACTTCGACGCCCGCAGGACCCGTAACGCCCGTTCTGCACATTACGCCGTGGTCCGTCCTCGCTCTCGACGGATCTGCTTAAGACACTGGTCTCAAACTCGTGAAATTCACGGCGCAGTGTTGAGGGTACGTTAAACGAATCTCTTGTAAACAGGACCCATTGCGAATGTCGTTAGATCGTACATGAACAGTTGGTTTAACCCATACGGAAAAATGTAAATCTGTTGGCATGTGTGTTCTTACCAACATGTATAGAGATTGGTCAGAAGCAAGGATAAGTGTCCGGGTAGCTGCGATCATTTGACTTCTAACAGACAAAATTGGTGTGGCCCGCCGTTAGTATATTACCAGAACTCTAGCCCAACGAATGTCTATATAACCCTACACACAAATAAATAGACACATTCATTTCATTAATAGGGATTGTGTCTTTGGTTTACTTTTTTTCAGTCGTGAGTCTCAGACTATTTGCTGAGTATGGGAACTTCCTTTTCCTGCATCCACTGAAAATCTAAATACCAAATGTGCTCGAATATCGAACACCCGATTTATCACGGATGGTTGTGAGGTTTTTTTTACGAATGCACAGTCACATAGTTATCGGAAAAATCTTTTAGTATATGATCTGAAAACTTCAAGAAAGCGGACAGTCTCGTGATTCTACTAATTTTTACCAATATGGAGCCTGGTATTTCCAACGTTTCAGAAAAGAAGGCTCCGAAAATGAAGTATTTTATATCAGAGAAGGGACTTGGGAGTAACAAATTCTCTCCCTACCATGTGGCCCATCACAGTCTCCCACTGCTGCAAAACTGTGTGTTGGGCCTCCTCGTTGCACCAAAAGAAGCACAAGACGATGCTACTTCTACACATTTTCCGACCTGCCCTCTTCCTTAGACCACACGAGAAGCTGTTTTACTACTCATAGCTCGTTCTTTTCCCTTTTTAACAAAGAACTGTCCAACCTAGCTCAATGTTCCTCGTGCGTCTTTATCACCATCAGACTTTTGGGGCAGGGGAGGGGGGGGGGGGGGTAGAATAATATGAGAGTAGTGATGCAGTAATGATCGACCTTTATAAAGTTATTTGAGAATGAATCATTTTCCAAGTTACAATAATGATAAAAACAAACTGAAAAGAAAACCGATGAAAATAAGAAGCAAACATGCGTTTATATGTGTAGCTCTAAAAAGCAACTACTCAAATCCGTAGGTTAACAAGTTGAATGTTGGAAGCCTATATGTGGGTTCCATACTTAAATGGAGGTACCACTCCATGCTTAAGTGCAAGTACCACCACTTAATGGTTTCATTTTCTGTGGAGGTGGTTCACATTATCTTTTAGTCCAATTCGGGTTCACTAAAATCGCGTATTAACCCGTTGAACCCTGGTGGTATCTTCCATGTCGGTTCAATGGCAGCAATTGGAAGAGTCCGCTTTTATTATTTGGGGGTAGACCAATTAATATTTTCAACGCGCAGCCGTATGGATGTACGTTGAAAATATTAACTGGTCTACCCCACACATTCACTCAGCAGTCATCCTACTTAAGGAAATTATTACGTAGCATGCGTCTGAGCCGGAAAAGCCGCTTGGGTTTAAGGAGGTTAATAAGAACATGTTTATGGACAACTTAGCAAAAGTCCCCGAAAATCCGTGGAGAGTTTTTTGAGACATCGTGATTTTTCGGAATGGTTCAAATTCTGAAGCAATTCCATCAGGTCATCTGCGAATACAGTCACGTGCAGACTAATTCATAGACTCAATCTTCACAAATACCCGTACATCGTGTTAACCCTTTACCCAACGCAGACGATATCAAAATTTATTATTTTAAATATCATTTTTTCTAAGTTTTCAAAAAAATTCAGCAAAACCATATCATGTGACCCCTCGTTGGAACGAGCTCGTTCCAACGAGGGGTCACATGATATGGTTTTGTTGAAATTTTTTGAAAAATAATATTTTTTCAACTGCTGAATTTGCTTATTACGCGGGTGGATGCGGCCGATTCGTTGGATAAAGGATTAAAGGGATTGGGGCGTTTCTTGCAACATTCTAGATATGTGCAATTGATGCTAGAGTTTACTGCCAGTCGATATTCTGCAATTGTGACGACATTATTACCGAAGAGAGCATAGAAACTGCGTGGCGATTCAGAATTTTTCCCATAAAAGAAAGCAAAGTTGCATCAGATAATGAAATTGATAAGAGATGTCGACACATCACCTCTCTTATGTTTTTATGGCCAAAAACTTACCACTACCCCTAAAGCGTACACCATGGTTTCGAGTATCCGAAAGGCTTAAAAAGACCACATAACAAATAATCATGTCATGAAAGCTCATACGAACAAGACAGTGAGACTGATAACATGTTCTGATGTGTCCATTAAAGGTGCCCAGGTTATCTTCATTGAACAAGAACAACGACGACGCCACTGACGCTATTGAAACTTTTAGGCACTGAGCGGAACTCATTTCTTGGGAAGATATGCTATGACTTGAACTGTCTTGATCGCAAAAACATAACCCATAGTTGCGAACAGACGAGAGCCGAAACGCTGAAAAGCGAATATTCAGGGATGTACAATTAATTTCTGGTTATTTATCAACTTCGACTATTTCAGAAGTGCCGCTTGGATCTGTAAGTCTATAATTGCTACAAAAATCCAAATTACACCTACACAATCCGGGACATGACAAGCTTGTTTTATTACACCCATATCTCTTACTGCACCCGCTCTTACACTCACAACTGACCACGTTCAAGAGATTTTTCAGGTGCGAAGGGCTGCATTGTTGCTCTAAGAACCCCACTGGTCATCGACGACCCCCCACTCTGTTGGAGACAGCGAGTACCCTAACCATTTCTGAACCTGTAGGTATGTTCGAAAGGCATGCTAGTGTGCTGCACAACAGGCTAGTGGAACGGAAGCAAGTTGAATGAACTTATTCAGCTCAGTTTGACTACAGAATACTTATAAGCAATGTATCCGTAATGCTCTAGGGAAGCGAACTTTCTCTCTCCGTGCAACACCAACCGAATTCACTCGCCAGACAAGGTGATCTCTTAAGTTATGAAGTCATGTGCCGTAAAGGAATTGATGTGCTTTGTAAATTTCCAGTAAGTTAAGACAAACCATCAAGCTGAAGACTCTCTTTTTCTCTAGTCGAAAGAGCACCGAGTGACAATCGCTGATATCATGTGCCAGCAACACATTTCCCTTTGACTAATCCAACTTGGTGGCAATTTCTCCGATTCAGAAGAGAGCTTTGGGTGCGACAGAGAATTCATTTATTACTTTCCAAAGTGTGATTTACTGGGATTTCCGGGTTTGATTATAAACGATAACTTCACAATGAATTATGCAATCAACAATTGTGTCATGTATCCGTGGGCGCAAACGAAGACGCTTTGCCGTGGGTGTAATGGGGACTTCATTGTTGTTGTTTTTTTGCTTTTTTTAATGCTTTACCTGACATGAAAAGCAGACGACACTTGCAAAAAAAATTTCTTGAATGACTATTATTTTCATTTTTGTCTCAAAAACATAGGTTATGACCCCTCATTGGAACGAGCTCGACGAGCTCGTTCCAATGAAGGGTCATAACCTATGTTTAAGAGACAGAAAATGAAAAAATAATGAAAATTAATTGGTGAGTTTTGAGAATAACGCTGGGCGTTTTTGGCCGTTACGTTAGGTAAAGGGTTAAATTATATAATTATCGTTAATAATGAAAAGTAATAAACAGAGTAATCGCTTGTCTGGACTGGTTACGTGAAATAATTCATTCGAGGCGAGGGACTATATTGTATATTGTATTCGCGCACTCGTGTTTGTACAACGTCGGTAGTAGGAGAGCGATGGATCGACCCCCATTGGATGGACCCCAGGCTGGACCCCGGAAGTGACGTCATGTCACGTGACCTGGTGAGAAAGGAACATGGCCAGATAGACGAAAACTATTGCATATATAGATAGAAGCAGATAATTCTGAAAGAATTCGAAATAGTAAAACTTGACGGGTTTATTTGGGTAATTCTACGAATCGGGAAATTACTCTTCTACAAAGGAACACACCCTCCGAACATACCCCTGTCTTGTTATAGGCAATCACGTGCTACCATAGAAACCAAGATGGCGGCATCCAGTATACAAAATGGACGACGGAGACACGTATCACCTTAACACGCGCTGCGCATGGGCACTCACACCACGTATCACTATGGGGATGACGTCACAAGATGGCCGCTCACGCGGGTTACCATGACAAGCAAACATGGCGGCACCAGGTCACGTGACATGACGTCCCTTTCGGGATCCAGCCTGTGGTCCATCCAACTGGGGGTCGATCCATCGCTCTCCTACTACTAACGTCCCTCACCTCTCATGAATTATTTTACGTAACCAGTCCAGTCAAGCGATTACTCTCTATGTATATGTTCCATTCTGAATGATAGAAAGACGTTACAAAAGCATGTAAGTCGGTATCTGTTCCAACAACTACGACATTGGTTTCATCCTTATGAGCCAACTCCAGTGCTGTCTCAGCGATCAGAACACCATCATCTGCGCTTGCTTGCTTCAACTAGACACCGGTGTGGGCAAATCCCCGCATTAACAGACGGATTAGTTGTGTTTTGTTCCGACGATTAGTCAGAAAATCAGATTGGGAAGTGGTTCCTGGCAGGTCAATCGGGGTGTTGATATATCTACCTTTAGCTCAGCGCACTTGACATGTCACATTCATAGCGATCAAATACAGCAATGGCACTGGATACAAAATGTTTCGTTATATAATTTGAATATATGGTGCAGATATCTCCATATGATAACTGGACCATACAACTGCTCTCTGCAGAAAGCCACCATCTACGACGAAAACAGGGCTTCTTGAAAGATCTTCTTGTTAAGTGCCATATAACTTGATGACTTAGATATTTTGTCAGGGACGCTCTTCTGTGTCTCTCATTCCACCAGAATCGAACAGTGCGGGCGGTTTTTGTGTAAGCTCATACTTGAGATATCCCTCCATTTCGGACTGGGACTTAATAACACGTGTGATGCGGCCAAAAAGTATCGAGAGGTCGACTACCACTTCATACTCTGGCACAATTGGCCATTTGTGCAATTGATCTGACAGTGTCGGCGCGACGCAGCTTGATGTTGCTGATTGCTTTCCCCACAACCTTTGATAAACATCCTTTACCAAATGTAACGGCCTGATCACAATAGATTTGTTTGCCACTGTGTCAGTCGCTAATGTTCGTATTATAGTGAAGGTGTGATGTCTGAGCAGTTTTTAAAACAGATTGCTCATGTCTATGTTTTGAGAAGCCCGAGTGATCCGACGGTTGAATGCCGGTACGGCAGTTTGCATGAAGAAATTGTCATTGTTTGGAGTCATTGTGTTATTTTATATCCATATCTGCGAAATTCATTCGAAATTCCCCTTTGAACGGGTGTGTCTGGTTGAAGAAGTGTGTATTGAACAATACTGAGAGCCTTTTTTATATTTTTAGGTTGAAAAATTGTCACGGCATCCAATTATTTCCATTAATGTGAAAAAGAAAAAAAGTTTGTTTCTTGTACGGAAAAAATGGTGGAAGTCAGAAAGCTTAACTC
Source organism: Pictodentalium vernedei (assembly GCA_031216915.1). Classification (NCBI taxonomy): domain Eukaryota; kingdom Metazoa; phylum Mollusca; class Scaphopoda; order Dentaliida; family Dentaliidae; genus Pictodentalium; species Pictodentalium vernedei. The sequence continues at coordinate 650,834,707 of CM062297.1, forward strand.
GGAGGAACGTTTCGTGACGTATCCGCGGTGTTATGATCTAAATAATATAAAAAAACCCAACTGTCTCCGATTTATTTCCTTATTTTTCCCCGACTCCTCTTATGTGCGTGGACTATTTGAAGTGACTTTCTTCACCTGTGTGGGTTTTCCATGTTAAATTCTATGGGGGAGTTCCTATTGGCACTCCCCTATAAATTATAACAACGCTAAAGTAAATGTTGGCAACTCCCCCTCCCCAAAAATAGCACTTTACCAGTTAACCCTTTCAAGCCGAGAGGCAGCTTTTACGACCTAGGAACATGATCCGTCATAATTTCATCAAGTAAGATGGCTGCTAAGTGAATGTGTGGGCCGCCCCAAGGCTGTACGTTGAAAATATTAACTGCTCTACCCACAAATAATGAATATGGACTCTTCCAATTGCTCACATTGAACTGACATGGAAGATATCGACAGATTTAATACGTTATAATCGATTAAGATGAGCCTCGGCGACAAGCACTGGAGGCAGTAATGTATCGGGAAAGTGGTATCGGGCGGTAAGCAATTATGTCAAAAGAAAGTAAACATATTCACGTTTATTAATTATTTAGATATTAAATTGATATCTCAGTTAACGATATAACCTTCAAAGAAAATGATGAAGATCTGGAACGCCTTTGTAAGCACACTTAACCCTTTACCTAACAAATCGCCAGCAAATTGAGTAGTTGAAAAAAATAAATTTTTAAAAAAATTTCAACAAAGCCATATCATGTGACCCCCTCATTGGAACGAGCTCATCGAGCTCGTTCCAATGAGGGGGTCACATGATATGGTTTTGTTTTAAAAGTTTTTGAAAAATTTTGAAAAATAGTAATTAAAATAATAAATTTTGATATCGTCTGCGTTGGGTAGAGGGTTAAGATGATTATTTTCAGTATTTACACTATTCGGTGATTAGTACGCCAAACATATGCCATTTAACCATTTACCAGCATGACAAATCAACCACATCCGCCCGCATAATTCACAAATAGAAAAAAAATCAAAATAATTCAACAAAACCACATCATGTAACCTCTAGTTGAACGAGAACGACGACCTCGTTCAACTAGAGGTTACATGATGTGGTTTTGTTGAATTATTTTGTATTTTTGTTGAACGAGGTCGTCGATCTCGTTCCAATGATATGGTTTTGTTGAAATTCTTTGACAAATTTGTAGAAAATAATAAAAATAACAAATTTTGATATCATTTGCGTTGGGTAAAGGGTTAACCCTTTCAAAAAAAGATTGCATGATTTTTTGTGCAAACAACAGTTGGTGGTTCGTGAGTAGACAATACAACAAACAAACGTAAGTGAACAGGGGGATCAGGGATTATGACTGCCAATTTTCGTCATCACGAAAGGATATACATGAAAGTTAGTTCACATTAATAGCTCTGTACGTGGGGTACACTATTGTCCTCGGTATCACCTGACCATCCACTATCTCCTGTATAATGAGAGTTCATGTGTTGTCGCGGTTAATATCGTGCCCCCCCCCCCCCCCCCGTCACAATGCTGCTTGTGAAAAAATGTTGAGTTGCCAAAAACAGGGGCGCCAGGTGCGATCCCCGGATCCATCATTGTCAGCAATGTTAAGACACAGCGAGCAATTAGTGGCACTAGTTAATAATGCTTTGTATTGGTAATGTCTGCAGGAAATTTTATGGTATCGCCCCCTGTATTATTTTAGAGATAAAACTTTTTTTGAAAAAAAGATGCCCAAGAGGATGTTCAGTTGGCAATTAACTGCAACAAAAACAGCATGGATGCCAATTTTCGTCACTGGAAGAGACTTACAGGAAAGTTAGCTCCCCTTAATTTTCTGAAATATAAATTTTACACTAAGGGTATGGGAATTTCGTATAAAAACTGAAATTTAGAAATGTTAGCGAAGTTGTATCGTCGATGTGCTTATCATGTCACAACTTCAGGCATATTCTTGTCGAGCAGCATAAAATTGCCGAAGCTGGCTTTTTACAATTCGTTCCTCAATCAGTGTGACCTTTCAACTATACTATTCAAAAAAGTTGGGGATATTTGATAAAAGTGACAAATATGAAGAAATATATTTATATTTTCATCAAAAAGACAGTTGAGGCATTGCACTGTGAAATCTGGTGAATGATTTCAGCGATAGTTGGGTGTCTGACAAGACACATCCACGCACTGAGCTGCAGAAGACATGGAAGGTCAGTCAGAGAATTTACCACATTCAGTCCAAGACCTCAGTACCTTGTAAATCCCCCCGGTTCACGAAACAAGCGCGGAACCGAAGTGGCATACTCCTCACAAAACGTCCAACTATAAGCTTGACTGATGTTATTCCATTCTTCCTGCAGTGCAGCGGCGAGTTCCTGGACATTAGTGGGGGCTGTTGGCGTTGTCGTAGGCGCCTAGCAAGCATATCCCAGGCGTTCTCGATTGGTGAAAGGTCTGGACTTAGTGCTGGTCAAGGCAGTGTAGTGATGTTCTACTCCTGGAGGAACTCTGTAGCGACACGGGCCCCGTGTGCTCTTGCATTGTCATCTTGGAAAATGAATCGACGGCCGTGACGTCGCGCAACATGAGCTGCTAACATATTGTCACGGTAGTACTGCCTTGTGACACGCCCTTGGATGACATATAATGCTGTTCAGCTTGTCATGGTTATGCCTCCTCACACCATAACCGATTCACCACCAAAACGATCGTGCTGCCTAACGGTTACGTCATAGTATCGTTCGTTCCGCCACCTCCACACTCTGTTTCGCCTGTCGTGGAAGTCGAGAGTGAACCTCGATTCATAGGAAAACATGACGTTGCTCCACCGACGATTGTCCAGTGCTGTCGTGTTCCACACCAATTACGCCTTGCCGCGATGTGACAATCAGTCAAATGTGGAATTATTGGAGGTCGTCGAGCATACAAATTCCAGCTGTGCGGCGATTTCGGATAGTCTGACCACTGACTCATACATCTATCGCTCGGTGCAGCCGCTGTCCAATTTCTGAGGCACTTTGATGGCGGTTACGTAATGCTGTGGTTCGCATGAAACGATCCTGGTTAGCAGTTGTCGCCCATGGACGACCTGACCGACGTCTGTCATAAACATTTTCTGTCTGATGGCAGCGTGACCACAACCTGCTAATCATCGATTGAGTAACGTTGAGAATTTGAGCCACTGCAGTCTGTCTGTTGCCAGCTTCCAACATGCCAACGGCACGTAAACGTTCGTTACGTGGCAGTCTTCGCATACCTCAAAAGTTACGTTTCGACCAGAAACTATCGATGAACGAGTTTACACCAAGAAAAGAACGATGAGACCTCCGCAAAAGCCCGTCCAGTACAAATGAAAATTCAAAACGTACCACACAGACATTAACGCGGAGCTCGTGCGAAAAACCTGCACGAAGTTTTCGTGGGCCGGTGACATTCATGATCCACACTAAACTTGGTAACAAACATATTGATGTGTCCAATCACGCGTATCCAATACCATTTCCCGAAAATATCATTATCAGTTTGGATGTCCTCTACTTTTTTTTAATAGTATATTATTCTCTGTTTGAACCCATTTAAATATAAGAAAACGACGTTTTCACCCTCTTTTGGTGTTCTGTAACTCTTTTTCTGTTTATTATGTCAACAACGTGCGAATCGTGACATACAATACAGATACTGTCTTTTTCATTAATATAATAGCCCAGGAGGTAAGATTTTGAAAAATAATTCGTGATAAGACTTGGGTATTTTGCCACGGATGCTCTTCTGTGTCTTTCTCATTCCACCTGAATCAAACAGTGCTGGCGGTTTTGTTGCAAGCTCATACCTCCCCCCCCCCCCCCCCATTTCGAAGTGAGAGAGAATCGGGGATGTAATTTAATCATTCAGGACTAAGTTATCACTAAATCTACTAAGAAAGTTGGGGAGGTGGGGGGGGGGGGGGGGGGGGGGCTGAAAAGTAATTGCAGACACGAGGCTGAAAAAAATTGCACACACCACCCCGCTTGTGCAAAAAAATGATTTTTTTTCCTCCAGAATTTTGAATACCCACTCCACCCCTACACCACCCAAAGTGGAGCATAACATAGTACAACGGGTGGTTTTTCGTCCATAAATAAGTTTTAATGATAAGCTGTAATCCTTATCCATCGGTCACGATTAGTCTTTCTGCAGAAATATGTGACCAACACCAAAAAATACATAATCCACATTCATCCATTTACTGTTCTCTCAACAGGTGTAATTAGGTAACAATGTATGGCTGACTGTATTTCGAACTTCTGATTACGTTCTAAGTCTAAAGCCTAAAAGAATGGACGTTCTGGGGCAAGCCCCTTTCCACCCTCGTTTACGGTATGTTATAATTTCGTTAATTTGAGACAGCGTCATCAGCATCATGTCTGGGCGGTGTAAAGGTGGAAGAGGATTGGAGTTGATGTTTCTTGTTGTTATGCTTCAGGCAAGTATAGTCTGCCGCTTGTGATTTTGCGGTGAAGACAGGCCTTCATCGGGAAGTATAGTCTGCCTTGGGCTCTTAGCTGACGTGTATGGTTTCGGCGATTTGGTGAGTGAAAGAAAACGGACCTTAACAAGGTGCCACCAACCTGAACATTCCTGGTTCAGGTAACAGGCCTGTTATTTTCATTGGGTCGGGACATGCTGAGCGCTGAAGGAGCGCTTTAGAAAAAGAGGCCAAGAGATCGGGGCGCAGGACCAACGCTCGCCTCCCTGGGGGTGGATGCCCACCTCCAGGGATGGAGTGAAGGATGTGCTGAAGTCATAACGGTTATTGAATTGCCATAGCGGTTATTGATATCCATAGCGGTTATTGATATCCATAGCGGTTATTGGGGAGAAAGGTAGAGTCTGAAAGGTGGTAAAAAAAACTTAGAGTTAAAGCGGCAAAAGATAGAGTAGAGTAGGGAAGTATGAGCATTTGTGAGGTCTTTTCTGGATGTATTTCTGTTGAGTGTGATTTTCAGGCAAGTATAGTCTGCCGCTTAAACGAGTGTTGGAGCTATCACTGGCAAGTATAGTCTGCCTCAAGCTCTTCTGTGGTTGTTTGTTTTGGCTGTTGTGGTCTTCCTTTGGCGGTTGGGGAGACATTCTTTCTGTGGTGTCTCGTCTGGAGCGTTTGTGGTGCAATGTCCTATGTCTCTGCTGTGTCTGAAATTAAAAAGGTATCTGGTGATTAGAGATCCCCCCCCCCCTTTTTTTGTCAGCGAGCTTCTGGTCTTATTTTGCGTGGCTTGGCTGTGTGGCTGTTCTGTTGGTTGTTTTCATGGTTTGGTTGTCTCCTGTGTCTTGTGCGTTTTTTTCAGGCAAGTATAGTCTGCCATTGGGTGAGTGTTGGAGCTATCATTGGCAAGTATAGTCTGCCCCAAGCTCTTCTGTTGTTGTTTGTTTTGGCTGTTGTGATGTTGCTTTGTTGGCTGTCGGAGAGTCTTTCTTCTGCGGTGTCTGGTCTCGTACATTTGTGGTGCTAAGTCCTATGTCTCTGCCGTGGCTGAAATTAAAAAGTATAGGATGATTAGAGCCCCCCCCCCCCCCCCCCTCCCCTGTATTCTGTTCTCGTGTCGCGTAGCTTGGCTGTGTGGCTGTTCTGTCGGATGTTTTCGTGGTTGGTTATCTCTTGTGTCTTGTGTGTTTCTTCGGGCAAGTATAGTCTGCCACTGGATAAGTGTTGGAGCTATCATTGGCAAGTATAGTCTGCCTCAAGCTCTTCTGTTGGTGGTCGATGGGTGGACCCGAGTGGTGTTGGTTGGTCGGATGTCTGATTTTGTTGGTGAGTTTGGTTTTCGTTGGGATGTGTGTGTGCCATGTCTCTGGGTGTTGTTGAAATTAGAAATGATGAGAGATTAGTGAGCCCCCCCCCCCCCCCGCCTGGTTGTCTTCCCGTGTTAGAATATGTAAAATGTAGAAATTAAAAATAGCATATTTAGTTGGGTGAGTAAGTCCATAACGGTTATCGTTCCATAGCGGCTATTGTTTCCATAGTGGTTATTTTGCTTACATAACGGTTATTTTGGGAAAGAAGATAGATTGAAAGAAAGACTAAGGAGGAAATGTGTCGGTGTTTGTGTGCGTGTATATAATGCTTGTACGTGTTCTGGTTATGATGAGCATGACTGTTGAGTTGGTGTTCCCTGTCAGTGTTAGTGGTGGCAGAGTGGTTTGGTTCAGCTATTGTAGCATGCCTTAAAAAGGACAAACTCCACTGTGGGGACGCAGTTGTGTTACTGACAATAGCTTAGCCTCACCAAGCTTTCTCCGTTTTGAGTGCGTGATTGCTGAGTTTATGTTGTGTGTGGGGGCAGAATGGTTCGGTTCTGCGTATTGCTGCATGCCTTAAAAAGGACAAATCGTACTGTAGGGTCGCAGTCGTGTTGCTGACAATAGCTTGGCCTCTCTATCTCTCCCCATTTTGCGTTCCTTCTCAGTGTTAGTGGAGGCAGAGTGGTTTGGTTCAGCTATTGTAGCATGACTTAAAAAGGACAAACTCCACTGTAGGGACGCAGTTGTGTTACTGACAATAGCTTAGCCTCCCCAAGCTTTCTCCGTTTTGAGTGCGTGATTGCTGAGTTTATGTTGTGTGTGGGGACAGAGTGGTTCGGTTCTGCGTATTGCAGCATGCCTTAAAAAGGACATATCGTACTGTAGGGTCGCAGTCGTGTTGCTGACAATAGCTTGGCCTCCCTATCTTTCCCCATGTTGTGTTTGCGTGCTTGCTGGTGAGTGATGGTCAGTTTTGCTGGGATTGGTTTGTTGGCAGATTTTGGGGTTTTTGTCTACTGTTGCATATTTCCTTGAGTTTAGGTATCAGTTGCTGCCTTCGAACCTGTCTAGGTTATTGGCAGCTAACTTGGCGAGGCGATCTTTGACGGTTGGGATTTTGGCCCTTTGGTCGAGGAGTTTAAAAGGGGTGTCGTATGGAGCTTGGAGGGCTATTCTTAGTGCATGGTTCTGTACTCTTTGGAGTTTGGCAATGCTGCACTTGTAAGTGTTGGTTAGGACCCGGGCCCCGTATTCAATTACTGGACGTACAAACGCCTTGTACAACTTGAGTAGTACTGTTTCGTTTGCCCCCCCCCCCCCCCAGGTGGTGCCCCTGAGCATTTTTAGCAAATTAATTCGTTTGGTTGCTCTCATGGCTACGTTGTTGGTATGTTTTGTGTTGTGAGGCTGAGTCTGGAGTCTAGGGTGATTCCCAGGAATTTGGCTTCGGCGCACTTTGGGAGGGTTTTGCCTTTTAATTGGAGATCGAAGTCGCGTTTTTTCCTCCTTGCGGAGAAGGTTATCCTCTGGGTCTTGTTTATATTTAGTTTGATTCTCCATTTGTCACACCAGTGTTCAATGTCGCCTAGCGCGCTTTGGAGGGATTTTTGGAGAGGGAGGGGTTGGCTGTTGGAGTCCCATGGGCCTTTATTGTCAGCGAATTGTGAGATTTGGACACGTTCCGAGGTGATTTTGAGGTCGTTTACGTAAATTATGAACAGGAGTGTGCTGAGTACTGATCTTTGGGGCGTTCCGGCCACAAGTGGGATACTTTTTGATATTTCTCTGTTGACTCTAACTTTGATTTCGCGATCGTTTAGGAAGGAGGAAATTAGTCTATCTGATTACGTTCTAAAAATATTCCAGTATTTATACAATTGGTGGGGTGACTCCTGAAGCTTTATATCGCCCCTTGAGTGGAAGAAGGTGTCACTTGCAAAGCTTTATAATTGCAAATGACACATTGTTCCTCTCAAATGTTGGTAGATATATGGCTGTACTAATGAGTGTCGCATTACAATTTATTATGTGTTGTATATTCCAGGACTTAACTCATACCCAGTGACGAGTGTCCTTTTCTATGCCCCTACACCCTTGCCCTCGGAAGCTTTAATTTTTTTTAAATTCTATGTTGAAGAATTTAGTTTTTATTTTCTCATTTGATTTTATTATAGAAACGACTGCAGTGAGATATCTTCTTTTTGATGTCCTCCTATGGCCTCCCATATTGCTTGGATGACAACACCACAGGCTGGTGTCATCCAAGCAAGTCGAGAAAAGTAAGTAAGTAAGTAACTTTATTCGCAGAATACATGTATGAAAACAGGTTATACAAATTTGGGATACACAATTTGCATGTAAACAACGTCATACATTTGCCACTAGCAGTAAATATTTAGGTATTATATACTTCTGAGCATCCAAATATCTCATTTTGTTGGTAAATAAACGTTATTTAGTTGTTATTTTATCATACAAGCCTCTCAGAATCTTTAGAGAGAAAAAATGGCAAAACCCTGCAAAAACACATTTTCCCGGCCCGCCACAACAAACCTACGGTACCCAGCCCAGACCTAGGTGTCCGAAATGTTTTTGCTGTCCCTACCCCGAATCTCCTCACAAAATAAACGAAGAGGGGTTAATGAAAATGGAGGATCGAAGAAGTGAATTAAAACAAAATCAAAGTTGTACGGATGTGCTGTATATGTTGCCTACTCGAAGGTGGAGAGTAGGGTGTTCTCTGTTCCGGAAGGTGACAGCAAACGACCTAGTATAGGAGAGACCTGTGGCTACGAGAATTTAGGGGTCAATATAAACATAACAGGAAGAAACATCAACCAAAACCACCCTAACTGAGTACAATGAGGAAACGAATTTTTAACCCTTTGAACCCTGGTGGTAATTTCCATGTCAGTCCTTTACCTAATAACTTATATGTAATTAACGGGTAAATTTGCATTGATGGTGTGGTAAGTTATAGATAACACAAGATAAGATTTATTCAGCAAATACACCAGAACAAAGGCAGATTGCTATCTACACACAAAATCAACATAAACAGAATCATAAAACACACTAATTTCATATGACATACATAAATCATATTACAGATAAGTCCGTCTTATGAAGGAAGAGCTGGACCATGTTACAAATAACATTGCATAGCACCGGATTATCATTAGTCATTATGACTTTAAATTTGTCCATTGTATCCATTAGAGGGAAGTCAATTTTTTCGTCAGAAATTGCGCGAAATAATTTTTCTCTCAGTGGTGCTAAAAGCGGACATTCCATTACGAAATGCCATTCCGATTCCACCTCCCCCCATTGCACAAGCTTCGCATATTCTGTATTCCATCGGACGAGGAGGTTGTAAATGCCTTCCACCTCCGATCCACAGTTTATGGTTGCTGATGCGTAATCGCGTGAAATTGTTTCTAGCTTCAATGGAAGAGTCGTGAATGAGATACGGTTCCATTTGATAATCTACTTTGAATAGTCGATAAGTCCTACTGAGTTTGTTTTTTTCCTATTCTCTTATAATCCTTGTGTATATCTTCTTTAAATAATTTAATGCTGTCCGATTCAAGTTTGGACTTTAGAAGATTAATTTTACTTTTGGAAATTTCAGTTTCTTTCAAACTGTTAAATCCAAGTCCTTTTAAGCTTTTCACTTATTGAGTCAGGGAGTTTACATTTCTTAGCTTCCACAAAGGCATCATTCAGAATAGTATCCGGGGAAGTAGTAAGCAATTTACTAGTATAATTTGCGAATCGTACTAAAGGATCTACTGTTATTGGATATCGACCTAGATCCACGCGTACCGCATGGTTGGAGAAATGTTTACCTACAGTTAAGATCAGTTTGCAAAACTTGGTACGAGCCCCTTTCACTCGGTGCAGCTTCGTCGACCATATTTTACTGCCGTATAATAATATAGGCTTCATTAGTTTATCAAACAGCTTAGAAAAGATAACCACGGTTGGAGTGCATTTCTTTTTGAACGAACTGTGTAAAATGTATTGTTCCTTGAGCCCCTTAAGACTAAGTTCAGACGGTGCATGTTTCAGGACGCCATTTTTCGAAAAGGTTAACCCTGGGTATGTGTATTTTCAGGTACATTCCAGTTATATGAAATTAACAGGGATATTCAAGTAAGAGAAGAAGTTAACTGGATTTATTTAACAATACACATCTATATGAATATACAATAACACAACAAGTTTCAACATTATCACATGTATATTGGAGGGGTACAACGTAGCCACATTGGCTGTCTTCCGGTTGACTCCTGGAATAAATATAACCAGATAAGTAATAAAGAGGTAAAGGAAGGGAAATGAAAATAAGAAATGCAGAAAGTCAAAAGATCGCATCAATATCGGAAGTGACACGAGGGGCGGTTCAATGTACATTCGTAGGCAGAATTGGAGAGATCGGACCATTAACAGACATTATTACCACTTTAGCGTGCGTTCTCTAGTGCATTAACACAATTTTACCTTTATGGTAAAAGTGCATAATGCAGACTCAAACCGGAAGTTGTGTGTTAACGTGATTAACGGCCCGCTTCCGACTAAATGTTTCGTTAACAGCCCCGGCTCCGGTTACAGTTTATGTAATCCGTCATACCAAACGCGCCACTGGTTCCGAGATGATGAAACGCGCTTAACTGCAATGAATGTTAAAAAAACACGTGAAATTTGTGTGATTTCCCCATTACTTCGGCGTTGAAGCATTCGAATTGTCAAGGTGAGAGTAATTAATTCATTACGGTAGGTTTTTGTTAGTAGATTTCGGGAGAAGGCTAATTTTTCGTGGCAAACAAAAATATTTAAATTAAGCTATCATGTGATTGACCGCGTGACGTTTTGTTTATCTTGAAACAGACGACACATGTGTTTTGGTTAACTGTCATTGCGAAAACTCGGGATGTCACAATCAAGTGAACTTGATGAAGAACCTTTGGATTTAACCATTTTAGAAGTGGTAATAGTAGTAATAACAAGATTTTGTTGGGCGTCCCTGTTTATTAACGGCCCTCCAGGAATGATTAACAACCTTCGGGCCGTTAACAGCCCTCGACTTCGTCTCGCGCTGTTAATGGACCCCCTGGTTGTTAATCATTCCTGTCGGGCCGTTAATAAACAGTAACGCCCTCCAAAATCAAGTTATTGGTATATTGATATGAACATAATATATGACACCGTTGCTTCCCATGAAAAGGCTTGGACGCGTATACCTACTCAAACTCTGTCTTTAAGTTGGAGTTTTTATTGTGAAATCTCACATACACTGTCATTACATCACAAATGAAGGATAATTGATATTCATTTCCAATTCAGCCCTCGGCCCTTATATCCAGTAAAGTGGACTTCGCTGTATTGTCCTCAACAAATGGTCGAATCCAGTTCGTGATAAGTGATAATTTAATATCACAGCCTAATGGTTGCGAGGCCAGGTGTAGCATTTTATTCAGTGGTTGTTCAGCGGTCGTCTGTCCGTTGCCATCCTTTTTTCAATGGTGAGAAAAAAAGAAAAAACTGTACGTTAAAAGGGTTGAAACAGAAATTGAAATGGAAATAGAAATGGAAGTTTTCTTTGTGATTGTTTGAATCGAATTTTAACCCTTTGGACCCTTGTGGTATCTTCAATGTCAATTCAATGACATCAATTGGAAGAGCCCATTTTCATCATTTTGGGGTAGACCAATTAATATTGTCAACGTGCAACCATCAGGCTGCTCGTTGAAAATATTGATTGTCTATCCTACACATTCACTTATCAGCTCTCCTTCTTAATGAAATTATGACGTATCATGTTCCTGTGAGGGAAAAGCGTCCCTCTCGGATTCAAATTTATTTATTTATTTATTGTGTTTAAGGTCACATACTTATGCACAATGGCTAATCGTGGCCGTGACAGTTTTACGGGTGGAGGAAGCCGGAGTACCCGGAGAGAACCACCGAGCATCGAGGAGCAACTGTCAGCTCCCCGACATTCTAACTCTGTTCAAGCTCCGCTCAAGCAGGGTTACAGCGGTTGAAGACATGTGCACCATCGACGTGCAGTACGCCTTAGTACACGGCGCCATCGTGCCCCCATGTAGGCAACCGGGATAAAGTGACTTGCCCAAGGACACAACGCGGGTCGTCCCGGACGGGGATCGAACTCGGGACCTCTAGCATGGAAGTACAACAGTCTCCGGATCTCTCGGGCTCAAACGGTTAATTTTGAGATGGAAGTGCCATAGGAGATGGGAACAATATGCGTTACGTTAAAATAGTATTTATTAATTTCGAAATTAATATTCCTATTACATATATTCAGACCAGAATAAAGCAACCATAGAATTCAATCAATGTCAAATTCATTCTTCTAGTAGAATACCTTCAGAATGGCGTTGAGTTCTTTAGTACGGTAACCAAATATTGGATTGACATTCTCTAAAAAAAATCTGAAAGGTCGTTTACCGTTTCGAATAAACCTAAACACAGCTGAAGTTCACTGAATGTACACCAAACTACAGTCCTTCAAGGTTACAGGTCAGATATAAGCAAACAGGAGTAAATACAGGTGTATGAAGATGGGGTGGAGCGGGGGGGGGGGGGGGGGGAGGGGTGTAAGGGTTCCTGCTCTTCCCCAAGGAATTTTCCGGAATTTTGAGGGGTGTCGATTTTTTTTATTTAAATGATTGTCCATCCATGACTTATCTCGTCATGAAAGTCGAATTCGATAAAGTTATCTCCCCTGAAATTATTAGACTGACGAGGAAGGACCAATTAAGAAGCACGCAATTGTTGAGAAGACACCTATGGCATCAGTAGAAAATAAAGCCAAGTTTCCTTTTGTTACTTTTAATAAACAAAAACAGCAGACAACTCTCAGGGGAAACTTGGCTTTTTATGGCAAACTAATTAGAAGTAACTTAGTAACTGCCCACGATTGCTCTTTGTTTGGCGAATGTGTTTTTACAGTAATTTGCAAGTTTTTATTCTTCCCAGGATAAAAAAATTGCAAATCTCACCCCTAGACATTTATATTATTGAGAAGAACAGTGTCTGTTTATATGTCACGATGCTTACACTGCTGATATAACAAACATAAAAAGTTACAGAACATTTAACCCTTTACCTAACATGAAAAGCAGACGACACTCGCAAAAAAATTCTTGAATAACTAATTTTTTTCATTTTGTGTCTCAAAAACATAGGTTATGACCCCTCGTTGGAACGAGCTCGTCGAGCTCGTTCCAACGAGGGGTCTAACCTATGTTTTTGAGACAAAAAATGAAAAAAATAATGAAAATTAACTGGCGATTTTTGAGAATAGCGCTGGCCGGTTTTAAACGTTAATGTAAGATAAAGGTTCAAATGTCGGGAAAACATCGTTTTCTTATTTGTAAATGGGTTTCAACAGAGAATAATAGTGAAACCTTCAAACTAATTGGGAAAAAAATGTCAAAAAGATGTAGTTTCTGTATTTTTATACTACTCTACAGGAAAATGCCTGATGTTTGTGAAATTATGCACACATCGATGACACAACTTCGCTAACATTTGGACATTTCAGTTTTTATATGAAATTTCCATACCCTTAGTGTTAAAAGTATTTAAATTTTTTTGAAAATTAAGGGGGGTTAACTTTCCTGTATGTCTTGTCCAATGACGAAAACTGTCAATAATATAGGGGGCGATACCATAAAATGTCCTCTAGACATTATCGATGCAAAACGTTATTACGAGTACGACTTATTGCCCGCCGTGTCTTACATTGATGACAATGGCTTGTCCGTCGATCAAAAACTCAACATTTTTTCACGTGCAGCCGGAAGTGCTGCCCACCGACGCAGATGTAAACAAAACAAACCCCATGTGTTTACGATAGAAAGTATCGTTTTTTTTCTCCATTTTAAGTGACAAAGTTGATTATTTATTAAGAGCATGGTATAAATAAAACAAATAAGTACTAGGGCCGGTAATCAGATTTAACCCATTCGTAGAATAAATAAACCCTTATCCTACTCGTGGTTTAATTCTGATTATCGGCCCTAGTACCTATTTATTCTATATGTACTTCAGGGACATTCCCTGCCTTTTTGCCCGAACAGGATGTAACGTCACACCGCGATGCATATAATTGCGATCAGCTGAGTTGTTAGCTTAGTTTGAACATATCTTATTTGCCAAAAACAATACGACAAAAATATTTGAAGAAAAGGTTATTTCAGTTTATTTTAACTCTCCCCAGATATAATTGCATAAATTTACTAACAAGCATGGGGGCGTAGTCAGGCTAAATGAAGCAGGGGGTCATTTTTTTTCTGCTGGGCTTCACTTCGTTTCTCCTTGGAGAAGGCTTGGAGTGTTACCGAGGGAAAAAGTAACTGTTTGTGCCAATCAGAGCACGCTGAGTTCTTTCTGAAGGGGTAAGTACCTCAGAAATGAAGGAATGACTATAGCAAAATGACGCAAGAAAAAACAGGATGAAAGTGCGCGAACCAGTAGAAGGGAGATCAGGCATGAATGTATATAAGGATGGCTACCCCCCCTCCCCCCACGCACCCACCCATTTCCCCATGGCCACACCGCTGTTAACAATGTTGGCAATAGAACTATGGTACAACAGAATACGTTAGATAGATTTTTGACCCTGCGAGAGCCCCGAGAGGTGGAGCAGTGTTTTTTATCACTGTGGTAAACAAGTTCTAAAATAGGACCCGGTAACCAACAAGTGGTATGGGAGGTCTCTGAAGTTGGTAGCTTGGGAATAAACGATTGCCTAAACTTGAGTTCACACCTATGTTGTAGTCATAATATAGCTATAGGTGCTGAAAGTATAGATTTTGTAACATATGTGTAAAGACCCTTTATCCGTGAATGTCAAATTTAACACTAAGCTATGAAACTGAAGTACCGAGATTTAACGCCTGATACCTGATGGAAAAGAGTGGCGGGTGAATTACACCAGGTTTCGAACTGACCGCTGCTAAGAAGAAAGGAATGTGCCCTGGGAACCCACATTATTATATTCAGAACTTCAGAGGATATCCACGGACGATCTGTCCTGTCAAAATCGTGTGTATATATTTCTGAGAGGTCTGAGAGAGTTTCCAAGAGAACCGATCATTGGGTGTAAATATTAGGGCATTCCAAAAAAGCGTCTTTTGGGGGCTGTCCACGGCTACAGCTTGCATTATCAGATACGTAATTTACAAATTTATCATCAGCCCCCACTCAAAGAAACTTTGAATATAAATAAAAATGGGTGCCGCCCGTGGGGTCGTGGGCCCATGCGTCTGACTGTCCGTGTGTTCGTCCGCACATTTTGATAACTCGAACAAATGTAATCGGATTTCCATGAATTTTTCTATGAGAATTCATTGTGAGAATATCTCGGTGCAGTACGATATTCACCGTATTATATCGGCTTCTGTATGAGTTGTGATCTTTTTTGTTGGAAATTTGGTGTTTGTCTGATGATGACTTTTTGAACACGATAATATGAACAAATGTAAGCCTAATCAGATTTTTAAGAACTTGCTGCTGGCAAACATCTAAGATCTCACATCTATATTCCCAAATATTGTCGGCTTTTGTATGACTTTTGCCCTATTTTGTTGGAAATTAGGTGGTTGCCCGACAATGACTTTGTGAACGCGATAACTTGTAACCGATGAAAACGGAATTTTACGAATCGTGCCATACATCAAATTCGACATTCACCAAATTTTCTGGGCTTTGACAGGAGTTATGTCCCGTTATGTTGGGAATTCGGTGCTTGTCTCCTAAGGACTTTGTGAACGCGATAACTTAAACAAATGCAATCTGATTTTCACGAAACTACTATGGGCATGTAGAGACGATCTTGGTCAAGATTGATATTCACCAAAAATGTGGAGATCGGGGAAATGGGGGGGGGGGGGGGGGGGGATTCACATGGAACGTCGGGTGAGACGTCAAGGTCTCGGGACCTACTTACGTCGTTTGTACATCATGGGAGCGCGCATGAGCGATCATGTTATGACGTCGCCCTCTCTGATACGCTGTGCCAGTGCACATGAGCACCGCATATTCTTAGGGTTCCGCGCGTTTCCGTCCATTTTGCATACTGGGGTACCCATCTTGGCTTCTATCGTAGCACGTGGTTGCTATGTGACCCATTGGCCTATAACAGGGCGGGGGTATGTTCTGAGGATGTGTTCGATTAAACCAGAGTAAATCTAATTATCAAAAATGACCTGATAATCTCCCCAAATAACAAAATACCACTCCAAATCACCAAAAATGGTTCGGATTCCCCCAAAATACTCCTTATAAGAGTAGCAGGTAATGCTATAGGTCCGCGTGGGTGTTGCTCCCCTGTGTAAAAGTATTGTTGCTAATTCGCATTGTTCCCCAACCCTCGGTTTCTACCTGTTACAGACGCTTTTCTGACTATCCTAGTGTTCTGTTTGATCTTAGCTATCTCTGGTCTCAACCTTTAGCTTCGAGCAGTCAGACCACCCCAGTTACCTTCGCTCTGCTCACTATCGCTACATACTGTATCTAGATCGAGACATTCGTCTTCCAGCATATGATACCATAAGGGCAATGAGGAAATCCCTCAATAAGGACTTATTTCAAACCTCTCTTATCCTAAACTCGGTATTCAACGTTCCGTGAAATCCCTTCCTGTGATCTATCTTTGCCTTTTGAATCTCTTTTTTCGACGTATGAGGTCATGAGGATCATGAGGAAATACTTCAATGAGGTATGTTATATTCTCCCCCCACTATACGTGAAACATACGCGTGTCCCGGGTGAGACATCGGGGGGTAGGATATTTCTATCCCCCACCCCACGTGACATACTCCTTTGCATATTTTATTAGCTCGCCGGAACTATTTCATCATCGTCTTCACAATTGTAAATAAACAAAATGGCTTCACGATTTCCCGCATGTAATCCACGTGCCATTCAAAATCAACAGTGTTGATTTGTTTCAACCCCATGTTTCTCTGCAGATTTAATAATATCACTGCGCGAATTTATCGATCGATCACAATGTCCTTTACATTAGAATTTGCCACGCGCAAATTCATTAACCCCTTAACGAACAGTGTTACAAATCAATTTTTTAGTATATACATATGGTATATACCTAACTTTTGTACGATCTTTCCGATGAAATTGTTCGTTTTTCGAAAGGACTACGACTTGATAAATTGGGTATGTCAGCACGTGACCGCCAAATATCTCGGGGCAAGATATTTGAACCAGACCCGCGGCAAGCCTCGGGTCTGGTACAAATATCTTGCCCCTCGGGTGAGATTTCCCTATCCCACCTCCAGACTCATCGAGGATCATAATAATCTATCACCCCTCTCATCCTCATCTGGGTATTGGAGGATACCGATGACACGGTAAAATATTATTGGAGGAAAGTTGTCATAGAAATCTGTAGTTCCTACTGCCGGGTACCCCATGCTACATTCGGGTACTTCAATGGGAAAGGTATAACAATGGTATGAGCTCAGCTTTCAGCTCTTATGTGTCCTGGCCGTCGTCGAGTGAAGACATGCGGAATTCTCGGCTTTGCAGATATTGTGCCAAAATGTTTACTCAACCCTTCATGCTCGCACGCACGAAGATCATTACTGTCCACAGAGAGACAGCAAAGCAGGTCAAAACTGTGAAGAGAAGTACCATTCACAGAGAGATGCTAAAATCCTGCTACCGATGATTTACCGAAATAGAGAAGCATTGGGATTTTTGTGAGATGCGGACAAAGAAGGGACAGAAGCCGTCTTTTGCATTCAGCCGGTGAAAATTTGATTATCTGTTTAAGTAGATGTGCAGTCAAAATCATCGAAAACAGGATACCACTGGATGCAATGGAATAAAGTAATCGCCGAGAACACGACAGTGTATTGAAGCTGCTGACATTTGACGGAATTTCTACCCATATAAAAAGAAGTCTGTTACGAAAAAGAAGTTACAAATGCTCAAATGTTCCCTGGCCGTCGTCGAGTGAAGACATGAACGTCCATTGCTCCAGATATTGTGGAAAAACCTTTTCCAGATCAGACAACATGCACAGACAAGAAGATGATTATTGTCCAATTAGGCCCAAAGATGAAGATGAAAAACGAAAGAAGACTGGAACTGAGAGACTGAAGAGAAATAGAAAACTAGTGCGATTTCTACCCCATGCCAACCAACATGAAGTCAAGACCACGATCATGACTGTTAATGATGATTTGATAGAATGCATATGTGATTGTACCAGAATCTATTGAATTATAATGTGCCATTGACCAAATTCGACATCGCGCAGTTGATTTCCTATAACCACTAAATCAAGAGGATAACCTTACCGAAGGATAAACTGTCTTATCAAAAGCAATCCTCACACAGAAAGGAGGATTTTTAGAAAAAATACTTAAACCCGTCGTCAATGTATTGTCGGATATTCTCAACCTATAAAAGGACGTGCTGGTTAGAAATTTCTCATTTGTGACCTGACCTTCGAACAGAGCGGACGCAATGCAATCATGTTGTCATTATTCACCAAGAAACTATTCACCAATAGAAGATTCGGAATCCGGTGAGTCAGAAGTACCAAACCCAAGAAGAAGTCATGGAATCTGAAGAAGAGGAACCAGTGGATGATTCTAATGATTCAATGGGAAACATTCTTGAAAATAAGCAGTCTGACATTTGCAAAATGAGGTCCCCAGAAGGTGAATTTGATTATACTATCCCATACAGTGGGCCAATTTATTCTCTGGGTACCTCTTTTTGTTTAGTTTTGAGACCCTGATTCAGACTGAGGTTCACAGAGAGCAAATTTAGTGATGCTAACCTGCTGAAGAATCCGAGAAATACGTCTTGTAAAAGAGAAAATATCTGTTTGACGACCTCTTGGCAAAATACTCATTTGAAGGAGAAGGTGGTGAAGAAGATGAAGAACAATAATAGCCAAGGAGAAAATGGATTCGCCGCCAGGAAAAAAGTGTAAAAGGGCCGGTTTCAGCTTGTAGCATATTTGTGTTTTGACCGTCGAAGAGTGAAGATATCTGTGGTCAGTTTAAAAGATGACTTACACATATAGATCTTCAAGAATGATTCCGGGTTATAGATGACTTCCAAAGAACTGGAACAAGTGATTCATGTGGTTTATGGAATTAAGAAAAGAAGCATAGACCAACAAATAGGTGTCTTTGAGAGGAAGAAACAAAGATATGTAGAGACGTATTGTGGTACGAGTCAATTGTTAAACAAAGAGGAGATTAAGAATGACGAGCCAAAGAAGAACGAAGTGATTGGATTGCCTGCCTATAGAGCATCAGAAAACAAGAAAACGACTCAGATGAAAGAACCCAGAGTGCCGAAGAAGACTGAAGTTACCACTCAAAACGATGAAGTTACCACGCAAACTGCAGACTAAAACAACAATGAAATTTCAACTCAAACTGCTGACCAAAGCAACAATGAAGTTACCTCTCAAACTGCAGGCCAACCCAAGGGAGGAAGGCAATCGGGAGAAAATGAGTTTACCACTCAGAAGAATGATACTAGCACTCAAATTACAGACCAGCCCGGAAACCAAACCAAGAACAAATATTCATCAAAGATGGACCAATCCAAACATGAAGAACCAAAGAATGAAGTGATGAGCCTACCTACCTTCAACGAGCCATGCATCAAAGCAACCAACATACCCAAGCTGCCAGCATTCAGAGAGCGAACATACAGAATAACAAATCCAGCTGGAGTCAAGCAACAGGAAGAAATTCCTTTGGCGAACAAGAAGAAGACTGAAATCAAATGGTTTCAATTTCTCAAGAAAGAAGAGGACGGAAGAATAACTTACCAATCAGAGATGTAGTCAACGAAGAAAAATGGTTGACTATGAACTGAACAAAGTGATTGTATACGATGATATCTTGAGCAACTGACTATGGACATAACAAACTGTATATTGTGATGGTGACAAAATATAAATGAATTTAATGTTATATGCAAGCTATGTTGTCCTTTGAAACTAACCTTCTAAGTACCCGGATGTAGCGTGAGGTACTCGGATGTAGGAACCACAAATTTGTATGACCACTGTCCTCCAAATAACACATTACCATGTTATAGATATCCTCCAGTATTGATATGAGGATGAGAGGGAGATGAGGGAGGTATTTCCCCTCGGCCCTCATGTCCCCATACGACGAAAAAAGAGATTCTATAAACATAGACAGACCACAGGAAGGAATTTCACGGAACGTGCCGTTGAATACCTAGATGGGGATAAGAAGGATTTGTTATAAGACCCCATTGAGGGATTTACTCAAGGCTTTCCTCAAGGCTCTCTTGGTCTCATATTGGAAGATGAACGTATCGATCTAGACACAGTATGCAGCGACAGTGGGCAGGCCAAAGGTAAATAGAGCGATCTGATTGGTCAAGGCCAAAGATCGAAACCAGAGATCAGAGATAGCTTAGATCAAACAGAACACTAGGGTAGTTAGAAATTCAGAATAGATTCTGTAAAAGGTAGAAACCGAGCTTGGGAGAAATTCAGACTAGCAAAAATACTCTTATACAAAGCGAAACACCCACACAGTCCTATAGCAATACATGCTACTGTTATAAAGAGGTTTCCGGGAAAACCGAACCCATTTCGGCGATTTTGGGTGTTTTTGGTGATTTGGGAAGATTGTCGGGTCCTTTTGTGCAATTAGATTTACTCCAGTCCATGTCCTCAGAACATACCACCGTCCTGTTGTAAGCCAATGGGCCACATAGCAAACAAGTGCCACCACAGAAACCTAGATGGCGGCCCCAGAATACAAAATGGACTTCGCAAACACTTGTCGCCCAAACAACACGCGCTGCGCATGCGCACTAACACCACGTATTACTATGGGGATGACTCAAAACATGACCGCCCACGCGGGCTACCATGACAACCACACATCTCCTACTACAACCAAATTTCGTCGATTTTCGTAGGGGTTGTGCACCTTTTTGTAGTTTGTGTGATAATAATTCTGTGAACGCCTTTACTTGAACAAATGTAATCAGATTTTCATGAAGCTTGCTAAAGGCATACATTGTGAGAAGATCCTGGTCAAATTCGGTATTTACGAAATTAACCCTTGTTGATGAATATTCAGTGTTTGAAGCCTTTATCTATGCAAAGCTATTACTTGGCACGCACGCACGCACTTATGCCTCCAAAACTTATTTTAGGGCTCCGAATTGGAATGGCCTCAACGAGCTCGTGCCAGTGAGTGGCCATAGGCTATGTTTTGGAGGCAAAAAAGGATGGAATAATCACCTGGAAAAATAATAAAATTTGAATGATGATTTTTGTAAAGGACGCTAGGCGTTTTGTTGGCGCGCTTCGCCTGCTTGAATGAGTGCAGCGAAATAGACAGACGTGAATGCAATACAAATAATATCAAGTAGTTTTTTTTCAAAGTGGCACATTATAAGAAATCCTAACTTTTTGTTCGAAAATCCTCTTAAAGCTCACCTCACTGTTTTCCACATGCATGTTGAACACGTGCAAAAACACTTCAGCTCGATCCACATTTCGATGCATTTATATTGAAATTGTACGAGACATTTGCTTTTGTTGGTTTAATAATCTGAATTCGGTCATTTTTAATTAAATACCAACGATATTCTTCTTCATTCATGCAACGTCTTTATAAGAAATTTCTGAAGAGCTATTCAAGGAAAATCTAATTAAACCAACAAGTACGCAAGTGGTCTCAATGTTAACCCAAACAAAATGATATGCCAAAATATCTGATATAAAATACAATCAGGGCGTAGCCGGGGGTGTGGGTGGCTTGTACCCCCAATCCCCACTGCCCCCCCCCCCTTCAAAAAATCCGGAATTCTACTATGCGACAACTTATAAAATTACAGATAACATTTCGAACCTCAAAACGTCTCCAAATACTGCCATTTGGGGTTTATTGTTCAAAATTTCTCCAGGGGCCTGGGCCTCCCAGAGAAATCTTTGAAAAGAATACCCCTCGGCCATAACAACGTGAGAGGGATACGACCTACATACCTTTCCCCAATTCAAACATCGAATTTCGTGATATGACTGTAGCATAAAAAAGTCTTAGACCCACAAAAGCCCCCCCCCCCCCCATGTCCCCACCTCAATGTAGATACTTGCCTACGACCCTGAATACAATAAACAACTAAATGGACACGATAGCCCCTATAGGACTGTAGGATTAAATGATTGCTGCACCACACCACAAATGCAAGATAGACTCGCCCATGTCGCTGTTTACTGGAGAGTGTATTCAGGGTATAAGGGTTTAAGAATTAACTCACACACTGGCGGATTCACATGTTTGTGTCTTGGCATGTGTTCTTAGTAAATTATGTTGGCAGGATACCTGGCCATTTCAACCCTTTCAGTGCCGTGTTTGTGAATGTTTTCGCTCTATGCAGGTCGGAAGAGGAGTGCGAGGCCTAGTCTTCATCACGCGACACTACCACACAAATCGACCGATTTACCCAGAGGCTATTTGGCCTTTATACACCGACCACTCTTCCGCCCTTTGTGGTTGACTGCCGTACAGCGAACGATGGATTTCTAGTCATAGAGGTAGAAAACATCCGCAGTGCCCTACCACAGAACCCACAATGCAGCCAGCTGCTGTGGATCAAACGTGCCTCGAGGGAGAAGTGTAGTTGCTCACTCTCGTACCTACAACCTCTCGTGGTCGATTCACCATGTCAGGCACGTGACTAAGAGATCCGAACAACTAGACCGGTTGGTATGTGTGACCTTTGCAGTCTCGATGTACTTCGGTCTTTGCACCTCTTAATTATATCTTCAAATGCAACTGGGCAGTCTGAGTGTCGCGAATAATATATTTGAGAATGCTTTGATCACCACCAGAACCCTAATCTTCCTAGATCTTTTGTAATCACACTGAGCTGACAAAAAGATGAACAATCCATTTATTGGTGTTTAAGAGCACTTATTGTCATTTCATAATCGCAAAACAAGTATAAAGCATCAATAAAATAGTTCTTGCTTACCACAGTAAACAACCATTGCTTCTCTTCACGAGGTTCCAATGAGAATAACAACAAGATTGATACTCACGGAGTTTCATTCTTGTCAATTACAAATAAAAATGTAACAGAGTGAGACACTGAGTTTAAACTGATTTCGTTCCGTGACCTCTTCTAGAATAGGAGCATGGGTGTTGCACGCGAGGGTGAGTGGAATATAGCCAATATACCTGAAAAGCAGACGACACTTGCAAATAAAATTCTTGAATAACTAATTTTTTTCATTTTTTTGCCTCAAAAACATAGGTTATGACCCCTCATTGGAAAGAGGGGCCATAACCTATGTTTTTGAGCCAAAAGAATGAAAAAAATAACTAGAGGCTCTACAGAGCCTGTAATCGCTCACCTGGAACTACATATAAAAATGTGATTTCCCATAGGCTTTCCATGGTAACTATAAGCTGCAATTGTGACCCTGTTTGCAACATTACATCAACTTTACATGAGGATCATTGGTAGAAGGTGTCCCAATCTTCAATTATGTGAAGTTTCAAAACATTTGAATCCACCAAACAGAATCATAGTATGTCTCTGGTGGCCATATTTTCCAGCCAACAGGAACAAAAAGAGGATCGTTTGTAGAGGGCCTCGTATAGACCATTCTTGCAAAGTTTTTGGTTCACCTCGGCTCAGTAGTTCCAGAGAGTAGATGAAAATGTGATTTCCCATAGGGGTTTTCTATAGTAACTATAAACCACAATTGTGGCCATGTTTGCAAAACGATCAACACTAAACGAGGACTGTTGGTAGAGGGTGTCCCAGTCAACAATCATGCAAACTTTCAAAAACATTTGGCCCTGTGGTTTCAGAGGAGAAGAGTTTTCAAAATTGACCAATCAGAATCAAAGAATGCTTCTGGTGGCCACATTTTTCACCCAACAGGAATAAAATGAGTAACAGTTGTAGAGAACCTCTGATAGACCATACCTGCCGAGTCTGGTTTACATTGGCTCAGCACTTTCAGTGAAGATGATGAAAATGTGATTTTCCTATAGGGTTTCTATAGTAACTATAAGCCACAAATGCAGCCATAATTGCAACCCGATGAAGATTAAATGGGGATCATTGGTAGAGGGGGTTACAGTCAACAGTCACATTAAGTTTTTCAAACCATTTGGCCTTGTAGTTTCAAAGAAGATTTTCTTGAAAATGCACACATTTATATGAATTTTGTTTCAACAAAACAAATCAGTAAAAAAGGGTTAAAATATTTTGAAAATTACAATTTTTTCAGACAGTATTCTCTTTCAAAATAGCTTTTGGATAGGTAAAGGGTTACAGGAAACACATTTTACTCAATTTTTGTCAGATCTTAAAAGATAGATATAATTACTGTCATCTTAGCTGACATGATGGGAACAGAATATAAACAAACTCCAAACACCTGTCAACAGTCACTATTTTTCTGATAGGTAAGAGAGAATAGATAATTACTTTACAGTTGAAGTTGTTTGTATAGTAACTATAAGTCGCAATTGTGACCATGTTTGTAATCCGATCAACATTAAATGAGGATCATTGGTAGAGGGGGTTCCAGTCATTATTTATGTGAAGTATCAAAACATTTGGCCTGGCAGTTTCAGAGGAGAAGATTTTTGAAAATCCACCAACCAGAATCAAAGAATGCCTCTGGAAGCCATGTTTTTCATCCGACGGGAACAAAACGAGGATCGTTTGTAGAGGGCCTCCCATAGACCATTCCTGCTAAGTTTGGTTCACACTTGCTCAGCGGTTACAGAGAAAACGATGAAAATGTGAAAAGTTTACGGACGACGGACGCCAAGTGATGAGAAAAGCTCATATGGCCTTTTAGGCCAGATGAGCTAATAAAAATTAATTGTCGATATTTGTGAATAGCGCTGGTCAGTTTTGGCCGTTATGTTGGGTAAAGGGTTAACAGTCTGGACAAATACAAACGTAAATTTCTGTTAGAGGGTGTCGATGCCACGACGGCGTTGCTATAGGGAGGGGGGGGGGGGGGGGCTTAGCAGGACTCCCCCTCCAACCACCACACGCTGTTATTGGAAAATATCAACCTTATGTACATTCGTGGTTGAAATGCCAAAAGTTGTTTGTGTACTCTCACCCTCATATTTCTTCGGCCACTTTGCTATACACAATCCTTCAGTTTCTGATTACTTAAGCCTTTGAACACGGATGGTATCTTCCAGGCTGGTTCAAAAATTGGAAGCGTCTCTATTCATTATTTGAGGTAGACTAATAAATATTTTCAACGTGCAGCCTTAGGGTTGCGCGTTGGAAACGTTGATTGGTCCACACCACACATTCAGTGGGCGGCCATCCTACTTTATAAAATTATGGCGAATCAATGTTCTGGAGGGAAAAACGGTACATCGGAACGTAAGGGTTAACCCTTTGAACACGAGCGGCTGCTTTTCCGGCCCGGGAACATGATACGCCATAATTTCATTAAGTAGGATGGCTGTTGCGTGAATGTATGAGGTAGACCAATTAATATTTTCAACGTGCAGCCCCATGACTGCCCGTTGAAAATATTAACTGGTCTACCCCAAATAATGAATATGGACTCTGCCAATTCCTGCCAATAGACTGACATGGAAGATACCACCAGGGTTCAAAGGCTTAAAACTTTTTAAAAAAATACTCAGGGTGCTCCAAATCGCATGAACAGTTTTTTCCCAGGAGCCCCTGACCTTTACCTGGAGAATAGTCCTTCACACTCTTGACCCAACACGAGATGAAATGAAGTGGAGGGAAAGAATTATTTTTCTGCTGTCGTTGAAATGAGGTCGAGAGAACACCCCCCCCCCCCCCCCTCACACACACACACCACCTATACACACTTCAGTTAGCCTTGATAAACACCTGATTAGAGGAACTGAAAGCACAGTCAGTTCTTTGGCTCCGCCCGTCTCCTTCTGTGGCACAAATCAACAAAACCAACACACGTATCCCACTATTCTGATATTAAAAAAGAAAGAAAACATGTTACGAAGGTTCCCCACTCTGCATCTCCCTGATCTCAGTTCTCGACCAAATGAAAATACGTTCATAAATCACATGTGATTTTCCCATCAACTGACTTCCCCCACTGTGATTTTAAAGTGCGGTTTAATGATCTAATAACTTGTGTAATGGCTTCAACTCAATTTCATTTTCACAGAAAAGAAATCGACCGAGAAGTGAAATTAGCTTAAAAATTCCTAATTACTAAGAAAGTCATTACATCAGTCATATACGTCAATTTATAAGGGCCCAGGATGGATGAATCAAATCTCAACAATGACTAGACGACCTTTGTGTATCAGTCAAAAGTCCAGATTTACTGAGTTCCAATAATTACCTTTGAATAAGTAACAGCACTACAGGTTGGTGTGTGCACACAATGTAGTCTAGACGAATGTTGGACGTGACGTTGCTGTTTTTCTTGTTTCCGAGGACAAAAACTATCACCGTTAGGCGCATTCACCCACAAACAATTAACATTACTGGATCCAGAGTATTGTTCCGACAGTCGCCGAATGTATTTATTTATGTATTTATTTATTGGGGTTGAACGACACTTTCGACAGCCAGGATGACTTCGTGTTGGAAAGTTTTACAGAAGGAGGAAGCCGGAATACACGGAGAGAACCACCCAGCAACGGCGAGCAACTGTAAAACTCTCCAACGGACTAACATCATACAATCAGGGTAAGCATTGCTTGAAGACAAGTGTGGCATCGACGTTCTTAGTACACAGAGCCACCGTGCACACCCCCCCCCCCCCCACACACACACTCACTCACGCGTGAAGAGAACGCAGTTACCCCTGGTGGGCATCAAAGCGTGGACCTTTCGGTTTGAAGTTCAATGCCGTCACCGCTGAGCCACCACACTCCCTGGCCCCGAATTAGAAACTGGAGTTCTGGGGTCGGCAGATGCCTAGCATGCAAGTGCATTTGACACTCGACGCAGATGCCTGAGGCTTCTGCGGCGAGTGTCAAAGACACTAGCGTGCTATAGACGGTACAAGAGCATGCACCCTCATGAAAGTTTTCACATTTGGAATAAAGCTGACAGGGATGTTGCCACAGAGGTGTGAGGTGGTTGGGCACGTCTCATCCCTCTCTCGTTATCCGCAAAATTTATACAATAGTTGGAAATTGGAAGCCCTGAATTGGGAAAAGTTGGAAGTTTTCAAACATGTCTAGAATTTGCCAAAATATGTAGTATTCAGGCTGAAGAGTAGTGAGAGCACTCCAAATGTTGATTGAGAAGTACCAAAAATCCCCCAAATATTGATTTGTATTTTGAATTTGTGCCTTCCGAGGGCCTCAGTTGGATAATTTACAGTCAATGGGGGTGTTTAAGTAGAAATGGAATTATGTAGCTCGAAAAGTTTGACTCAACGCAGAGAGGGGGAGATGTGCTAATAGAATTTTCCATTTGTTGGAAATTGAGATCGCTGGTGGCATTTTGGGGATTTATTTGTTTATTTGCATCCCCGTTTATTGAAAAATGTGTACAATTTCTTAACACCGTATCAGCAATCCCGAATTGAATACACACAGTCCTTGATAGCCACATAGAATTTCCCTGTGGGAACCCCGGGAAGTGAAGTAGTGCTTGTTTCCTGTAAACAAGCTCTGTTTTACTGGTAAAATAGGTCCCAGCCCCCAATGCCTGGGGTAGATGGCCTTTAAAATGGGCAACATGGGTACAAATGATTGGCTGGACTTGGCTTTATCCTCATGTTACGGTCACAGTTAGCCACTGTGCAGAAGTATGAGACCTTAAGCACAAATAAATAAATAAATAAATAAATAAATAAATAAATAAATAAATAAATAAAAATCCCAGTTCGGCCACGTGACCACACCATCCAGCATATCTGAAACTTAGATGTGGCGCCCTGAAATATAATGACTCGACCCAGGAGAATGACCATAAAAAAGTCAGATCAATTATTTATGCTTTTTTTAAATATTAGTTCTGTGTTATTTTTTCTATGTATCTTTGACTGGTGGTCAACAGTTTTTCCACTCTCGCTAGTGCGGCTCGATCGACAGTCTAATCAGTCTCTGATGGTGTTGCCACCTTCCTTGCTTCGGAGGACAAAAAACTATCACTGTTAGTCACACTATCTCTCAAACAATTCAAACTTTAAAAGGACATTATGCATTAAATTTCAAAATGGTTTGTTGCCTACAATATTCCGAGAAAATCGACATTTCTGATTTAACTCTTGATATTGATTTTTTCTTTACTGACACGAGTAGCAGACTACATCTGCAAAAACAGTTTCACGAATAACTAAAATTTTTCTCCTTTTTTGTCGCTAAAAACATAGTTTAGGAACTCTCACTGGAACGAACTATTGTTTGCAAAAGTGACTCGTTTGTTTCGGCAGTAGAATATTTTTAATTCTTCTATCTACGGAGCTCCTGTGCAGGGATCTGATGATAGAAACCGGACGAGTCAACGAGGAGAAAATGTGAACACAACATAGATTAAATGACCTTTATTCCTATGTTACCCTTATTTATGCTTCCTTTTCTGACTCAACAGCAGGCCTGAAAATAAGCAATCTGACATTTGCAGAATGAGGTTCCCAGAGGGTGAATTTGATGATGCTATCCCATACAGTGGGTCAATTTATCCTCTGGGTACCTCTTTCTATTTAGTTTTGAGACCCTGATTCAGATTGAGGTTCGCAGAGGGTGAATTTAGTGATGTTACCCTGCTGTGCAGGGTAGCATCACTAAATTCATCCTCTGGGGACCTCATTTTTATTCGACACTCTGCTTATTTTCTGGCATGCTCAACAGGATTAGCATCTGATTCCCTAGAACCTCCAAGAGTGATCAAAAGGAAGTTAGACTGAACCCAATGGTGATACTTGCAGACAGGGCTTTTTGTGGTGAGTGGTGACGTACAAACTGTTTTAATTTTTTTTCCAATTTTTCAAATTAAGGAGCCTGAAGTGTTGTTTACTACACGTTCTTAAGAAATGAGGCCAAAGGAGTCAATAAACATGAGTAATCCTGTGGATATCAACGTAATACTTTGTTAGATAGAGGACTCATAAACCTTGTCAGAAAAAACAATCATGACTTTCAAGGACCCTCTTAAAGAATTTTCTCCGACTATTTGTAAGGCTTGATTGGAATTAGTAAGAGACCAACGCGTTGAAAACTACATCCAGAACATATGGAACATAACCATTAACCCTCTGGTAGGGCAACAGAATTTTCTCTAACCACTCTGTTTTTCTCTTGCTTAACTATGAATTTAACCAATTATATCTTGTCTGACATAGCTCACTGAGCTCTGTCAAACGAGGCATATTTGATTATCAAACTGCATTATGGGAAATATTTGCTGCTGAAGACTTTGCCATTTTGAAATCACAATGCAGAGGGTTAGTAGCAGGTAAACTGTTAGGCTATACAGCCTCTACGTTTTTTTTCAGTTTTCAACAAACATTTTACATTTTACGACCTTTTGATTATATTACGTAACTTTAACCCTTTAGGGTCTGGGGTCGAGATTTTATACATGTTGTCTAGAAATAACTGCCAAAGAACATTGAAGTAACTTGCAAGTTTACCTAAAGATTGTATGTAAGGGCACCTGTTTTGTTACAGAAAAAACGATGTTCGTCAGAATTAGGCCTTTAATGGTTGAACATCAAGCAACATGAACACAATGAAAAATAAAACTGAAAGTTCACATATCAGAATTAATATTCTGAAATCCCACGACTGTTAACTTGATTTTTAATGACTCAGTAAAATAACTCCCACCTTTCCAGGTTTCCCAGGCCTTTATTTTAACAAGAGGCCCCACGGGACCTGAAGCGCTCACCTTGGACAGAACATGATATAAACAGAGTCCAAGAATGAGTCTGCATTAAGCAACTCATCTCCATGGGATACACTGTCAATCCTTGAGCCCCCCCCCCCCCCCCCCAGGAATGACAATGAAAGTGTCAATGACACTGTAGCTCAACTTGACAAACTTGAACTTGGTACGTTATAAAGGAAATGGCAAAATTGAAGATCATTGGTACCAATGTCATTTTTTTTTGCCAGTGGCAACATTTTTTGACAGAAACCGAAGAAAATCGATAGCTCCCATCTAGAGGCCTCCCCAAACAAGCATGCCAGGTTTCAAAGCCCTGTAGGGTGTACAAAAGGGAAATATTGTGGTCTGACTAGACTAAATTCTAAGAACGTTGGCCATGGCAACATTTTTTACGGAAATGGAAGAAAATCGATAGCTCCCATCTAAAGGTCACCGTAAATAAGCATACCAGGTTTCAAAGCAATCTAGCCATAAATGTGCCCTGTAGGGTGAGCCAAATGGGAAATATTGTGGTCTGACTAAACTAAGTTCTAAGAATGTTGGCTGCGGCAACATTTTTTGATGGAAATTGAAGAAAATCGATAGCTCCCATCTAGAGGTCATCCCAAACAAGCATGCCAGGTTTCAAAGCAATCCGATCATAAATGTGCCCTGTAGGGTGTGCCAAAGGGAAATATTGAGTCTTCTGACTAAACTAAGTTCTAAGAACGTTGGCCGCGGCAACATTTTTGACGGAAATTGAAGAAAATCGATAACTCCCATCTAGAGGTCTCCCCAAACAAGCACATCAGGTTTCAAAGCAATCAAATCATAAATGTGCCCTGTAGGGTGTGCCAAAGGGAAATATTGTGGTCTGACTAAACTGAGTTCGAAAAATGTTGGCCGCGGCAACATTTTTTGACGGAAATTGACGAAAATCGATACCTCCCATCTAGAGGTCACCCCAAACAGGCATGCCAGGTTTCAAAGCAATCCAATCATAAATGTACCCTGTAGGGTGTGCCAAAGGGAAATATTGAGTCTTCTGACTAAACTAAGTTCTAAGAACGTTGGCCGCGGCAACATTTTTTGACAGAAATTGAAGAAAATCGATAGCTCCCATCTAGAGGTCTCCCCAAACAAGCATACCAGGTTTCAAAGCAATCATCTGATCATAAATGGGCCCTGTAGGGTGTGCCAAAGGGAAATATTGAGGTCTGACTAAACTAAGTTCTAAGAATGTTGGCCGCGGCAACATTTTTTGACGAAAATTGAAGAAAATCGATAGCTCCCATCTATAGGTCACCCCAAAAAAGCATGCCAGGTTTCAAAGCAATCCGATCATAAATGTACCCTGTAGGGTGTGCCAAAGGGAAATATTGAGTCTTCTGACTAAACTAAGTTCTAAGAACGTTTGCCGCGGCAACATTTTTTGACAAAAATTGAAGTAAATCGATAGCTCCCATCTAGAGGTCTCCCCAAACAAGCATACCAGGTTTCAAAGCAATCTGATTACAAATGTGCCTTGTAGGGTGTGCCAAAGGGAAATATTGAGGTCTGACTAAACTAAGTTCTACGAACGTTGGCCGTGGCAACATTTTTTGCCAGAAATTAAAGAAAATCGATAGCTCCCATCTAGAGGTCACCCTAAATAAGCGTACCAGGTTTCAAAGCAATCAAATCATAAATGTGCCCTGTAGGGTGTGCCAAAGGGAAATATTGTGGTTTGACTAAACTAAGTTCGAAGAACGTTGGCCGTGGCAACATTTTTTGACGGAAATTGAAGAAAATCGATAGCTCCCATCTAGAGGTCATCCCAAACAAGCATGCCAGGTTTCAAAGCAATCCGATCATAAATGTGCCCTGTAGGGTGTGCCAAAGGGAAATATTGAGTCTTCTGACTAAACTAAGTTCTAAGAACGTTGGCCGCGGCAACATTTTTGACGGAAATTGAAGAAAATCGATAACTCCCATCTAGAGGTCTCCCCAAACAAGCACATCAGGTTTCAAAGCAATCAAATCATAAATGTGCCCTGTAGGGTGTGCCAAAGGGAAATATTGTGGTCTGACTAAACTGAGTTCGAAAAATGTTGGCCGCGGCAACATTTTTTGACGGAAATTGACGAAAATCGATACCTCCCATCTAGAGGTCACCCCAAACAGGCATGCCAGGTTTCAAAGCAATCCAATCATAAATGTACCCTGTAGGGTGTGCCAAAGGGAAATATTGAGTCTTCTGACTAAACTAAGTTCTAAGAACGTTGGCCGCGGCAACATTTTTTGACAGAAATTGAAGAAAATCGATAGCTCCCATCTAGAGGTCTCCCCAAACAAGCATACCAGGTTTCAAAGCAATCATCTGATCATAAATGGGCCCTGTAGGGTGTGCCAAAGGGAAATATTGAGGTCTGACTAAACTAAGTTCTAAGAATGTTGGCCGCGGCAACATTTTTTGACGAAAATTGAAGAAAATCGATAGCTCCCATCTATAGGTCACCCCAAAAAAGCATGCCAGGTTTCAAAGCAATCCGATCATAAATGTACCCTGTAGGGTGTGCCAAAGGGAAATATTGAGTCTTCTGACTAAACTAAGTTCTAAGAACGTTTGCCGCGGCAACATTTTTTGACAAAAATTGAAGTAAATCGATAGCTCCCATCTAGAGGTCTCCCCAAACAAGCATACCAGGTTTCAAAGCAATCTGATTACAAATGTGCCTTGTAGGGTGTGC
Organism: Pictodentalium vernedei; assembly: GCA_031216915.1. Classification (NCBI taxonomy): domain Eukaryota; kingdom Metazoa; phylum Mollusca; class Scaphopoda; order Dentaliida; family Dentaliidae; genus Pictodentalium; species Pictodentalium vernedei. The sequence continues at coordinate 650,867,128 of CM062297.1, forward strand.
CAAAGGGAAATATTGAGGTCTGACTAAACTAAGTTCTACGAACGTTGGCCGTGGCAACATTTTTTGCCAGAAATTAACGAAAATCGATAGCTCCCATCTAGAGGTCACCCTAAATAAGCGTACCAGGTTTCAAAGCAATCAAATCATAAATGTGCCCTGTAGGGTGTGCCAAAGGGAAATATTGTGGTTTGACTAAACTAAGTTCGAAGAACGTTGGCCGTGGCAACATTTTTTGACGGAAATTGAAGAAAATCGATAGCTCCCATCTAGAGGTCATCCCAAACAAGCATGCCAGGTTTCAAAGCAATCCGATCATAAATGTGCCCTGTAGGGTGTGCCAAAGGGAAATATTGAGTCTTCTGACTAAACTAAGTTCTAAGAACGTTGGCCGCGGCAACATTTTTGACGGAAATTGAAGAAAATCGATAACTCCCATCTAGAGGTCTCCCCAAACAAGCACATCAGGTTTCAAAGCAATCAAATCATAAATGTGCCCTGTAGGGTGTGCCAAAGGGAAATATTGTGGTCTGACTAAACTGAGTTCGAAAAATGTTGGCCGCGGCAACATTTTTTGACGGAAATTGAAGAAAATCGATACCTCCCATCTAGAGGTCACCCCAAACAGGCATGCCAGGTTTCAAAGCAATCCAATCATAAATGTACCCTGTAGGGTGTGCCAAAGGGAAATATTGAGGTTCTGACTAAACTAAGTTCTAAGAACGTTGGCCGCGGCAACATTTTTTGACAGAAATTGAAGAAAATCGATAGCTCCCATCTAGAGGTCTCCCCAAACAAGCATACCAGGTTTCAAAGCAATCATCTGATCATAAATGGGCCCTGTAGGGTGTGCCAAAGGGAAATATTGAGGTCTGACTAAACTAAGTTCTAAGAATGTTGGCCGCGGCAACATTTTTTGACGGAAATTGAAGAAAATCGATAGCTCCCATCTATACGTCACCCCAAACAAGCATGCCAGGTTTCAAAGCAATCCGATCATAAATGTACCCTGTAGGGTGTGCCAAAGGAAAATATTGAGTCTTCTGACTAAACTAAGTTCTAAGAACGTTTGCCGCGGCAACATTTTTTGACAAAAATTGAAGTAAATCGATAGCTCCCATCTAGAGGTCTCCCCAAACAAGCATACCAGGTTTCAAAGCAATCTGATTACAAATGTGCCTTGTAGGGTGTGCCAAAGGGAAATATTGAGGTCTGACTAAACTAAGTTCTACGAACGTTGGCCGTGGCAACATTTTTTGCCAGAAATTAAAGAAAATCGATAGCTCCCATCTAGAGGTCACCCTAAATAAGCGTACCAGGTTTCAAAGCAATCAAATCATAAATGTGCCCTGTAGGGTGTGCCAAAGGGAAATATTGTGGTTTGACTAAACTAAGTTCTAAGAACGTTGGCCGTGGCAACATTTTTTGACGGAAATTGAAGAAAATCGATAGCTCCCATCTAGAGGTCACCCCAAACAAGCATACCAAGTTTCAAAGTAATCTGATCATAAATGCGACCTGTGAGGTGTGCCAAAGGAAATTGTGGACGTACGTACTAACGTACTAACGTACGTACGTACGTACGTACATACGCCGACGGACGAGAAGTGATGGCAATAGCTCAGCTTGACTTTGTCAAGTTGAGCTAAAAATAGTCCGAGCACCATGCCTTTTCTTCAGTTGATCATAATGTAAAATGTGGAGCTCCCCTATGAAGCCCCTTGATACAACCTATGTGGATTAATCTTAGTTACACACCTCTAGAGGGTACTGAACACAAAATTTCTAATTCTTCAGCTACATGGCCAATTCCGGGCCCCATATGGAGCCCAAATATTAACCCAGGCTCTCGATGTGAACAAAGTAGAATCTGGCCTTCCTAGAGATGTTGTATACCAAATATGAAAGCATTCTGACCGTTGGATCTGAAGAAGAAAAATTTTAAAAGAAATTTCTTCATATTGCACTAAGTTAAAATCTGGGCTACCATAGCGAGCCCAAACATCAAGCTATGGACCCGATTTGAATAAACTTGAATCTGACCCACTAGAGATGTTGTATACCAAATATGAAAGCATTCTGACTAGTGGATCTGAAGAAGATTTTTAAAGAAATTTCTTCATATTGCACTAAGTTGAAATTCGGGCTACCACAGGAAACCAATTTGAACAAACCTGCATCTGACTCCCCTGAAGATGTTGTAAACCAAATATTAAAGGCTTCTCATAGGTGAATCTGAAGAAAAAGAGTTCTGAAGAAATTTCCTCATATTGTACTAAGTTAAAGTTCAGGTTCCCATATGTAGCCCAAATATTAACCCAGGCACTTGAATTGAACAAATTTGAATCTGCCCCCCCCCCCCCCCCCCCCCCCACTAGAGATGCTGTATACCAAATATGAAAGCATTCTGACTGGTGGATCTGAAGAAGATTTTTAAAGAACTTTCCTCATATTGCAATGTTTTAAAATTTGGACTACCATAGCGAGCCCAAATATATACCTAGGGACCCGAATTGAACAAACTTGAATCTGATCCCCCTAGAGATGTTGTATACCAAATATAAAAAGCATTCTGACTGGTCGATCTGAAGAAGATTTTTAAAAATTATCCCCAATATTGAACTAAGTTAAAATTTGGGCTTCCACAGGAAGTCCAGCTATTAACCTGGGGACTTGGTTTCAACAATCTTGAATCTGACCATCATAACAATGATGTATACCAAACATTAGAAGAGTCTGACTGGTGGTTTTAATTTTCAAGAATATTCCCTATATTGCCCTAAGATAAAAATTTGGGCACCAGTATTGAGCCCAGATATAAACCAATGGGCTTTATTTTAACAAACTTGTATCTGACCCCCCCCCCCCCCCTATGAATGTTGCGTACCGAATATCAAAAGATTCTGACCATTGGTTCTGGAGAAAGGATTTTCTTTAATTTTTGCAAATATGCTTACTCACCATTTTTTGTATGCCCTCTACTGGACACCATTCAATTCTACTGGTCCTAAGGATGCTTCATACCAAATAACAGCTCTCTGTTCCGTGTGGTTTGGGAAATATGGGCGTTTGAAAATATTTTTATTTTTATCTCCTGGGGTTTCCTTTGGGACGCGGGAATTTTTTTACACGAGTCAATTACTTATGACCCAATAACAGCACATACCAAATTTGGTTCAAATCGGACCACCGGTTCAGAAAATAGAAATTTTGGGCGGGGCCAAAAACCTTACCCCTCCCATTACAAAGCCAAACATTGCTTAACGAACTTCGTTTAAGCAAATTTGATTCTACACCTCAAAAGGAAGCTCCATAACAAATATCAAGTCATTGTACCCACTGGTTCATGAGAAGAAGATTTTAAAAAATATTTTGGAGCAATTTCCTCCACCCCCTCCCTATGGGACTGGACATATTGAGTTGAACAAGGCTGCAATGCCCCTTCGGGATCATCAATCATACAAACTTGGACTTGAATTGGCCCAGTGGTTTTGGAGGAGAAGACCAAAACATAGTATTGACAGACGACGGACGGAGAGCGATGAGATTAGCTCAGCTTGACTTTGTCAAGGTGAGCTAATAAGGGAGATTCGATCACCTTCTAGGTTTTCCATAACCTGTACGAATCCTGTAGATAACAAGTTTTTTTTATTCACTTACTAGGGATTTACTCTACAACCTACATACAATTAACAGTTAAATTTATACCAAAGGTGTGATTATTGGGTTGGTGCTCGGATGTTAATTGCTATTGGCGGGTTTATCTAATTAAGTACTACCCAATAAGTGCACTGCATTGTACCAATAAAACTGTCTGTAAATGTTTTAAATACTGGAATGAACCTCGCGCAAGCGTGGAATTAAGGGTCAGTGACAATGAAGAAATGGATATCTATATTCTGATGTGATATTAAATGAGGACCGCGTAAATTCAACGACAGATTCTGCAATCAAAAAATAGCGATGGCCAGTAAACTGTGCTAATCAATTCTAGGTCACGTGCCTGTGTGACCGTCACGGTTGACCGATCTTGGCCAAAATAGGACGTTCTCATCTAGACATTATACCGAGTCATCCTATCAGTTTACAATGAAATTCCTATATAAATGCAAGTTGTAGACTGTGCTAAATGAATCTAGGCAACGTGCCCCTTTGGCCGTCACGGGTGACTGAACTCCACCAAAATATGATGTTCCCATCTTGACATTATACAGAGTCAACGTACCAAATTACAATGAAATCCTTTCATAGATACGACCTGTGGACTGTGCTAAAGGTTATCGGGCCCGCGCAATCGTCACGGTTGACCGATCGCGACCAAAAGGGTTTGTTCTCATCTGGATATTATGCTGAGTCATCCTACCAAGTTACAATGCAATCCCTTCATAAATACGACCCGTAGACAGTGCTAAAGGTTTTCGGGTTTCGGGTTCGCGTGACCGTCACGTTTGACCGATAGCGATCAAAAGGGGACGTTCTCATCTAGAAATGACCTCGAATCTGCATCTGAATTTCGTGATGATCGGACAAGAACTAAGGTGTGTAGCCTGTGCTAAAGAAAATGTGAACAGACTCACAGACTTCCGCACGTTTGATGGCAATAGCTTATCTTGACTTTGGTCAAGTGAAGCTA